>OX940969.1:3522200-4722200 GCA_954870475.1 Euphrasia confusa | reverse complement strand
TTATTTATTTTCTTAATTAATTAATCGCAATGTGTTTAATGGGCGTGGTTGGGAGTTGAGTCGTTTAGTGCAACGATTGAAATCCGGCGGTGGGATGACTCAGAACAGAGACGCATCGATTCCCTGAATTGAATGGTCATATCATATTAATGGATTTGGAGCGTTGGATGGGGTGATTTACTATTAATTTTATTAATACGAGTAATTAATAAGCGTAGTTGGCAGTTTAATCGTTTCGTGGAACGATTGAAATCCGGGTGCTGGGATGACTTAAATTAGATCAGAATATTAAGCTTATAAATACAAACGGAAAAACTCCATTTTTTTTCACCCATTGATACTCCTTTTTGTTTGTTTTTATAATGAAGTATCAGTTATCATCTCACAATTTTGAATTTCACAGATGCATTACTGTATCGAGATACTCGAGTTTCCAAAAGAAAACCATCATTAACCATCTTCTTATCTGCCAGCGGAAGAAATCCCTTTTCGATATATCCTGCCCAGACCCTCCTTTTTTGGCAGACACTCTTCTTCCTAGGCAGCTCGATATGGTGATTGGTCGGGATCTCTTTCCGTTATGTCGTCCGACTTCGAATGGATTCCTAACGATTCCTAGTCCAGGCTCAAGCGGCTCAAGTACTGATCTTCCAATTGTATTGAGGGGAGATTTTCATGTTGTGAAGCTTTAATTTTATTTTATTTTCACCGCCCAGTAGAGTTTCCTCAAGATGTTGCTACTTTTCGATTGATAGTGTTCAGGGTTTTGATCCATCAATTTTTCACAATAGGTTTTAGGGTTAGGGTTTATGGTTTTGAACCATCGATCTTTACTGTACTTTTTCCTTAATTTATCATTAAAATATTATAATATCACCGTCATTTATTAATCATGCTCACACGTTTCTCATTCGTATTGAAACCCAAATTCGATCGGGATCAACCAAATTCGTATTGAATATGGGTGTGTGTAACCGTGCATTGATATAAGGTGATATAGCTCCGTGATTTATTGCACGATTTAATAATTTTCACGGTGTATTTATTCCGTCGTCGTGAAATATCCACGGTGACACAATACACCGTGATTTATCCACGACTACCCATTAGGTTTAAAGGTTTTCTACCTAATACAGTTGCACGGTGTTACAATCCACTGAGGGAACCCCACGGCGACACAGTTCTAGGGTTTTATTTATTTTCTTAATTTAATAATCGCAATGTGTTTAATGGAAGTGGTTGGGAGTTGATCTGTTTATGAGACGTTTCGTGCAACGATTGAAGTCCAGCGGTGGTATGACTCAGAACAGAGATGCATCAATTCCCTGAATTGAATGGTCATATCATATTAATGGATATGGAGCGTTGGATGGGGTGATTTACTATTAATTTTATTATTAATACAGTACGAGTAATTAATAAGCGTAGTTGGCAGTTGAATCGTTTCGTAGAACGATTGAAAACCGGGTGGTTGGATGACTTAAATTAGATCCCAATATTAAGCCTATAAATACGATTAGTTGCATTACTGTATCGAGATACACGAGCCTCAAAATAAAACCATCATTTGCCTGGATCATTTTCCCCAAGATACTCGAGTTTCCAAAACCTACGTAGTATTTATCTGTTACCTTCTTCACATATGATTCGGAGTGCATGTAGCCTAAGCTCCTTAGGCTACAGCCTACATCACCTCACTTTTTCGAATTTCACAGTTGCATTACTGTATCGAGTGGTATTGGTCAGTAACCTTCTTTGCATTCCTGTTGAAAACCTGACGAGATACACGAGTTTCCAAAACCTCCGTATATATATCGGTCACCTTCTTCACATTCGATTCGGAGTGTGCATGTAGCCTAATCTCCTTGTCTCCGTTGAAATCACCAGTCTGGTCGAGTCTCAAAAACCTTTGTTGCTGACCAGATGTCCAAAGAGGAGATTCACTGATGTGATGTTTTTTTTTTTCATTCAGTTTTTTTGTATACCGCTGACCGATAGTGTTTAGGGTTTAGAGTTTTGATCCGTCAATTTTTCTCAAGTTTTAGGGTTTATCTTTTTGAGATTCTCGTTCAAATTTATCACACAGTCGCTTTTAATTATCGTGTATGGTACTACGGTGTCCATTTATTGTGTCTGGTCTCACGGCGTATGATTATCATTTTGTCTTACGGTATTCATGGATGGTCACACGGCGTGCGATTATCGTGGATTAGCTCACGATGTCCACTTATCGTATATGGTTTCACGGTGTAAATTTATTGTGGGTGTTCACACGGTGTCTATTTATCGTTAATAAACTCACGGCGTAGGATTATCATGGTTGGGATCACGGTGTCCAGTTATCGTGTATTTTTTCACGGTGTCTATTTATCGTTATTGAACTCACTGCGTACGATTATCGTGAATGGTGTCACGTTGTCTTAGTATCGTATATTGTATCACGGTGTCCATTTATCGAGATTTGTCTCATGGCGTGCGACTATTGTGGATGAGCACACGGTGTCCAGTTATCATGTACTGTCTCACGGCGTGCGATTATCGTGGATTTTCTCACGGTGTCCAGTTATGATGTACTTCTCACGACTTTGGATTATCGTGGATGGTCTCACGGTGTCCGTTTATCGTGGATGGTCTCACGGTGTCCATTTATCGTGGATGGTCTCACGGTGTCTATTCATCGTGGATGAACTCACGGCGTACGATAATCGTGAATGAAGTCACGGTGTCTTATTATCGTGCATAGTCTAACGGCGTACTTTAACCGTGGATGGTCTGAAATTGTATTGGAGTTTTATTATTAATTTTTAAAACAGAAATTCTATTTAAATTACATATTCAATTTATATTCATTTCTTAAACAGCGAGGGCAGTGTAGACTTTTCCAAGCCAATTGCCTAATAAACTTCTACTTTTACGAACAGGGCCTCAGAACTTATTTATTTTATGAGGTGGTCCTGAATCCGGTATTCCCACTAAATGTTGAATTACCTACAAATACACAAAATAAATTTTGAGATTACAATTTTAATTATTAGTAGTATATAATTTCCAAAAATTGTTGAGGTGCAATCTTTATATACAATTTGTGACTAAATTACATCAATAAAAAAATAATTACAAAATAATACCAAACCCCAATTTTTCATAATAAGAATTCAGAAACTATAAATAGGGTCCTTCATCACCTTTCCTAATACGCATACAAGCAATAATTTGTTTTATTATTGAAAAAAAGAAAATGAAAAGCTTTACAGCAATTTCTATGATCATAATAATAGTGTTATTTTTTGCAGAGATGGGTGGAAGTGCAACTGCTCAATCCACTCCACCTGAATCAGCACCAGCTCTTATATGTATCGTACCTTGCTTCCATGTATGTTTTAATCAAGGAGAAGCTTGTTTTGATTCTTGCGTGGATAGATGTAATCGTGAAGTTGCCGCCGGAGACGAAGACGGTGGTCAAATATTAACTATGGATTAGTGTTGCCCCAATTAATATTTGTAATAATTCATATGGGACAAATTCAAATAAATTGTTTCATTTTAACATATGGTGTTCATGAATGAATTATTGATGATATAAATTATTTCATTTTAAGGCAACCAGATTTGACTCATGCTATGAGGCAATCTGGTCTATCAGTCGAACGGGCTTTCGGCACAAAAAATGGAGTACATTATACTACAATGGGCCTAGGAAACCCGTGCCATAAAACGGGCTGACATACGAGAATAAGGTATCCATGTAACTATATTCAGCAACACATGTCATGAATCCTAACCGTAGTGTTAAAATGTACACGAAAAATCATCTCCGGACGCAAAATCGACAAAATGCACTTCAGGGGCAAATTGGTAATTTTGCCAGAATTTGAATTTCGCGGATGATGAAACGACGTCGTTTCGGCCCTGAACTGGCAGCGTGGTGCATAGTCTAGGGCGAGCGATTTCTCCGCGGATTCTTCACCTCATTGCATGATTCTTACGCAGCTGTGGTCCCCGCCATCTCATCTACTTGATGCACAAGGAATTGGATCGATTGATCAAACGGCTGAGATTTGCAAGGTTGTTGCAGGTCGACGGTTTGGATGAAGAAATTGATTTTGTGCATTTTCATTTTAGTATATAATCGCGTCTGTTAGCGATGGATATGCAACAAGTGAGCTAGAGAGAACATTGTGTAATTGTTCATTTGCTTCGTATAATCCCAGAACCACCCTCCCCTCCACCGTGCACGTAGATTACCTTTCAGGTGATCGAAGCACGTAAAATCGTTTGTTGTGTGATTGTTTCCCTTCGTGTTTGTGTTCGATTAACCACATACAAACTTTCTACGGCGTGAGTTTGAGTGTAAATCGACGTGTGTGAGATTTTAGTGTTCAGTCCAGTGGTTCAGTGTTAAAACTCATTGTTCAGTGTCTCTTGCGCTGTTCAGTGTTATTGTGAGGGATTCAGTGTCAACAGAGCTCGCGTTTGTTTCTGTTGTCTTGACTGTCTCTATCCTCAACACGTAGTTTAAAAACTAAATCATACCAAAGGTTATGACCCAGTGAGGAAAACAATCATGAAATAATTACCAGAATATCCTATAAACATAATCATGGGGTTTGGTTTGGGCCAATCAGAATGGTAATACAAACGAAATTTCCATTTTCAACTGAGCCAATTTTTTTAGGAATTATACTGTACAAGGTATTCAAGTTAGGGTGAGTTTACTAAACTCACCCCCTAAATTAATTAATTTACTTTATTTACTATTTTGATAATTACTTCAATACCAATTTTACCCTCCTCATCTTCTCCATTCTGACTTCTGAGCTACTGCATGTCTGCATCTACCCGGTTGCACTATTTTTTTTTTAATTTCCACAATATTTTACATTTGATTAATATTTGACGTTAAAGCCATAAATATTTTATAATTACAATGAATTGCCACCCTTAAAATTTTCAATTGATTAGATCATGAAAATTGTTCAACATTCATCGCCATGGCAGCAACAATGTTTGCAAATCGTCAGCGTCTGCAAATCAAGATTATCGATTCAACCTTCAACCTTTCCTTTGTCGCCTCGAAAACCTACCGCGTCTCACTTCGCGAGATCACTTCGCAGATGGAGGTCGATCTCTCCAAGCATCTCGGAAACCAGAACCGTTGGCATCTGTGATTCGGAGATCGAAACTGGATCCCATCATATCGAATCGTTTTCGGCAATCTGATCCGAAGCACCATGTCGTTTCCGTCGGCCCCTTTGAATTCCTTGGTTTATCTTCGAAAATAACATTCTAAGTCGCAAATCGGCGGAGCACACGCACTCGGCGGATCCAAGATCTCCAACGACTCACGATCGAGATCTGTTGTGGGGAATAATGTATATTTTTTAACAATAAGGGTGAAATTGGTATTGGCAAAATATTTAATTATTAAATTAATAAAAAGAAGGGGTCAATTAATCATAGGGATGAATTTAATTATCACGGAGGTGTAAATAAACTGTGCCTTCAAGTTATCATAATCTACAGGAAGTTTCCCTTCAATGGCAGTGAAGTGATTAGAATTCATGGCATAAGTACACACACAACAAAACAATTCACAATCCAAAGGAATAAGAAGTGACTCGAGCAAAAAAATAAAAGGTACCTTCAAACTCTCTTGCATCATAACATAAAGTAGGCCAGGAGTCTCATTGTGTATCACTTCTTTGGTAGCTTCAGGGGTAACATCCCTTGGGGTAAATCCACTACCGCCTGTTTCATATTACGTCACTAATTACAATACAAGTAAATAAATGGCACGAACGTGCTGACCTGTCTGAAGTTTGTTGGGAGAGTATGGATTTGGCACAAACGTGCTGAATCCAACAAGCCAAAGAAACGTCTTGCGTCGTCATCGTCCCGCTTCGTTTCGACTCTTATTTTCACCCGTTTTCGCTCGTTTCCACTCATCGTCTCACCTAAACCTGTTCGGACAATAAAACACCCAAACAAAATGAATATATTCACAAACGGCACTACGATTAACACTAAAGTAATCGAAAAACATAGAAACGAATGACACAAAAACGGATGAATCAAGAACAAGTATTGTTAAAGCGAGGGAGCTAAATATTGAGTTCCAAGTATAAAAGTTATAAAATAAAAATTAAAATAATAATTTATTATTTTATTTTTCTAAAAAATGATTTTTTATATAAAAGTATGTTTATATACATTGGATAAATGAAGAACAAGTATTACTAAAGCGTGTAAACAATGAGTTTCAAGTATAAAATTGATAAAAATAAAAATAAAAATAAAAATTTATTTATTTTATTTTTCTAAATAAATTGATTTTTTATTATATACATTTGTATTTGAAGTTTTTGAAAGTGTATAAAAGTATATTCTACTTTTTTTGAAATTGATGAAAATCTATAAAAATCAATCATAAATGTCAAACTCTCCCGAGTTTGTGGATTTTAGAGTTTATGGATTTTACAAATCTATAAACTTTTTAAAATCAATTAAAGTCCTACAAAATGTTAAACGAATACACCCCTAAATTTATAAATTATTTTACACTCATCCATTTTCATAAGAAATACCACAAATTAAATTGAATTTATAAATTATTTCATACTATCAAGAAAAATACCAATGATTAGTATATACCAATTTAATTTTACTTACATTTTTTCCTCTATTTTTTAATTTTAATTTTTTATTACCACTGATTAGTATAGACCAATTACTTTTACTTACATTTTTTCCTCTATTTTTTAATTTTAATTTTTTATTGAATCTAAAGTGGATAAAGAATTGTAAATGAAGTAAGTATGAAGCCGCTCAAAAATAATTTTAAAATTTTAATTCACTTTTTTTTACCCTCTCAATCACACTTAAAAACTCATTTCTATTTTTATGTGTTATTTAAAAAAAAAAAATTATTATTATTACGAATACAATAAAATATGAAATACTAATTGACGTTTTTAATTAGATATTAAATAATTAGAACAATCGCTCCATAATTGGGATTAGGATCCTATATCCTCTCCAAATAAAAATTCTTCTAATATTTCCTAAGTAAATCATGATCTTTCATTTAATATTAATGATCAAAATATTCTTTAATTTCAATATTTTATAATCAAATTTATTAATATTATTCAAAAATGATCTAATTAGCCCTATTTTTTTAATTAATATTATTTTTTACTCTAAACACAAAAAATAATCAAATTCATTAATATTATTAAAAAATAATATTAATTTCAATCTTTTATAATCAAATTCATTAATATTATTCAAATATAATATAATTAACCACTATTAATTAATATTATTTTTTACTCAAATTTGTATATATAAATTAAAAAAATAATATTTAGGTTAAACACAAAAAGTACACATAAATATAAATAATACAACTATTGTTATAAACTCAAGAGAAATTGAGAGGGAATAATAGATCCGAAAGAGAGACAACATGAGAGAATATAGAGGAAAATAGAATTGTTATGAATTGTTATATTCATTCATATGGGGAGACCCCTTTATATAGGATACAATCTAGGGTTTCTGACTTAGCCAACAAGTCATTCACCATAATATAATAATATTCATAACACTCCCCCTTGAATGACTATGTACAAAATTGCTGCCTCGTTAAAACCTTGCCAGGAAAACCCAGTGGGACAAAACCTGAACGAAGGAAAAAGAGTACAGCTTGCTCCCCCTGATTGTAATCACCGAAAATATTTGACTTCTTGAAAGTAAATATTTGTGATCAACCAGTCTCATTAAAACCTGTAACTAATAAAACCATATAGGAAAAACTTAGTTATTCAAATATAAATTTTGGTCTTCAGGACCCAACCTTCGAATTGTCGAGTTTCACATTCATTTGTATTATTGTATATTTTTCGTCCTTCTAGGACATGCCTTTACCAGACATCTATATTGACTAGAGCATTTGCAATTGCTATAACCGGCCGGTAACTCTTCTGGAGTATTTTTGATGCGCCTAGTGTTCAATATACATTCTTTACAAATGAACAATAATGTGAATTTCAATTCACAATCATTTGAACTTCAGGTTCAATATCTCACTTTATCTCGAAAACAAACTCATATGGAACATTCTGATGTTCTCATTAATTATTATCGAGTGATGTGCATGCCTCGTTAAAAACCTCGTTATAAAACCTTGTAGGAAAAAAATACTCGAGGAAAAGAGTACACGGCATTTACATTTATATTGTGGTGATTGTCTCGTTAAAAACCTTTAACTAAGAAAACCCCGTGGGAAAAACTTAGTAGAGGGAAAAAGAGTACAATCACTGATTCACTGGTCTTCGGGACCAAAATCACTGGTCTTCGGGACCTTGTCTTCAATTGACATAGTAATATGATAATGTACATATTCTGATTTTCATTTCCTTTCATATCAGGAATTTTAAAATCCATCCAGGATTTTCATGTATGTATTTTTCTAATAACTTCTACATGGTCAAATCATACATTTGTGCATATCTATATTTATCGTTGTTTCTGCCAGAAGTATAAGGTAGCGGAACTTAATGTCATCCTTTAAAATATCGAGTTTCTGCGAAAAACTCTTGAGCAATTAATCTCGTTTTTATATCTCACCACATCATTTCTCGTTTTTCATACGAAGACCCACATATATCCTTCTGGGATAATATTTTGAGGTTTGTATTATAGAGTCAAAATATCTCTTTTATTTAGCGAGTCATGCTCAGCCTCAATTGCCCGTTTCTATTTCTTTGAGTGCTGCCGGCACACTATTATTGATTTAAGTTTTGGATCCAAATTTTCTAGGCAACTCTTAAGGCAAATATGTCGTTGATGACTTTTTCCATGTTGATGACAATTCATTCTATCAACCAAATCTTTCATCATTTTAAATTTGGTTGTTCCGCAATCCCACGATTTTCTATTATCATGTGCACATGATTTTTCAATGGGATTTCCATCTAACTCTCTTCAGGAGATTTTGAGGGTGACTTAATTTCTTTGTTTTTCCGCGGATTTATTTCATATCTTTAGATCGATCTACTACGCTTCTGGCGTATATTAGAATCAACATTTGAGTAGATCTCTTTGGTATTTGAACTCTTATAGTTCATTTTATCACAAATATATGTGATTTTGTCACACCTTCATTAATTTGGCAGATTACTTGCTGAATATTGCAAGTTACTTATTTTCATGAACTTCAGGTTCAATTGATTGGTGCGTGGATCTAGAATTAAAGATCATTTTCATTCTATGAAATTTCTCGGCATTTATATCTTTTATATTCTTATCTCCCCCTAATGCCGGGAAATGATCTTCCTTAAATATGCAAATCAGCGTAATTGCTATAAACCGATCTTCTAGATCGTAGGCTCGAGATATTATGCCCGTTCATGAAAATACACTTTAGTGTGATATGAATATAAGTTGCATATTTCAAATTAATTCGCAGATGGAAAATGTTTTATTCATTTCCACGCACAATCATGATATGCATCATTTTCATGTTTAAGTACATTTATAGTACTCGTGGGGATAATTAGTAAAGCTCTTCCGGAGACCACTCTTAATATGTCATTCGCATATCAGTATAATGATCCTTCGGGGATACAATATCTTTATCAATCATCCTTCGGGGATACAATATCTTTACCAATGATCCTTCGGGGATACAAAATACTAGGTACAAATTACTTGTGTCATTCAAACTTTATTAACGAATAATTAAATCAAATATTCTTCAAGAATATTTATCAAATATAATAAATTAATTGTGTATTCTTCAGGAATAACACGTCAAACATTAAGAAAATAATCGACTTTTTCGATATTCCATAAGTACCCACATAGTACATTTATTCTCGATTTTCAAAAATATATCATCCTTCAGGGATAATTCATATCTAATTATTATTTCAACCAGAACAATCGAATTTGACGTTTCACTACAAGTATAATGATGTAACTTTATTACAAAATCTTTGCTTCTTCGGGAGCAATCAATAAAAATAATTGTTATATCATAAGACATTGATTTGATATTTCTGCGGGAATATCATATCATAATGTTTTCCAAGAACATTTAAAATTTAATTTTGATATTTAATCATGAATATCATATCATAATGTTTTTCGAGAACATTTAAAACTTATTGCTACTACGGGAGCAATTTAATTTGATATTTCCAAACTTATTACTACTACGGGAGCAATTTAATTTGATATTTATCGAATAATATCAAATCATGATGTTCTTCCAGAACGATCAATATAATATTTAAAACACGAGTATATGTTCTTCAGGAACATTCAGTTTAATTGATATATTAAGAATAATTGATTTGATATTATTTCAGGAATATCAAATTATAATGCGACTTAAACTTGTGAGTCGAACTTCATGATTTTTCCACAACCAATTTATTCAGAATGCCTCGACAGATTTAAAATTTTGTAATCGAACGTGGAGTCAATCATACCACGTTTTTTGTAGTACGACCAACTTCGGGTGATCATATATTTCTTTTTAAATCTTTCCACAAAGCTAGTGGATCCTTCACAGTGAATTTTCAAAAATATTATTCGAGATTATTAGTAAATAATCCTAATCAATTTGATATTGATATTTCTACAGGAATATCATATCATGATATTCTTCAGGAACATTAATATTTCTTCGAGAATATCATGTCACATTGTTCTTCAGGAACATTAAGAACTTTAATTGATTTATTAAACATAATTAATTTGATATTACTTCAAGAATATCATATTATAATGTTCTTCGGGAACATATGATATTACTTCAGGAATATAAGATTATAATGTTCTTCGGGAACATATGATATTTCTTCAGGATTATCAGATTATAATGTTCTTCGGGAACATGTTACTTTTGGGAAGAAGAGGAGAAAATGTAGATATATTTATATTTATTAATGAATATAAACAAACATATAAATTCTTGCCTTGGAGTTCGGATCTTGATGAGTAGAACTTCGATGAAGAACGCAGTTGAGCTTTCGTGCTGATAACGTGTTATAAACTCAAGAGAAATTGAGAGGGAATAATAGATCCGAAAGAGAGACAACATAAGAGAACATAGAGGAGAATAGAATTGTTATGAATTGTTATATTCATTCATATGGGGAGACCCCTTTATATAGGATACAATCTAGGGTTTCTGACTTAGCCAACAAGTCATTCACCATAATATAATAATATTCATAACAACTATTATTTTTTGATGAAAAAATAGTATAGAGTAATAAATAGTGTTGGAACATATAAAAAAATTATTTGATAAAAATATTTAACTTATACACTTTATTTTTATTAACAATTTTACAAAATATATTATTATTTGATAATTAAATACTAGTAACTTTTAAAACAGAATTATATTATTTTTAATTTAATACATAAAATAAATTGTCACATTATAAAAAAAATGTTAAAAAGGATTGAAACTTAAGAAGATCTTGACCATTAATATTAAATGAAAGATTATGATTTACTTATTAGGTGGTTTTTATTGGAAGAGGATCCTAATTCCACATTTGCTCCACATTTTACCTTCCACATTTTACCTTTTGAGTCAATTTATTTTTGTACTTATTTAATATCTAATAAAAAAAGAATTCTCCACATTTTACCTTTTGAGTCAATTTATTGTTGTACTTATTTAATATCTAATAAAAAAGCCGGAAGATTATGATTTACTTAGAGGGGTATATTCAATTAGAATTTCATTGTATTTTTTTAGACTTTAAAAATTTTAGAAATTTCATTGATTTGGAAAATCCACGGAGTCTATACAAAGTTTGACCGACTTTATATATGGATTAGAGTTTGACTGGCTTTATATATGAATTTTCATAGAGTCTGATACATTTTTTTTTATAATTTTATGTAAATTTTCATTTTGTAAATTATTTTTTAAATATTTTATTTATTGATTTAAATAGATTTTTATAATTTTTAAACAAGTAAAATATATAATTAAAAAAATAGTTATATTTTTTAAAATAAATTAATAAATAAATTTAATTATTTTTATAATTGTTATACAAATATAATTTTTTACTAAATAAAAAATTATTAATTTGAATTTGCACAAATCGATTGTTTTGAAATAATGCAAAACCAAAAGAAAAAGTCATTTTTTAAGTTCCTCCTAGATGAATGGTTTATAAACTCGACTCAACATTCTTGGAAAATAATCAATTGAGAAATTGAGGGTTCGAAAGAAAATTGATATTTCAATTTTGTGAACTAACCGAGACCAACAAAATTGAAAAAAAAAATAATTTTAATATTAATTTTATTATAATATTATTTTTTGAAAATTTTATTTTTTATTTTTATCTTTTTCATGTTTTCTAATTTTATTATTAATTCTATTATGTTTTTATATATTTTTTTATTTTTTATTATTTTTAATAATAAATTAATCAATTAAAATAGAAATCTATAGAAATGTCAAGTATTTAAGAGAGATTTCAAAAGATGGAATTCTTTTGTATTTTGAAGATGAAATCAATTAAAATCTATAGACTTTTAAAATCCATTTACTTTTCAATACCGGTAAATTTTTAAAGACTTTTTAAAATTTGTATTCAATACTTCAAGATTTTAATGAACTTTTAAAAATTCGAATTGAATACCCGTAGACTTTAAAAATCCATAAAAATCGTTTTCATTGAATACACCCTCTTAATATAAGATTTTTATTGGAAGGGGATCCTAATTCCATCTCCACATTTTACCTTTTGAGTCAATTTATTGTTGTACTTATTTAATACGGAGTATCTAATAAAAAAACGGAAGATTATGATTTACTTAATATGAGATTTTTATTGGAAGGGGATCCTAATTCCACCTTTGATCTGCATTCTCCGAGTTAGTATATCTTACACCTAAAGAGTAAGATGTCCATCTTACTCCAGGCCAGTGTATAAAACATTTTGACTCAGCCAAATTACTCGCTGACGTCATCAGAACACACACAAATCACGCCACTATGGATTCACGTTTTTTCTGTAACTTCTCTCTTTTTTTTCTCTCTTTCTCTCTTTCGCACTCCTCCACCGACCCATCTCCTGCGCCGTCGATAGCCTCCATTATCACCGCCTTCAAGCATCTATTATCGCCAACAAATCATCATCCACAGCAAGCCATCGATTCCCGGCATTGATTCTCGCCGGCTTGAGGCATCAATTCTCGTCTACAAATCTCGATGCCTTGAAGCATCAATTCTTTCTCCACGCCTCGCCGCCTCCAAGGTTCGCTGGAAAGTACTCAATCGAAACCCTAGGTAACAATTCAATTTCTGATCAATCGAAACCCTATGTTTGATTTTCCCCATCTGCATGTTTGAAATATTATGATTCTGTAATTATCCTTTAGTATCCTCCAACCCTAGGTAGTATTATGATTCCGATTTCTGTTTTGTATGATGATTTTCTTCTTGTTCTCTGTCCTTTATTCAATTTCTGAAGTTATACTTCATTATCATCCAAGCTTCCAACCCTAGTAATTTCTGATTTCTGTTTGTGTATTTTGTTATGGATGATGGTTTGCTGGACATGTGATAGTTGTGATTTCGATACACGAGTATTCTTATACAACCTATGAGTATGAATTCTCATCACAGGTTACTTCTCCTCTTAGTCGATAAAGTTTCTTTTATTTTTTTCATTGTGAATCATTCCAGAAAATGGTTTGAGTTTATTAATATTACAAAGGAGAAAGAGGTTGTGGAAACATTGAAAAATCTGGGTTCTAATCCTAAAAAGAAAACAAGAGATGTAAGTATCATCTACTTAGTTATTTCATACTGCAATAGTAATAGATTTCATCATTTAGTTTAATATTGTAATACACTTGACATCCTTTAGGTAATAATCAAATATTTAGTTAAATATTTACATAATTCACATTTTATTTTATAATCTGAAATCAGAACAAAAGTGTTACTCCATCTGAAGTTACGGCCTCCAGCTTGTATTCCCACATTTCCTGCAACTCGCCCTTGTGCCCAGCTGCCATCAGAACCGATGTCTGCAAAAACGTGACCTTGTGTCGATCGGAATTCGATTATACAAACCCTAGGTAATTTAGTTTTTAAAATTTCATGAATTTTGTAACAAGTATTTGTATGATAAACCTAGAAATTTTATAGTTACTTAATAATTGTTCGGTCTTCTACTGAATTGTTCTCCTACATTTTTCATCTAATCAACATCATGTCCTTAGTTTGCACTTTGGATTTTTTTTTTTTTGGAAAATTGTTTATCACTATTCATGATGATATGGTGGGTATTTTGAATGTACTGTAGCCTGTAGGCATAGTGTGAAATTCCTTACATGATACTTGTGTTAGTACGATTTTTATGTATTGGGAAACTGGGTTGTAAATTAGTTTATGATCGTTTGGTCCTAATCTTGAGTTAAGATGACCATGTCGGGTTGGAAATGTTCACACTTTCTACTGTTCTCAAAAGATTCATGTATATTTTACAATCAATGAGGTTTAAGTCATTTTTCATCCAATGTTGAAAAAGGTTAATATTCTATCTTCTTAGTCGGGTTATTGAAATGACAATATGTTTACTTACGTCACATTCCATTATCAGAGTATCTTCTCTTGGGGTAGTCCATGTAAATGTGATTTGATACATCAATTTGATTTGGCTCAGTGATTTTGAAGTTTGAGTTTAGCATTTTTGAGTTTTCACCCTTGCTTCTTATATGTAATCAGAGTTTAACCTCTTGTATAGTTCATGTAACTGTACCTCGTGTTTCCATGTCTTTTCCTCTGCAACTCATATTACACATTCTTAGTTATAAATGGATACATCCAAAGAAAATCAGAAAGCTCCTTAACAACAAAATTTAAGTTCATGAAAAACAAAAATATTAAAGTGGTTTTTATTATAAATGTTGTTTTGAGTTTAGCATGTAAATGTGATTTGAAACATATTATGTCATATTTTCTTATAAAACACTTCATACTTCATATTTAGGATTGAAAAATATGCATGATCATACTTTATCATATTTTATACGGAGTACTTCATATCTCAAAAATGTGCAGGGAGAAAGTATGGCTGAATATATCCTATACTTCATTTTTATATTGCATCATCTTTCATATGAAATAGAGTTCATCCTTCATTTTAAACAGTTATTATTATTTTTTCAGATACAAATTAAATTTCTTACAAAAAACAGCATCAAGGAGAATGCTTCTTCACTAAACAAGGTAAAATTTTGAACTTTCCCATACTTCATATCCATAGTATGTCATCTTTCATTAAAAAACAGTTCATACTTCATTATTTTTTTTTATTGTATAAGAGGTCGTTCAGCGGCGTGGAAAGTGCACAAAGAAAGGATTGTTTGTGACTGAATGTTGTCCCTATCGTTCTTGACTTTTGTGCCGCCCCGGAGGAAGGATGCGATTCGCCGCCAACCGAATTCCTGTTGGCACCTCCTGCACAACTACAAAGTCGTTGGCATTCGAAGGAGACGAGAGTGTTTGGTGTTGTCTTGTTTTTTGTGTTATTTTTTTTTATAAATGATGACATTTGCTTCAATATTTTAAAGTCTTGTTTTTTGCTTTAACATAAAACCTTCAATTCATTTACTATAATGAAGTATTATCATCCTCAACTCTACAACAATAATATAAAAGTAATTATTTTTCAGAACACCAACCTTCATTTTTATTAACTTCATCCTTCATTTTTACTTACCATCATCCTTTATTATTTTTTGTAGAATTGACTGAAAAACAAATCTCTTAAAAATCTTTTAAAAAAACTATTAAAACGAAAGGTATTGTATCGAATTTTCGATTTATAATCGAAGTCGGTGATCTAGAATCGAAGTGGCAATCTATAATCGTGGGCGGAGAACTATATTCGAGGGCGGCGAACGACCAGGCGTGCAAAAGAACATGTACAAACTAATACGCATACAAAAACATTTCATATTCAAAACTGTATTAGAAAGTGACATTTTATTTATTTATTATTTGAATTTTGATGTTTAATACACATACAAAACACAACTTTATTAACAAATCACAACACAACCATAAAATTACAAAATTGATTATAAGATGTTTCATTCTCATACTCTGTGTGTAATCTGTATGAAACATAAATTGATAAAACAGTATTGTCAGGATCCCGATACTGAAGAAAAAATGTTGGCGCAAGGCGAGCTCGACAACTCCGCCACGGTAGAGCCACACTTTTCTCTCTGCTTATTCATTGCCATGTCTTTGTATCTACAATGTACTGCAAAATGCATTTTCACCCCTACAATATTAATCCACTTATTATTATTACATTTCTTCGTTACTGAAATCCAAAACTCTGATTATACTATTTATTTTTAACTGTATAAGCTTGTACAAGTAAATATATTTGCCTTGAAACTTCTTGTCACACAGGTGATACGAGCTCCGTAAATCAGCCTCCGGTATTTTGGGGCAGCCATCCCCAAACCTGTAAGAATTGCAACAATCAATAAAATATAATTATTTTAGAGTTGATAAAGAAACTTACCAATCTGGTCAGCAAGCCAACAAAACACTGTCTTACGCGTTGCAGTTGCGACTCTCGATCATCGACAAAACATTCGTCAAACAACAAAGGCCATCACATCCCCTGCTCTACCGCTATTTGCCGACCGCCGTCACCTTCCCCGTCCACCACAAGCACACAAAACTCTCCTTAAATCATCATTTATAGAAATAAGTAGTGGGTAAGCTGCGACCTCATAGCGCCCTGGTAGCAACCAAAGTAGTGGTCGCTACTTTCAAGTGGTACTACTCCGCCCTTTTTCAGCACTTTTTTGTTTCTTCATTTTTCTTCGGTTTTTCGACCTACAAACAACAAAAACATGTAGTCCACCTCATGTGAGATCCAAAAAACACACAATAATAACATCGTCATTCGTCAACATAATCAACTACAATTTTAAAACAACAAAAAAACTAGTAAACTATAAATCAAAATGATGGTTGACAGAGAAAAAAAGAAGGTTGATAGAGTAAAAAATGAAGGTCAGCAGAATAAGAGGATTTAGAGTCCATCATCAAGAACAACTCGATTCGAGTCAATTGAATCCAAAAAACACGCACTGTATAAAAATTATACGTTTGACCAGAATATATGACAAATCTAATAAATCGTCAATTAATGGTTAGCAATCAAATAATCGAGCAAATTAAGATCTAACACACAAATCTAAACTTAATAAGGATCAAAAATAGGAAATTAACTAGTACCTCCCTCCCCAAATAATGAAGCAATCAAGAAACGAATGAAGAGCTCTTAGTTCTACAAAAACGTAAATAACACTCAAATATAGAATCAACATGGAAGACACTAAAAATTCGGTGCTTCAGAGATTGGGTAACCAGTAGGGAATATCTTTAGAGATTTTTCAACACAATATTGTAGTAACCTTTCACTGAAAATCGCAGAGCTCATGTGGCAAAATGGAAAAATGCAACATGTGTGCAATTTAATTAGTCTAAATCACAGAGACATTTCAACAAACATGTTGATGGCATAATAAGTATGTTAGAAGTATGAATTATAACATATTGATACGAGAACCAACACACATATTGTAATTGCAGAAGTATATTCAATTCACATTAAATAATATAACTATGTGATGGTGAAAGATTACCAACTTTTTTAGCATCACGGAACAGGAGCTCCTCAATTAGGTGCTGAACAGAGTCTCCATCACGGAATCTCTCCATGAAGTTCTGCACATGGGAAACAACCAAAAATATTGATACAAGCCATCAAATAAAAGCACCAAAAATTGATTTATTGGATACATTTTTTGGTGACGAAGAGATTGGTTGCGGCCCCAAGGGCGAGGCTCATCGGCCTTCTCGATCTAAGCGTTCAGTCGCTCGATTTCGTCCATCGACGCTATTCCTCTGTGTGGGTTCAAAAATTGAAGATGCGTAGAATGACGTAGCCGCAAAGGATATTGAAGACGATGTAGATCAAGGTGAACGACGTCGGTGAATGGTGACGATGTCAAGCAAACGAGGAAGAGAAGACGAGGAGAAGATGAAACGCAGATGAATCGTAGATCTCGGTGATGATGGCAGTGAACGACGACGATGAATGGCAGCGGTGAATGGCGACGATGAATCATGGCGGTGGGAGCAATCGAAAAGAACGGCGCCAGTTGTTGTCTTGCACACAGAGAGAAAACGAAAAAAAAAAAAAAAACCTAATCTAATTTGACCGATAATTATATAACGTTGATCAGGAGCAAGATGTACATCTTGGAATGGGGAGCAAGATATAAATTGCCGCATTCTCCTACTTTTAGTTGACTTTTTTTAGGAAAATTTCAATTAAGAAATTTTGTACCAATTCAATTGGATTTGTTTTTTAGCGAGTAGGGGTAAATCGATTTTAGTTGACTTTTTTTTTTTTTTTTTGGAAAAAATTCAATTAAGAAATTTTGTACCAATTCAATTGGATTGGTTTTTTTTAGCGAGTAGGGGTAAATCGATGAGTAATTAAGAAATCTATTTATTTATTGGTATTAATTACGTCATAGGCGAAGGTGTAAAAGATATCTCAGGACGCAGCGTCGCACTCGCATCGCAATCCCCCTTTTGAGAGTTCGGAATTTTCGTTATAGTCAAATAGATATGCACTCGTTAGGGTACAGAGTCAATGCTCTGTCAGCGTTCGCCGTCACCGCTCTCGCCTTAATCTGCGTAATCACTTCGTTTACCGACAACTTCAATTCGCCGTCGCCCGCCGCTGAACTCCATGTATTTTTGTATTTTTTTTTGTTTTAAAACTTATTTTCAACAAATTTGAATTTCGATTCTGATTTTCACCTCTGCTTTTTTTCCCATTCATCCGGGGTTTTAGGCGTTGACTATCAATCGGTTTCGGAAGAAACTCACCGGTGACGATGAGGTAAATTCATCACAAGATATTTGTTGTTCACTGTAAATAATGTGATTTTGTGTTAAAATTGTTTGAAATCAAATGGTTAAATAGACTGTGTTTCATCCCTAAAACCTATATATGTATGTGAAATCGATTGATTTGTTGTTAAGAGTAACAAATATCATTGGAATTTGAATATTGGTCTGATGCATTGAAATGAATTCCAATTTCAATTTTAGCATTATCAGAGATGTAATCATCTGTTAAGAACATTTATGCAAAAAAAAGTTCTCGGAAGACGAAAGCTTGTGTAGATGTTCACCGACTGAATACGGGTTGGTGAAAATGACGTTATACCTTATTAGAACTATCTGAGTGGTTGTTGGTTGCTTTCGCCTGACCTCAGAAACTATTCCATCTGAATCCACTCCTCGTTCCAATTATCACAAGATTTAGAAAAATTGAGTGAAAAATACTATTTCTTCTCTGCAGGTCAGCCTGTCTTTGAATGTATCAACAAACTTGGAGTCAATATTTACGTGGAATACGAAACAGGTTTGTCCATTTAAAACTCCCAATTCTTGTACCTTGTGAACTTCTTTTGAGTGTTTTAAACATCTATTAGCTTTAACATGGATATGACAAATTCTCATCTCGATTTTCAGGTGTTTGTATTTTTAGCAGCTGAATATGGAACACCGAAAAATGCTTTAAATCAGGTACTGATTCATGACTCCATTTTATAGCTATCATTCGTATTTGTGTAACTATGTTAGCGTTGAGAATAATGTTGATAAGTTTATAATCTTCTCATACAAGCTTTAAATGCGCTCTTCTATTTCTTATGTCGGCATGTGTGTATTTTCGTTGGTTGGTGTTTGTCAACATATTTTTGTTATTGATTGGATTCACCTTGTCAGGTGTCTTTGTGGGATAGTATCATACCTTCCAAAGAGCTAGCAAAGTTTCAGATTCACACAAGTAACAAGTATCGTTTTATTGACCAAGTGAGTGATTGTTGTGGAGCACTTTTAGTTATTCTACTCAACACTATTTGTCTCACTGCAATGGGGGAGGTAGGTGGGGGCCAACTCGCTCACCACCCATCTCCGTTAATGTAGTATTATAAGGAACTGTAAAAAAGTACTCCTAATTAATGATTTATAAAAAAAAAACTCCTTCACATACCAGCTTACACGATTGGATCACTATATTCTTGCAGGGAAGTAATCTGCGTGGAAAGGACTTCAACTTAACAATGCATTGGCATGTGATGCCGAAGACTGGAAAGATGTTTGCAGACAATTTGGTGATAGGCGGCTTCCGCTTGCCGGAGTCCTACAATAAACAGAAATAAGTTTTTCTATCTTTTACCATGGCCAGATAAATATTTTGTCCTACAATTTATAGTTTTATCAATCTGTTGATGCCTTTGGCAACTTAAAAAACAAAAAGGCCCTCAATTTGAGGCATTACAAGATTTCAAAGTTCTAATGGATATGAGTCTCAAATCTTTGTGATTGCCATATGATTAATTGCAAGTATCTCTGTCCATACGGATTTTCGAAGGCCCATGACATTCCCCTATCCTACAACATCAAATTCTCCGAGAATTATGCCTGAAACGGAAAATCTAGGGCGATGCATGACTTTGTTTCTAAAATGAATTAATGCTTCATCGATTTTCGAAGACTCAATCTTCCACACGGCGAGTCTAGCCTAAGGATATTCGATCGTTTCTCTGTCAGCGTGTTCATCCAACCTAGCTGGCCTCCTAAAATTTTGTACTTGAATATTTGCTTGGGACTAAATTGAATGAATATCTTGCAATTAGGGGTGTTCATCATCGGTTATGAGGTTTGAAATGTAAATTAATAAACCAAACTACCTTTTTTTAAAAATATTTCTAAAATAAATCTATGGAACATAAATATACTTCGAGTACAAATAATTAATGTGTTTACATGAATAATTAACGTAGATTCTTGGTGATCGGATTCAGTTCACAAGGACTGTTCGATGCATGATACTGATACAATCATTTGTTTGTACTCTGATTCTCTCCGATCTTGTCGTAGTATTTTCCCTTTCCATTTTGGGATGCTATATTATAAAACTATGCAACTGTCCGGGCATGTGTTTACTGTTTAATTGCTAGCTTAAAGCATTCTCCTCATGTTGCACGTTTTAACTACTAGAATTTATTCTACTTTGTATGATTTTTCTTTTGCATCTGTGCAGGCTGTTGTTAGTGAAGATATCAACAGTACTAACCGAGAAGGTAATTACTTATTGTTTCATTAGTCCCTTTATTCATTAGTTTTGTTTCTCTCTCTCGACTAATTAATGCATTATTCTATGCGGCAGTCGCAGTCAATGTAGTTCCAGGAGCAAACTTGCAAATATTTCTTCCCGCTAATCAGGGATACCAAATGCTGGGCGCTCCTCCTGGTGGTATGTAATAGATTTTCATTTTGTATTATTTAGTTTTTGGATTACTTTTCAGATACCCATAGGATAATTTTTAGTGCTCTACATTTTATTGTTTCTTGTTTAGAGCTGTATGAGCCGAATAACAATTTTAAATTGGGAATCTTGGCATGACCCTGTGCATGGCCGATGCCTAGGGTAAAATTAGATGGGAATATAAAATATTAGAACATTAAGCTTCCATTCAAAGAGACAATGCCTTGCTTGTTACCTGCTACTCTATATTATTATGTGAGTTGTGAAGTGTTTTTTGTTAAAAAAATCATGCCAAGTGGTTATGTAATCCGTATGATCACGATTGATTTTGTTGTATAATTTGTATTTTCTATGGTGAGTGATTTTTGAGTAAAGAATAAAAAACCATGAATATAAGTCGTAGATCAGAGTCATCAGACGAGCTTCTTGCACACAATTGGTTTTTCCTGTTCCTTTTGATTTCTTTGGTTTTACAGGATCACGAGTGTTCGGTTGAAGGACCTCTGAATAATGTAAAGTAGAGTATATATGATTCAATTTCAGAAGCCGAAAAAGGTGCATGGCTTAGCTTACTGGTTAACTCTTGCTGAATGTTTTAGATATACATTATCTGATGGGTACTTTAAAGTAGTAAACTCAATCAGTATCGTGTATCATCATCTAGCTGAAAAGAGAAGTGCAACTGGTAGGTTTGCGTATAACTAGTCCTAAAGATATGAACGTATGGTTGCCTACTCTTTTAGCTGATTGGGAAAACTTCCCAACTTCGAGAAAAAAACTGAGGTAGATGAAGATGATAAATTGTAGTGATTATTGTTGAATCTTAAATTTTGGTGTATGATTTTCCATTAAATTTTGGTGTATGATTTTAATCTTGATATGTTATCAAATCTCATTTTTTGATGTTTTATTTATTTATATAGATTCAGATAATAAGAATTTTCTAATATTAGGACCAATATCAATACAACATTATATTAAATCAAATCACCAATATGAATACAACACCAAAATATTGTCCTCTAAGTATCTCGACTAGATTCTTCTCCTCGTCCGACATTTTCTTTTGAGAGAGGATTATAGTATGCATTTGCAAAAAAGTTAGAGCGGACTAAAGAAACCACAAAAAAGAAATCAACTCGTAATGCTTCTATGTGTACAATGCATCGTACACAACTCAATTAAACATGAAAGTCCATTAAAATATTGATTGTAAAAATAAATAATCATCATTAAAAAATACATACATAATTTGCAAAAACACACACATAAATAATAAATCTTCATTCATTAATCATAAAATCATCATTATATAACAAACAAATCATCATTCATAATACATTTATCACTAATCTTCATTAATCAATAATAAAATTATCATTATAATTGATATTAAGTGTATCATACATTGTACACCTAGTTGTACGGTAAAAATTGCCCTCTTAATGAAGGAAGAATTGAGTAAAGAGTTCACAAAGAGTTCGTCTGCAATATTTTACACGAATATAATAATAAAAAGGTATTGTAATATTATTTATTTATTTTTTATATAAAAAAGAAGTAAGTGTAAAAATGTAATTTAGTGAAACAATTAAAAAAGTACGTGTATAAAGTAAATGTAAAATATATTTTAAAATAAAATAATTTTCTTATAACAATAATCCAACTAAGTGCCCTAATTTACTTTATTCTCTAGATGACAATTTGAGAACATCGTACTTCAAATTTTTACGTGACAATAATTTGTACCTAGCTATACACAAATTAAAATGAAAATTACATAAATGTTGAATTACCTACAAACACATAAAATAAATTTTGAGATTATAATATTAATTATTACTATAATTTCCAAGAGTTGTTGAGGTACAATCTTTATATAAAATTTGTAACCAAATTACATTAATAAAAAAATAATTACAAACCCAAAACTTTCATCATATAAGAATTCAGAAACTATAAATAGGGTCTTTCATCACCTTAGCAATACATATACAAGCAATAATTTGTTTTATTATTGGGGGAAAAAATGAAGGGTTTTACATCAATTTCCATGATAATAGTAATAGTGTTATTTTCTGCAGATGGGTGCAAGTGCAACTGCTCAATCCCCACCACCAGAATCAACACCAGCTCTTATATGTACCGTACCTTGCTTCAATGTATGTTTTAATCAGGGAGAAGCTTGTTTTGATTCTTGCGTTGATAAATGTAATCGTGATGCTGCCGCCGATCGTGGCGGAGACGACGATGGCGGCCAAATAGTAACTATTGATTAGTGTTGCCCCAATTAATATTTATAATAATGCATATGGGACATTCAAATAAATTGTTTCATTTTAACATATAGTGTTTATGAATATATTATTGATTGATAAATAAATTTGCAACAATTAATGTTAACAAAAAAAAATCTGGTGTTTGCAAACTAATGAGAACAAGAGCAGCCCCTTTCTTGAGCAGTATCAGAATCAGCCGATTTATAACTACTTTCCCAAGTGTCGGTAGGGGCTGCTTGAGAATGAGGCACATGTCGAGGATGTTTTTCTCTCTTGTCGCCCTTTATTTGCTTCAACGCGTGCTTAAGCGCGGGTAATAGAGCCTCCATGCACTCAGCAACCGCATTGGGGTTTCCCGGCATGTTTATGATCTAGTCACGAAATAAAATTAAACACATTCACAGTTGGATCAGCACAAGCTAACATTAGAGCTTTTTAAAAAGAGTTGAGTAGGGTCGCATTTCTTTGGCCGCCATTTTCAAGGCGATCAGATCTGACTCAATGCTGACCTACTGTATCATGACGTACGGGTCGATGCTGACCTTCGAGGGTTCCCAGAACATTGTGGCTAAGCTCACCACCTTGACGTTTCAGCAGTGCAAGCATCACATCAGCACTGTTATGTCAAACGTCGATACTAGGCGACGGCGTTCTCATTTTCGTGTTCGGTAATCTCCAGATTATCGGTGAACATCATCATCACGTATTCCATCGAACATCTATTCGATGTCGTCTTCGTTTTGGATGAAATTCTGGTGGATGATCGCTAGTGATGTCACTGCTCTGCGTGCGATGTGTTTTAATTTCAAATCATGATGATGATTTTTCGTTGATTAATTGGTTTAATTTATATTTTTCTAATTTCTTGAGAGTAATTGGTTTCGTAACTCTCAAGCTCATGGCATGCTTCTCATTCGTGAGACCAAAGTCTTAAAATATAAATTTGAATATTATATAATCATTGCCCGATCAAGAGAAAAATTGAACGATCAAGAGAAAAATTAATTATCAGAGGAAGAACGATGTGGCTTCTGGAACTAGATTCTGGAACTAGGTTTATATTTGTTAAATTAGTAAGGGTAAATTAGGAATAGCGAGAGGTGTTTTAAGTAAAAATAATAAATAATTTAAATTATAAAAAAGTAGGGGTGTACTTAGAGTAATTAGGGGTGCAAATAGCGCTACCCTAAAATTTTATTGGACTTTTAAAGTTATTGATCCGAATTTTTAAAAATTCATTAGATTTTGGGATATTTAATTAAAATTTTAAAAAAATTCAAAATTTTTTAATAGTACCTATAGATTTTGATTTTGGTGAATTCTAAAAATAACTTTATAACTAAAGAGAAAAAATCATACTAAATAAATATAATTATAAATAATAATAATAATAATAATAATAATAATAATAATAATAATAATAATAATAATAATAATATATAATATTTGTAAGTTTTTGTAAGCATTTTTTATCGAATTAACATTAAAATTTCAATTAAAATTTTATTTAGTTTTTTAATTTAAAATTAAAGTTTATTTTTAAAATCCATACAAATCTCTACAATCCGTATTGCATACACTCTCTTATATTTTTATGAATGTTTAAGGTGGATTTTTTTACATTTAAATACATATACATAGTATTTATTTTTTATTTAAAAAAAAATAATTTGAGGCTTTTACTTAATTTTTTTAAATCACTTTAAAATATACTTATAAATGATTATTTTTTCAATATAATAAAAAATAGTAATATTTTTAAATCAATATATTCTGAAAAATATATAAAAATATAATTAAAATGAAAATAGTAATAATTACATAAATGTTGAATTACCTACTAACACACATAAAATAATTTTGAGATTAATTACAGTATTAATTATTAGTAGTACTATAATTTCCAAAAGTTGTTGAAGTGCAATTTTTATATAAAATTTGTAACCAATTTACATCAATAAAAAATAATTACAAAATAATACCAAACCCCAATTTTTCATATATAATAAGAATTCAGAAACTATAAATAAGGTCTTTCATCACTTCATAATACGTATACAAGCATATGGGACAAATTCAAATAATTTGTTTCATTTTAACCTATAGTAGTTCATGAATAAATTATTGAAGATAAATAAATTTGCATCAATTAATGTTAACAAAAATTAAACTCTGGTGTTTGCATCAATTTACAAACTAATGAGAAACCTACATTTTAATTACTATGAAATGTAATCGGTTAAGAAATGTCTCATCCCTAATTTGGTTATGTGGATTGTGAATGTGGAGTATAAAATTACTGCATGTTTCTTATCAAACAAATAAAAAAGAACACATTTTAGGATAATCTCTTTATAAAATTACACACTACCGAACATGATGATAGTAACATATTTATCTCCGAATATTCACAATTCTTAAGATTGAAAGCCAAAGAAAATGAATGCTTATTATCATATCCAAATTTATAAGAAGATCCAAAACAGGAATATTCACAATTCTTAAGATTGAAAGCCAAAGAAAATCAATGCTTATTATCATATCCAAATTTATAAGAAGATCCAAAACAGGATGAATGAGTTATTTATTACATGTAAGACATGTGAGGAAAGAAAATAAATCAACAAAATTAAAATATACTATGAGATTGAAATTCCAAAAAGCATACTCTGGTATATGCCCTCTAAAACAAAGTTACAAAACCACAGTGTGGTTTTCAAAACGAAATATCACATCCTTACAAAACACATTTATCACATTTAGTCAAGGTTGTTAGCTCAGTTGGTTAGTTGGTTGAGCTTTTCAATTAATAAACATTAAGTCTAAAATTCTAACTCAAGACATTCCAATTGATCTAGACAAAAAAAAATTATATACAAAACATACATTTATATTAAAAAATGATAAAAATAAAATAAAATATATATGCACTACCCTTAAATCATAATAAAATTAATCATCTTATTCATACTATCAATGGAAATATTTGATAAAATTAATCATCTTAATGAAAATATTTGATAAAATTAATCATCTTATTCATACTGTCAATGGAAATATTTGTTAATTTGTTGTCATCTTGGTAACATCTTCAATGTTATACAAACAACATTTAATTAACTCAAAACATATTTTAAAATTTTCTTTTACAAATAAATTTAGTTATAAGAAATGATATTTATAATATACTTCCATGAAAAATAAAATATTAGTTGAAAGTAGATGCATGAATGATAAAAGATTTAAGGCCATAAAATGATTTGAAAAAGTGGTCCTGGAACAATATTCTTACTGCGCATTTAGTTTATACATTCAGTATATTCTTATAATTTCATATATATTTATATTTTATAAAGATGTTTTAGGTGTATTTTTATTTTTTTCATTTAAAAACATATATTTATTTTATTTTAAAAAACAAATTTAATTTGAAGCTTTTACTTAAGTTTTTAATATCACTTTAAAATATTTTATTTTTCACTTTAAATGATACTTATAAATGATCATTTTATCAATATGATAAAAAATAGTTAAAATCAATATTATGAAAAATATATAAAGATATAATTAAAATGAAAGTATAATTACAATATTGAATTACCTACCAACACACATAAAATAAATTTTGAGATTACAATATTCATTATTACTATAATTTCCAAGAGTTGTTGAGGTACAATCTTTATATAAAATTTGTGGCCAAATTACAGTAATAAAAAAAATACAAACCCAAAATTTTAATAATAAGAATTCAGAAACTATAAATAGGGTCTTTCATCACCTACGTAGTACATACTCCTATATAAGTATAAACAATAATTTGTTCTATTATTGGCAAAAAAATAAAAATGAAGGGATTTACATTCATTTCCATGGTCATAATAATAGTGTTATTTTTTGCAAAGATGAGTGCAAGTGCAACTGCTCAATCCACACCACCTGAATCTTCACCAGGTCTTAGATGTATCATACCGTGCCTCAATGGATGTATTAATCAGGGAGAAGCTTGTTATGATTCTTGCATTGATAGATGTAATTATGAAGCTGCCGTTCGTGCTGGAGACGAAGACAGTGGCCACATGTTAACTATTGATTAGTGTTGCCCCAATTAATATTTGTAATAATTCATACTATGAGACAAATTCAAATAAATTGTTTCATTTTAACATATACGGAGTAGTGTTTATGAATATATTATTGATTGATAAATAAATTTGCAACAATTAATGTTAACAAAAAAATCTGGTGTTTGCAAACTAATGAGAACAAGAGCAGCCCCTTTCTTGAGCAGTACCAGAATCAGCCGATTTATAACTACTTTCCCAAGTGTCGGTAGGGGCTGCTTGAGAATGAGGCACATGTCGAGGATGTTTTTCTCTCTTGTCGCCCTTTATTTGCTTTAACGCGTGCTTAAGCGCGGGTAATAGAGCCTCCATGCACTCAGCAACCGCATTGGGGTTTCCCGGCATGTTTATGATCTAGTCACGGAATAAAATTAAACACATTCACAGTTGGATCAGCACAAGCTAACATTAGAGCTTTTTAAAAAAATAGTTGAGTCGGGTCGGGCTATTTTTAAGGCGACCAGATCTGACTCATGTTATGAGGTAATCTGGTCAATCAGTCGAACAGGCTTTAGGCCAAAAAATACAATATCCTACAGTGGGCCTAGGAAACCCGTGCCATAAAACGGGCTGACATACAAGAATAAGGTATTCCATGTTGCTATATTCAGCAACACATGTCATGAATCGTAAAATGTGAGGAAAACAATCATGAAATAATTACCAGAATATCCTAAAAAGATATTTAATTGAAGGGCGTACCAGTGTTGATCCTCTTATTCCAGCAGCTGAGCGCGATAGCATTGCAAATGGCGTGACCTGCTCACATGATCACAGAATAATTAATACTAGTAATAAAAGCAATTTAAACCCATCAATCGTTAACCAAGCCCAAGAATGTCAGTCCTGAGCTACGTTTCTAAAGGCCCAAAAATGAATTAGAATTAATGGCATAAGTTCACATAAACAACAAAAATATCACAATCCAAAGGAATAAGCAAAGAAAAAAGGTACCTTCAAACTCTCTTGCATCATAACATAAAGTAGGCCAGGTGTCTCTTTGTGTATCACTTCTTTGGTAGCTTCAGGGGTAACATCCCTCGGGGTAAATCCAGTACCGCCTGTTTCATGTTATGTCAATGATTAGAAGTAAATAAAAAATTAATCCAGTATTTCTGCGAACAGTGTTATAACTCAGTCACTCTAGACTAACAATTTTTCGTTAAGTGCAATAGATAAAAATAAAGGAAAAGTGAATTACAAAAGTTGGTTAACCAAAACATCCACCCTTTGTCCCCAAGTTTGGGATGAAACGGTAATCCCCAATTTACTTAAAATCTCATACATATACTGATTGTTTAAAGAAAAGAAAAAACTCACCAAGAGTGAGAATGAGGTCTATTTTATCAACATCGCTCCATTTTTCCAGAATTCCCTTAATTTTCGGAATCTCGTCTGGTACAACATCAGTAAAAACAACTTTTGCACCACCTAGTTTTTCCGATGATGAGTTGACAACAGATAATGCCCGTGGACCACTACAAAGGTAAATATCTCATCAAGCCACGGAATAAAGATTTAGTGACAGCTTTTGAAATAGGATAATTGGGATCATAAAATAAACTGATTATGCGGCAAATAAATGAAGGTTCATTCAATCTGATTTATGTGGCAAATTCTTCAGTGCATCCATATTTCTCTTTACATTGGACTTTACACACCGATTTTGCGCTTGTTCTAGCATCACCAAAGTGATCTTTCGAGAATGATGATCCAGAAAGATGTATCACGATGCAACTTATTTTAATTCATTTTATCAAATAAAATCAATTATAGGTGATATGTATATAGTACAATAATACAAATTCATCAACCTTTTTTCCAATAAGAAGACTAGAAGAGTATGCGAGGTTATGAATTTCGAAATCTTAGTTTTCTAAATCAGTGTACCTATTTAAGCAAAAGTCCACCTCACCATATGGAGCCTGGTCCATGATATAACAATTATACTAATTTAATATTTATGATAACAAATCATTAGCAGAAAAATAATCTAATGAATAAAACTACCACATACTATAAATAAAGACCAGAGCTACCTTCTGTCTGGCCCTAATCCTGATGCAACCGTGTCACTCACAGTGAGAATAGCCACTCTATACTCAGAACCTTCAGCCTTGCCTGTATCACTTTTATTACTTTGTTCTGTTACACGGACTGGATTTGGTGAGGGAATATTGCTAGTCCCAGCAAAACCGATAATATCAGAAACGATTATAGCCCTAACAAATGTCCCGGAAGGAATCAAGTTTCCTGTAGGTGGCAGTTCTAACAAGGCATTTGCTGACTTCATGCTCAAGAGACGGCTGCTAATTTGGTGGCCGGTGCTCTCGGCAACAAAACTGGAAGTTGTGAAGAAATTAAAGTAAAACTGTTATTCCATCTAACACAGCTATTTTTTGAACTGGAAAAAAAACTGAGGTTTGACCTATTTTGAAAAAAATATAATACGGAGTTTTCATTCAATTATGTATTGCATTCATCACATCATAAAGCAAAAAAAAAAAAAAAAAAAACATTTAAAAATCATCTTCGCATGTCCCATTTATAAAAATACTATGGTTAGCTTCTTTATTTTAACCATGAGTTAAACCTCGGTTACTTTCTGTAATTTTGAAAGTGAGTTCAGTTTTGGGTTATTGTGTCAAACCTCAAGGGTACATTTTAAACCCAGATTCTATTTTGTAGTTTAGTAAGATAGCTGGGTTTTTGTAATTAGGTCCAAACCTCAGAGATACTCTTTGTAATTAACCCTCCTGTTTTTTAACAAGAGAATTAGTGAAATCTCACAAAACTGTCACATTAAAAAATGAGGCACAGCCCCACACTGAAAAAAAAGAGAGAAAATATGTTAAATCTTACCCTGAAATTCCAGTGACATTATCGACTTCCCAAATGACAGTGGCACGGTGAAATTCGGGACGAACACGGTCCGCCTTTATCGCCTGCTTCAGACGAGCATGTACTCTAACCCAGCGTAGAAGTAAAATATATTCAGTTAATAAAAAAGTCGAATAGTAAAGAAAGAATGAGGAGCCAAGGTGAAAGATAGAGAGAAGATACGAAATAGAAAAGACTGAGTTTTAAAACTCCAAGAGACCTTGGAAGGTGAGGTTGTGCCCATCCAGAAAGATACCGAATAGTGGGCACTACAAAGAGATGGAAACACACTAAGCAGCTCACTGGATTCCCGGGCAAACCAAAAGCAAGAATCTTTTTTCCAGCCGTGTCTTCGGGTGATCCGGGGAGAACCTCAGCAAATGTAAGTGGCTTTCCAGGTTTCATACAAACCTGAATCAAAGATCACACCAAAAAAACTAAAATGAAATTAGGTAAATTACAAAACAAACTCGCGGTTTGACCTAAATATACCCTTGAGGTTTCACTTTGTCTGACATACACCCCATCCATAAGCAAACCATTTTATAAGAAAAAAATTCTAGTCTATAAATATATTACATTTAGCAATGAATCAAACCACAAGAGTGAAAGGAAGCATCTTCCAGATTATAAGGTTACTTCAATTTGTTGTGTGCGAAAAAAAGAAAGATGTCTTAAAAAATTCTAGAAGACTTGCCTTATGAAAATATAGTTTTCCTCTCTTTTCAAGTAGAGGCTTCACGAAATCCCGGTCTCCCATTGAAACTCCTCCAGAAGTTAATAGGATGTCAATTCCACTAGAGAAAGCTTTATCGAAAACCCTCGTAATTTCTACTTCATCGTCATGTGCTATACCAAGATCAAGAAGTTCACACTGCTGCTGGTTAGCAGCAGCAAGGATCATAGCACGGTTGGAGTCCCTAATCTGCACAAGGATAGAGCTTCTTACTAAAATCCTACATTTTACTATGCAATGTAATCAAATTTAGGAATTTCTTATCCCTAAATTTGTTCTATAGTAAGCCTTATCAAACAAAAAAAAAACACATTTTAGGATATGTTATAAAGAAACAGTTTAGATCTTGATAGTAACATATTTATTCCCAAATATTCTTAATCAATAAGATTCAGAGCCAAAGAAAATGAATGATTACATGAAGAAAACAATAGCATAACCTAATTTATCAGAAGATTGAAAATAGGACAAACAAGTTAATGATCACATTTAAGAAAAAGAAAATAGAAAAACAAAATTAAAATATATGAATCTGAATTCCAATAATTATACTATGGTATACACCTCTGAAACAAAACCATGTTGTAGTTCTCGAAAAAAAAAACAATGTTTTGATACGATTATATTGTGTTCCAACAGGGTCTTTCGACACTGATAGGCAAAAAAAACTCATCATTATATATTGCACTAGTTCGCAAATATCGCTTCCTTCTCGAGAAAATAAAAGATGGAAATGCGCGCTGCAGAATCCAGGAAACTAACAAAACTCACATAAAAGCCAGTACCTGTCCACGATTTAAAGATGCATTTGTGGGTTCAACAAGTTCATCGCCTGTGGAAAGCACACCAATTTTCGGGGTACGATAAACCTAAAGATAGGGCATTGTTAATTAGATTTCATGTTAGAGAGATAAGGGAAGAAAAGTGAATGAATGAATACCTTCACTGATACTACACCCACTGTGGCAAGTAGACCAACTTCTGCAGCACCTAAACGTTCTCCGGATTTCAATACCAAATCACCTTTAGCAATATCACATCCCTACAAAATACAATAGATGGACCTCAGATGTAGAAATACATAATCAAAAGACATAGTGATAGAATTATAACACCAATAATGTAATTAATGAAAAGGTGTCAATATCGTAGACAAGAGAAGCCTGCAATGCACCATTCTGCATTAGGGGTCTACAAAGTAACAAAACCCAAGTTAGTTTCATTTTTATTTGGAAGGAAATTTCACCAATGATGAAGGATTGTACTAGTTACTAACGAAATATTAATATTTTCACAAGAAAACTATACTGACACATTCAAGTATCATTAGGAAGCACACTAGCACAGTGTAAACTCATAAAGTTGATTAGAACAAATGAAATGTAGCAATAAGGGCAGCTTCATACCACAGGCCTAATATCAAACCCTTTTGCGACTTGTGTCAATATCCTTACTCGCTTTTTAGCAATAGCTGCACTGTCTACTAGCACAGTGTCCTCTACCTGCACAACAGCATCAGCACCTTTAGGTATAGGTCCTGGATTGAAGAAAAAAAAAAGAGTTAGAATATATTGCAATTTCACATTCACAAGAATATAAAAACTAACTATAATTAACATTGAACAACAGAAACTCACCTCCGGTTGTGACGTACGCAATTGTTCCGGGTGTCACAGTGACATCAATAGCATCATCTCCAGCTCTAGACTCGGTGATTACAGGATACTCCCCGGGACCATCCGAGGCAACTACAGCATATCCATCCTAGTAAAAATCAAAGAACACAGTAATGAACCTTTTGGGTTAACTATCTATATCTACTAAGCAGAAACAAAACTCACAATCTTTAAAAGCATACTCATTTTAACACCAGTAATTGCTCGTGTTCATTCTTTAAACATAATGGCGACTCAAGCATTAATGCACAAACAGAGTCATCCTGACAGTTTCTAGAAAAGACGAAAAATGTCGATATACCGAACCCACAGTACCGACCGGGTGAGTTCGGTGTCCCTACGAAATTGGAAGAAAACATCTCAACGAATAAACGTCGCAATCAGCACACAATAGGTGAGAGAAGAAGAAAACCTTGATTGAAGCAGGGTACGGCGGATGCGGGTCAACCGCGGCGATATCTTCGGCGAGGATTTTGCCGAGCGCTTCGCTGAGAGACACCGTCACAGGCGGCAGCCTTTGCGCAACTCTCAACACCAATTCGAGCGCGTGTTCCACGGACACCATCTTAACTTCCGCCATTAGTCGTCGTCGTCGTCGTAAATACCCTACTGTACAATACAGTGTGGTTAGTAAATTTGTCGATGGCGGCCGGGTGGGGGATTTTTCCCTTTTATTCCTTTTGGACCATTAAATTTGAAAGTAAAGGGTATAATAGAATATTTACCTTTTAAAAAAGAAGTAAAGTCTGAATGTATGTATATTCTCTGGAATCCGTTTCTGCATCAGACGGCGATGTCGCCAGTTCCACCTGTGGGACTCTGATTTATTACTGCAAAATTGGAATTAATTGGAGCATTCAATAACTTGCTAAAATTGTAAATACAATTCTGTTGGTTTTTCATCCCAAAATTTAATAAAAACTTATTTTGGAAAAAGAGTATTAATATAAAACTTTTAATTAAGTGTTTTAATTTTTACTTTAATTACTAGTTTTTAGGGAAATAACTTTTATGTTATTGTAATAAAAAAGAACATTATTAAGTTAGTTACTTTCTATATTTATTATTAATATAAAAATAATTTGGTAAATTACTCTTATTAATAATTAGGAAAACTTTAATTATTTAATTTTAATAAAACTTAAAAAATTACTCTATATTCAAAAAATTATCTATGGCTAAATTGATAGATATATGTACCAACATATATATAATTGGTATGAAAAAATAGTCATTTATATCAACAAATTGATTTTGGTCTATTAGATGCTACACCTGGTGTACAACTTTGGTAGCATCTTAACCGTTGATGCATACACAATACACGTCGGTGTGTGTGACTGTGTGTGCATTTGTATAAAATAATATTAAATCTACAGTTATTAAATGTATGGTGTAATCTACCGGGTGTAGCGTAGATAAAACCTTGACTTGGTATACCAACTAAGTTCAATACCAACCGATAACTAATTGAATCAATTAGTTAATTATTAATTATATGTATGTTTTTTTATAAATAAGTTCTTAAATAATACATATAGTTAAGAATTAAAATGATATTTTAATTTTTTATGATTAGTAATATAAAAATTTATAAATTTTAATAAATAAGTAAACACATTATATAATTATTTTTCGTTATTAATAATAAAACATTATCACATATATATATGTATAAAAATTTAACTAGTAATTTAATTTTGAGTGTTTATTAATTAAATTATAAATTTATATATTTTAATATCATTAAATTTGATGAATATTTTATATATAAAAATTAAAAATTTAATGTATTAATTATATTGATATAAGTCGGTAGATACCATATTCCATTGTATAAGAAAAAATTGTATCACTAACTAATTATATTTTAAAATTTGGTACGGTAGTTTCATTTTATCGTGAATCAATTTCATTGTATACCAATATAATTGGTACAGTTGTTATATAAATAGTTGTTATATGAATTAGTTTGAATAGAGTTGTGTATGATTGTCACTCCTAGATTAGACTAAGAGTATATATTATTTTATTGATAAGTAGTATAATGGTCCTACTAATACTATAAAATGTATAATTGGAAATGTCGTCCAAAATGACAAGTGTAACAATTTCAAAATATTGCAAGAAGTACTCTTTTTTCCAAAAAATAAATAAAAATTGAATCATTTTGTTTTATACTTTGCAAAATAGAAAGGACTACTCAAACCGGATTCGAACGCAAGTTTAACCTAATTTAGCTTAGGTCTCGACTTTGTGCCGCGCTCGCAAGTCGCTCATTCGTTTGTTATGAATTGGATAACATTTAAATACTAATGATAGTACTTAGTAGCATTTTTAAACTTTAAACACATCAATACTTACTACTAGTATATCTCTACTTTTTACTAAACAAACACCAAAGCAGTCCATATGTATCATTAAGATAAAACGACAATACAGTCATCAAAACCTCTTACAGTACAACTCTCACAAGAAAACAACGTTACAAGTCTCCAAAAAAACACAAGTAAAATGCCTCATAAAAAAACATCAAGAGGAAAGGATGATGTCCAGAATCATGAAACTACTTCAAACCCTATTCCACAAGATCACAAGAATCCCACCCCTCTTTTCTACCTCCACCAGATAACAACACCTTCTTTCTTGATATTTGAAAGAGAAGTAAGATCTGCTTGTGAATTCCAGGGCTTAAACTACTCCACACCCTCTTTCTTGATATTCGAATTTCCCACCAAGGAGCTGCTACTAGCAGTAGTGTGTTTCATCGGGCCAAGACAGTTTGAGGCAAGCAAGTAATCGGGCCTCGAGAATATCAGCTGGTTCTCCGTATCGACTTTTTCTTCATATTCAATCGGATCAAGGTTGCTTGCTTCTTCTTTAACTACACATCATAACACGATAGTTACAAAATTACATTACTAGACGAAAAAGCAATGAATAAATATATCCTTACCTGACAAGTCCTCGACCAAATGAGGCTCATCCAACGAGTTCCCGCTGATGGGAGTGAGTGGGTTGCTCTCGCTAAAAACCGACGGAGAAGAATAATGGCCCAGAGGCGACCACCCTTCCTCATCATACGCTCCCGACCACCTTGTCTCGTCATGGACATGTGGCGAAATGCGATTGGTGCTCGAGTTTTTCAGAGTTTCCGACTTGTAGAGAACATCTTCCAACAGGCCGCTGTTATTCTGGCATGAAGAGGATGAACAGTGCTCGGCCGGAGGGGTTTGGATTAAGATGTCCACGGACTCGAATAAAGGCAACGGGGGAGATGGATACAGAGTAACCCCGTTACCTGCTTGTGTTTGGAGTGAAGGGAGCTCGTACATATTCGACGCGTAATTAAAGGCCGGGCCGTGATCGTATTGAGACAAGACGAAAGAGTCGCTTTGGTATAGTTGACTTCCGAAGAGCGGGTCGGGCCCACGGAGGCGTTTGTGCTGGTGAAACGTCGAGACCAGAGGCTTGTTATGGCAGGAAGAAGGGTTGAAGCCTTGGGAGGCGAGAAGTGGGCCCGGAGGGATCTCGGGAAAGCTGAGCGATTGCGTGTGGAAGTGTTGATGGGCTCCGAAGCCTTTGAACTCGACGGGCGGGACCCTGAAGTCCGGGCGGGGCCCGTCGATGGTTTGTTGTTGGAAGCAGATGTCGGGCGGGTAGATGGGTAAGCCGGCACGTTGCTTTCTTTTGATTCGGGTGTTCCAGAAGTTCTTGATCTCGTTATCCGTGCGGCCTGGTAACTGAAGATAGAAGAGGAGTATTACATTTACATCGAACAAGAAAGGTAAAAATAAAAAAAATAAATGAAAAAAAAATGCGAACCTCAGCAGCCATTCGGGCCCACTTATTTCCCATCTTGGCGTGGAGTTCGATTATGCGACGCTCCTCCTCGGGGGTAAAAGCGCCTTTCTTTAAGTCCGGTCTTAAGTGATTGGCCCACCGGAGGCGGCAGCTTTTCCCACACCGAGCGAGCCCGGAGTATTTTTGAACTGAGTTCCAGTTACCTTCTCCGTGCTTTGTAACATACTCGACTAAGATCGCGTCCTCTGCAGAAGTCCAAGGACCCTTTTTGAGTAAGCCGTGGGCCCCACTGCTGTTAGCGTCGTCGGAGCCAAAGCCGTTGCTCGGAGCCATCATCCTCTCGTCGCTGTCACTCGTCATACTCATATCTCCTAATTCGTCAAAAATGAAAAAAAATATATTATATGCAAACAGAGGAAATTTATTTTCGTTCTGTTTATGGGTAAAATTCTATTAATGCCATAGGGGGAAAGAAGAGAGGGTATTAAGCTATTAGCGAGCTTCGTTCGCTAAAATTAATGACGATTTACCCGCACAAACTACGAGATAAAAGACTGCAGTCCAATTATTATCCGCATCAAAATGACGAACATACGACGATTTTGAGAAACGGACAAAATCAATGATGTTAGTATATTTTTACGAATAAATGACCTATACAAGAAACAAAACACAACAATCAACGTTTTTTTATTACTACTCGACAGACCAATTAATCACATTCCAAGAGAGAGATTGCAAGCAATCAACACCACTTCATACATTAACATAGTATCATGTCATCATAACCCAAACTACGGAACAAAATTACAGTTCCATAAAATCTTACGTGCCTCAATCCAACTGATTCTTACCAGTTTTCCAAAGTTCGTTAGGGGAAACAACCAAACGGTGATTCACTTCCAACAACAGATGACAAATACATTGCATTGATCAATGTTTCAACATGCATTAAAATTTGATAAGATCATTCAAGATAGCATGCATGCAGATCAAGGCCTCGGATAATTTTAACCCGGAATAAAAACTGATTACAATTGACAAAAACTATATTAACACATAATCAAAGCCCCGTATTATTAGGTAAAAATGGAAAAGGTAAGTGAACGAATGATTTCAATATCAAACCACATTTATGTAACACAATTCACAATTTTCAGATCATCTCGTCCCAGATCTCAACAACAAAACAACGCATGAAATTAATCTATGGGTAGATCAGTAAACACAAAAGCAAGAACATTAATAGTAATCGGAATCGAAAATCGGAATCAGGAATATAATGTCTTAGCTCAATTTTCTTCCGGGAGCATATTACACTACCTTCTTTGATGCAGAAGACTTCAAATCAGCTTCTGGCAGAAACGAGAAGCAGTCCCTAAAAACGCTTAGGACAACAAAATCCAACAGCCCAGATTTCATCTCATTTATTTATTTGGAAAAAACAGACCAAGAATGCCTCAAGCTCGAATCTTGTCTCAAATTACACAAGAACAAACAACACCCAGCTGAAATCAAAATGGGGATAGCATAATCAAGAAAGCCCAGTTTTTTTTTTATTCTTTTAATAAAAAAATATGAAAATAAATAACAGGAAACCCTATTGCAAGATCTGCTTGTGCACACACAAGAAGAAAAAAAAGAGAGAAGAGAGTAAGTGAAATTAAATTGAATTAAAAAAAATCCAATTTTTAGAATATTATTTGGCAACAGACGAGGCAAGTTAGATGATAATTTTGTGGGTTGATCAACACCTCATTTTTGCAAGCAGAACAAAAATAAAAATTAAATAATAAAATATAAAAAATACACCCACCCACCCAAATGCACCCGCAACTCCAAACTCACCCCTTCATTTCTTTTTGTATCCATTTGCGGGATTTCTTTGTTTGATACAACACCATCTTCACCATGTGAGAGAAAGCCTGAAAATAAGGCGAGAAAGTTACTTGAGCTGGGAATGTGTTTGTTTTTTGGTTCATTTTTGTGTTTGCCAAAAGGTACAAGTGTCGTAGCGAGTTGTACTTCTCTGTTTGTTTTTTATAATCCAATGGATTAATTAGGTAATGTGTTATTAAAAGAATATCTTGACAAATGATTATTGTACTTAGTTTGTTCATCACTTCATTGAGGAAATGTCTATGAAAATACTGAAAAATCAAATCTTGATAGATAATAAAAGGTTAGACCCGAAAGCCTTGTGTCATACTATCACTTAGACATACCCGAGCAATGCAAAAACCAAACGATGAAGTAACTAGTAACTACTAGTTCTATGTAAGGACTTAGTATTCAATCAAGACAATGAAGGTACAAAAACTGTTGTAAACTCCGGGTGAAATGTCCTAAAAACCACATTAAGGGTGAAAAATCAGCCAACTCTCTTGAGTTGGTTGTGCCTCGTCCCTCGACTCTCCTTCTCGATCCATTTAAGAGCAACCCCAATGGTTTGGCCAAAATGGCTCTTGCCATTTGCTATTTTGGCCAAAAAATAGCTCTTGCCATTTGCCATTTTTAAAATATAACCCAATGGTATAAAAATAGCTAGGGCCATTTTTTATTAAAAAATAATATTTTTAGATTTTTGACATTTTTTTAATATAATTTTTTTACATAAATTATATATACAATATTAAAATCTAAAATAATTTATTAAATTATCATCTACCAACTACCAACTACTGATACCTTGATATTAAATTCAACAACTCAAACAACCTACAACAATCACATTAAATTGTTCATCATATTCACATCTTCAACATCTTTTTTTTTGTTAGAATGAATGAATTAAAAAAAAAAAAATTTGAATTTTCATCTTCTTCTTCTTCCGATGAAGATGAAGATGAGACGACGGTGATCCATCTTATTGCACTAGATCATTATAATAAGGTGCAAAAAAATCACGTCAAACATGTTGGTTCGAGTATGGGGAGACGTCATTTTCGCCGAAATAGAGCTGCCGGTGATGAGCAACTAAGGCGGGATTACTTTGATGAAGACTCCACATGGCCAGCCGATGTATTTCGTACACGTTTCCGTATGAATCGACGTTTATTTCTCAATATCTTGGCTCAAGTTCAACGGTATGACAACTACTTCATCCAAAAACCTGATGCGGCTGGTGTTTTAGGCTTATCTGGGATTCAAAAAATGACGGCCGCTCTCAGAATGCTTGCATACGGAGGTCCTGCTGATGCTCTTGATGAGTACCTCCGTATAGGTGCAAGCACTACACTAACATGTCTAAATAAGTTTTGTCGAGCTGTTGTGTATATTTTCCAGGAACAATACTTGAGGTCGCCAAATCAAGCAGACATTGTGAGGCTCTTTGAAGAGGGTAGAAGACGCGGGTTCCCTGGAATGTTAGGAAGCCTAGACTGCATGCATTGGAGTTGGGAGAGTTGTCCTTCTGCGTGGCAAGGTTCATTTACTGGACATGCGCATCAACCAACCATGATTCTTGAAGCCGTCGCCTCTTATGACTTATGGATTTGGCATGCTTACTTTGGGATGCCAGGGGGGATGAATGACATCAATGTTCTTGATCAATCTCCACTTTTTAATGATCTTGTTTCTGGGCGTGCACATCCTGTCAATTTCTCCATAAATGGTCATGAATACGAAATGGGTTACTATCTGGCTGATGGTATTTACCCATCATGGGCTACACTTGTGAAGACAATTTCTCAACCTCAAGGTCAGAAGAGACAACTATTTGCGAAAATGCAAGAAGCATGTCGGAAGGACGTGGAAAGAGCATTTGGCGTCCTCCAAGCACGGTTTGCAATTGTTCGAAGGCCGGCACGGTTGCGGTACCCTGAGGATCTAGCATACATCATGAAAGCTTGTATTATTCTACACAACATGATTATTGAGGATGAGCGAGATGATGACCCAGGGGAACGACATCAAGAACTACTTACAACATATCCGATTGAGGTTTGTCGAGACCCAACAACTATTGGGGAATTCTTTCTCACCCAGCATGGTAGGATGCGATCTTCCTACGAGCACGATAGGCTCCGCAACGACCTTATTGAACACATTTGGGAACGACAAGGAGAGTTGTGATTAGTGTATTTGTGTCTTTTTAAGTTGTCGCCTCTTATGGCTTGTTAATTTAATTTGTTGGTGTATTTTCTTTACTTTGCAACAATCTTATTAAGCACCATTCGACAAAGAAAACTTAAACTACTAGCTACTAAATGCAACTAACACATTAATAATCGTCGTTGTCGTTGAGATTAAAATTTGGATAGTAAGGTTGTTGCGGATGACGTGCAAGCATTTTCTCCATAATTTCACCCTTCAACAGCTAGTAGTATTATCTCCTTTGAGGATCCCGCTATTTGAGATAAGTCCATGTTCATAATCTCCATTTCGTTTTCTCTCTCCTTCCTTTCAATATCTCTTTTCTCATTTGTCGTGAATTCCTCCATTACTTTGACCTTTCTTTCTGCAATCTCAACCTTTTTGGCCAACAATTCTTTTTTCTCATATGCAGATTTGTTGAATTGCTCCAATAAATTACAAATGTTAGAATTATTTTCTTCTGCCATCTTGCTTTTCCTTTTTGCTTCCTTTGCGTTTTTTCCACCCGTCGGCAACCTCTTTCTTGGAGATTTAACACTTCCACCACTTGGACTTTGATCGGATTCCAGAGAAATAAAAGTTCCTGGAATTTGTGATAAATGTTAGTAATTTGTATCTGTTAGTTTACGTAAATAAAATAAATTATATCTGTTTTAAATAGATATAATATTTTACGTAAATAAATTAATTATATCAGTTTAAAAGATATAAATTAATAATTCATAAAAACAGATATATTAATTTTCAGATAAAGTTTAATATTAACGCAAGTTAACGTTATTATAAACGTTGTGTATAATAATTACATATAATAGTTGCGTATAATATTAACGCAAAAGTTAACGTTACAAGCTTTCAAAGGTTGTGTCCAATAAAGTTGTGTCCAATAAAGTTAACGCTGTTTGCGTAACAAATTGTGTCCAACAAAGTTAACGATGAAACATGTATAATCTGAAACATTACATCCCTCCTCTAAAGTTGTGTTTTGTGTATAAATATGTGTTTACGCAAAGAATTAAATAGACACAGTAATAGTACAAAAACAGAGTAACACAAACCAACACAGAATAATTACAGTACAAGAAAAGTACAGAAGTCTCTTATAAGTTTCTCAAATGAATTTTGTGCCTTGTTGTATCCTGTAAACAAATTTCTACATAGTGGAAATATTGTTTTCGGATAGTGATATCACGCCTCAAGGCTTTTCAATTTCTGTCTCCTATATATATAAAAAATACACAACAATAAATCGGGACTAGAGGGCGTTGGTTGTGTTCTCACCTTAGAGGTAGTGTCCGTAACATCTTGCCACTTGATATGATCTTGCAATATAGCCCAACAGTGCGCAAATTGAAACTCTTTTCCATGAAGCTGTTGATACAATCTATTTGCTTCTTCTACCTATTCGCTTGTCAAATAAAACACTAACATTAATTATTAAATTGTTTCAAAATTAAAAATATTAAGCATCAAAAGTTTACCTTGTCAGCTTCTGTTTGGCCACTTTGATTTTTGGATTCAACGGATCTAAAATATCCTCGCCATTTTCCGCAATATTTTTGGATATCTCTCCAACGAGATTGAAGTGAATTTATAGTGCGATTATCGCCTGTTTTCTTCATATACTCTTCCGAAATACGATTCCAAAAAACTGCTTGTGGTTGCGAGTTCCCGACGATCGCATCTTGACTAACAAACATGTACGCATTGCAAATTGCTATATCTAATTGTGGAGTGAAAGCCTTTCCTCTCTTTGTAGTCATGATTTTTTGAGTTTGAGGTGATTATTGTAAAAATATGATTTTCACAATCTCAAGATGATTAATATATAAGGCAAAAATATAACCTTTGCATTTTGGTGCCGTTGATTTTTTTTTACCGTTTGAGTAATTGATGTTGGAGTAGTTGGTGTAGTTGAAGTAACTGATAATGGAGTAATTGGTTGAATTTTTTTTAATTATTTTTACCTTTGGAGTAATTGATGTTGAAGTAGTTGGAAAAATTGATGATGAAGTAAATGGTTGTAAATTTTTTAACAATTTTTAACGTTGATCTTGAAGGTAATTGATGATAGTTGAGTAATTGATGTTGGAGTAATTGATCTATCTTTTGATCTTTTTTTTATATGTAAAATTATTGAATGTATTGAAAATTTATCAATTATTATTAATAATAATTATATACTAGAAAAAAAAAATAAAGAATTATTTTATTAATTAATTTTTGATTAAGTATAAAATTTTCATTTTTTGTGTGAAATTATTGAATTTATTGAAAAATTAATCATTGACTAATATTAATAATATTATACTATAGAATATATTATTATTTGTGATGACATGGCATAAATGGCAATAGCCATTTTTCCATGTATATTTGCTCAAATATACATGGATATTTGGCAATGGCCATTTTTTGGTAAGGGCCATTTCAACCATTGGGGTTGATTTTTTTGTCATTTTGCCAAAAAATGGTAATAGCCCTTGCCATTTCACAACCATTGGAGTTGCCCTAAGGGTGCTACGTATGAAAGACATTGCTCCGAGTGATGCTTGTTGAGTCCTTGTCATTGCCCCATTGATGTTAAGGGTTTCAAATGGTCCGTTTAACCGATCGAATCAAATCAAATTGTATTATTCGGTTAAACCAAACTAAACTAAACTAATTCAGTTTTGTTTTCGATTTGAATTTCCAAAAAAAATCGATTTTCAATTTGATTTGGGTTTTTTTACCGATCAACCTATAACAACTAAAACAAACGGAATAAAATATATATATATATATATATATATATATATATATATATATATATATATATATATATATATATATATATATATATATATATATATATATATATATATATATATATGACATATAAATTATATACTAATCATTTATAATTTGCACTTTTCAAAATTTTATTTTTCTCACATTGTATCAATAATTTAAATTTTATTTTTAATTAAAAGAGTAATTTTATTTTTTCTTCAAATGTTTGAATTTTTGAACTAATATTTAGTTAAAATTGAATTCGAATTAAATTGAAATAAATTGATTAAAATCGAACCAAATTATTTTTTAAATGATAAATTTGATTTTTTTGTCCGTTCAATACATATGATAAACATTATACAAATATTATGAAAAATAACTAAAACAAAATTTAAAAATTATGAAAAAATATTAAATTATATTTTAGTTATTTTTAATGATAGACAAAAGAAAGTCAACTTTGAACATTTGTGCTCATAAATATGGGATAGACAGAATAATTTTCAATTTATAAAAGGAGGAATCATGGATCGGGGCATTTGTAAGAGTACAATTACATGTACTATTTATATTTTTCCCAATTTTTGATATAGGGCAGTGTTCCATTATTAACCTTTTCAATGTTTATTAATTAATATAACTACGTATCTAAACATAAAATACCAAAAAAAAGAGATATTTAATATATATATGAGATATGAAATAACTGCAATAGAATTCTATGTTAATATCTCCTTGCCAAATTCGCTATGTAGCTGAGGGTTTCAAACCACCCCACAAATCCCAAAATCGACAACGGCGAACGAACCCAACAAAAAAACCTTCGACATTCGTCGATAATCAATTTGTGATATTTTACAAATTCTTGTTATGTAATTCAAATTACAACTTCATAAAATTTCTAGGTTTTTTATTTCACTTTTTGTATTTTAATCAATTTGGGAAAATTTTAGTTGAATTTGAATTTAGCAAGACTATCTAAAAAAGGTTCATCATCTTCAATATGTCATATTAATTTACCATGACATATCTATGATAGATATCTATACATCTATGATAGATATCTATGATAAATATATATACATCTATGATAGATATATTGATATGAAATATCAATGACATATCTATGATAAATATATATTGATATGTGTAAATCTACGATAGATATCTATTCATATATATATATAATAGAATGATTGCGCAAATATATTTTACCAAATATATTTACTATTTGTTTCTACCGTTTTTATCTCGTTAGTTTTTGTTTATTTTGTCGTTTTTCGTTCGTGCCTTCTTCATTCTTCGTGTCTTTTCACTTCTTTTTGTTATTTTGTCGTTCGGACAGGAGTAGGCAAGGCGGAGATCAAAAGCAACTGAAAACGAGCGAAAACGGGCGAGAATCGAGCACGGGACGAAGAATAGAAGAGCTGAAGACTTCAAGTCCAGAATGTCGGCCGACATGGTCCTTCGTCGGCCGACACACAGGCAAATAAGGTGTCTTCGACAGGGCATTTAGCCCACGCCCGCTGGAAATCCCGCGCACGCAGGAAAAATGTCGGCCGACACTCCCTTTGTCGGCCGACATGAGGCCGGACGCGTTGACTTTCTGGGGCTGCGTTGACTGATCGATTGGAGGGTAGTTAGAAGGGCGTTTTTGTCTTTTCATGAGGGTTTTTGGCAAGACATTATGCATGTTTAGGCTATAAGACAAATTTTGTAAGGTGTGAGACACACACACTCTCATTTCTACTTGTTTTTGATTTTGTCCTTTGATATTGTTCTTAAGAAAGATATTTTTGTTCTTGATTTTCAATCCCAAATATTTAGATTTCTCTTAATCGATTTGTCACCTCACAAAATCTCATTCACGAACATCGATCACCTCACCGAGCCCGTCGTTTCTATCGGAGCCATTTCTTCGGGTGACACGTTGAAGTTCGGCTCGATTCCGGAAGCACGGTTCGTTCTCGTTTCGCCTCCCCAACATCGTTGTGAGCTTATTTCGATCATGAGTATTCTATATATTACATGCTTGTTTGTTTGTGTTATCATGAGTAGCTAGGTCTCTTGTTAGGGTGTTAGAACCCTTAGCTTAGAGAATAGAGTCGAAGATGTTTTAAAGGTTTGCAAATAACGAGGGGTCGTTCGACTCGAGACGTGGGGCCTCGTGTTGAATATCCTCCTCGAGGAACATCACTAGTGGGCCACACACTCGAGTCGAGCGGCGTTTAGGTGCGACTCAAGGTCGTCTCGTGTTGAGGGCCTCTTCGAGGCGCATCACTAGTGGACGACGCGGTCGTACCTAAACGACCTCGTTTTTTATCAAAATCTCGGTTTTCAAAGATTCGACTCGGTTCTCAAAAGCGAAGGACTCTAACCCCCTAACCCTTTCTCATTTGATATCACATCTCGTTTACTTGTCTACTTGTTTAATTCTCGCATTTAGTTAATTAATTATCTCAAATCACAAACCCCCCCCCAAAATGGTTACTACTTGACAACGTGTTTACTTTACTTGCTTTTACGACAAACAATCGAATCGTATTACACCGCCGATAGTATTATTCCTCGTGAGATCGACCCGGGGAATCTACTTTCGTAGGTTTTTCGGCAATATATAAATAACTTTTTGTGCAAACACAAAAATGGCGCCGTTGCCGGGGAATAATTTAGGCGTAGTGTTTTAAGTTTTGATTGCTTGTCTTTTTAAGACCGAAATCATTGCCAATCCCGATGGCGTTCTCGTACTCCATCTCCTCGGCTAGGTTGTCATCGGAGTCAGACATGGTTGCAAAGTCGGACGAGAGAATCGAAACTCACAGAAACTGAACTGCTCTGCCTGTACTGAACTAAAGGTGTCGGACGACAAATAGGCTGTCGACCGACAATGTGAAATCCCCAAATCCGAGCCCTGATTTCTGAATTCCGGCCAACTACTAGAGATTCCGACGACTCTGAGCACGGGTATAAAACGGAGGGAGGGAGCAAGCCTATAAACCTGGAAACGGGGCCGAGATGGTGGTCGGAGGCGGCGGTTCACGGAGCGGCAGTGGTTCGGGGGCTCGGAGCGCGGCTGGACGAGGTGGTCGGCTGGGAGTGCTTCGGCCGGAGCAGAGGTCGGCCTTGGTTGGGACGGCTGGTGACGCGGCGGCGGAAGGTGAGCGACGAGCCGGGTTCGGACGCGGAGGTTTGCTGTGGTGGCTCGTCGGATGGAGGTGGTGCGCGGCGGTGGAGAACGGCGGCTGGGTAATGGCGGCGGAGGGAGACGGCGGACGATGGTGGTGGGTCGGGATGGTGCGGGTGGTTCTGGGCTGTCGACGGCGGGGAGATACGGCGGAGTGAGGTGGCGGGTGAGGGTGGTGGACGGCGGTGGTGGTGGTAGTCCGGCGATGTCGAGACGGAAACGGGGGGGGGGGGGGGGGGGGGGGATTTCTTTGTTTCTGAAAATGAAAGAGGGAGGCGGAAATTAGGGTTGGGGCGAGGGGTTTAATACCGGGATTATGTCGGTCGACAATGATAATGTCGATCGACATTGAATTCAAATTTGTCGATCGACACTGATGATGTCGGTCGACATTTCTGGGCAGCAGCCCCCTTGTAATACAACTCAACTCCGAGCCTCCTTTTCGACTTCTAACGACCCAAAATCCTCATCTCCAAGTGTGAGTAGGCCCTCACAAAGCACTCTTTACGTCAAGAGCACGACGTTCGTGGATATGCCTCCACGTGGCGCTCGTTTACATCCCGAGCCGGACATAATCAAAGACGACTACGAACGGGCATTATGTCGCCCCATCTCATCCATCCGCTTATCAAAATACTCTCGATTTTCAGCTTGTCTTGCTTCAACCCCATCAATACGACGTTCCACATAAAGGTGAAGATTCTCGATTTGCACTCGTCGGGCCTCGTCTCGGGTACGGAGCTCGGCAAATTGATCCATCATCAAATCTCGGAGCTCGGTATAACTAGAGTCGGGGTGGGCCTCCAACTCCGAATCACGCTCGTTCCCGGGCGTTGAAGAGGCTCGCTCGGACCATAACTTCTCCAAGTAATGCTTGATAGTTTCTCGCTCGAGAAATGGACGAAAGGTGTTCTTATCCAACATGTACCCTCCTTGTAGAAACTCTTGGTAGTCCATAAACTCGGTCGGCACAAAACGGAAATCATTCGAGTTCTTCCGTGGGGGAAGGACCTTGAAGTAATCGGCTAGCAACTTCACCAAATGGCCCAAACACGGGGGCAATACTTTCTTCTTTGTAAGAGACTCCATTTGCTCGAATAAAAAGTCCACCAAACACACTTGGATATTTTTGGCGGCACAATGAAGGAGCCACAACTCCGTAGTATTAACTTTGTTACCCTCGCGCTTGGCCATGATATTATGGGAGATAAATTTGTGCACACAAACAAGTGCCGGATCCTTCAAAAATCCGTTACTCAATCCCTCACCGGACCAATTATCGAACGTAGTAAGCTCTTTCCAAACCGCCCTTGCATTCCAACCACTCGGTTTCATTGTCACCCCTTTAGAGTTGATTTTCCATACCGAGTACATAACCGCCGGCGTTAACTTATACTCCTTGTCCAACATCCGAAAAGTAGCGACCCGTCGAGATTCGTCGAAACTATATGTCGAGAAAAATTCCGTAGTAATGGGCTCCCATAGAAACTCCGATTTAGACCCCACGAATTTAAGACCGAGAGGAGTAAGTAAATCCATTACCCGATCCCAAATCTTTGTACGCTTCAAAAACACCTCGTCGAAACCTCTCGGTGGAATAGGTTTAGAATTTCGCATCTTTATGAACATATCCTTCTCCCGTTCATCTCGTGCCGTAAAGGGCATCCCTTTAATCTCTTCATACGTCACATTCTCGCTTGCCTTCGAAGGGACTCTAGTAACTTGTTTTGCTCGTGATGAGGACGGACTCGGATCGAGGACTCGTGGTCGTTTTCCCACTCTCTTCGTTGAAGTAGACATGATTTTGTTGAGATTTTGGAGGTAAGGGGTGTTATTTTCGGGTGTAGAAGTGAGAAGAAGGAAATGGGGGCGGATTTTTAGGTCAAGGACGTTAAATACGGGAACCCAGGTCACTCTGTCGGCCGACAAAAGGAGTGTCGGCCGACATTTTCCCCGCGGGCGTGGGTTATCCTGCGGGCGTGGGCCAAATCTCCTGGGACGAGTTTGAAATTGGGCTTTTTACTGAAGATGTCGGCCGACGGAGGAAATGTCGGCCGACAAACAGGCAAAAATCATCGTCTTTAGGGAAAACATCCCCGTATCTTCGTCTACGCACTCCCGGCATCCCGTGAACTCGCTACACAACCCCAGAATCTCCGGACTACCAAGAAAACACCCGAACCCACGTCAATCTCAAGATTCTCGACTATTCCTAGTCGATCAAACGAACACCTACACACCAAAAACAATCAAAAGGAAAAGACATTAGTAACACAAAAAACGTGGGTTGCCTCCCACGAAAGCGCTTGGTTTAACGTCGTTAGCTCGACGTTTCGTGGGTTCGCCCCCACGCGGCGCTTAATTTTACGTCTTAAGCCCGACGTCCGTGGGATTTCCCCCACGAGGCGCTCGGTCTAGGACCCGAGCCTATCCTTCCTTCGTATACTCGACGTCGGTCAAGGCAAAGGACTCCAACGTCTCCTTGCACGGCTCACTCTCCAAATAAGGCTTGACTCGATGCCCGTTGACTTGAAACGCCGTCTTCGTCTTAGGATCAAAGAGCTTGACGACACCGTACGGGAACACCTCCAATACTTCAAACGGCCCACTCCAACGAGATTTAAGCTTTCCCGGGAAGAGCTTTAGCCGTGAGTTGTAAAGTAGCACTTGCATTCCGGCGAACAACTCTTTAGGTACGATGTGCTTGTCATGGGCTCGTTTCACCTTCTCCTTAGTGATTTTGTTGTTCTCGTAGGCTTCCTCTCGAAGTTCCTCCAATTCCGACATCTCCAACAACCGTTTAGCTCCTCCATTCTCGACATCGAGGTTAGTTGCCTTAATAGCCCAATACGCCCGGTGCTCAATCTCGACCGGTAGGTGGCACGCCTTTCCGTACACGAGCCGAAACGGGCTCATTCCCACAACGGTCTTATAAGCCGTCCTATAGGCCCATAGAGCATCAACCAACCTCTCCGACCAATCTTTCCGAGATGGTTTAACGGTCTTTTCTAGGATCCCCTTGATTTGACGGTTACTCGTCTCCGCTTGTCCGGATGTTTGGGGATGGTAGGCCGTGGCAACCTTGTGACTCACTCCATTCTTCTTCATGAGCTTCTCAAAAAGCTTGTTGCAAAAGTGAGTGCCTCCATCACTTATAATCGCCTTCGGGAATCCAAAACGGGAGAAGATGTACTCGTGAATGAAATTGATCACCGTATTGGCATCACATCTCCGGGTAGGAATGGCTTCCACCCACTTGGAAAGGTAGTCCACCGCGAGGAGTATATACTCATATCCCCGAGAACTCGGAAACGGCCCCATGAAGTCGATCCCCCACACATCAAACACCTCCACAACAAGGTTGATTTGCAAAGGCATCTCTTGCCTCCAACCAATATTTCCAAATCGTTGACACCTATCGCATGAGGCACAAAATGCATGGGCATCCTTGAACAAAGTAGGCCAATATAGTCCCGATTGAAGCACTTTGTATCCCGTTTTCTTTCCACCAAAATGGCCTCCACTAGGGTCCGAATGACAACACACCAAGACGTCTCTTTGCTCATGTTCGGGTAGGCAACGGCGAATCACGTCATCCTTCCCAATCTTGTACAAATAAGGGTCGGCCCAAAAGTAGTATTGGCATTGAATCACGAACCTTTTCCGTTCTTGAGACGACATCCCCTTCCTCGTTACTCCGGCCGCAAGGTAATTCACGATATCCGCATACCACGGTAGAGGTGAGGCAATCATCACATCCTCAAAAGGAAAGGTCTCGGTTATTGCCTCATAGCTATTCTCCTTCAAAAACTCACCCATGAGCTCAAGTCGAGAAAGATGGTCGGCAACCGCATTCTCACTCCCCTTCCGGTCACGAATCTCAAGATCAAATTCTTGGAGTAAGAGAATCCATCGAATCAACCGAGGCTTGGAGTGTGGCTTAGTAAGTAGGTACCGGAGTGCCGCATGGTCGCTAAAAATGATGACTTTCGATCCAATGATGTAAGACCGATACTTCTCCAACGAAAACATAACCGCAAGAAGCTCCTTCTCCGTGGTTGTGTAGTTCACTTGGGCACCCGTTAATGTCAAGCTCGCGTAGTAGATCACTCGAGAGAGTTTATTCACTCTTTGGCTCAAAACCGCGCCCACGGCTAGATTCGAGGCGTCACACATAATCTCGAAAGGAAGGGTCCAATCCGGGGCACACACGACGGGGGCCGTAGTAAGTTTCTCCTTCAAGATCTCAAAGGCCTCCAAACATCCTTCATCAAAACGGAACTCCACATCTTGGCCTAGAAGTCGGCATAACGGTTGAGACACTTTAGAGAAATCCTTAATAAATCGTCGATAAAACCCGGCATGTCCCAAGAAGCTTCGGATTCCCTTAACGTTCACCGGAGGTGGTAACTTGGCAATGACGGCTACCTTAGCCGGGTCCACCTCTATTCCCTTCTCGGAGACGACATGCCCAAGGACTACACCGCTCTTCACCATGAAGTGGCTCTTCTCCCAATTTAAAGTCAAGCTAGACTCTATACACCGATTAAGCACTCGATCGAGCTTGGAGAGGCAATCATCAAAGGAATTCCCAAACAAGGAGAAGTCATCCATGAATATTTCGAGAAAGTCTCCGATGAAATCCGCAAATAAGGCCATCATACACCGTTGAAAGGTTCCCGGTGCATTACATAGCCCGAATGGCATCCTCCTCCACGCATAGGTGCCGAACGGGGTAGTGAACGTCGTCTTCTCTTGGTCTTCCGGGGCAATGATGATTTGATAGTACCCGGAAAGTCCGTCAAGGAAGCAAAAGAAAGCGTGCCCCGAGAGCCTATCAAGCAATTGGTCGATAAAGGGCAATGGGAAGTGGTCCTTCCTAGTCGCCGCATTCAACTTCCTATAATCGATGCACATCCTCCACCCCTCCGTCACCCGGGTGGGAATCAACTCATTCTTCTCATTCACGATAACCGTGATGCCTCCCTTCTTTGGCACCACATGAACCGGGCTTACCCACCGGCTATCCGAGATAGCGTAAATCAACCCCTCCTTCAACAACCTCCCGATCTCATTCTTCACTACCTCCATCAATATCGGGTTCAATCTCCTTTGTCCATCTCGTTTCGGCACGGCCCCATCCTCGAGAATAATACGATGCATGCATTGGGCCGGATTTATGCCTCGAAGATCCGATAAACTCCACCCAAAGGCCCGAACATTCTTCTTTAACACCTCCTTCAAGGCAATTTCTTCGAGAGGGGCTAGAGTCGAGCTAATGATGACGGGCTTAGAGTCGTCATCGCTAAGAAAGATGTACTTCAAATGGTGAGGGAGCTCCTTAAGCTCGGCTTTAAGCCCGGGTGGCTTCATCCCTCCCTTTACTTCAAATTTCTCCAAGTTCTCACCCATTTTATCATCGACTGCCTCACTTACATCCACTACACTCTCATTAACTCCACTCACATCCACTATACCATCCTCTACAAGATCATCACCGACATCCAATACATACTCACTATCCACTCCTTCATCTCCATCCGGACCAAGTATAGAAAGAGGCTCATGATCCTCAATAAAGCATTCCTCACTCAATTGGTCAATAAAGTCAAGATAAGAGCACTCTTCCATTAGATGAGAGTTAGAGATAGCTTTACCGTCCCGAGCCGAGAAGTTAACGGTCTCCCCGAGCACCGTCATTTGTAGAGAGCCACTCTTCACATCGATCAATGTATTTGTTGTGGCCATAAACGGACGCCCAAGCAAGATAGCATGGTCTCGGCCATTCTCCTTCACTTCCCCCACATCAAGGATCACGAAATCCACCGGAACAATAAGCCCTCCAACCTTCACAAGAACATCCTCCACTACTCCCTTCGGATACCTCACGGACCGGTCGGCTAGTTGAAGACACATCCTCGTCGGCTTAAGATCACCCAAATCTAGTTGCTCGAAGACACAAAACGGCATAAGGTTGATTCCGGCTCCCAAATCCAACATTCCCGACACCTCTCTCCCGTTACCGAGAGCAATTTTGATGTTGAAGCTCCCGGGATCTCCTTGCTTGGCCGGAAGTTGATGTTGCAAGATAGCACTCGCCACCTCGGACACTACTACCTTCTCATCTTCATTGAACCTCCTCTTCTTGGATGCCAAGTCCTTGAAGAACTTCACATAGGCCGGAATAGTCCGGATAACATCGAGTAAAGGAAGGTTGATGTTCACCTTGGAAAGAAGCTTGTAGATGTCCTCGAATTGACGGTCTTGCTTCTCATTACGGAGACGGCCCGGGTATGGAAGTGGTGGCCGGTACGGGTTAGCCGTCTTCGGACCGGTCGGCTAGTTGAAGACACATCCTCGTCGGCTTAAGATCACCCAAATCTAGTTGCTCGAAGACACAAAACGGCATAAGGTTGATTCCGGCTCCCAAATCCAACATTCCCGACACCTCTCTCCCGTTACCGAGAGCAATTTTGATGTTGAAGCTCCCGGGATCTCCTTGCTTGGCCGGAAGTTGATGTTGCAAGATAGCACTCGCCACCTCGGACACTACTACCTTCTCATCTTCATTGAACCTCCTCTTCTTGGATGCCAAGTCCTTGAAGAACTTCACATAGGCCGGAATAGTCCGGATAACATCGAGTAAAGGAAGGTTGATGTTCACCTTGGAAAGAAGCTTGTAGATGTCCTCGAATTGACGGTCTTGCTTCTCATTACGGAGACGGCCCGAGTATGGAAGTGGTGGCCGGTACGGGTTAGCCGTCTTGTGTAGAACTTGTTCTTTAGCCGGCATGGGCTCCTCGGCTTGATTTTCGGCAAAGTCACTCTCCTCGCCTTCCGGCGCATCCACCGCTACACCCTCCGGTTCATCCTCCGAAGTGGGTTCTCCCACTTTGTTATCCACCACTCGGCCACTCCTAAGCATAGTAATAGCCTTCACGTGTGAGGGTTGGGTAGGAAACTTCCCCTTTTGAAGTTGTTGGTGGATCTCACCGAGGCTCGTAGAGTGTTGCCCATTTTGGGTCTCGAGATGCTTTATGGTGGCTTCAAGGGCGGCTATCTTTTGATCTTGCTCATTCATCCTCTTTGTAGAAGCTTGGACATAGGCATGAAACTCTTGGACAAGAGATGGTCGAGGAGGTTGAGAAGTGTTGGCATTGTACGGAGGTCGGGGCCCTTGAGATGGACCGGGGGGTCTCGGTTGGTTGTTGTTGGACCAACTAAAGTTGGGATGATCCCTCCACCCCGTGTTATAAGTCGATGCATAAGGGTTCTTCGGGGGCCCACCTTGGATGGCATTCACTTCCTCCTCGTAGATGACATCGAGCTCCAAATTTAGAGGCGGGGTTCCGGTTTGGGGGCAAGCATCTCCTAGGTGGTCTTCTTCCCCACAAACACAACATGGTTCGAACGTCACCTTCTTCTTCCCCCGTCTCTCATCCCTTGCCATCAAAGTGTTCACACATTTCGTCAAATCGGAGATTTGTTTGGCCATCCCCATGTTCACCTCAAGAGATTGGTTGTTGGGTCTCGCTCGGGAACTAAATGTGTCTTGTAGTGAGGTCTCGGCCATTTGCTCGAGGATCTCGTTCGTCTCATCGGCATGGAGCTTGCAAAAGTTGCCTCCCGCGGTTTGATCCAAGATCCTCTTATACGACGATTCGACTCCATTGTAGAGGAATTGGTTGATTAGCTCGGGTGAGAAGTTATGGTGAGGGCAAGCTCGTTCGAGTCCCTTGAATCTCTCCAATGTTTCGTGAAAGGGCTCATCCCGTTCTTGTCGGAAGCCGAGCAACTTTTCCCTCAAATCATGGGTCTTTTGTTGAGGGTAGTAACGTCCCATGAACTTGTCGAAGACCGCTTCCCACGTACGCAACGAGTTCCCGGTTTGCGCATTAAACCATGTCTTAGCCTTTTCCTTGAGACAATGAGGGAAAAATTTCATCCATAGTTGCTCTTCCGAGATCCCATTGAGCGGGAAATCCTTCATTGTTGAGTAAAACTCTCGGATGAAGTCCATGACGTCCTCCCTTGGCAACCCGTGGAAGGTAGGAAGTTGGTTGAGAAGATGTGGCTTAAGCTCGTAGTTACGGGCCTCGGGGCTTAGAACGATGCAAGATGTGTCGGCATTCACCCTCGGCTTAGAGAAGTCGGCGATCCTTGGCCTAGGAGGTTCACGGCGATCCTCCGCATGATAGTTGTACTCTCGGTGGTTGCCATGATAACCCCTCTCTTCACGTTGGTAGTTGCCACGGTGACCCCTCTCATCTCTTTCCCTATGACGGTACGGCTCTCGGTTCCGGTTGTTCTCCCGGTGTCGATAATTATCCGAGTAGTACCTTGCGTCGTCAAAGTGGAAATCATCATCGGACTCTCTTTGGTAACGTCGGTGCATCTCACGATCCTCATCGTAATGAACTCTCCGGCTCCCTAGAGAAGGAGCATCACTAATATTGCCGTGTTGAGACCGTCGGCTTCGGTGGGACCCGTCACTAAGCTCATGAACACTAGGCTCTCGTTCTTGGCGAATCTCCCGGTGGTCCTCTTGATCTCGTTGGTTCCCGTTTCCAATTCCAATCCTCGAGTTTGGAGTAGTAGGTGGCGCTAGAGGGCCATGATGGGGTGGAATGTAAGGCATATGAGGTTGTCGGTCATCCATTTGTTCCGTCTTGTTCACTCGGTCGTTGTAGGTCAATTGTAAGGGAGCTAGCTCCGGTTGTGCGATAGGTGGCCAAGTAGAAGACCTTAGAAGCTTAGTTCGGTGGACGTTGTCAATATAAGGCACCAATGCTCCTCCCAAACTTCTTCTACCTTGCATACACAACACGCAACAAAGGATTACACGTACCGAGTGGAATCAAGAGTAAAGCAAATAAAAGAAAAAAGCACTTAAAAAGACAAGCAATCAAAACTTAAAACACTACGCCTAAATTATTCCCCGGCAACGGCGCCATTTTTGTGTTTGCACAAAAAGTTATTTATATATTGCCGAAAAACCTACGAAAGTAGATTCCCCGGGTCGATCTCACGAGGAATAATACTATCGGCGGTGTAATACGATTCGATTGTTTGTCGTAAAAGCAAGTAAAGTAAACACGTTGTCAAGTAGTAACCATTTTGGGGGGGGGGGGGTTTGTGATTTGAGATAATTAATTAACTAAATGCGAGAATTAAACAAGTAGACAAGTAAACGAGATGTGATATCAAATGAGAAAGGGTTAGGGGGTTAGAGTCCTTCGCTTTTGAGAACCGAGTCGAATCTTTGAAAACCGAGATTTTGATAAAAAACGAGGTCGTTTAGGTACGACCGCGTCGTCCACTAGTGATGCGCCTCGAAGAGGCCCTCAACACGAGACGACCTTGAGTCGCACCTAAACGCCGCTCGACTCGAGTGTGTGGCCCACTAGTGATGTTCCTCGAGGAGGATATTCAACACGAGGCCCCACGTCTCGAGTCGAACGACACCTCGTTATTTGCAAACCTTTAAAACATCTTCGACTCTATTCTCTAAGCTAAGGGTTCTAACACCCTAACAAGAGACCTAGCTACTCATGATAACACAAACAAACAAGCATGTAATTGTTTGATCGATTACGTGATAAGAATGATCGTTTAGGATTAACCTTCCGGCCATATTCATAAATATTACCCTTGAGCCCGTCGTGGGACACCTTAGTTAACCCCGTTGAGCCTACATGTAAACCGTTTCTTTGACTCCCTTATACACTTATCCCTTGTTGATGAGATGATAGAGTTGCATGTGTCGGCCCTTCGTACATATTGTTCGATCCTTGTGGGTGTGCTAGTAGCCACGATTGTGATTTATGATCCGTTCTCGAGTGACGTCTTGTGACGAGTTTGTCGTTCGATGTCGACATATACATATACACATATATAAAAAAAAAAAGGAGAAAAGCTATGAGAAAAATGGTGTTTACACCTCCCAAAAAGAGAAATATATCCAATTATTATCAATAATAATAATAATAATATCTTGGTGCCTTTGTTCTTGCACCCTTGAATGTGTCCAATTTTATTGAGACGAGAACGTGACCTTTTTGTGATGCAATATAGGGACGAGCCCTTAAGTGCCGAGTCGGTGTTCGTATAATACGTAATGTGGTGTTTGGAAGGAGTAAGGAGATGAGTCGTGTTGATACGAGTCCACTTTTCCCAAATTTCCCGAATTCCCTTAACCGAGCCCCATTACACCCTTTAGACGATCGGTATTCTTTGATTTTCGAGATAACCAACTTTGATAGGTGGAGTCTTTTCTTACGTGTAAGCATATGGTGGTGAAGATCTTGACACTCATATTCATTACTTGAGGCATTCTTGTTTAAATTCTTTCATTCGAGCCGATTATTCTTATGCGCAAGTTTTGTTCGACTTTTGCTTCCTTCGCTTGCATGTTGATTTGTATTGAGTGAACCTAGCTTGTGTGGAAAAAGAAGAGGGTTACCTTGTGAGGGAAATATGTTTGAGCCGTGATTCTATACTTTAAGTCGGTGGAATATGTTATATCGAGTTGGAAAGTTGCCGTAGCTTGTTTTGATCGAATTGTGGTGCATAATTCTTGTCATGGATTGGGGAGTGCTTTGATTTAGAGTTTTTTGTGTTCATTCTTGTTTTCTTTGGTGGTGTTGTGTTGCTTGAGGACAAGCATTGTCTTAAGTGTGGGGGGGTTGTTTCTACCGTTTTTATCTCGTTAGTTTTTGTTTATTTTGTCGTTTTTCGTTCGTGCCTTCTTCATTCTTCGTGTCTTTTCACTTCTTTTTGTTATTTTGTCGTTCGGACAGGAGTAGGCAAGGCGGAGATCAAAAGCAACTGAAAACGAGCGAAAACAGGCGAGAATCGAGCACGGGACGAAGAATAGAAGAGCTGAAGACTTCAAGTCCAGAATGTCGGCCGACATGGTCCTTCGTCGGCCGACACACAGGCAAATAAGGTGTCTTCGACAGGGCATTTAGCCCACGCCCGCTGGAAATCCCGCGCACGCAGGAAAAATGTCGGCCGACACTCCCTTTGTCGGCCGACATGAGGCCGGACGCGTTGACTTTCTGGGGCTGCGTTGACTGATCGATTGGAGGGTAGTTAGAAGGGCGTTTTTGTCTTTTCATGAGGGTTTTTGGCAAGACATTATGCATGTTTAGGCTATAAGACAAATTTTGTAAGGTGTGAGACACACACACTCTCATTTCTACTTGTTTTTGATTTTGTCCTTTGATATTGTTCTTAAGAAAGATATTTTTGTTCTTGATTTTCAATCCCAAATATTTAGATTTCTCTTAATCGATTTGTCACCTCACAAAATCTCATTCACGAACATCGATCACCTCACCGAGCCCGTCGTTTCTATCGGAGCCATTTCTTCGGGTGACACGTTGAAGTTCGGCTCGATTCCGGAAGCACGGTTCGTTCTCGTTTCGCCTCCCCAACATCGTTGTGAGCTTATTTCGATCATGAGTATTCTATATATTACATGCTTGTTTGTTTGTGTTATCATGAGTAGCTAGGTCTCTTGTTAGGGTGTTAGAACCCTTAGCTTAGAGAATAGAGTCGAAGATGTTTTAAAGGTTTGCAAATAACGAGGGGTCGTTCGACTCGAGACGTGGGGCCTCGTGTTGAATATCCTCCTCGAGGAACATCACTAGTGGGCCACACACTCGAGTCGAGCGGCGTTTAGGTGCGACTCAAGGTCGTCTCGTGTTGAGGGCCTCTTCGAGGCGCATCACTAGTGGACGACGCGGTCGTACCTAAACGACCTCGTTTTTTTATCAAAATCTCGGTTTTCAAAGATTCGACTCGGTTCTCAAAAGCGAAGGACTCTAACCCCCTAACCCTTTCTCATTTGATATCACATCTCGTTTACTTGTCTACTTGTTTAATTCTCGCATTTAGTTAATTAATTATCTCAAATCACAAACCCCCCCCCCCCCCCCCCCCCCAAAATGGTTACTACTTGACAACGTGTTTACTTTACTTGCTTTTACGACAAACAATCGAATCGTATTACACCGCCGATAGTATTATTCCTCGTGAGATCGACCCGGGGAATCTACTTTCGTAGGTTTTTCGGCAATATATAAATAACTTTTTGTGCAAACACTATTCTTGCACAAATATATTTAAATTTTTGCGCAAATATTTATATTCTTGCACAAATATATTTAGGCAAATATATTTACATTCTTACACAAATATATTAATATTAGTGAATATTAAATAAATTAATATGTTAACGTTATTGTAGGGATATTTACGACTTTATACATTTTAAAAAATGCCCCTATTTAGTATTTAAAAAATACAAATATCCTAATAAATAAACAAGTAAAAAATATACAACCCTTCAAAATGAAGTAAAAAAGAATGAGTGTTCAAAATAATATTAAAATGCAATCGGCCCATACCCTAATATTACCTTTATAAAAACAAAGTTTAAATGGTTGGCTTAACCGGAATTTCGATTATATTTGATTTGATTTTATTTGATTCCACCAAATTAATACTCCTGTACTTGTGTGGAGTACATAATGCATTTGTAAAATATATGAGGGCCTTTGTGTAATTAAAAGACGTGGGTTGCCAAATATACTATTTGCGTAAGTTCACACCCCATAAAACCCGACCCACCGCAAGAAAATATCTTTTCATATATTTATTCATTTTGAACCTCTCAAATTTGTGCTACCAAAATTCGTACTCCCTCCTTCTTCCAAAACTGTGCATAGAGAAACTTGCACGCGGATTAAGAAAAAGTGAGTTTTTGTGTGTTTTATAATATAAAGTGAGGGTATAATAGGTATTGATGTGTAAGTAATAAAGTAGTTAGTTGAAAAGGTAGTGGTATAATGGTAAATAAATGTGTATTGAGAGGATAAAGTTATGAAAAGACATTCCATTTATGGAATGTGCACTGTTTTAAGGGATGGACTAAAAAAGAAAGTATGGATTGTTTTAAGGGATAGAGGGAGTACTGAGTAATTAAGGGCAAATTTTTAGGTTTTTCCTTCGAACTCAATCCCGTCGAACCAGAAGAAACCTTTGTTTCCCCCCGAAAATTCGAGGTAAATATATCAGCTCGATCTCACTTGAACCCCTAATTTTTTTTCGAGGCAATTTATGGTATTTTTTTGTTTTTCCTGAAACTATCTGTGCTAGCATTGATCGTATTTCCATTCGTGCTCTTTTTTTTCATTCGTTTCGATTCAGATTTTTTCGTTCAAGTGATTGAATTTCAATTTCTCAAAAAAGAAAAAAAAAATCATCTTTTTAGGGTTTAACTGATTAGGTTGAGTTTCTGGGATTTGAGGGTGTGGTCTGAATCGATATTTTCCGTACCCCATTTGTTCTCTAGTGAGTTTGGTGATAATTCAGTAAGGTCGATTTTAGTTTTTTTTTGGGGTGGGTGAGTTGGTTCATTTTTTACTCAAGCTTGGGGTAATTCATTTTATGGCATTTGAATGCCAAAGGGATACAAAAATCGTATTAAAAGACACCAGAACAGATTGCTCAGATAGTCCTCGATCAAAAAAACTCGACTCAGATAAACTCATTCCGACCAGCAACAAAAAAACTGAGTTATTAGAGACCCCAGATCTCGAAACTGTAAATGTCAAACTTGGGACCCATTTCACCCAACCTCCATCAACTCACATCCGAGCACTCACAGTTACCGACCTCCCTCCCGCACTGATATCTGAAATCCTCAAGTCACTTGACCCCAAAGAACTAGGGATTGTCTCCTGTGTCGCCACCTCCTTATGCAGGCTCGCCTCCGAGCACCATGTGTGGAAGGACTTCTACAACGAGAGGTGGGGCCATCCCATAAATTCAGTGAACCTAGGCCCAGCATGCTTATCAGAGAATTCCTGGAAGAAACTCTTTGTCGAGAGGGAGTCTCGCAGCAAGACATTCATGGGTCGCTATAGCATCGACGCTCTTTATGGGCACACTGAAGCCGTCAGGGCAATTTTCGTGTTGGCTTCCAAGAAACTGGTCTTCACCTCGGGCTATGATCAGATAGTGAGAATGTGGGACCTGGAAGAAGGCTTGTCGATTTCATCCTCTCGTCCACTCGGGTGCACAATACGTGCAGTTGCGGCTGATTCCAAGCTTTTGGTGGCCGGAGGTACAGATGGGTTCATTCACGGATGGCATGCGGAGGATAGAAACCCATTACTGTTTGACCTCGGGGCCCCACAGGTCCAGGTTACAGAGTTTCGGCTCTGGGAGCACGCAGGGCCTATAACTTGCCTAGCTTTGGATTTTAGCAGGATTTACAGTGGTTCTTGGGATATGACTGTACGCGTGTGGGACCGTTCGAATTTGCAGTGTGTGAAAGTTCTTATGCATAATGACTGGGTTTGGAGTCTTGTCCCGCATGATACAACTATTGGTAGTACTGCTGGTTCAGGTGTGTATATATGGGAAACTAACACTGGGACCCAATTGTCTGTTATGAATACTGTTAATGTAGGTAACGTCTTTTCTTTGGCACGAAGCCACACGGGTAAGCTCTTGTTCACGGGAGGAGAAGACGGTTCGATACACATGTTTGAGATGACGACGACGATAAATAATAAGCTCAGTATCTGTAAGGTTTCAAAGTGGGTCCCACATAGTGGGTCTGTTTACTCGCTCGCCTTTGAGTTCCCATGGCTCGTGTCTGCTTCAGGAGATGGAAAAATCTCACTTGTCGATGTTAGGGACCTTTTGAATGCCAAGAAGCGTTTTTCTGCCAAGAATGTGGAGCCCCCACAGAGGATGCTGCACGGGTTCGGGTGCAATCTGTTTTCTGTTGGGATCGGTTTTGACCGTATTGTGTGTGGAGGCGAAGAGGGTGTTGTTAGGATATGGAATTTCTCGCAGGCTTTGGATATTGAGGAGAGGGTTAGGGCTCTGAAGGGTAAGAGGATTGAAAATAGGATGAGACGGGGAAAGATGAAACAGGAGATGGGTGGGAAAAGTGGTTTGGATGAGCAGTGTTCAGTTGCGGCGAAGAAGAATCAGATGGATGGAGATGAGAACGGGTGGCGCGGGAAGCGGAGGGTGAGTGGGAAGGTAAAAGCATAGATAAGGATGTTTAGTTTGTCGTTAATTTCCCTCTGTGATTTTAGTTTACTGGGTTAATATAATAATATTTAGTCGTATGGATTGCTAAGTTCTTTATATATGGATTATACGGAGATATTTGACCTGGCTGATTTTCATTTTGTTTTTTTCAAGTTTTTTTTTCCTCTGTTCATTTCATTTCATCTGGGCGTTCATTATCCGTGATATTTATGTGGGCGCCTAACTAAAGGCTTTGTCATATATTTGTGGCAAAGGGATTTACATTGTTTTGACTTTTGATGAAATTGTGTACTTTGTACTTTGTTCTACCTAGAACTAGATTGTACAAAGTAGAGTACAAACACTTAACACAATTTGGAGATTCTAAAAGAAAACTCTTTTATATATCTTGTAAAGGGTGGAACCACTTACAAACACATCTACAAAATTCTAGCGAATCTTGTAGAAAGGTCAACACGACCAAAAACTAAGTCTACGAAGAACTAATCTAGCGATGCGTTCTACTAAGACTAAACTGAGGGTAGAACCGGAGCTTTCTAGCGAAGTCTCTCGGTCTACAAATTTTCTCTCTCTAGAAAATGTCAAATCAATGCATGAATAGTGAATTCCAACAACCCGCTATTTATAGGTGTCGAGAAATAGGGTTTCCGGAATTCACGCTTAATGGGCCGAGCCCAAAGCATCTTCATGGAATATTCGAGATTCCAATTCGATTGTACTTGACGAACCCAGCTCTACGCACCGCCACACTAGCGTGTTCTTCGTGCTTCGAGCTCGTGGTGGGCATAGCTGGAATACTTAGTATTTTCCATTTGACTATCATCCTTCTAGCGAAGTCTTCTAGTCGCACCCGCAGCTGGCTTCATTCCTTAACAGTCATTCGTCCAGCCCTTATGTGTAGCTATGCTTGCACCGCGTCCGTCAAGGTGTTAGCTCTGATTCAAGGTCTCCACGGTAACCCTTGAACTCTCTGATTGGTAGTGCGTTGGTGAACTCGCATTTCACTCTGATCCACGTTGAACCACGTTGATGAAATAGCTCGTTCAACGCTGACGCACTGATGTAACTCCATGATGCTTGTAGAACCTAAGTCTGCTTGCTCCATGCTGATGAACCGTGGTCACGCGTTGAGCAACTTGTTAATTCCACAGTTCAACAGCTCGTACTACGTTGACCTAGCAGACTTGTATGAATTAATGCATAGAGAGCATACAAACATGAAACATGAAGTTACTACAAAACAAAGTGTATAGTTCAACGTAGTTCAAACAAGAACAACGTGGTTCTATGTTGAACTAGGAAGAACTACACACTAACAATCTCCCCCTTTTTTAGTCAACTTCATAAGCGGGGGTTCGTAGAGAATCTCCCCCTCAAATTAGTATCATACTCAAAAAGTTCGACGTTGAGCAGAGAGAAGAACCAAACAGTTATACGTATAACAAGCATAAGACATAAACAAGCATACGTAGAACAAAAAGTGATAGCATAAAATAAACAGCTCAAACCGAGCAAAAACAACATTGTATCAAGTGTATCAAGCGTTAAACAGAGCTAAAAGAGAATCAGCATAAAGGATGACAAAAGTAAGTAGTTCAACGAAGATCAGGGATAGAAAACACTTGATTTAAATTTATTCGCTTGCTTCTTCGTCCGATTGCTCAGGAGTGGTGTGGTGGCGCAAATCTTCCTCGTCAGACGCTTCATCAACGGCCTTGAGAATTGGTTGGTATGGCTTGCGTCTAGGCTTGTTCGCGAACTGCTTTCGACGTTTTCCCATGGCTACTTCGCTTTTGGAACGTGTAGCTTGGTCCGCCTTTATTTTTGCCTGTGCCTGCGGGCCACCAATAGCATTTAAAACTTTACCTGCAATGGTTGAACGTTGAGCAGGATCCTTTGCGCCAGAGTTTCTGAAGGTGATTTTGGGAAGCTTGGGTTGCACGGGCGTAGCATTACTTGGAATAGGCTTCTCAACTGCACTGCTGCCCGATGAGCCCGCGCCCTTAGCTTTTTCAGCCTTTTTCACAGCCTCAACCTCATTCACCGTGCCATCAGCGTTCTTCACCAAACCGCTGTGCGCATCACCAGCATCCTTCCTGCTCTTCTTATGCGTAGCACGCAAAACCTGAATTTCATCTTCTTCTTCTTCTTCTTCTTCTTCCTCCTCCTCTACGTCGACCTCTTCAGCTTTTCTTTTCCCACTCTTCTTTGTGGGACGGTCTGCCGCGTTCTTTGACGCCTCCATTTGTTCAGCCACCAAGTTAACCATTCCTGATAGCCGTGCGTGGACCAACCTCAACGGGCCCAGATCAGCGTAGGACGACCCATCTCCCCCTAGACGAGCCGCTCGACGTGACTTCCTATGCATATAGGCAGCGTACTGCGACGCTGCATCAATCTGAAAACGCAGATAAGAAAAATCACTTAAGAGCGTGGTCGGCTCACAAAGGTATAGGTCGTCCGACGAGTCATCCCCTGACTCCTCAGACGTAGAGTCCAGTGCAGACGCAGCCGTGCGGCGCGTCGAGCTAAAGGACTTGGTCCTTCTCTTCCTTGGGCCACCTGCAATGGTTAGTGGCTCCACGATCGGCCCCTCTGCGTAGCGCCGCCTGTCTTCCTCTTCATTCCCCAACTGGCGCCACGGTAGATCAACTACTTTGTGTGGTGCAATATACTTAGAGTCAAATCTGAATTGGATGATGGACTCCATTTCGTCTTCCTTGTCGTACGTGAAGCCCTGACTCACGAGTATAGCACTGATCAAATGGGGGCACGGCAGTTTGGATTGAGTAAGCTCAGAATCGGTCATCAGGCCGTACGACGCGATCTTGTTAAACACTACTTGACCCAGATCTACCTGGATGCCACGACTTAATTTATACATTAAGTGTAGTGCATCCGCGTGCACCACTGATGTGTTCGACGTCGGGATCCAATTGTTGGCAATGATTTTGTTGAGATGTGTAAAGAATTGGGTCAACGTGGTGCAAGCAGGTGCCTCCACCGGTGAAAGACCGCCTGTAACGACGAACCCCATCATTTTGCTATCAGGGTGATGCTTCGGAGGCACGTCCCACGAGGCTTGGATGCGGGAGCGTTTGAACATGGCGTTGATCGTGGCAGGAGAAAGATCATACTCATGCTCCCGGATGATAACTTTCCCGTAGGACGCAGAACCGGGGTCGCTGAACGCAGCATCAATATGGCCAAAAACGACTTTGTGGACGTACGGGCTGTAGTCCACGTCGAAGTTCACTGCATCCATGAGATGCATCGAATTCATGAAGGCCTGGAGGCCACGTTGAACCCACTTCTTGGTGCCGTACCACCGTTCGGCATTGATTTTCTGATCCACCAAGGTGTCAAAACGATCACTGCACCATTCGTAGAAGAAATCGGCAGAGTGACCTTCGCCGACGTAGCGCGCGGCCACGAGCCTGTTTTCAGGTACCTTTTCCTCCTCAGCGACGGGCTCATCGTTGAGCAGGGATGATGGAGTAGAGGCAACGACAGTGGTGGACGCACCACTAGCGTCCTTGGGCTGTTCAATGGGAACAGTAGTGGTGGTAGCAGCAGATCCGGTGGGACGGTCCACCACAACTTCAGTATTGGTGGCTCTACGGTCAGCCACCTCCTTTTTCTTCTTTTCGGAAACAGCTGAACGTGCAGCCGCCTCACGCTCTTTCTTTTTCTTCTCCTCTGCAGCCACACGTGCTGCCTCTTCATCTTTCTTTTTCTTCAATTCGGCTAGACGGTCAGCCTCTTCCTTCTCCTTCTTTTTCCTCTCCATTTCGGCTACACGTGCAGCCTCATCAGTAATACGCTTGCGTTCTAACTCCGCCAAACGTTCCTCCTCCATCTTTTTCAGTCGTTCTTCTTCGGCCCTACGTGCCGCCTCTGCTTCCTTAATCGCTTTTTCAGCGAAGTGTTTGAGTCGACGTTGTTCAATGATTGCAGCACGCACCACCCCAATCTTGGCTTCCAGAACAGTAATTTTGTCAAAATCCTCTTCAGCGGTCTGTTCAGCCTCAAGAGCAGCTTGCTGGGCGTTGAGTTCAACGATCTTGTCGGCGTAGAACGCAGGAGTTTCATAAGTGGGCTTGACGGTGGAAAGTGAATCTGAAGAAGTCATTTTGTAGGACGGTGAGTGAGTTGAATCTGCGTAGAGCAAAGAAGAAAAATGCAGGTAGAAGATATGAGCTAGCACGTAGAAGTTATGAACAATAAATTTGCAAGGGTTTCTCTCTCTAAAACACGCAGTGTAAGGTGCACTGTGTGTTTGACCCGAGGGGGTATTTATAGTGGTGGCGTAACGGTTGAAATTCTGTGGCGTAGAGTGAGCCACGTGTCCACCAGCCGCCCAATCGTAGAGGAACTCTAGTAGATGCAAATGATACAGCGTCGGATACGACCGTAGAGGGGCCCAATCACGGTGATCACCAAAGTGTAGTACAACGTTCCTGTAAAAGCACAAGCCAAAGAGACCAACGCACCACAGAAATATTGAAGCGTGTAACCAAAATACTTAGAGAGAGATAGAATATAGTAAACCAAATAGTATGACAGGTAGATCAACGGTGGAGAGAGCGGCAGAGTCACATGGTTGAGCGCGTCAGCAAAGTAATATGAACTGCCAGAGCGTGTCCACGGGCCAGGTAACACAACGCATTAGCAGCAACCTAAATCAAAGAGTAACACGCGCTGCAAAAGTGGTGAAGGGTAGGACAACCATACTTATAATGTAAAATCAGCAAACAGCACAACAATCAAAGAGTAACACGTTAAACAGGAACGACGTTCATGAGAACTCAAAGTAGCACACGTAGAGCAGGAGTAAATACACAGGGACACACGTCGAATTACCCAGATTTCAAATTCACCGAAAAATTGTCTTGTCCAACGAAGCCTAAAGAAGCACTTCAAGGGTAGAACAGCTATGCTTCGTCGAACAGTAGTACTCTGCAAAATTTAATAACACGAAGTACAGTTAAAGGTATAACAGGCACACACAAGGTGGACGTACGTACCACCACACAGTGAATCAAAATCGCTGGAAAGAACACGAAGTAGAGATATTGGAGGTAGAGTGACAGTGCTTTATGGACGGTATTGCTATTTTGGCCAGTTCAACGTGTAATCACGACCATTTCTTTTGCTTTTTCAAGCGCAGAGCAGGCTTATTAGTACCCAATGAGGGGTGTTATAGATGATGTTTCCATGATATATTTTTTTTGTTTTCATCATTATATGTATAAGACCATGTCTTTTGCATTCGCCCGAAGACCAAGTCAGTCAAGACCCGATCCATCGAGGAAATCTTTAGGCCGACTTTTCCTGCTAGACATAGAGCAAACAAGTTTGCTCCAATGAATTGCTTATATAAATATTTAAGGAACAGTATGTCCAAATACTACGTCACTTTGCACCGTCAACAGCTAACCTCACCTTGCTCTACCTCATGGTTCCATTGAGAAAATAAACGGCTGTGGGTGGAGGTAGCCAATTTGCGGCCTACTACCCTTCAAGATGTGGTCATGCAGAGAGACTTCCGTAAATTCAAAAATCTTTCCGAAGCAAGTGGTTTTGTGAAGAAGTCTGAGAGTTGTTTCTCCGTAGGCACATGTTCCATTACAACCTTACCCCGTTCTACCAAGTCTCGAATGAAGTGATGCCGTATGTCGATATGCTTGGTCTTTGAGTGTTGTACCGGATTCTGACTTATCTTTATAGCACTTTGGTTGTCACATTTTAAAGTGAGTGGCGTGCTCTCAATTTGATAGTCGGCGAGCATTTGTTGAAGCCATAGCATTTGGGTACAACAACTCCCAGCAGCCACATACTCGGATTCGGCGGTAGAGAGAGCAATGCAATTTTGCTTCTTGCTATGCCATGAAACAAGATTGTTGCCTAAGAAGCAACACCCACCACTAGTGCTCTTCCTTTCATCATTGTCACCGGCCCAATCTGCATCTGCAAAACCAACAAGATAAGAAGAAGTATCTTTAGTGTACCATAGACCAAGGTTGGTAGACCCGGCCACATATCGAAGGATACGTTTCACTGCAGCTCTTCCTTTGGTTGGGCTTGATAGCGGGCACAAAGGCACACACTATACATGATGTCCGGACGAGTGGCGGTGAGGTAGAGCAGGCTTCCAATAAGAGACCTATAGGTAGAGATGTCAACATCCTTGCCCTGCTCAGCCTTGCTCAGCTTGTCCGTGGTAGCCATTGGTGTCTTCATGTGCTTGGCGTCCGCCATATCAAACTTCTTGAGCATGTTGATGACATACTTGGTCTGAGAGACAAACATACCATTGTGACGTTGCGAGATTTGAAGTCCAAGAAAATGACTCAACTCTCCCTCCAAGCTCATTTGAAAAGAGGAGGCCATAGCATCCGTGAATTCTTTTACCAAGTGGTCGTGGGTAGCACCAAACACAATGTCGTCGACATAAATTTGTGCAATGAGCATTTCGTTCCCAACAATTTTAATGAAGAGGGTGGTGTCCGCATTACCACGAGTGAACCCAAACTTCAAGAGAAACTCAGTAAGGCAGCTATACCATGCACGAGGTGCTTGTTTCAAGCCGTAGAGGGCCTTATGAAGGAGGTAGACATGATCCGGCTTGTGAGGGTCTACAAAACCCTTGGGTTGTTCGACATACGCCTCTTCGTCCAACACTCCATTAAGGAAAGCTGCTTTCACATCCATTTGTCTCAACGGGATATTTTTGTGACACGCCACATCAATGAGCAAGCGAATGGACTCGATGCGTGCCACCGGGGCAAAAGTCTCCTCAAAATCTATTCCCTCTACCTGGGTATACCCTTGAGCAACCAGTCGTGCCTTGTTACGCACTATTTGATTGAACTCGTTGGTTTTATTCTTGTAGATCCACTTAGTGCCAATGACATTCACACCTCTTGGTCTAGGAACCAAGGACCACACCTTATTCCGTTCGAACTCATGTAGCTCTTCCTGCATTGCCGCAATCCAAAACTCATCGAGAATGGCTTCCTTTATATTTTTGGGTTCGATTTCGGAGACGAAGCTCATTATGCCCACATCCGGAGATAGGAGAGCCAAATTTGAGAGAGTGGAAGGGTCGCTTGCGAGGAAGGTGTCCGTATGACGGGTAGAGCGGGTAACCCTTTGATTTAGATCACCAATCATTTGTTGGTCCGGATGCCTCTTACGAATGTACGCAGGTGGGCCAGAGTTCGGCACTCCGGTGGAGGTAGAGGCGCCCGTGGTACCTACAGCTGGGGTAGAGGTACCTTGATTTGGACCCTCATCATCACTTTCTGAGAGGGTAGAGTCACCAGAGTTGTGAGATGTGGAAATTCCATTGAGTTGGACACATGGTCCTTTTCCTTAATCTACCTCCCCCTCGACCAGTACTTCCGTTGAGGGTAGAACAGGGTCAACAACATGTCGTTGCAAAGAAGACTTAGACGAATTTTCATGAAAATGATGCTCGTCAAACTTTATGTTTGTAGACTCTTGTACCGTCTTAGTCCGTAGGTTAAACACTCGGTATGCATGACTGTTAAGGGCATAGCCGACAAAAATAGCCTTGTCCGACCTAGAATCAAACTTCTTCAACGGATCTCTGTCATTCAAGATATAACAAAGGCACCCATACACACGAAGATGTGCCACGTTGGGTTTCTTGGAGGTTAAAAGTTCATACGCCGTACATTGGGTACCGACACGAATACTAATCCGGTTGACCACATAACAAGCTGCACTCAACGCCTCCGCCCAAAAACCCTTTGCCATGCCCGCAACCACCAACATAACTCTTGCCATTTCCTGTAGAGTCCGGTTCTTCCTCTCTACAATTCCGTTTTGTTGTGGTGTCTTTGGAGCAGAGAATTCATGGTGGATCCCTTTGCGAGTGCAATATTCCACGAATACCCCGTTTTGAAATTCACCACCATGATCACTCCTTATTCGTTGAACCCTTTTGGCGTAGGTGGTGCGAATTCTACGGGCTAACGATCGAAATGCTTCAAATGCCTCATCCTTTGTGCCAAGAAAATTTACCCAGGTATACCTAGAAAAATCATCAACAATGACAAGGGTATACCACTTGTTTCCCAAACTTTGCACTTCCATGGGACCCATAAGGTCCATATGAAGGAGTTCAAAGCACTCGGTTGTGCGATTATGGGTAGAGATAGCTGGATGAGGGGATCTAGTTTGCTTTCCCATTTGACAATCTCCACAAACTCTCTTGTCAATCTTGGGTAGACTATCTATGCCTCTGACAGCTTTAATTTGAACCAACTTTTCAAGGTTTCGAAGGCTGGTATGACCAAGTCTTTGGTGCCATATATCAATCTCGTCGTGGGTAGAAGCACTTAGACAAGACTCAGTGATGGCATAACAGTTGTTCTTTGCACGAGCTGCGGTGAGAATGCACTCTCCTTTGGCATTGTACACTTCACAACTTTCTTTGTTGAATTTAACGTTTAGTTCATCATCACATAGTTGACTGATGCTTATAAGATTGGCACACAGCCCATCGACTAAAAGTACATTCTTGAGGGCAGGTAAACCCTTCACATTCAGCGTTCCACTACCAACAATGCTTCCTTTTGCCCCACCTCCATAAGTGACGGGGCCACCGGAATGAGGAACGAAGTCGATCAGGGAGTCTTTGGTGCCGGTCATGTGTCGTGAGCACCCACTATCAAAATACCAAGTCTCCTTTGTCGTGCCTTTAGCAACTGTGAATGCCACATTGCATTTCACTTCTTCCTTTCTCCTCCAAACTTGTTTTGGTGTAGTGATCTTAGCTGCGGGTAGAGCAGCTTTAATTCTCCAGCTCTGTTTTGTCCTGTAGTGCGTGTACCTAGTCACGGGTCTCCATACTTGCCTCACAACAACTCCGTGAGAGTTCAAGTCATCAATACGCTTATAGCAAAACGGTTTGATGTGCCCCTTCTTCCCGCAGTAATGACACACATAAGTGCGCTTGTAGTGGGTAGAAGGAGTCCTCCTTTTCTGAGTGGTCATGCCCGCAGCAGGATTTACCAAGGGAGTAGATCCGGACAATCGATCCTGTCGAGTGCATTTAGTAGTAGAGTTATATGCCTTAGATCGATTCGAGACATTTCGTGTAAAAAGTTTCTTGTCATGGGTAGACTCGAGTTTAGTCGCGGGTAGAGCAGCGTTGGAGATCGGTGTCACTAAGGACAATGAAGCAATTTTGGGTTGAGGAACATTGTTTGTGCGTTTGAGAATTTTGATTTTTGAGGTAGAGGTCACGTTGCCTTTGGATGCACGAGCATCCTCCGGCTTGACCCCATTCGATTCAATAATAGTTTTGTCTTTAGCATGCACAAACTTAGAAAGCGTATAAGGAGAGTCAGAGTAAACGGAATCAAAGGTTTCCTTAAACCCAAGCCCAAAATGCTTGGTGTTAACACAACTCAACATATTATCAAGTTTAGAGGTGCCAGTGTTTAGTTTCTTAAAAAGACAGTCAGCAACATCCAGTTTATCTTTCACTTGGTAGAGTTCCTTGGTGCGCATAGCATAACCTTCCTCCATCTTGGCAAGAGAGTCCCTCAAGAAATCTTTCTCCGCATCGTCCTTCTTCACAATAGCCTCCAGCTCACTTGCCTTCTTCAGCGCTCTCTCCAACTCCAACTTCACAATCTCGAACTCCCTCTTGCTCACCCTCTCAGCATCATGGGTAGAGTCAGCTTTCTTCTTGGTCATGCCCCCAGCCAGAGAATTGGGGGTAGAACTAGCATCCTTCTCAGTTATGCCTGCAACCACAGAGGTATAACAAAAAATATTGTCATGAGTAGCCAAGTCAGCTTGATCTACCTCGAACTCTTCATCACTCTCATCATCAATAGCACTTAGGAGTGCATTAACTTCATTGGGCTCTACCATCTTTCCCTTATCATCTTCAGAGGAGTACAAGGCATCATCACCATCAAACACCAAGTAACTCACATCCATGTTGTTCTTTCGATGTAGGTTAGGACATTCATTCTTCACATGCCCCATCCCCTTGCACTCAAAGCATTTGATTCGAGACATGTCCTTGTTGGGGGCGCCACTAACGAATTTCCGACTTGGGGTATACCCACTACGGTTAGTGGAGGGTGGAGTGGAGAAAGAATTCCCAGGGCTCCTTTGATTTCGGAATTGTTTGAACCTCCTCTTCCTCTTGATGTCTTGACGAACAAGATAGCTCACTGCATCTTGAATGGCGATGAACTTATCGGGGTTTGGAGAGTCAAGTAGAGAAAGGGCTTCACTCTCATCATCGGAGTCTTCAGCAAGAAAGGCATTATTCTCGGTAGGGTGAGGAGAGTGGGTAGAGCTGTCCCTGTTGAGGGTAGAGCTAGAAGGATTCTGAGAGATAGCAAGAGCCTTCATAGAATTTTCAAATGGAGTCATAGAGTAAGACTTATCTTTCATTTTCAAGTTCAACTCGTAATTCTTCAAATGACTCATGATCTCGTTGTAGTCGCCCGATAGACCAAGCTTCGTGTCCTCCATCGTAGTAACCTTAACACTGAACTTCTCTGTTACACCTCGTAGAACCTTGGTGCAAATAAGTGGTGGAGGAATAGGGTCTCCGAGTTCTTGGCATTCACTCACGATTGCCATGATTTTGTTGAAGAAAGAGTCAAGGTCTTCATCTTCCCTCATTTCGAGCCGGTGGAAGGTAGTGGTAAGACCTCTGATCTTGGACCTCTTGATGCTGTCGCTCCCTTCACACATGCGCTCCAGAGTATCCCACACATGCTTGGCCGAAGTGAGATGTCTCACCACAGAGAACATGTGGACGTCAATGAGGTCAGTGATAATGTGGATGGCCTTGGAATTGAAAGTGGCGGCCTCATGCTCGGCCGTAGTCCAAGTAGACTCGTCCTTCTCGACGGTGTCGCCATCTTTGTCAACTATGGTTGGAGCTTGCCAACCGTTCAACACAGCACCCCACACACGTGAGTCCACGTTCTTCAACTTCAACCTTGTCTTGCTCTTCCAGTAAGAGTAGTTTGTAGAATTGAGGATGACGGGCTTGACAATGGTGAATGACTCCATTGTAGAATCTCTTCCTAGGATCACACCAAAGGTGGTGAACTTGCTCTGATACCAATTGAAATTGTGTACTTTGTACTTTGTTCTACCTAGAACTAGATTGTACAAGGTAGAGTACAAACACTTAACACAATTTGGAGATTCTAAAAGAAAACTCTTTTATATATCTTGTAAAGGGTGGAACCACTTACAAACACATCTACAAAATTCTAGCGAATCTTGTAGAAAGGTCAACACGACCAAAAACTAAGTCTACGAAGAACTAATCTAGCGATGCGTTCTACTAAGACTAAACTGAGGGTAGAACCGGAGCTTTCTAGCGAAGTCTCTCGGTCTACAAATTTTCTCTCTCTAGAAAATGTCAAATCAATGCATGAATAGTGAATTCCAACAACCCGCTATTTATAGGTGTCGAGAAATAGGGTTTCCGGAATTCACGCTTAATGGGCCGAGCCCAAAGCATCTTCATGGAATATTCGAGATTCCAATTCGATTGTACTTGACGAACCCAGCTCTACGCACCGCCACACTAGCGTGTTCTTCGTGCTTCGAGCTCGTGGTGGGCATAGCTGGAATACTTAGTATTTTCCATTTGACTATCATCCTTCTAGCGAAGTCTTCTAGTCGCACCCGCAGCTGGCTTCATTCCTTAACAGTCATTCGTCCAGCCCTTATGTGTAGTTATGCTTGCACCGCGTCCGTCAAGGTGTTAGCTCTGATTCAAGGTCTCCACGGTAACCCTTGAACTCTCTGATTGGTAGTGCGTTGGTGAACTCGCATTTCACTCTGATCCACATTGAACCACGTTGATGAAATAGCTCGTTCAACGCTGACGCACTGATGTAACTCCATGATGCTTGTAGAACCTAAGTCTGCTTGCTCCATGCTGATGAACCGTGGTCACGCGTTGAGCAACTTGTTAATTCCACAGTTCAACAGCTCGTACTACGTTGACCTAGCAGACTTGTATGAATTAATGAATAGAGAGCATACAAACATGAAACATGAAGTTACTACAAAACAAAGTGTATAGTTCAACGTAGTTCAAACAAGAACAACGTGGTTTTATGTTGAACTAGGAAGAACTACACACTAACATTTGATAGTTGAGCGCAAAATGTATATTTGTTAGCAAACAAGCAGGTACATTTTACGCTCAAAACAAATGAGTATTTTCGGAGTTGTGTTTGTTGTATTTCATCATGCTATTATATATCTCGATTTTACAGTGGGCTGTCATGTATTTTGGTAAAATAAAAACAATTCACATTGTTTTGAAAGTGCATCGTTGTTCAAAAATCCGTAGAACTCGAGGTGATCTTTTTGGGCAAGTGCAACACTGCAGACATGTTATAAATATGCAACCACAAATAGGTATCAATTGTGAATATTACTTGTCAGAGTCTGAAATAAGTATTACAGTATTATTGAAGGTAACAAATGGTTGAAACTTCATTGCTACATACAGCAAAAGGTAAATAAAAACAAGAGCTAATCCGGTCAGGAAATGTGGTGGTGGCACTGCTGATTCATAAACAATAAATAAAAATAAGTGGGAATATGACTTTTCATGCAAAAAAAAAACAAAAAGGATGAGAATTTTGATCCCTCACAAAAAAACATGAGTATTTTGTACAAACTTCATTTGAAATCTCAAAAATATCTTTACTTTTTATTTTCAACCGAACAATTCAATTAAAAATTCAAAAACAATTTCAAAACATAAATAAGAAAATCGTGGGGCTCACATATTACCAAAATCGGAAATTTGGTTGTTGAAGAAGTAAATTCATGCATTAATCATGCATACAAACCCTAAAACCCTATCACTCAACATTTTTTTTCAAAACACAAAAACCCACCCAATCTCTCTTATTTTCTCACAAAAACAACTCTAGAAAAAGGCTCCGTCTGATGCATCCCAAGGTCCCGCAAAGGACGATGAAGTTCGAATTCAGGCCAGAACGAGGGTCGAGAGTGTGCCGAGGACGCTCCGTGAAGTTCGGTCGAGTTTCTGGCTTGGTGTCGGCCGACACCAAGACCTGTCGACAGGAGTGCAGAAAATTGAGATTCTGACGATCCCGCGGCTCAACCCGAGGAAGAACCCGAGTTTGGGTTGGTGTCGGCCGACAACCATATTCTGTCGGCCGACATCTTCAGAAAATCAACGCAGCGCCAGCGTTATGTGTTTTATTTGCGTCAGTTTTTAATTGTTTTGATTTTAATTGTTTTATTTGCGTCAGCTTTTTAATTGTTTTGATTTTAATTGTTCTATTTGCGTCAGCTTTTTAATTGTTTTGATTTTAATTGTTCTATTTGCGTCAGTTTTTAGTTGTTTTAATTTTAATTGTTTTATTTCTTTTTATTTAATAATTAGGGCATTGCTTATATAAAGCTTCCCAACGCATTGTTTTAATAAGAACATTATTGATGAATAAAATTACTATCTGTGAGTTTTACTAAAATTCTCTCTGGGGTTCGAATTCTACCCGACTATCCAAAGAATTCAACCGACGAATCAACGAAGCGATCCACCCTTCGTTCGTGTGTCTTCCTCATCCCCGAGTTGCTGTGTCGATCACGTGTTGGGGTCTAGGGTTTCGTCCTTAGATTATTTCACGATTCAGATTCAGAGGTTTTGGGACCTTCCACCGGTATCTTTTATCTTTTCGTTAATCGTTCATCTTCTATCTTTCTATTCCCGACGAGGTTCGTATCACCGTCCGAATCTACGTTGGAAGAGCTGGGTTCGCCGGCCGAAAGGTATGTCGAAAATCGCCGTTTTTTTTTTCGATTTTCTGTTCGAGTTCATAGCTACACGGTGGCTACACGGTGGGAAGCTTCCACCGTGTAACCACCGTGTAGCTATGAAGATTATCCGGTCACTGCCCGGTAACACAGCAGGGCACTACACGGTTATCCCGGTCACCGTGTTCCGAGAAGTGTCTCTCGGTAACACGGTGACACACTACACGGTCAGGTGACCGTGTAGTGACCGTGTACAGTGACCATTTTTTTTTTTTTTCGAATCATGAATTGTTTTTACACGTTTGGATGGATATTTTGAGTTCCCTAACTTAATTAAATCGTGTTTATTTATCGTAGATGTCGGATCGACGAATCACGGTACGTTACGGTGGTCGTTGGGATCGAGCGGGCTACGTCGATGGAGTAGATATGTGCCTCTTCTTTAATAGGGATGAAATTACGCTCGACACTCTTGTGAGCCGGATTCGTACCGCTTTGCGCCCTCCGCCCAATATCGAGTACATGTTGTCTTTCTTCACACGAGGCATTGATGCGAAGATGTATCACGCATGTTAGACGAGCAAATACACGAGTGCTTTGTGTTTGTCGTCGAAACAGAGGCACAACAAGCTGCGCTGGAGGTGAATATTGGATCAGAAAATCGGGATCAAGGTGTACCGTCAGACCGCGAGGTAGTCGGAACTTCCGAGGATGAAGAAGAAGCCCGTCACACCGATCTCTTGGCTTCGCTGACCACGGAGTGGACCGAATGGATTAGACAGCCGGGCGTGGTTAGAAATATTATGTCACGCCGTAATATGTCCTCGAGTTCTAATGCGGGCGGAGGCGAGCAAACTGAAGGCGCTCAGAATGCGCAGAATCATCCGCTGCGCAATTGGATCATTCCACTGCCGAGCTTTGATCCCGCTGTTCCGTTGCGTTCCATCGAACCCCAACCGATTTATGGTCAGATGGTAGTCGGGGCCACGTTCCGAAAGAAATTGGATTTGAAGGTGTCGGTGGGGATGTATCACATGGAGAATAGGGTGGAGTGCAAAACTGCTCGGTCTAGCTCTGGTCGGGTGACGTACGAGTGCAAGCAGGGGAGTGAAAATTGCCCGTTCAAATTGTGTTCCACGGGTTCCGATGACACCTTTTGGAGGATTACGAAGCTGAACTTGAATCACGAGTGTCATAACAATTTGGGCCGGACTACTGATCGACAGGTGTCTAGCAAGGTTGCAGCTACTTTCTTTGCACGCCAGTTAGTCGGCAATCGGGAACTGAAGCCGAAAGATATGGTTGAGGATTTGAGGAGATTGTATGGAGTTCACATCGACTACAGCTTCGCCCTACGAACGAGGAACTTGGCGCTTGAGATAGCATACGGCAACTACCATGAATCGTATCAGAGGCTCCCGTCATATCTGTACATGCTGAGAGAACATAATCCCGGGACTCGGTATGATATTCAGACGACCAGCGAGGGCGTGTTTTGCCACATGTTTGTTGCACTTGGGCAGTGCATTAGTGCATTTCAGCATCGCACTCTGAGGCCTGTGATAGTAGTCGACGCCACCCATTTGAAAGGGAAAAACATTGGTGTGATGTTTGTCGCCGTCACAAAAGACGGGAATGAAAATATTTTCCCGCTTGCCATTGGTATCAGTCCGATAGAGAATGACGAGGAGTGGTTGTGGTTTCTACAGCACCTCAGGAAATGCTACGATACAGACGACGAGGATCTCCTCATTGTGTCCGACCAGCATAAGAGCATCGCAAATGCTATTCGAAGTGTCTATCCCCACGCGACCCGTGCGTTGTGCTATCACCACCTCTCGAAGAATCTAACACGGTACGGCCAGAAGGTGTTCGAAGCTGTATACTGTGCTGCCTATAGTTATCGGGTGGATGAGTTTGAAAGGCATTTTTCGAATGTGGAGACTCTTAGTAGAGAGGGTGCTTATAGGCGCCTTACTTATATTGGGGTTGAGCACTGGGCGAGGTCAAAGTGTGCTGCACGACGATACGGTTTCATGACATCGAATGCGGCCGAAGTCTTCAACGCTGCTATCAAATGGCCACGACGATTACCTGTCTGTGCAATGCTCGAGGCCATTTGTGCGATGATTGAGAGATGGTTTGACGAGAAACGAAGGAAAGCTAACGAGAGACAAAATGACCATGAGCTGACCGAGGAGGCAGTCCTCAAGTTGTCTAATCAAGATATGTTGAGCCGTTATTTTACCATTCGGGAGGTCAGTGCGAATACCCTATACAAAGTTGAGGAGGATGATAGATCTTATCTTGTGGATATCGCGAATCGCAAGTGTGATTGTCGGGAGTTCGACTTGGACCTAATACCGTGTCGTCATGCTTGTGCCGCTTTAAGGTATGATATCATTTTGCCTTTAAAATTAATTTTAAAGTGCTCATTCCACTAACTTGTTTGTTGTTATTATGTAGACGAGCCAGATTTTCAGCGTACGATTTCGTGAGCCCCTATTTCAAGACGAGCAGCCATGTCGAGATGTATGCGACGCCTATTGTGCCGGTGCCACATTATGATGATTGGGTGGTCCCGCCGGATGTAGCATCGTACGTAGTTTATCCTCCAGTAGCGGTTAGCCAGGCTGGACGTCCGAGGATGAGACGTGCTCGTTCCGCAGTTGAGAGCTCTGCACGACGTGATCAGGTTTGTTCATCCAGAAGGAACATCGTACGTATGTCGTGGCTTAAACCTCTAATATTGTGTCGTCGTGTGCAGGTGTGCTCGAGATGTCAGGGCGTGGGTCACAACAGACGGAAGTGCACGGTCTTTATCCCACCTGGGGGGGGGGGTGTTGATTTAAATGTCCCTGCAGAAGAGTCGAGCCGAAGAAGACAGAAGAAGAAGTGCAGCATCTGCAGAAACGAGGGACACACGAGAACAAAATGTCCAATGAGCACGGAGGCAGAGTGTTGGAGTTGTGTACTTAATGTATAGATTTAAGTAACGGAAACTCCCAATCCATTGCCATTAATCTATTTAATTAAATAAACAATTATTTGCGTTTAATTATTTATAATTAAATATATGCAAATCATAGTCCTGGATTTTATACGTTGTAGTTAGTATGGTGCAAGCATGGGCGCACAGAAGATCATACTATCGGTTACTCGTATTTAATCGAACAGTTGCTCACGACCTAGATGGACACGGACCAATCCATCGGTATAGTCGTTGTGTGAGAGAGAAAATAATTTATCTTAATTATTTTATCACACTTGTACACTTGGTGTATTGAGCGGATCGCTTGAGATTTATCGATTAGGATTTCCTTGGATAATCGATTTAAATCTCAGTGTATTTTATTCTTAATCCCCGATACTATTGCGGGTGTGTATATTTAATATAAGTGACTTTGATTTTCCAAAGGAATTGACCGGTTTAATTACTGGGTCAATTACCGGTTGAGTTGGGTCACTATATTTTATATATGACATGCCGTGAATACTTGACGGGAAAGTGTATCCCGTAAGGGTTGATAATATCCCCGAGATGAGTTCAAAAGGAATTATTATGTAAACCCTGCAGGTGGATTTAATCCGCATAATAATTAAAGTTGAACGGTACTATTCTCGGATATAAGAGATGAATAAATTAATTAGCAATAAATTAATTTTATTCATGGATATTTAAATCTTAAATACACGGAATAAACAATACTACCGGAGAAATATTATTTGATATAATATGGATAAATATTGGGAGTGCAATTTTATTTATATAGTGGAAAATAAATAAAATTAATATTGATAAGAATTAATGGATTTGGGTTGGACCCAATTTAATTTTCAATATTAGAAGCCCAATATTTAATCTCCTTTTGATCCCCTACGTAGCCTATAAAAGCACTACATGGTCTTCACAATTCATTAACCTAAGATACGCCAATCATAAAGTTCTTGAAGAGTGGAGGAGATCCATGGAGTTCGGAAGATCGTCGCCCACCCGACGTTCGAGCTAGTGCAAGGAATACGTGGGAAGATCTCAAGGTCATCAATTGAGTTCTTCGTTTTTCCGAACAACGAGAACGAGGTAAATCGTAAAACCCCCTTTATGATTTAATCGTTTAATTATCGTAGAAATATCGTGAACCAAGATCCGAGTTTTGGGATCCTCGCCGGGGTCGAGTCGAGCGGTGGCGATCGAGGATCGCCGGACCGCCGCGGCTGGAGCGACCCGGCGGCGTGGATCGCGCGAACCAAGTTCGCTGGGCAAGCAGGCGCTCGCCTGAGGACCAGGCGCCCGCCTGGTCCATGTCGCGCGCGAGCGCTAGACACCCAGGCGCTCGCTTCGTGCTGCTCGCAGCGAGCTACGAGTTTTTCTCGTAGCAGATTCGCGTGCGATGCGAGCTGCTGCACGAGGCCATGCGGGCTGATCCGTGTTGCACGCCTGGAGGCGTGCGAGGGGCTGATCGAACAGCGGCGGCTCGTGCCTCCGCTAGGGTTCGATGGGGCTGCTCCTCGCGGTGCTCGGGCATGGCCTAGCGGGCTGTTCGCGTAGGGTTTTAGCAACCCTAGCGGGCTGCTACGAGTAGCCCTAGGCGGCTGTTGTGATCAGCCGCGAGCCCATGCGAGGGCTCGACCGAACAAGCGGCGGGTTCGCCCGCGGTTAGGGTTTGGTTGGGCTCGGCTTCATGGTGGTTCGTGGCGGGATGTTCCGACAACCGGGAGTCGATTGGAATTGTCGTTCCGCATTGACAATTCCGGATATTCGTTCTCCGAAGGATTTCGGTCGGAATTAATTAGATAATTAATTTTATTTAATTTATTAATTCCGGGATATCGATTTCCAACAACTGGTATCAGAGCGTTTGGTTTTAGTTCACGGTATTTTTCGATAAATTGTTCTACCTTACAGGGTTTCCGACTATTATGGCTAGATATAATTGTTCTTAATTATTGTCATAATATTGTTCTTGATTATTAAACTCTCGGACATGTCGAGATTCGTTTTATGTGTGGTGAATGCTTGTAATAGTAAAAATTCGGGGGTTGACCGAATTTAGGTTTATTATTACGTTCTACTTTTTCCGGAAAATGTATAGGGTCGATTTCATGTATAGAATCGATACCGGATAATTGTATTTAAATTCTTGTAATTTATTTACGTTGGTTCGAGAACGAGACGTTCGCCGGAAGAAGAAGACGATGTGACGAGGGAGACGATGGGACGAGGGATCGATCATCATGATCGACCCCATGTAGGATCGAGCCCTAGGCGAGGGGGATGCCCGGGAACTCTCGGCCACGCCGGCCACCGGTGGTGGTGGCGCGTGGGCTGGGCGGCGGCGGCGTGCTCCTCCGAGCGGCGATCGATGGTGGTAGGGCGCGGGGACTCCCAACCCGTGCTCTTCCGCCGAGATCCAACTTTCCTATTTTAATTCGGTTTTCCTATTTGATTATTTCTTTTATGGAATATTCATGGAATAAGAAAAGAATTAATTTAGTATTAAATTTATTTTCCTATTTGATTATTCCTACTCATGGGAATTTTCATGGATTAGGAAAAGAATAAATTTAGAATTAATTTGTTTTTCCTATTTAATTATTCCTTTATGGAATTTTTAATGGATTAGGAAAGTAATTAATTTGGAAAGTTTTGAAAGTCCTTAATTAATTTTTCCTATTTAATTATTCCTTTATGGAATTTTTAATAGATTAGGAAAAGAATTAATTTGGAAGGATTAAGAGTCCTAATTTATTTTATTTCCTTATTCTATTATAGAGGTCTTCTAGAATATTCCAAGTTTACTTGGATAGACTATTCTAAAGATCTAATAGAATTAGAAAGGAAAATAAATAAATAAAATATTAATAATATTTAATTTTATTTTCGATATATTCGATTGACTTAATTTTCGAATTAAGTAACTTTTGGATTAATTGAAAATAAATGGATTTAAATATTGGATATTAATATTCTCGTCACATGGAGCATTCGAGAAACGAAGATTGAAGACTAGAAGATGCGTACGGGGATGCGATAAAGCCATAATAGTCGGAAAATAATATTCTAGTATTATTTTGACTATGTGATAATATTCTATTTGCTTTATTTCATGTATGCATGCTTATGTGTATTATGCATTAGATAGCGTATCCCTTTGTTATAAAAAGCTAAGTGGGAGAGGGTATGGAAACATACCCATGGTCTCCATTGCTGCTCTCTTGATGACTTTTATAAACTTTTGAAGTTTATATAGATAAGTTATTGGAGGAGAGTTCTTGTAATTCCTCTTACAAAAAACACTGATTAAGTTTATCAAACAATGCCTAATTTGTCTTTCCAAAGCTGATTTCAAGTCGACTCATTCTCACCCCGGGGAGTGGAATGGAGCCAAAGCCACTTGGTCATGTAAAGGACACAAATTAGAGACCTTCGTACCATTCTTTTATAGATGGATTGATTGTCTGCTCGGCTCCCTCATCTAATGAGAGATAGGGTTGTTCGCATGGTGAATCACTGGTTAGAAACTTCGAGTTTCACTTATGATTCTCCGCGTCTTGATTTACAAGATCGAATGGATCAAGTAATTGGGAGTCAATTATATAAATCTTTTTGGTATAGTAAACGTCCACACGAACGTGGCTTGCTATACTGAATGGGATTTTAGAATAATTGATGTAGACAGTTATAGGGAATTGTGAAGGGTTGCGAGTTGTCGTAAACGTCCACACGAACGTGGCTTGCGGTGACGTAACGATTCTAAACGATTCGCCTTAGTACTGAGTAATGGTTTACACTTAGATACGCGTTATAGTATTCCTCCCAACGAGGTTACGCTATAAGTGATGTATGACCGAAGCAAATCTAATTGCTAAATCATTTGGGTGGGTAAACGTCCACACGAACGTGGCTTGCTTTACCTGATGGGATTTTAGATGTGATTAGTGGTTTAATGATATTATTTAAGGGAGATAATATCGGAGATTAAATCGATTGTTTGTTGTTATATGTGCTCATAGATTATGTATGGCTTTGAACCCACTTTATGTGATACGTAAGGATTTTAAACTCATTGGTCCCTGGATGTATTGATTGGAATAGAGATCTGGACATTGCCCAGACTGTTGAAGAGTACAAGTTTGTACTCAGTGAGCTTTGTTCTCCCGAACCTACTAATGTCTCGACTGTTGAGGAAAGAACTGATTTTATCATGTTCAAACTCAAGGAGATGTTTAGACATGACATAGGCGGCTAGACAAGAAGCGATGAGGATACTCATAAAGGCCAGTCGCTTCGAAGAAACGCTTAAACACGTTTTTGAGATGATTGACCTTTTAGACGAGTTGAGACGGAAATCGCAAGCTCTTGTAGCCAATGCCAAAGGTTTCGAACCTAAGGGCAAAACCGGGGGATAGGAAAAGCAAGCAAAGAAACCCAGTGGTCCTAAGTTTCTTGGATCACGAGATGGGGCGAGAAAGCGAATAGGCTAGTGTTCTCGATGCAAACAGTCTAGGTATTGGAAGTCTGATTATCCTCTCAAAGAAAGTACGAAATCTTCTTTAGTCGTAAAACATAGTCAGTGGTATTATCTACCGGAACCTGGTGTGTAGATATGGAACCATTGACGGTATGTGCATTTTAAATGCAAGGGTTCCAGGAAACCCGACGACTTAGAAAAGAAGAAATCGTAGTCTACATGGGCAATGCTGTAGAGGAGGCAGCAGTTGCAGTGGAGGACATTTTATAGGATTTCATTTTGGGTTATTGCTTTTATGTACCTCTCAAATTAGAAAGAACTTCGTTCTGGATTTCTAATAAATGAATATTTTATTTCTTTTAATCATTTGATGGTTATAAGAAGAAATAATGATATTATGGTACATTAGCTAGCAATATATATAAATGATGAATCCTGAGTCCACCACAATGCAACGAACCGTAGTATATAACTCGCTTTACTAATAAGAGATTTCTTTATTAAATCAATTTTACTTGTGGATTCTTATGCTAAGTCATATTTATTCAAGTAAGAAGTTCAAAGGTCGAAAATTGATTGTAAGATCAATTAAGTTGAAGGAGTGGACCTTCCGACCTAAGAATCTAATTTGGAAGATAATACGACTAAGCAATCCTTTATAGATATAAGGTATAAGATCCGGACAGGTATTAGAATTGATTCACTCTGATGTATGCAGACCTTTGTTTACTCAGACAATAAGGTACGAGTAATTCATTTTATGATTGCTCGAAAAATGGATTAGCATACCTGATGTGCCACAAGAGCAAAGTGTTTTGACAAGTCAATGGACACAAAGCTATTGCGGGGAACCATCATGGTATATCCATTGAAAGCCTGCGATCTAATCGCGGAGGCAAGTGCCTGTCTGAGGAATGCATGGCATACTAATCAGAGATTGGGATTTTATCCCAAATGACTACACCATACACTCTTGTGTAGAAATGGTGTGTCGGAAGTTAAGAAATGGAACTCTTATAGAAATAGTAAAAGCATGAGTTATACGGAACTACCTATTTTCTATGGATATGTCTGGAAACAACGACGCATTCAATGCGGTTGTAGAATATCCTAGAAGAACAAAAGATGTGTGTTCAATAGTACTATGAACCAGAAGGACGTTATAAGTTCTAACGCCCGGTTCTTAGAAAAAGACTATTAGATGAACCACAAGCCCAAAGTGACGTAATACTTTGAATGGGAGAAAGAGATAAGGACTGGGAACCAGCCAAACCGAGTAGCGGTACACCACAAACTGCACCTACTGTTATTACTGTTTATACACCGGAATGCCGTTGTAGTGGGAGGTTGTGATCAACCGGAGATATTCATAAGACTAGGAGAGTTTTTGGACTCTGGACCTAGTATACATGAAATCGATCCCTGGATCTACATGGAGGCAGTACTAAATCTAAATGTGCCTTCTTGGAAAGCAATAAGGATTATTGCTAAGAGGCAAGATCATTTAGAGTACAAGCTTAGTTGATCCATTTATGGATTGGAACAAAGCATTGAGTTTGTGGTACTTGCAAATTGATGAGATAGTCCATTTTATGGATTCATCAAAGCATAGACGAATCGTGTGTATAGGAAACGTGATAGAAACAAGGTGGTGTTTCTCGGAGGTTTTATGTAGATAACATTTTATCATTGGTAACAATGTAAAGATGTTGTCAAACATAAAATGATGGTTGTCTAGATTAATCAATATGAAAGATATAGGAAGAAGTTGGACATGTTCTTGAGATCTAGGATCTCTAGAAAAGAACATTGTACTTCTCCTGGACATCTTACATATAAATGATTATGGTTCGTTTTAACATGCAAGATTCCGAGAAAGGTATGTTACCTTTCAGATACGGAATGCATCTATCTAAGGATATGTGTTTTGGAACACAAAAGGAGATAGAAGCAATCAAAGCAGTTTCCTACACTTCAAGTGTGGAAAGCTTGATAAATGCAATATTGAAAACGAGAACCTGATATCTGCTATGTGGCTAGTATAGTGGGAGGATATCAAAGTAATCCTGGAAAGGAATACTCGACTGCTGTAATGAACATTTTAAGTACTTTCGAAGTACTGGAAACTATGTTCTGGATTACGGAGCAGACCAGCTTTTCCTTTGGATTACATTCTCTTAGATTTCTAATCGAATGAGGACCGGTGTAAGTCGATATCAGGCTATGTGTTTCACTATTGAAGGAGAAGGAGTTTTAACATGGAAGAGTGATAAGCACGATGCTTTTCGGACTCTGCCATGAGTAACCAAATAGCGGCCTCAGAGGCAGCGGAAGTTTTGGTGTAACTCCGGGATAATCTCTGGGACTTAGATGTGATTCTTAATTTGTCAAAGGCTATGTAAATAGCGGTGCGATGGCAAATGGTAAGAAATCACAAGTCCACAAGTGTAAGATAACACATAGAGCAAGTACCACCTGATACGAATCATCGCCAGGGGAGACGACGCTGTAGTCACCAAGATAACTTCAGAGCGGCAACCTAGAGTGCTCATTCACATAGTACTTCTTGGAAGTACAACTTAAGCACGTGATGAGTATGGGAGTCGGGAGTTTGGAGGAAATGACTAGACCTTAGTACAAGTGGGAGATTGTTGGAGTTGTGTACTTAATGTCTAGATTTAAGTAACGGAAACTCCCAATCCATTGCCATTAATCTATTTAATTAAATAAACAATTATTTGCGTTTAATTATTTATAATTAAATATATGCAAATCATAGTCCTGGATTTTATACGTTGTAGTTAGTATGGTGCAAGCATGGGCGCACAGAAGATCATACTATCGGTTACTCGTATTTAATCGAACAGTTGCTCACGACCTAGATGGACACGGACCAATCCATCGGTATAGTCGTTGTGTGAGAGAGAAAATAATTTATCTTAATTATTTTATCACACTTGTACACTTGGTGTATTGAGCGGATCGCTTGAGATTTATCGATTAGGATTGCCTTGGATAATCGATTTAAATCTCAGTGTATTTTATTCTTAATCCCCGATACTATTGCGGGTGTGTATATTTAATATAAGTGACTTTGATTTTCCAAAGGAATTGACCGGTTTAATTACTGGGTCAATTACCGGTTGAGTTGGGTCACTATATTTTATATATGACATGCCGTGAATACTTGACGGGAAAGTGTATCCCGTAAGGGTTGATAATATCCCCGAGATGAGTTCATAAGGAATTATTATGTAAACCCTGCAGGTGGATTTAATCCGCATAATAATTAAAGTTGAACGGTACTATTCTCGGATATAAGAGATGAATAAATTAATTAGCAATAAATTAATTTTATTCATGGATATTTAAATCTTAAATACACGGAATAAACAATACTACCGGAGAAATATTATTTGATATAATATGGATAAATATTGGGAGTGCAATTTTATTTATATAGTGGAAAATAAATAAAATTAATATTGATAAGAATTAATGGATTTGGGTTGGACCCAATTTAATTTTCAATATTAGAAGCCCAATATTTAATCTCCTTTTGATCCCCTACGTAGCCTATAAAAGCACTACATGGTCTTCACAATTCATTAACCTAAGATACGCCAATCATAAAGTTCTTGAAGAGTGGAGGAGATCCATGGAGTTCGGAAGATCGTCGCCCACCCGACGTTCGAGCTAGTGCAAGGAATACGTGGGAAGATCTCAAGGTCATCAATTGAGTTCTTCGTTTTTCCGAACAACGAGAACGAGGTAAATCGTAAAACCCCCTTTATGATTTAATCGTTTAATTATCGTAGAAATATCGTGAACCAAGATCCGAGTTTTGGGATCCTCGCCGGGGTCGAGTCGAGCGGTGGCGATCGAGGATCGCCGGACCGCCGCGGCTGGAGCGACCCGGCGGCGTGGATCACGCGAACCAAGTTCGCTGGGCAAGCAGGCGCTCGCCTGAGGACCAGGCGCCCGCTTGGTCCATGTCGCGCGCGAGCGCTAGACACCCAGGCGCTCGCTTCGTGCTGCTCGCAGCGAGCTACGAGTTTTTCTCGTAGCAGATTCGCGTGCGATGCGAGCTGCTGCACGAGGCCATGCGGGCTGATCCGTGTTGCACGCCTGGAGGCGTGCGAGGGGCTGATCGAACAGCGGCGGCTCGTGCCTCCGCTAGGGTTCGATGGGGCTGCTCCTCGCGGTGCTCGGGCATGGCCTAGCGGGCTGTTCGCGTAGGGTTTTAGCAACCCTAGCGGGCTGCTACGAGTAGCCCTAGGCGGCTGTTGTGATCAGCCGCGAGCCCATGCGAGGGCTCGACCGAACAAGCGGCGGGTTCGCCCGCGGTTAAGGTTTGGTTGGGCTCGGCTTCGTGGTGGTTCGTGGCGGGATGTTCCGACAACCGGGAGTCGATTGGAATTGTCGTTCCGCATTGACAATTCCGGATATTCGTTCTCCGAAGGATTTCGGTCGGAATTAATTAGATAATTAATTTTATTTAATTTATTAATTCCGGGATATCGATTTCCAACACAGAGATCTAAATTGGGTTTGGTTGATTTATCGGTGTTTTAGAATTATTTGAGACTTGGGTTGTTTTATTTTCGTCTACTCTCGTTGGATTTTGGATATTTGGTGTGTTTTAGGTTTTTGTGCTTGTTTTAGATTATTGTACTTGTTTTTGAAGTTTGTTTATCTTGTGAATGTGAAATATGTGAAAAAACAGGTTGAAAATAGGTTCTCGGGGGAAGGGCGGGTCGATTTTATAAGTTATTCATAAGGTAAATATATAATATTTTGCTAAATAAGTTAAGTGAAGAGTTCTAGTCCAATTGGTGTGCCCCATTTGAATATTCGGGTTGAAATCAATAGGTCAGGGGCTATAATCCTATGAGCCCCTTTTTATTTTATTTTTTTACCCGGTTAACCGTGTTACCGGTATAAGCCGTGTTACCGATATTTTTTTTCAATAAATCGAGCTACACGGTCAGTGACTGTGTTACCGGTCCACGTGACCGTGTTACCGGTACCACCGTGTAGCTTAGAAAATCTTTGGTTTTTGATGAATTTGAAGCATTTCTCGAGCATTTTTGTTGTTACGTTAAGCATGAAACATCATTTTAAACACTAGATACATCCAATAAACATCACAAAACAACAAATATAGGACTACAAATAGGAAATGCCTCCTACCATGTTGGACCTTCTACCGTGTAGCCCACCGTGTAGCCTACCGTGTAGCTTAGAAAATATTTGATTTTTTATGAATTTGAAGCATTTCCCAAGCATTTTTGATGTTTCGTGAAGCATGAACCATCATTTTAAACACTAGATACATCCAATAAACATCACAAAACAACAAATATAGGACTACAAAGATGAGATGTTCGGAATGTTAACCGTTTTTCGAACTTTCTACTAATAATGTCACAATCTTATCAACATAGGTCATAAATTGTTGATGCGTAATCACTTAATTCGTCAAATTCAATAGTTGATCATGTTTTTTGAATCATTTTGATTATTAAAATGATGTTTTACACTACAAGAACAAGTTAACAATCGAAAAATGCCTTAAAATCAACGAAAAATCAAAACTTGTTCTAAACTACACGGTCACCACCGTGTTACCGGATAATTGCCCAGAAACTTACCAAATAGTTCTTGACTACACGGTCAGTCTTACCATGACCGTGTTACCGGTACACATGACCGTGTTACCGGTACCACCGTGTAGCAGTAGGCAGAACCCGTTTTTTCACCTGCTTTTCACCTAAATCAATCAAAACAAACACCTATTTCACCAAAATCAATCAAAACACACTTATTTCACCAAAATCAATCAAAACACACCTAAAATAGTTTATTTTTTTTACAAATTTTATTAAATTAATAAGTTAATATATTATAAATAATTTTAAAAATTTTTGACGGGATTTATTTAGTTAATATCAAAGCTAAATCTACAAATCAATCTCAATACACATACTAATCAATCCAAACACATGCACACGAAAAAGTCTAAAATCATCCAAAATACCAATCAACCGACTCGATGACTCAAACTGAAGATTTTTCGAGCGACATATCGGCGATACTTCATCAAGTACGCGTCGTCGATTTCTTTACCCCGGTGATTGAGGTACTTGTTGACGAGACGATCCAGGTACATGCACACGTACGGGCCGCAGTTGTTGTTGTCGACTTGGACAAACTGCTCCGTCGGGACTTCGACCATAATAGGAGTCTTCTTGTGGGTTCGATGAAGTTTATACCCTCCCAAAATCCTGCAGCTACCAAGAGACGAGGCAACAACTCCAACAACGGAGTCAGTACAGCAGACTTGGCAGTTAGATCCGGAGAACGCCACCACAACGAGTCGTACAACTGTATAGTCCAGAGGTCCAAGTCAATCTTTATCGTGATCCAATGTTGCCCGGTATTACACACCGTTATCACCTAAAAAAATAAAAATTAAATAAAACGTTATTTACAATTAAATTAAAATATTAAATTGAATTAAAAAAATAAAAATGTACGGTTATTTAAATTACCTCTCGTGCGTGTTCCCAAGTCTCGTGCCTATCGTCTCCCGTGATGTATTTCAGCATGTAGTCCGGCGGTGCCCAGGTCTCATATTTCTTCTCCAAGTTCCTTCTCTTTACATGTTGTGTCGGCACCTTAATCCTAGCGTACTGGGTCCTCAAAGCGTTCTGTTAATTAAAAATAAATTTAAACGATTAGTATTAGGAAAATGATAAAAAAAAACGTGTATTTGATAGGATGATTGGATCTTACGAAGAACTCGGTACACAAGAGTATAGTCTTCTTAGAAGTGACTTCATCTTTTAAACCCTTGTTCTGCTTTATCTTGTCCCGCAGGTACGTAATGTACATGTTAATCTCCTGAAAAATATTCATATCACAGTTAAGCACAATTTAATAAATATTATAAATTTCAAAATTTAACTACAAATTAACTTACCATGTTCGAGTACCAATGATGTAGTGACTCAATCAGGCCGAAGTAATTCTGGTCCAGAGTGACTTCGTTGAAAGGAATATAGACACTCATTCCATGCCCTTCACGACGGAACATCGAATAGAGCCCCCTAACCTTCTTGCTGCTAGTACGTCGGAACTGCGCGACGTACGGGCTCCGAACAGCTGCCGAGGGCCTCCTCACACGGGGTCCGAGACTACTCTCGGCGACATCATCCTCCTCCTCCTCATCATCCCAAAGTTCTTTCTCCTCTTCCGACATTGCAATCTCATTTTCGTGTTCATTTTCCACGGGAGATGTCATCTTGAACAACTCGACCTGCGACGCAGTCGGAAAAGAACTCTCTGCATCAATGATAACCTGCGGTACATCAGCCCCCCTCGGTATAATAAAACCAGGATCATTCTCTAGCCGATCATACTCTGGCCGATAAACAGGAGTCTGACCGAAGATGCTGTCGGTGTAAATCGGTGGGAAGGGAGCGAAGACAGCCTGGAAATCACGCAGCCCCCTCGGTGGCGAAAATTGACCGCTATCTCCAACGGTCGAGAATATCTGGGTTGGTGTGCGATAGCTATCGCCAACGATCTGCTGCTCGTACTGGGGCTGCTGCTCGTATAGGGGCTGCTGCTCGACCTGAGGCTGCTGCTCGACGTGGGTCGACTCGGCATGGAAAGACTCGGCATGGGTCGGCTCGACAAGTGGCGACCTGCGATAACGATCAAAATCGTGTGCCCAGTCCCCACACGAAACCCTGACATCAACATCAACTAAGTCTTCGGGCTCCGAGTCCTGAAAGCAAGGAGGCGCGCTGATAGAATGCCGAGCAGCCGGAAAACCGCCCTGAGATGCATCAGAAGGACAAGGGCGACTCCGAGAGTATCGTCTGCGACCGAAAAACCCCCGAAACTGCTCCATAAGACTGTCGTTGCCCTCCTTCTGTACCCTCCTCATCCGGGCAGTCAATCGGCCCATAAATCCCGTCTCAGACTCATCGTTGAGGATCTTGTGGAGCCTTCGATCAATGCGCCGATCAGTACTGTCATCTGAAGCCTCATGTGCCTCAGGTGCCTCAGCTGCAGGAGAGGACTCTCGTCGAGCTCGGTGAGATCCACGCTGAGATGCACGCCGCTCGGCAGATGAATCGGGTGTGATGGTATCACGCGTGCGTCGACCAGTATGAGAGTCACCGCCTGTCATCTTGTCAACCGCCTTGACCACGCGTGCCATCAAGTTCGGCTTCTTCTTCTTCACCGGTTCTGCAGCCTGTGCTCCTCTCGGGGCATGTCTAATCCTAGCAGGAGCAACGTACCTCACTTCGTCTGCTCCTCTGGTAAGGAACGAAGTGTAGTACTCAGTCCTCGCCTCCTTGCGTGTCGGCTCTAGAGTCGAGAGGACCACAAGCTGAAAACAAATGAAAATTAATTTACTAAGCATTAATTAAAGGAAATAAATAATTTAAAACATTAATTTCACAAAATATACCTCATCGTCCTCGAAGAAATCAGTGAAATCGAGGGTACATCCAACCGATTTCCAGTTCAAAAACCGAGGCCTCACAATTTTCTCCATCCGCACTCCGCAGACACGGCCCAGGCTCGGTATAGCCTCGTACGACCATAGCTGAAAGGCCCAAATTGGGCCGTAAACGTGGTATCCCCTCGAGTTAACCTGACCGGGCATCGTCGCAGCTATGGCGATGTAATGCGACATGATCTGCCAGGAGTAGGATCCCCAGGGAAACGAATTCCATCCGGCAACGTCCTCCACAAAAGCCCAAGCCCAAGTGTCGATCTTGGCATCGTCTCGGCCCAACAAGAAAAAATAGTAGATCAACAAGTTGGCCACCTTCAAGTAGTCGGCCGGGTCTTGACCCATACTCAGAGAGGTGAATCTCATACGAAGATCTTTAAGGATCGTCGTCTGTCTGAAGTGTCTCCAGTAAACAGAGTCCTGAGAAACCGTGTGCGTGGTGCTGGAGTAGTATACTTAATGTCTAGATTTAAGTTATCTGAACTCCATGTACACTATCATTTACCTATTAATAATAGACATTCATTTGCTTTTAATTTTTGTTAATTAAATATATGCAAATTATAGTCCTGGAATTTATACGTTGTAGTTAGTATGGTGTGCGACGTCACACGGAAGATCATACTATCGGTTACTCGTATATATTCGAACCGTTGCTCACGACCTAGATGGACACGGACCAATCCATCGGTATAGTCGTTGTATGAGAGAGAAAATATTTTGTCTTAATTATTTTATCATATTTGTACACTTGGTGTATTGAGCGGATCGTTGAGATTTATCGATTAGGATTGCCTGCGATAATCGATTTAAATCTCAGTGTATTTTATTCTTAATCCCTGATACTATTACGGGTGTGTATATTCAATATACGTGACTTTGATTTTACCAAAGGAATTGTCCGATATTTATATTCTATATATCAATTACCGGTAAAGTTGGGTCACGGTATTTTATATATGACATGATGTGAATACTTGACGGGAAAGTGTATCCTGGAAGGGTTGATAATATCCCCGAGATGAGCTCATAAAGATTATTATGTGAATCTCGCGAGTGGATTTGTTCCCGCATAATAATAAAGTTGACTGGTACTAATATCGGAAATAAGAGATGGATATAAATTTATTAAGCAATAAATAAATTTTATTCATGGATATTTTTATCTTAAATACACGGAATAAATAATACTACCGGAGAAATATTATTTGATATAATATGGGTAAATATTGGGAGTGCAATTATATTTATATAGTGGAAAATAAATATAATTAATATTGGTAAGGATTAATAGATTTGGGCTTGAGCTCAATTTAATCTCCAATATTGGAAGCCCAATATTCCACCTCTTTTAGATCCCCTACGTAGCCTATGAAAGCACTACATGGCCTTCATAAATCATAAGATAAGAATATCAATACTTGATAGTTCTAGAGAGTTGAAGGAGATCCATAGGAGTTCGATAGATCGTCGCCAACCCGACGTTCGAACGGAGTGCAAGGAATACGTGAGAAGATTCAAAGGTGTTTGATTTCGTTTCTCCGAACAACGAATCGAGGTATAAAATCGTAAACCCCCTTTATGATTTTATTCGATTATATATTGTTAATATCGACGAACCAAGATCCGAGATTCGAAACCGGAATAGACGGACGATCGCGTGGTGGTGGCGAAGCCACCGGACCACGAGCGTGTTGGAAATCGATATCCCGGAATTAATAAATTTAAATAAATAAATTATCTAATTAATTTCGACCGAAATCTTTCGGAGATCGAATATCCGAGGTTGTCAAATTGCGGAACGACAACTCCAATCGACTCCCGGTTGCTGGAACATCCCGCCACGAACCTCCACGGGGATAGCCCAATCAAAACCCTAACCGCGGGCGAACCCGCGGCTTGTTCGATCGAGCCCCCCGCGTGGTGTTGGAGTTGTGTACTTAATGTCTAGATTTAAGTATCGGTAAACTCCCGATCATAGCATTTAACCTATTTAATTAATAAACAATTATTTGCAATTAATTATTATTAATTAATTATGCAAAATATGATGGAGTAGTATACTTAATGTCTAGATTTGAGTATTCTGAACTCTGTATGCACTTTCATTTACCTATTTATAATGAACATTCATTTGCTTTTAATTATTGTTAATTAAATATATGCAAATTATAGTCCTGGATTTTATACGTTTTAGTTAGTATGGTGCAAGCATGGGCGCACAGAAGATCATACTATCGGTTACTCGTATTTAATCGAACAGTTGCTCACGACCTAGATGGACACGGACCAATCCATCGGTATAGTCGTTGTGTGAGAGAGAAAATAATTTATCTTAATTATTTTATCACACTTGTACACTTGGTGTATTGAGCGGATCGATTGAGACTCATCTTGCTCGGCGATAATTGATTTGAGACTCAGTGTATTTTATTCTTAATCCCCGATACAATTGCGGGTGTGTATATTTAATATATGTGACTTTGATTTTCCAAAGGAATTGACCGATTTAATTATTGGGTCAATTACCGGTTGAGTTGGGTCACTATATTTTATATATGGCATGCCGTGAATTATTGACGGGACAGTGTATCCCGGAAGGGTTGATAATATCCCCGAGATGAGCTCATAAGGATTTATTATGTAAACCTCGCGAGTGGATTTATTTCCGCATAATAAATAAGGTTGAGTGGTACTAGTCTCGGATAAAAGAGATGAATAAATTTATTAAGCAATAAATAAATTTTATTCATGGATATTTATATCTTAAATACACGGAATAAATAATACTACCGGAGAAATATTATTTGGATATAATATGATTTAATATTGGGAGTGCAATTAATTTATATAGTGGAAAATAAATTAATTAATATTGATAAGGATTAATGGACTTGAGCATTGGACTCAATTTAATCTTCAATATTGGAAGCCCAATATTCCACCTCCTTTAGATCCCCTACGTAGCCTATAAAAGCACTACATGGCCTTCATAATTCATAAGACAAGATTATCACACTTGATATTCTAGAGAGTTGAAGGAGATCCATAGGAGTTCGATAGATCGTCGCCCACCCGACGTTCGAACGAAGTGCAAGGAATACGTTGGAAGATTCAAAGGTCATCTTGATTCCGTTTCTCCGAACAACGAATCGAAAGGTACAATATCTCAACACCCTCGATATTATTCGGTTTTGATTTATCGAGAATACCGTAGAACGCAAGATCCGAAGTTCGTACCCGGAGTAGACGGACGAACACGCGGTGGTGGCGAAGCCACCGGACCGCGTGAACCGCCCGCCTAGGGTTTGACGGGCATGGAGGATCGACCCTCGGCTGGGCCGAGGGCGTGCGGTCGATCACGCCGATCGACCGCTGGGGCGCGGGCTGGTGCCGCACCCCACCCCACCTCGACGGTGGGGACCTCCAGACGGCGGCGGGTCGCCGGACCCGCCGCGGGGGGCTGCTAGGCAGCCCCGGCCGATCGCGCTTGGCGCGATCCCTTTTGATCGCGTGACCCGGCTCGCGGGGGTTTCGGGTGGGGGCGGATTGCGTGCCTTCGGGCGCGTGATCTCCAAAGCCCGGACTCCGGCGGATGAGTCGGCGTTCGTGTGATTTCCGGCGAAGGGTTCGTTCGGGTTATCGGTTCCGCAATTTTGATAACCCGGGATATCGAATTCCAACAATTGGTATCTGAGCGTGGTTTACGTTCGCGGTATTTTCGATAAAATTGTTCTACCTTGCAGGGATTCCGACTATTATGGCTTAATTTATTATTCGTTTAATTTATTTTGTCATGTATGTTGGATTGATTAAACTCTCGGACATGTCGAGATTCGTTTTTGGTGGTGAATGTTTGTAATAGTAAAAATTCGGGGGTTGACCGAATTTAGGATTTATTATTACGTTCTACGTTTTTCCGGAAATTGTATAGGGTCGATTTCATGTATAGAATCGATACCGGATAGTGTAAAATTTATTTTGTAATTTATTTTGCGTTGGATCGATGCCGAAACGACCGCCGGAAAAGACGCGTGACGAAGAAGATGATCATGAGGAAGAGGACGAGGATCGACCATCCCCATGGTCGATCCCACGAGGACGATCGACCCACGCCTAGAGGGAGCTGCCCGCGGGAGCTCCGGCCACGCCGGTCACCAAGGGAGGTGGCGCGTGGGCTGGACGGCGGCGGCTCGAGGGCGGCGGTCGATGGGTGGCGCGGGGATCCCCACCCCGTGCTATCCCCGTCCGGATATTCTCTTTCCTAATTGGTTCGGGTTTTTCCTATTTGAGAATTCCTATTTTTGGGAAGTCTCATGGATTAGGAAAAGAATAAATTTGGAATTAATTAGGATTCCTAATTGATTATTTCTATTTTATGGAAATATTCATGGATTAGGAAACTAATTAATATGGAAAGTAGAAGAGTCCTAATTATTTTATTTCTTTATTTCATTATGGATATCATCTAGAATATTCCAAGTATATCTTGGATGGATTATTCTAGAGATTTAATGAAGTGGAAAAAGAAAATAAAATAAATAAAATATTAATAATATTTAATTTTATTTTTGATATATTCAATTGACTTAATTTTCGAATTAAGTAACTTTTGGATTAATTGAAAATAAATAGATTTAAATATTGGATATTAATATTCTCGTCACATGGAGCATTCAAGAAACGAAGACTGAAGACTAGAAGATGCGTACGGAGATGGAGTAAAGCCATAATAGTCGGAAAATAATATTCTAGTAATTATTTTGACTATGTGATAATATTATGTGCTTTATTACATGTATGCATGCTATATGTGTTTATTTTATGCACTAGATAGCGTATCCCTTTATTATAAAAAGCTAAGTGGGAGAGGGCATGGAAACATACCCATGGTCTCCATTGCTGCTCTCTTGGTGACTTTTATAGACTCTTGGAGTTTGTATAGATAAGTCATTGAAGGAGAGTTCTTGTAATTCCTCTTACAAGAAACATTGATTGAGTTTATCAAACAATGCCTAATTTGTCTTTCCAAAACTGATTTCAAGTCGACTCATTCTCACCCCGGGGAGTGGAATGGAGCCAGAGCCACTTGGTCATGTAGAGGACACAAATTAGAGACCTTCGTACCATTCTTTGATAGATGGATCGATTGTCTGCTCGGCTCCCTCATTTATGAGAGATAGGGCTGCTCGCATGGTGAATCACTGGTTAGAAACTTCGAGTTTCACTTATGATTCTCCGCGTCTTGATTTACGAAATCAAATGAATCAAGTAATTGGATTTCAATTGTATAAGTCTTTTGGTATAGTAAACGTCCACACTATCGTGGCTTGCTATATTGAATGGGACTTTAGATCGATTGATGTAGACAGTTATAGAGGGGAGTGGGGATCCATGTGTCAACGTAAACGTCCACACTATCGTGGCTTGCGGGGATATGCGAGTCTCAAACAAACTTCTTAGTACTGAGCGATGGTTAACACTTAGGTACGCTCCATAGTATTCCTCCCATCGAGGTAACGCTATTGATGATGTACGACCGAAGGAAATCTAATTGCTAAATCATTTGGGTGGGTAAACGTCCACACTATCGTGGCTTGCCTTACCCGATGGGATTTTAGATGTGATTAGTGATTTAATGATATTATTTAAGGGAGATAATATCGGATATTAAATTGTTTGTTTGTTTTATGTGCTTATAGGTTAGGAATGACTGTGACCCCACTTTTTGATATACTTAAAGATGAAAACTCACTGGTTCCATATAGTACTGATTGGAAACGAAATCTGGACATTGTTCAGACTGTTGAGCTTTCCGAATCCACTGTTGTCCCAACTGATGAGGACATTCGAAATGACCTCAGGATGATGTTGAGACATAGCGTGGAAGCTGGACAAGAGGTGATTAACATACTCACAGATTTCTCTCTCAATGAGTCCCTTAAAAAGGATTCGGCGAAAGCGGAGTTTGTGCGTAGGTTAAGGAAATCACAAGCTTTTGTGGCAAAGCTAGAGGAAAAGCGTGCAAAGAAACCCAGTGGTTCTAAACCACGGATTGGGAAGAGCAAGCCGCGAGGCAAGTGCTATCGATGCAAGCAGTTTGGGCACTGGAGGTCTGATTGTCCTCTCATCAAAGGTACGAAATTTTCCTTAGTCACTGAAACATTGTCAGTGGTGTTATCTACCAGCACCTGGTGTGTAGATACGGGGGCCACTGATCATGTCTGCAATTCATTGCAGGGGTTCCAGGAAACCCGGAGACTTAGAGAGGGAGAGATCGTGGTCTACATGGGAAATGCTGCAAGGGTGGCGGCTGTTGCAGTGGGAGACGTTCACTTACGCTTTAGTAGTGATAGGGTTTTAGTTTTACAAAATTGTCTTTATGTACCCAACTTTAGAAAGAATTTAATTTCGGTTTCTAAACTTATTATGAATGGATATTCTGTTTCTTTTGATCACTCTGTGGTCATAAGAAGAAATAGTAAGATTATCTGTTCTGGTACATTGGTGGACGATTTGTATGTTCTAAATCCTGAGTCTAACACGATGCAACTAACCGAGAGTAATAACACATCTACGAACACCAATAAGAGAAAGGAACCTTCTAAAATGAATCAATTATACTTGTGGCATCTAAGGCTAGGTCATATTAATTCGAATAGAATTCAAAGGTTGAAAGCTGATGGTCTCATTAGCGGCATAGAAGGAGAGGACCTTCCAACCTGCGAATCCTGTTTGGAGGGTAAAATGACCAAGCGTTCTTTTTCTGGTAAAGGACATAGAGCTGGACAAGTATTGGATTTGATTCACTCTGATGTATGCGGACCTATGTCTACTCAGGCAAGGGGAGGGTACGAGTACTTCATCACTTTCACTGATGATTACTCAAGGTATGGATTTGTATACTTGATGCGCCGCAAGAGCGAGTCCTTTGACAAGTTCAAGGAATTCAAGGCTCTTGTGGAGAACCTTCAAGGTAAATCCATTAAATGCCTGCGATCTGATCGCGGAGGCGAGTACCTGTCTGGAGAATTCAAGGCATACTTGGCAGAGAATGGGATTGATTCCCAAATGACATCACCATATACTCCCCAGCAGAATGGTGTGTCGGAAAGAAGGAATAGGACTCTTATGGAAATGGTACGTTCAATGATGAGTTACTCGGACTTACCTACTATGTTCTGGGGATATGCCTTAGAAACGGCAGCGCACATTCTAAACTTGGTTCCATCAAAAACGGTTCCTTCAACACCCATGGAACGATGGAGCGGGCGCAAGCCTAGCTTAAAACACGTTCGGATCTGGGGGTGCCCTGCACATGTGTTGAAGGTAGGTGCCGATAAATTAGAACCTCGTACTGAAGTGCGGTTGTTTATAGGATATCCTAGAGGAACTAAGGGTGGCATGTTCTATAGTCCTACGGACCAGAAGATCGTTATAAGTACTAACGCTCGGTTCTTAGAGGAAGACTATGTCATGGACCACAAGCCCATGAGTGACATTATACTTGATGAGTTGAGAGGAAACAAGGAAGACCTAGATACAGCCGAACCGAGTAGTGATACACCACTAGAACCTGCACCTACTGTCACTGTTAATACACCGGAACGCCGTCGTAGTGGGAGGGTTGTTAAGCAACCAGACCGATGGATTGGACTGGGTGAGTCTTCGGACTCTGGACCTGGAGTTCATGAAATCGATCCCTGGACCTATGATGAGGCGGTACTGTTGGAGTTGTGTACTTAATGTCTAGATTTAAGTACCGGTAAACTCCCGGTCATGGTATTTAACCTATTTAATTAATAAACAATTATTTGCAATTAATTATTATTAATTATGCAAAAATATAGTCCTGGATTTTATACGTTATAGTTAGTATGGTGTGTCTGGCCCACACGGAAGATCATACTATCAGTTGCTCGTATTTAATCAAACAGTTGCTCACGACCTAGATGGACACGGACCAATCCATCGGTATAGTCGTTGTGTGAGAGAGAAAATAATTTGTCTTAATTATTTTATCACACTTGTACACTTGGTGTATTGGGCGGATCAGCTTGAGATTTATTGATTAGGATTGCCTAAGATAATCAATTTAAATCTCGGAGTATTTTATTCTTAATCCCTGATATTATTGCGGGTGTGTATATCTAATACTAGAGGCTTTGATTTTCCAAAGGAACTAACCGATTTAATTATTGGGTTAATTACCGGTAAAATTGGGTCGCTATATTTTTTATATGACATGCCGTGAATACTTGACGGGAAAGTGTATCCCGGAAGGGTTGATAATATCACCGAGATGAGTTCATAAGGAATTATTGTGTAAACCTCATGAGTGGATTCGTTCCGCACAATAATAAAGGTTGAACGGTACTAGTCTCGGATATAAGATATGAATATTATTTATTGAGCAATAAATAAATTTATTCATGGATATTTAAATCTTAAATACACGGAATAAATAATACTAAGATGGAGAAATATTATTTGATATAATATGGAATAATATTGGGAGTGCAATTTTATTTATATAGTGGAAAATAAATAAAATTAATATTGATAAGAATTAATGGATTTGGGTTGGACCCAATTTAATTTTCAATATTGAAGCCCAATATTTATTCTCCTTATGATCCCCTACGTAGCCTATATAAGCACTACATGGTCTTCACTTTTCACAACCTAAGTTACGCCAACTAAAAGTCTTGGAGAGTGAGGAAGATCCATAGAGTTCGATAGCTCGTCGCCCACCCGACGTTCGAACGGAAGTGCAAGGAATACGCGGGAAGATCACAAGGTCGTCAACCGAATTCGTTTCTCCGTACAACGATTCGAAGGTATAATCGAGAACCCCCTTCTTTGATTATGTGCGTTGTTTTAATCGTGATGCATACATGAACAAGACGATCCGGGAACGTCGAGACCGGGATACGGGGATCTCGCGATCCCCGTCGGGATCGAACAAGGGGCGGCCGAACCCTAGGGTTCGACCGCCGGCGCGCGGGCATGAGGGGAGCCCCGGCTGGACGCCGGGGCGAGCGATCGACGTGAAGTCGATCGCTGGGGGTTCGGCCGTGGGCTGGTGCCACGGCGGATCGAACCCCCCGGCCTCCCTCCGCCGGTGGTGCGCGCAAAGGGAGAAGGCCGCGGCTGGACGCCGCGGCTGGGGCGATCGAACCCTAGTTCGATCGCCGGGGACCGTCGCGGCTTCGCGCCGCGACTGGTGGTCCCCCTCCCGTCGGATGGCGGCGGTGAGTCGCCGGACTCACCGCCAAGGGGCTGTTCCGAACAGCCCCGGCGATCGCCATGCACGGCGATCGCGAACCCCGCGATGGGGTTCGGCTAGGGTTTAGCCGCGGGTTCATCCCGCGGCGATGCTCTCGTCAAGCCCGGTTCTTCGCGTGGTGTTCGCGTTCGTGATCTCCGACTCGCGGGAGAAAATCGGCTGGGGGCGGGCTGCGTGTCTTCGGACGCGTAGTCTCCAAAGGTCGGACTCCTGCGGACGAGTTGGTGTTCGTGCGTTTTCCGGCGACGGGTTTTCGGTCGGGTTATCGGTTCCGCAATTTTGATAACCCGGGACATCGAATCCCAGCAACTGGTATCAGAGCGTTTGGTTTCGGGTTCATGTATGTATTCGATTATTGTTCTACCTTGCAGGATTTCCGGCTATCATGGTTAATTTAATTTTGTTAATTTTATTATCATGATTATTAAACTCTCGGACATGTCGAGATTCGTTTTTGTGTGGTTGAATGTTTGTAATAGTAAAAATTCGGGGGTTGACCGAATTTAGGATTTATTATTACGCACTTTATTTTCCGGAAAATGTATAGGGTCGATTTCATGTATAGAATCGATACCGGAATTGTAATTTAGATTATTGTAATTTATTTTGCGATTGGATCGATGAATCGAGACCGCCGGAGAAGACGAGATGACGAGAGGGAACTAGGGCTCGGATCGACCAACCCCATGGTAAATCCATAAGGGTCGATCGACCCTCACATGGAGGAGCCGCCGGTATAGGTGGCCGGCCGCCTCCTAGGTGTGGGTCGATGGTGGCGTGGGGACTCCCACCCCATGCTGTCCACGCCCGAAGTTTACTTTCCAAATTAATTCGGATTTTTCCTATTTGAGCGTTCTCCTTTTGGAAACTCTCATGGATTAGGAAAAGAATTAATTTAAATTAATTTTATTTCTATTGATTTATTTCCTTCATGGAATTAATCATAGATTGGAAATTTAAATTAATTTAGTACTAAATTTATTTTTCCTATTTGATTATTCCTACTCATGGGAATATTCATGGATTAGGAATAAAAATAAATTTGGAAAGTAGTGAGTCCTAATTTATTTTATTTCCTTGTTCTATTATAGATATCTTCTAGAATATTCCAATTTTTTAATTGGATAGATTATTCTAGAAATTTAATAGAACTAGATAGGAAAATAAATAAAAATATTAATAATATTTAATTTTATTTTTGATATATTCAATTGACTTAATTTTCGAATTAAGTAACTTTTGGATTAATTGAAAATAAATAGATTTAAATATTGGAAATTAATATTCTCGTCACATGGAACATTCAAGAAACGAAGACTGAAGACTAGAGGATGCATATGAAGATAAAGCCATGATAGTCGGGAAAATAATTTCTCTAGCATTATTTTGACTATGTGACCTATGTGCTTTATTGCTTTCATGCATGCTATATGTGTTTATTTTTATGCACTAGATAGCGTATCCCTTTATCGTAAAAAGCTAAGTGGGAGAGGGGATGGAAACATTCCCATGGTCTCCATCACTGTTCTCTTGGTGACTTTTATGGACTTTTGAAGTTCATATAGACAAGTCATTGGAGGAGAATTCTTGTAATTCCTTTTACAAGAAACATTGATCAAGTTTATCAAACAATGCCTAATTTGTCTTTCCAAAACTGACTTCAAGTCGACTCATTCTCACCCCGGGGAGTGGAATGGAGCCAGAGCCACTTGGTCATGTAGAGGACACAAATTAGAGACCTTCGTACCATTCTTTGATAGGTGGGTCGTTTGTCTGCTCGGCTCCCTCATTTATGAGAGATAGGGTCGTTCGCATGGTGAATCACTGGTTAGAAACTTCGAGTTTCACTTAGGATTCTCCGAGTCTTGATTTACGAAATCAAATGGATCAAGTAATTGGATTTCAATTATTTAAATCTATTTGGTGTAGTAAACGTCCACACGAACGTGGCTTGCTATACTGAAAGGGATTTTAGAATAATTGATGAAGACAGTTATAGGAGATTGTGAGGGATTGCGAGTTATCGTAAACGTCCACACGAACGTGGCTTGCGGTGACATAACAATTCTAAACAATTCACCTTAGTACTGAGTGGTGGTTTACACTTAGGTACGCTTTGTAGTATTCTTCCCAACGAAGTAACGCTATAATGATGTACGACCGAAGCAAACCTAATTGCTAAATCATTTGGGTGGGTAAACGTCCACACGAACGTGGCTTGCCTTACCTGATGGGATTTTAGGCGCAATTAGTAATTTAATGATATTATTTGAGGGAGATAATGTCGGACATTAAATTGATTGTTTGTTTACATGTGCTTATAGGTTTAGAGAATAGCTATGAATCCACTTTCTGTGATACTCAAGGAACATAAACTCACTGGGCCCAATTATATTGATTGGAAGAGAAATTTGGACATTGTCCTGACTGCTGAAGAGTACAAGTTTGTACTCTCTGATAAATGCCCTGCTGAGCCCACGGCTGCCTCGACTGATGAGGAAAAGGCAACATATCGGAAGTGGAAAAAGGCTGATGAAATGGCTAGGTGCTATATTTTGGCTTCCATGTCAAATGTACTCCAAACCCAACATGAGCCGATGGACACTGCCCGGGATATGATGACTAACCTCAAGGAGATGTTTGGGGAGCAGGATCGTGCGGCAAGGCAAGAAGCCATGAGAGTCCTTATGTCGACTACTCAGTCTGAAGGAACGCCCGTTGGGGAGCACGTTCTTAAGATGATGAGTTTGTTGAATGAACTTGAGGTCCTAGGAGCTTCCATTGATGATGAGACGCAAGTCGACATCATACTCCAGTCTCTGACCCCTAAGTTTGAGCAGTTTCGTATGAGTTATAATATGGGTAAACTATCTTATACTCTTGCGCAACTCCTGACTGAACTGAAGGCGGCAGAGGGGATCTACAAGAAGGGCAAGTCTCAAGCGCTTGTAACTACCAGGCCCAAAAGCTTGAAAGCTATTGGAGGTAGGGGCAAGAAAAGGAAGCAAGCCATGAAACCCAGTGGTGCCAAGAGGAATGGACCACGAGTGGGGGCTAGCAAGCCAAAGGGCTTGTGCTTCCGATGCAAGAAGTCTGGACACTGGAAGTCTGAATGTCCTCTCAGAGGTACGAATTTTTCTTTAGTCGTAAAAACATAGTCAGCGGTATTATCTACCAGAATTCTGGTGTGTAGATATGGAACCACTGACGGTATGTGCATTTCTTAAATGCAGGGGTTCCAGAAAACCCGGCGACTTAGAGAAGAAGAGTTCGAGTCTACATGGGCAAAGCTGTTGGGGTAGCAGCGGTTGCAGTGGAAGACATTTATCTGTTTTAAGTTTTCATTTCAGTTATTGCTTATGTACCCCTTTATTTTGAAAAGGAACTTCGTTCTGGCTTTCTTTATTATTAATGGATATTTTATTTCTTTAATCATTTGATGGTTTGGATAAGAAATAATGGTGATATCTATTATGGTACATTAGATAGCAATACGTGAATGATGAATCCTTAGTCTACCACGATGCAACAAACCGTTATGTATAACTTATTTTACTAGATGTATTTCTCTTATTAATCATTATACTTGTGAACTCTTGAACTTGGTAGTATCTATTCAAAAGGGATTCAAAAGGTCGAAATTGACTTGATCAATTATAGTTGGAGGAATGGACCTCCCGACCTGAGAATCGATCTTGATAGATGATACGACTAAGTTAACCTTTCTGATAAAGGATGGAATTCGGACAAGTATAGAAAATGATGATTAATGCGGTATGTGTAATTAGAGAAGGTACGAGTCATTCTTTCAAGAATACTCGAAGATGGATTAGACTACTTGTTGTGCCATAAAAGCGGAGTGTTTTCAACACAAAGCCATTATGGGGATCCTTCAAAGTATATTCATTGAAAGCCTGCGACTTGTTCGCGGAGGCTATCACCTATCCGAATAAGACATTGCATAAATCAAAGATTGAGATTAAATCTCAAACGACTATACCATACACTGATGTGTAGACATGGTGTGTCAGAAATAAGAGATGAGATTCTAATAGTAAAAGGACAAGTTTGTTCGGAACTACCTATGTTCTATGGATATTTTCAGGATACAACGGCACATTTTATATGGTTGTAGAATATCCTAGAAGAACAAGTAATTGTAAGTTCAATAGTACTGCGAACCAGATGGGTGTCCTCGCCCGGTTCTTGGAGAAGACTATTAGATGGACTACAATGCCCTAACTGACAAAGTACTTTAAAAATGAGGAAAGGAGAGACTGAGAACCAGCCTGACCGAGTAGCAGTACACCACTAACTGCACCTAATGTTATTACTGTTATACACCGGAACGCCATTGCAGTGGGAGGTTGTTAACCAACCGGAGATGTTCATAAGACTGGAGGAGTTTTAAACTCTGGATCTAGTATACATGAAATCGATCCCTAGTTCTGCATAGGAACTTGCGAATTGATGAGATAGTCCATTCTATGGATTCATCAAAAGGCAAGGAAAGGTGTGTTAGAGACGTGATGGAAACAAGGGTGGTGTTTCTCGGAATTTTGTGTAGATAACACTTCATCGTTGGCAACAATGTAAAAGTGTTGTCAGACATAAAATAGAGGTTGTCTAAATAAATCGAGATATAAGATTAAGATGAAGTTGGATCATGTTCTTAGAAATCTTTCGATCTCTAGATAAGAACAATTGCACTTCTCTTAAGATATCTTATATGATTATGGGTTGTTTTAAACATGCACAATTCTGAGAAAGGTTATTGCCTTTCTAGAACAGAATACATCTATCTAAAGATATGTGTTTCGAACACATGAAGGAGATAGATATGGACAAAGCAGTTACCTACACTTCGAGTGTGGAGAGCTTTGTAGATGCAATGTTGAAAAACAAGAACCTGATATCAACTATGCGGTTAGCGTAGTGGGAGGATATCAAAGTAATCTGGATAAGAAATATTCGAATGCTGTAAAGTACTTGGAAGTACTGGATTACTAGCAATACGAAATCTTCTTAGATTACAGTTTCTCAGATCCAAGATCAGAGAAAGGACCAGTGTAAGTCGATATCAGGCTATGTGTTCACCTTTTAGAAGAGGTGGAACCTAAGGATGAAAGAGTGATAAGCGTAATGCTTCTCGGACTCTATCATAAACCGAATAGCAGCCTCAGAGGCAGCGGAAGTTTTGGTTAGGTTCCGGAGTAACCTCTGAACTTGGATATGATTCTTGGTTCACCAAAGGCTATGTAAATAGCGGTGCGTGGAGAACTGGAAGAAGTCATAAGTTCAAAAAAGGTGATGATAACACATAGAGCCAGTACCACCTGATACGAGTCATCGTCAGAGAGACGACGCAGTAGTCACCAAGACAACTTCAGAGCGGCAACCTAGATTGCTCACTCACATAATACTTCTGGAAAGTATAAATTAAGCACGTGATGAGTATGGGAGTCGGGAGTTTGGAGGAAATGACTAGACCTTAGTACAAGTGGGAGATTGTTGGAGTTGTGTACTTAATGTCTAGATTTAAGTACCGGTAAACTCCCGGTCATGGTATTTAACCTATTTAATTAATAAACAATTATTTGCAATTAATTATTATTAATTATGCAAAAATATAGTCCTGGATTTTATACGTTATAGTTAGTATGGTGTGTCTGGCCCACACGGAAGATCATACTATCAGTTGCTCGTATTTAATCAAACAGTTGCTCACGACCTAGATGGACACGGACCAATCCATCGGTATAGTCGTTGTGTGAGAGAGAAAATAATTTGTCTTAATTATTTTATCACACTTGTACACTTGGTGTATTGGGCGGATCAGCTTGAGATTTATTGATTAGGATTGCCTAAGATAATCAATTTAAATCTCGGAGTATTTTATTCTTAATCCCTGATATTATTGCGGGTGTGTATATCTAATACTAGAGGCTTTGATTTTCCAAAGGAACTAACCGATTTAATTATTGGGTTAATTACCGGTAAAATTGGGTCGCTATATTTTTTATATGACATGCCGTGAATACTTGACGGGAAAGTGTATCCCGGAAGGGTTGATAATATCACCGAGATGAGTTCATAAGGAATTATTGTGTAAACCTCATGAGTGGATTCGTTCCGCACAATAATAAAGGTTGAACGGTACTAGTCTCGGATATAAGATATGAATATTATTTATTGAGCAATAAATAAATTTATTCATGGATATTTAAATCTTAAATACACGGAATAAATAATACTAAGATGGAGAAATATTATTTGATATAATATGGAATAATATTGGGAGTGCAATTTTATTTATATAGTGGAAAATAAATAAAATTAATATTGATAAGAATTAATGGATTTGGGTTGGACCCAATTTAATTTTCAATATTGAAGCCCAATATTTATTCTCCTTATGATCCCCTACGTAGCCTATATAAGCACTACATGGTCTTCACTTTTCACAACCTAAGTTACGCCAACTAAAAGTCTTGGAGAGTGAGGAAGATCCATAGAGTTCGATAGCTCGTCGCCCACCCGACGTTCGAACGGAAGTGCAAGGAATACGCGGGAAGATCACAAGGTCGTCAACCGAATTCGTTTCTCCGTACAACGATTCGAAGGTATAATCGAGAACCCCCTTCTTTGATTATGTGCGTTGTTTTAATCGTGATGCATACATGAACAAGACGATCCGGGAACGTCGAGACCGGGATACGGGGATCTCGCGATCCCCGTCGGGATCGAACAAGGGGCGGCCGAACCCTAGGGTTCGACCGCCGGCGCGCGGGCATGAGGGGAGCCCCGGCTGGACGCCGGGGCGAGCGATCGACGTGAAGTCGATCGCTGGGGGTTCGGCCGTGGGCTGGTGCCACGGCGGATCGAACCCCCCGGCCTCCCTCCGCCGGTGGTGCGCGCAAAGGGAGAAGGCCGCGGCTGGACGCCGCGGCTGGGGCGATCGAACCCTAGTTCGATCGCCGGGGACCGTCGCGGCTTCGCGCCGCGACTGGTGGTCCCCCTCCCGTCGGATGGCGGCGGTGAGTCGCCGGACTCACCGCCAAGGGGCTGTTCCGAACAGCCCCGGCGATCGCCATGCACGACGATCGCGAACCCCGCGATGGGGTTCGGCTAGGGTTTAGCCGCGGGTTCATCCCGCGGCGATGCTCTCGTCGAGCCCGGTTCTTCGCGTGGTGTTCGCGTTCGTGATCTCCGACTCGCGGGAGAAAATCGGCTGGGGGCGGGCTGCGTGTCTTCGGACGCGTAGTCTCCAAAGGTCGGACTCCTGCGGACGAGTTGGTGTTCGTGCGTTTTCCGGCGACGGGTTTTCGGTCGGGTTATCGGTTCCGCAATTTTGATAACCCGGGACATCGAATCCCAGCAGGTACAAGATATAGATGCGCCTTCTTGGAAGAAAGCGATGAGATCCGAAATTGAATCTATGGATTCTAATAAAGTCTGGGATCTTGTAGAACCACCAAGCGGCGTAAAGCCAATTGGGTGTAAATGGGTCTACAAGAGAAAGAGAGGATCTGACGGAAAGGTTGAAACCTTTAAAGCTCGGCTTGTTGCGAAAGGATATACTCAGAAAGAGGGAATCGATTATGAGGAGACCTTCTCGCCGGTAGCCAAGATAAAGTCGATCCGGATTCTCTTATCCATAGCAGCTCATATGGATTATGAGGTGTGGCAAATGGATGTCAAGACAGCTTTCCTAAATGGAAGTCTTGACGAGACGATTTATATGAAACAACCAGAAGGATTCATTGCTAAGGGGCGAGATCATCTAGTGTGCAAGCTAAATCGATCCATTTATGGATTGAAACAAGCCTCGCGATCGTGGAACCTGCGGTTTGACGAAGTAGTCCAATCTTTTGGATTCAGTCAAAGTATGGACGAATCGTGTGTGTATTGGAAACGTGATGGGAAGAAGGTGGTGTTTCTCGTGCTTTATGTAGACGACATTCTTCTCATTGGCAACAGTGTGAAAATGTTATCAGACATAAAGGGATGGTTGTCTAGACAATTCGATATGAAAGATTTGGGAGAAGTCGGGCATGTTCTAGGGATCAAAGTTATAAGGGATCGCCGGAATAGAACATTGTACCTATCCCAGCAATCTTACATAGACACGATTCTGGCTCGTTTTAACATGCAAGATTCCAAGAAGGGTGATCTACCCTTCAGCAAAGGAACTTATCTTTCTAAGGAGATGTGTCCTCAGACACAAAAGGAGAAAGATGAAATGAAAGCAGTTCCCTACGCTTCGGCTGTGGGAAGCTTGATGTATGCAATGTTATACACGAGGCCTGATATCTGCTATACAATTGGCGTAGTAGCGAGATATCAGAGTAACCCTGGAAGGGCTCATTGGACTGCCGTAAAGAGCATTTTCAAGTATTTGCGAAATACTAGGGATTATGTTCTGAGTTACGGGGCAGACAATCTAATTCCCTTGGGATATACTGATTCGGATTTCCAAGCTGATAAGGACCGGCGAAAGTCGACATCAGGCTATGTGTACACTTTGGGAGGTGGAGCCGTATCATGGAGGAGTGTTAAGCAAAAGTGCATTTCAGACTCTACCATGGAAGCTGAATATGTTGCAGCCTCAGAGGCAGCGAAAGAGTCAGTATGGTTCCTTAATTTCCTCCAGGACTTAGATGTGATTCCGGGTTTGCCCAAAGCTATGACAATTTATTGTGACAATAGCGGTGCAGTGGCAAACAGTAAGGAACCACGGTCCCATAGTGCTACAAAACACATAGAGCGCAAGTACCACCTGATTCGAGACATCGTCAAGAGGGGCGATGCGATAGTCACCAAGATAGCTTCGGAGGACAACCTAGCGGACCCTTTCACCAAGATACTTCCTAGCGAAGTATATAACAAGCACTTGGAGGGTTTGGGAGTCAGAAGTTTGGAGGATAAGACTAGACCTTAGTATAAGTGGGAGATTGATGGAGTAGTATACTTAATGTCTAGATTTGAGTATTCTGAACTCTGTATGCACTTTCATTTACCTATTTATAATGAACATTCATTTGCTTTTAATTATTGTTAATTAAATATATGCAAATTATAGTCCTGGATTTTATACGTTTTAGTTAGTATGGTGCAAGCATGGGCGCACAGAAGATCATACTATCGGTTACTCGTATTTAATCGAACAGTTGCTCACGACCTAGATGGACACGGACCAATCCATCGGTATAGTCGTTGTGTGAGAGAGAAAATAATTTATCTTAATTATTTTATCACACTTGTACACTTGGTGTATTGAGCGGATCGATTGAGACTCATCAATTAGGTTTGCTCGGCGATAATTGATTTGAGACTCAGTGTATTTTATTCTTAATCCCCGATACAATTGCGGGTGTGTATATTTAATATATGTGACTTTGATTTTCCAAAGGAATTGACCGATTTAATTATTGGGTCAATTACCGGTTGAGTTGGGTCACTATATTTTATATATGGCATGCCGTGAATTATTGACGGGACAGTGTATCCCGGAAGGGTTGATAATATCCCCGAGATGAGCTCATAAGGATTTATTATGTAAACCTCGCGAGTGGATTTATTTCCGCATAATAAATAAGGTTGAGTGGTACTAGTCTCGGATAAAAGAGATGAATAAATTTATTAAGCAATAAATAAATTTTATTCATGGATATTTATATCTTAAATACACGGAATAAATAATACTACCGGAGAAATATTATTTGGATATAATATGGTTTAATATTGGGAGTGCAATTAATTTATATAGTGGAAAATAAATTAATTAATATTGATAAGGATTAATGGACTTGAGCATTGGGCTCAATTTAATCTTCAATATTGGAAGCCCAATATTCCACCTCCTTTAGATCCCCTACGTAGCCTATAAAAGCACTACATGGCCTTCATAATTCATAAGACAAGATTATCACACTTGATATTCTAGAGAGTTGAAGGAGATCCATAGGAGTTCGATAGATCGTCGCCCACCCGACGTTCGAACGAAGTGCAAGGAATACGTGGGAAGATTCAAAGGTCATCTTGATTCCGTTTCTCCGAACAACGAATCGAAAGGTACAATATCTCAACACCCTCGATATTATTCGGTTTTGATTTATCGAGAATACCGTAGAACGCAAGATCCGAAGTTCGTACCCGGAGTAGACGGACGAACACGCGGTGGTGGCGAAGCCACCGGACCGCGTGAACCGCCCGCCTAGGGTTCGACGGGCATGGAGGATCGACCCTCGGCTGGGCCGAGGGCGTGCGGTCGATCACGCCGATCGACCGCTGGGGCGCGGGCTGGTGCCGCACCCCACCCCACCTCGACGGTGGGGACCTCCAGACGGCGGCGGGTCGCCGGACCCGCCGCGGGGGGCTGCTAGGCAGCCCCGGCCGATCGCGCTTGGCGCGATCCCTTTTGATCGCGTGACCCGGCTCGCGGGGGTTTCGGGTGGGGGCGGATTGCGTGCCTTCGGGCGCGTGATCTCCAAAGCCCGGACTCCGGCGGATGAGTCGGCGTTCGTGTGATTTCCGGCGAAGGGTTCGTTCGGGTTATCGGTTCCGCAATTTTGATAACCCGGGATATCGAATTCCAACAAGTCGTTCTTTCGAGAATACTCGAAGATGGATTAGAATACTTGATGTGCCATAAAAGCGGAGTGTTTTCAACACAAAGCCATTATGGGGAACCTTCAAAGTATATACATTGAAAGCCTGCGACTTGTTCGCGGAGGCTATCACCTATCTAAATAACACATAGCATAAATCAAAGATTGAGATTAAATCTCAAACGACTACACCATACACTGATGTGTGGATATGGTATGTCAGAGATGAGAAATGGAATTCTAATAGTAAAAGAACAAGTTTGTTCGGAACTACCTATGTTCTATGGATATTTCTGGATACAACGGCTGGTTGTAGAATATCCTAGAAGAACAAGTAATTATATGTTCAATAGTACTACGAACCAGATGGGTGTCCTCACCCGGTTCTTAGAGGAAAAACTATTAGATGAACTACAATGCCCTAATTGACAAAGTACCTAAAAGATGAGGAAAGGAAAGACTGAGAACCAGCCTAACCGAGTAGTAGTACACCACTAACTGCACCTAATGTTGTTACTGTTATACACCGGAACGCCATTGCAGTGGGAGGTTGTTGACCAACCAGAGATGTTCATAAGACTGGAGGAGTTTTGAACTCTGGATCTAGTACACATGAAATCGATCCCTAGTTCTGCATAGGAATTTGCGAATTGATGAGATAGTCCATTCTATGGATTCATCAAAAGGCAAGGAAAGGTGTGTTAGAGACGTAATGGAAACAAGGGTGGTGTTTCTCGGAATTTTGTGTAGATAACATTTCATCATTGGCAACAATGTAAAAGTGTTGTCAGACATAAAATAGAGGTTGTCTAAATAAATCAAGATATAAGATTAAGATGAAGTTGGATCATGTTCTTAGAAATCTTTCGATCTCTAGATGAGAACATTTGTACTTCTCTTTAGATATCTTATACGATTATGGTTTGTTTTAAACATGCACAATTCTGAGAAAGGTTATTGCCTTTCGAGAACAGAATGCATCTATCTAAGGTATGTGTCTTGAACACATAAAGGAGATGGATATAAACAAAACAGTTTCCTACACTTCGAGTGTAGAGAGTTTTGTGGATGCAATGTTGAAAAACAAGAACCTGATATCAACTATGCAGTTAGCGTAGTGGGAGGATATCAAAGTAATCTGGATAAGAGATATTCGAGTGCTGTAAAAGTACTTGGAAGTACTGGATTACTGGAAAAACGAAATCTTCTTAGATTACAGTTTCTCAGATCCAAGATCAGAGAAAGACCAGTGTAAGTCGATATCAGACTATGTGTTCACTTTTAGAAGAGGTGGAACCTAAGTATGAAAGAGTGATAAGCGTGATTCTTGTTGGAAATCGATATCCCGGAATTAATAAATTAATTAAAATTAATTATCTAATTAATTCCGACCGAAATCCTTCGAAGATCGAATATCCGGGGTTGTCAAATTGCGGAACGACAACTCCAATCGACTCCCGGTTGCCGGAATATCCCGCCACGAACCACCATGAATATCCGGACCCAACCAAACCCTAACCGCGGCTAAGCCGCGGCTGTTCGGTCGAGCCCATGCACGGGGCTCGCGGCTGATCCCGGCAGCCGCCTAGGGCTGCCCTTGGCAGCCCCTTATGCACGCCCAGCTGCCCCCGGTGATCGCACGACCAGCCACGGTTGAACCGTGGCTTGCGATCACCATCAGCCCACCGCCGCGCGAGCGGCGGTCCAGCCGCGCAAGCGGCGTCGCCCCCGCCGGAGCGGAGCTCATGCCGCGCGAGCGGGGCTGCTCCAGCAGCCCGCTGGATGTGCACGGGCGATCGAGCTCGTGCTCGATTGAGTCTCGGCGTCCAGCCGAGGCTCACGCCCTTCGACCCCTCCTAGGCGAGCCGACGATCCGCCGGCGGTCCGGTGGTCTTCGACCACCACCGCCCGGTTCGTCCTCGTCTTGGGTCTCGTTCTCGGATCTTGGTTCACGATATTTTTACGATAATTAAAACGATTAAATCATAAAGGGGGTTTTACGATTTACCTCGTTCTCGTTGTTCGGAAAAACGAAGAACTCAATTTGATGACCTTGAGATCTTCCCACGTATTCCTTGCACTAGCTCGAACGTCGGGTGGGCGACGATCTTCCGAACTCCATGGATCTCCCTCTCTACTTTCTCTCTCTAGAATTGTGATCTTCAAGTTATGAGAATAGAGAAGACCATGTAGTGCTTTTATAGGCTACGTAGGGGATCTTAAGGAGGTGGAATATTGGGCTTCCAATAATAGTGATTAAATTGAGCCCAAGCCCAAATCTATTAATCTTTACTATTATTAATTAATTTATTTTCCACTATATAAATTAATTGCACTCCCAATATTAAACCATATTATATCAAATAATATTTCTCCGGTAGTATTATTTATTCCGTGTATTTAAGATATAAATATCCATGAATAAAATTAATTTATTGCTAATTAATTTATTCATCTCTTATATCCGAGACTAGTACCATTCAACCTTAATTATTATGCGGATCAAATCCACCTGCAGGGTTTACATAATAATTCCTTATGAACTCATCTCGGGGATATTATCAACCCTTCCGGGATACACTATCCGGTCAATTATTCACGGCATGTCATATATGAAATATAGTGACCCAACTTAACCGGTAATTAACCCAATAATTAAATCAGTTAATTCCTTTGGTAAATCAAAGTCACTTATATTAAATATACACACCCGCAATAATATCGGGGATTAAGAATAAAATACACTGAGACTCGAATCGATTATCGCCGGCAATCCTAATCGATGAATCTCAACGATCCGCTCAATACACCAAGTGTACAAGTGTGATAAAATAATTAAGATAAATTATTTTCTCTCTCACACAACGACTATATCGATGGATTGGTCCGTGTCCATCTAGGTCGTGAGCTACTGTTCGATTAAATACGAGTAACCGATAGTATGATCTTCTGTGCGCCCATGCTTGCACCATACTAACTACAACGTATAAAATCCAGGACTATGATTTGCATATATTTAATTATAAATAATTAAACGCAAATAATTGTTTATTTAATTAAATAGATTAATGGCAATGGATCGGGAGTTTGCGTTACTTAAATCTAGACATTAAGTACACAACTCCAACAATCTCCCACTTGTACTAAGGTCTAGTCATTTCCTCCAAACTTCCGACTCCCATACTCATCACGTGCTTAAGTTGTACTTCCAAGAAGTACTATGTGAATGAGCACTCTAGGTTGCCGCTCTGAAGTTATCTTGGTGACTACAGCGTCGTCTCCCTCGACGATGACTCGTATCAGGTGGTACTTGCACTATGTGTTATCTTACACTTACGGACTAGTGATTTCTTACCATTTGCCATGCACCGCTATTTACATAGCCTTTGGCAAATTTAGAATCACATCTAAGTCCCAGAGATTATCCCGGAGTTATACCAAAACTTCCGCTGCCTCTGAGGCCGCTATTTGGTTACCCATGGCAGAGTCCGAAAAGCATCATGCTTATCATTCTTCCATGTTAAAACTCCTTCTCCTTCAATAGTGAAACACATAGCCTGATATCGACTTACTGCTGGGATTCGATGTCTCGGGCTATCAAAATTGCGGAACCGATAACCCGATCAAAACCCTCGATCACCGAAGACTGGATCCCCGACTCATTCGCAGGAGTCCGACCTTTGGAGACTACGCGCCCGAAGACACGCAGCCCGCCCCCAGCCGATTTTCTCCCACGAGTCGGATCCACGAACGCGAACCACCTCACGAGCCGGGGCCCGACCGAATGCCCAGCGAGGTCCGAAGACCGCGTGCACCCAGCCGAGCCCCCGCGAGGGGCTCGCGATCGTCTACGAACGATCGCTGGGATCGCTCGCGCGATCCCCGGGGCTGCTCGTAGCAGCCCGCAGCGAGTCGCGATGACTCGCTGCTCGCACGGGGTCAGCCCCGTGCGCATCCGCTACGGGAATCCCCGTAGCGCGCACGAGGCGGCTGCGGGTTAACCCCGCAGCGACCCGCGATCGAGCTCACGGGCTCGATCGCCCCTCGGCTCCAGCCGAGGGCTTCGCGTCACGCGCCTCCGACGAGGGGCTGGGGTCCGCCACGGCACCAGCCCGTGGCACCCCGGGGATCGACCGAAGTCGATCCCATGCCCCGGCGTCCAGCCGGGGCTCGTCCCCTTGTCGCGCGTCGCGGCGGTCGAACCCTAGGGTTCGTCCGCCCCCTTCGATCCTCGCCGGGGATCTCGAATCCCCGTCCCCGAGGTTCGTCGTTTTCCCGGATCGCGTGTTCATGTATATATCACAATATTCAACGCAAATAATCATAGAAGGGGGTTTCTCGATTATACCTTTGATTCGTTGTACGGAGAAACGAATCGTTGATGACCTCGTGATCTTCCCACGTATTCCTTGCACTTCCGTTCGAACGTCGGGTGGGCGACGAGCTATCGAACTCTTATGGATCATCCTCACTCTCAAGACTTATGAATTCCGTAGGTCAATTAATTCTCTTAAGTTGTGAAAAGTGAAGACCATGTAGTGCTTATATAGGCTACGTAGGGGATCATAAGGAGAATAAATATTGGGCTTCAATATTGAAAATTAAATTGGGTCCAACCCAAATCCATTAATTCTTATCAATATTAATTTTATTTATTTTCCACTATATAAATAAAATTGCACTCCCAATATTATTCCATATTATATCAAATAATATTTCTCCAATCAGTATTATATATTCCGTGTATTTAAGATTTAAATATCCATGAATAAATTTATTTATTGCTCAATAAATAATATTCATATCTTATATCCGAGACTAGTACCGTTCAACCTTTATTATTGTGCGGAACGAATCCACTCATGAGGTTTACACAATAATTCCTTATGAACTCATCTCGGGGATATTATCAACCCTTCCGGGATACACTTTCCCGTCAAGTATTCACGGCATGTCATATATAAAATATAGCGACCCAACTTTACCGGTAATTAACCCAATAATTAAATCGGTTAATTCCTTTGGAAAATCAAAGCCTCTAGTATTAAATATACACACCCGCAATAATATCGGGGATTAAGAATAAAATACTCCGAGATTTAAATTGATTATCCAAGGCAATCCTAATCAATAAATCTCAAGCTGATCCGCCCAATACACCAAGTGTACAAGTGTGATAAAATAATTAAGATAAATTATTTTCTCTCTCACACAACGACTATACCGATGGATTGGTCCGTGTCCATCTAGGTCGTGAGCGACTGTTCGATTAAATACGAGTAACCGATAGTATGATCTTCTGTGTGCCCATGCCCCACCATACTAACTACAACGTATAAAATCCAGGACAATATTTTGCATAAATAATTAATAATAATTAATTGCAAATAATTGTTTATTAATTTAATAGGTTAAATGCTATGACCGGGAGTTTTACCGGTACTTAAATCTAGACATTAAGTACACAACTCCAACACTTACACCGGTCCTCATTCGATTAGAAATCTAAGAGAATGTAATCCAAAGGAAAAACTCGTCTGCTTCGTAGTCTAGAACAGTACTTCGAAAGTACTTTTACGGCAGTCGAATGTTCCTCTCCAGGATTACCTTGATATCCTCCCACTATGCTAACCGCATAGCCGATATCAGGTTCTTGTTTTCAACAATGCATTTATTAAGCTTTCCACACTCAAAGTGTAGGAAACTGCTTTCATTGCTTCTATCTCCTTTTGTGTTCCAAAACACATATCCTTAGATAGATGCATTCCGTCTCTGAAAGGTAACGAACCTTTCTCGGAATCTTGCATGTTAAAACGAACCATAATCATATATGTAAGATGTCCAGAAAAGTACAATGTTCTTTCTAGAGATCCAAGATCTCAAGAACATGTCCAACTTCTTCCTTTATCTTTCATAATGATTTTTCTAGACAAGCATCATTTTATGTCTGACAACATCTTTACATTGTTACCAATGATAAAACGTCATCTACATAAAACCTCCGAGAAACACCACCTTGTTTCCATCACGTTTCCCATACACACGATTCGTCTATGTTTTTGATGAATCCATAAAATGGACTATCTCATCAATTTGCAAGTATCACGAACTAAACGCTTTGTTTCAATCCATAAATGGATCAACTAAGCTTGTACTCTAAATGATCTCGCCTCTTAGCAATAAACCTTATTGCTTTCTAAGAGAGCACATTTAGATCTAGTACTGCCTCTATGTAGATCCAGGGATCGATTTCATGTATACTAGGTCCAGAGTCCAAAAACTCTCCTAGTCTTATGAATATCTCCGGTTGATCAACAACCTCCCACTACAACGGCATTCCGGTGTATAAACAGTAATAACAGTAGGTGCAGTTTGTGGTGTACCGCTACTCGGTTTGGCTGGTTCTAAGTCTTAATCTTTCTCTCTCATTTGAAAGTACTACGTCACTTTGGGCTTGTGGTTCATCTAATAGTCTTCCTCTAAGAACCGGGCGTTAGAACTTATAGCGTCCTTCTGGTTCATAGTACTATTGAACACACACCTTTTGTTCTTCTAGGATATTCTACAACCGCATTGAATGCGCCGTTGTTTCCAGACATATCCATAGAACATAGGTAGTTCCATATAACTCATGTTTTTACTATTTCTATAAGAGTTCCATTTCTTGTTTACGACACACCATTTCTACACAACAGTGCATGGTGAAGTCATTTAGGATCAAATCCCAATCTCTGATCAGTATGCCATGCATTCCTCAGACAGGTACTTGCCTCCGCGATTAGATCGCAGGCTTTCAATGGATATACCATGATGGTTCCCCACAATAGCTTTGTGTCCATTGACTTGTCAAAACACTTGCTTTTATGGCACATCAGGTATTCTAATCCATTTCTCGAGTAATCATTAAATGAAGTACTCGTACCTTATTGTCTGAGTAGACATAGGTCTGCATACATCAGAGTTAATCAATTCTTATACTTGTCCGGATCTTACATCTTATATCCATAAAGGATTGCTTAGTCATATTATCTTCCAAATTAGATTCTTAGGTCGGAAGGTCCACTCCTTCAACTTAATTGATTAAAATATCAATTTTCGACCTTTGAACTTCTTATTTGAATAAACATGACTCAGCATAAGAATCCACAAGTATAATTGATAAAGAAATATCTTATTAGTAAAACGAGTTTCATACTATGGTTCGTTGCATCGTGGTGGACTCAGAATTCATCATTTATATATTGCTAGCTAATGTACCAGAATAGATAATATCATTATTTCTTCTTATAACCATCAAATGATTAAAAGAAATAAAATATCCTTTTATTAGAAATCCAGAACAAAGTTCTTTCTAATATGAAAGGTACATAAAAGCAATAACTCAAAATGAAATCCTATATAATGTCCTCCACTGCAACTGATGCCTCCTCTACAGCATTGCCCATGTAGACTACGATCTTTTCTTTTCCAAGTCGTTAGGTTTCCTGGAACCTCTGCATTTAAAATGCACATACCGTCAGTGGTTCCATATCTACACACCAGGTTCCGGTAGATAATACCACTGACTATGTTTTACGACTAAAGAAAATTTCGTACTTTCTTTGAGAGGATAATCAGACTTCCAGTACCCAGACTGTTTGCATCGAGAACACTTGCCTCCTGGCTTTCTCGTCCCATCTCGTGGTCTAAGCAACTTAGGACCACTGGGTTTCTTTGCTTGCTTTTCCTTTCCCCCGATTTTGCCCTTAGGCTCGAAACCTTTGGCAATAGCTACAAGAGCTTGCGATTTCCGTCTCAACTCGTCTAAAAGGTCGATCATCTCAAAAACGTGTTTAAGCGTTTCCTCGAATCGACTGGCCTTTATGAGTATCCTCATCGCCTCTTGTTTAGCCTCTACACCATGTCTAAACATCTCCTTGAGTTTGAACATGATATCAAAATCAGTCCTTTCCTCATCAGTTAAGACATTTGTAGGTTCGGGAGGACAAAGCTCACTGAGTACAAACTTGTACTTCTTCAACAGTTTGGGTAATGTCTAGATCTCTATTCCAATCATTACATTCAGGGACCAATGAGTTTAAAATCCTTACGTATCACATAAAGTGGGTTCAAAGCCATATCCTAATCTATGAGCACATATAACAACAAACAATCGATTTAATCTCCGATATTATCTCCCTCAAATAATATCATTAAACCACTAATCGCATCTAAAATCCCATCAGATATGGCAAGCCACGATAGTGTGGACGTTTACCTATCCAAATGATTTAGCAATTAGATTACCTTCGGTCGTACATCATCATTAGCGTTACTTCGATGGGAAGAATACTAAGAAGCGTACCTAAGTGTACATCATCATTACTCAGTATCTAAGAAGATTGTTTGGGACACGCATATTTACCGCAAGCCACGATAGTGTGGACGTTTACGTATACGCTCCTTTACTCCCTTCTATAACTGTCTACATCAATCGTTCCAAAATCCCATTCAATGCAGCAAGCCACGATAGTGTGGACGTTTACTACACCAAAAGACTTTTACAATTGACTCCCAATTACTAGATGCATTCGATTTTTGTAAATCAGGACGCGGAGAATCATAAGTGAAACTCGAAGTTTCTAACCAGTGATTCACCATGCGAACGACCCTATCTCTCATAAATGAGGGAGCCGAGCAGACAATCGATCCACCTTCAAAAGGATGGTACGAAGGTCTCTAATTTGTGTCCTCGACATGACCAAGTGGCTTTGGCTCCATTCCACTCCCCGGGGTGAGAATGAGTCGACTTGAAATCAGTTTCAGAAAGACAAATTAGGCATTGTTTGATAAACTTAATCAATGTTTCTCGTAAAAGGAATTACAAGAATTCTCCTCTAATGGCTTATCTATACGAACTTCAAAAGTCCATAAAAGTCACCAAGAGAACAGCAATGGAGACCATGGATATGTTTCCATACCCTCTCCCACTTAGCTTTTTACAATAAAGGGATACGCTATCTAATGCATAATTAAATACACATAAGCATGCATACATGTAATAAAGCACATAGAATATTATCACATAGTCAAAATAATACTAGAATATTATTTTCCGACTATTATGGCTTTATCGCATCCCCGTACGCATCTTCTAGTCTTCAGTCTTCGTTCTTGAATGCTCCATGTGACGAGAATATTAATCTCAATATTTAAATCTATTTATTTTCAATTAATCCAAAAGTTACTTAATTCGAAAATTAAGTCAATCGAATATATCAAAAATAAAATTAAATATTATTAATATTTTTATTTATTTTTATTTTCCTATCTAATTCTATTAAATCTCTAGAATCCCATCCAAGTCAAACTTGAAATATTCTAGAAGACTTCTATAATAGAATAAGGAAATAAAATAAATTAGGACTCTTCTACTTTCCATAATTAATTTCCATCTATTAAAAATTCCCAAGAATAGGAATAATCAAATAGGAAATAAATTAATTCTAATTTAATTCTTTTCCTATTCCATGAGAGTTCCTAAAATTAAGAACACTCAAATAGGAAAAACGAATCAAATAGGAAAGTCGGATTATGGTAGGAGTAGCGCGGGTTGGGAGTCCCCGCACCACCCCCACCACCATCGATCGATCACCAAGGGAAGGACCCGCCGCCACCACCCCAGCCGGCCAGCCACCACCCACCGGCGGCAGCCCACGGCCGAGGGGCGCGTCGCCCCTCCCACTCGATCGATCGTAGGGTCGATCATGGGGATGATCGGCCCTATGGTCCTTCGTCTTCTTCGTCACACTTCTTCGTCTTCCGGCGGTCGTTTCGGCATCGATCCAACGTAAATAAAATTACAAGAATTAAAAATACATTATCCGGTATAGATTCTATACATGAAATCGACCCTATACATTTTCCGGAAAAAGTAGAACATAATAATAAACCTAAATTCGGTCAACCCCCGAATTTTTACTATTACACGCATTCACCACACATAAAACGAATCTCGACATGTCCGAGAGTTTAATAATCAAGAACAATATTATGACAATAATTAAGAACAATTATATCTAGTCATAATAGTCGGAAACCCTGCAAGGTAGAACAATTTATCGAAAAATACCGTGAACGAAAACCAACGCTCTGATACCAATTGTTGGAAATCGATATCCCGGAATTAATAAATTAATTAAAATTAATTATCTAATTAATTCCGACCGAAATCCTTCGAAGATCGAATATCCGGGGTTGTCAAATTGCGGAACGACAACTCCAATCGACTCCCGGTTGCCGGAATATCCCGCCACGAACCACCATGAATATCCGGACCCAACCAAACCCTAACCGCGGCTAAGCCGCGGCTGTTCGGTCGAGCCCATGCACGGGGCTCGCGGCTGATCCCGGCCCGGCAGTCATATATGAAATATAGTGACCCAACTTAACCGGTAATTAACCCAATAATTAAATCAGTTAATTCCTTTGGTAAATCAAAGTCACTTATATTAAATATACACACCCGCAATAATATCGGGGATTAAGAATAAAATACACTGAGACTCGAATCGATTATCGCCGGCAATCCTAATCGATGAATCTCAACGATCCGCTCAATACACCAAGTGTACAAGTGTGATAAAATAATTAAGATAAATTATTTTCTCTCTCACACAACGACTATATCGATGGATTGGTCCGTGTCCATCTAGGTCGTGAGCTACTGTTCGATTAAATACGAGTAACCGATAGTATGATCTTCTGTGCGCCCATGCTTGCACCATACTAACTACAACGTATAAAATCCAGGACTATGATTTGCATATATTTAATTATAAATAATTAAACGCAAATAATTTTTTATTTAATTAAATAGATTAATGGCAATGGATCGGGAGTTTGCGTTACTTAAATCTAGACATTAAGTACACAACTCCAACAATGCTTCTCGGACTCTATCATAAACCGAATAGCAGCCTCAGAGGCAGCGGAAGTTTTGGTTAGGTTCCGGAGTGACCTCTGAACTTGGATATGACTCTTGGTTCACCAAAGGCTATGTACATAGCGGTGCATGGAGAACTGGAAGAAGTCATAAGTTAAAAAGGTGATGATAACACATAGAGCCAGTACCACCTGATACGAGTCATCGTCAAGGGAGACGACGCAGTAGTCACCAAGATAACTTCAGAGCGGCAACCTAGATTGCTCATTCACATAATACTTCTGGGAAGTATAACTAAAGCACGTGATGAGTATGGGAGTCGGGAGTTTGGAGGAAATGACTAGACCTTAGTACAAGTGGGAGATTGTTGGAGTTGTGTACTTAATGTCTAGATTTAAGTATCGGTAAACTCCCCGTCATAGCATTTAACCTATTTAATTAATAAACAATTATTTGCATTTAATTATTATTAATTAATTATGCAAAATATAGTCCTGGATTTTATACGTTGTAGTTAGTATGGTGTGCATGGGCGCACATAAGATCATACTATCGGTTACTCGTATTTAATCAAACAGTTGCTCACGACCTAGATGGACACGGACCAATCCATCGGTATAGTCGTTGTGTGAGAGAGAAAATAATTTATCTTAATTATTTTATCACACTTGTACACTTGGTGTATTGGGCGGATCAGCTTGAGATTTATTGATTAGGATTGCCTTGGATAATCAATTTAAATCTCGGAGTATTTTATTCTTAATCCCCGATATTATTGCGGGTGTGTATATTTAATATTAGAGACTTTGATTTTCCAAAGGAATTAACCGATTTAATTATTGGGTTGATTACCGGTAAAATTGGGTCGCTATATTTTATATATGACATGCCGTGAATACTTGACGGGAAAGTGTATCCCGGAAGGGTTGATAATATCCCCGAGATAAGTTCATAAGGAATTATTGTTTATTCCGTGTATTTAAGATTTAAATATCCATGAATAAATTTATTTATTGCTCAATAAATAATATTCATATCTTATATCCGAGACTAGTACCGTTCAACCTTTATTATTGTGCGGAACGAATATTATCAACCCTTATGAACTCATCTCGGGGATATTATCAACCCTTACGGGATACACTTTCCCGTCAAGTATTCACGGCATGTCGTATATAAAATATAGTGACCCAACTAAACCGGTAATTAACCCAATAATTAAATCGGTTAATTCCTTTGGAAAATCAAAGTCACTTATATTAGATATACACACCCGCAATAATATCGGGGATTAAGAATAAAATACTCTGAGATTTAAATTGATTATCCAAGGCAATCCTAATCAATAAATCTCAAGCTGATCCGCCCAATACACCAAGTGTACAAGTGTGATAAAATAATTAAGACAAATTATTTTCTCTCTCACACAACGACTATACCGATGGATTGGTCCGTGTCCATCTAGGTCGTGAGCAACTGTTCGATTAAATACGAGTAACCGATAGTATGATCTTCCGTGTGGGCCAGACACACCATACTAACTACAACGTATAAAATCCAGGACTATATTTTGCATAATTAATTAATAATAATTAATTGCAAATAATTGTTTATTTATTAAATAGGTTAAATGCTATGACGGGGAGTTTACCGGTACTTAAATCTAGACATTAAGTACACAACCCCAACAATCTCCCACTTGTACTAAGGTCTAGTCATTTCCTCCAAACTTCCGACTCCCATACTCATCACGTGCTTAAGTTACACTTCCCAGAAGTATTATGTGAATGAGCAATCTAGGTCGCCGATCTGAAGTTATCTTGGTGACTACTGCGTCATCTCTCTGACGATGATTCGTATCAGGTGGTACTTGCTCTATGTGTTATCATCACCTTTTGAACTTATGACTTCTTCCAGTTCTCCACGCACCGCTATTTACATAGCCTTTGGTGAACCAAGAATCATATCCAAGCTCAGAGGTTATTCCGGAACCTAACCAAAACTTCCGCTGCCTCTGAGGCTGCTATTCGGTTTATGATAGAGTCCGAGAAGCATTACGCTTATCACTCTTTCATCCTTAGGTTCCACCTCTTCTAAAAGTGAACACATAGCCTGATATCGACTTACACTGGTCTTTCTCTGATTTTTGATCTGAGAAACTGTAATCTAAGAAGATTTCGTTTTTGCCAGTAATCCAGTACTTCCAAGTACTTTACAGCATTCGAATATTTCTTATCCAGATTACTTTGATATCCTCCCACTACGCTAACCGCATAGTTGATATCAGGTTCTTGTTTTTCAACATTGCATCCACAAAGCTCTCCACACTCGAAGTGTAGGAAACCGCTTTGTCTATATCTATCTCCTTTATGTGTGCAAGACACATACCTTAGATAGATGCATTCTGTTCTCGAAAGGCAATAACCTTTCTCAGAATTGTGCATGTTTAAAACAAACCATAATCGTATAAGATATCTTAAGAGAAGTGCAAGTGTTCTTATCCAGAGATCGAAAGATTTCTAAGAACATGATACAATTTCATCTTAATCTTATATCTCGATTTATTTAGACAACCTCTATTTTATGTCTGACAACGCTTTTACATTGTTGTCAACGATGAAGTGTTATCTACACAAAATTCCGAGAAACACCACTTTGTTTCCATTACGTCTCCAATACACCAATCTTGTCTATGCTTCTTGATGAATCCATAAAATGGACTACCTCATCAATTTGCAAGTTCCACAAGTTTCAGCTTTGTGATAATCCATAAATGGATTTATTAAACTTGTACCTCTAAATGATCTTGCCCCTTTAACAATAATAAATTATTGCTATCCAAGTAGGCACATTTAGTTTAGTACTGCCTCCTATGCAAAACTAGGGATCGATTTCATGTCTACTAGATCCAGAGTTAAAACTCCTCCAGTCTTATGAACATCTCTGGTCGCTTAACAACCTCCCATTGCAATGGCGTTCCGGTGTATAACAGTAATAACATTAGGTGCAGTTAGTGGTATACTTCTCGGTTAGGCTGGTTCTCAGCCTTCTCTTTCCTCATTATAAGGTACCTTGTCCGTTAGGGCATTGTAGTTCATCTAATAGTCTTCTTCTAAGAACCGGGTGAGGACACCCTTCTGGTTCGTAGTACTATTGAACATACAATTACTTGTTCTTCTAGGATATTCTACAATTACATCGAGTGCGTCATTGTATCCAGAAATATCCATAGAACATAGGTAGTTCCGAATAAACTTGTCCTTTTACTATTAGAATTCCATTTCTTATTCCTGACACACCATGTCTACACATCAGTGTATGGTGCAGTCGTTTGAGACTTAATCTCAATCCTTGATTTATGCTATGTGTTCCCTAGATAGGTGATAGCCACTGCGAACAAGTCGCAGGCTCCTAATGGATATACTTTGAAGGATCCCCATAATGGCTTTGTGTTGAAAACACTCCGCTTTTATGGCACATCAAGTATTCTAATCCATCTTCGAGTATTCTTGAAAGAACGACTCGTACCTTCTCTAATTACACACACGTCATTAATCATAAATCATTTCCTATACTTGTCCGAATTCCATCCTTTATCCAGAAAGGTTGACTTAGTTGTACCATCTTTCAAGATTGATTCTTAGGTCGGGAGGTCCATTCCTCCAACTATAATTGATCAAATCAATTTCGACCTTTTGAATCCCTTTTTGAGTAGATACTACTAAGTACAAGAATTCACAAGCATAATGATTGATAAAGAAATACATCTAATGAGTAAAACAAGTTCATATATAACGGTTTGTTGCATCGTGGTAGACTAAGGATTCATCATTCATATATTGCTATCTAATGTACCAGAATAGATATCGCCATTATTTCTTATCTAAACCATCAAATGATTAAAGAAATAAAATATCCATTAATAATAGAAATCCAGAACAAAAGTTCTTTCTAAAAGGTACAAAGCAATAAACTTGAAATGAAATCCTATAACTATCAAAAAGATGAACGTCTTCCAGTGTAACCGCTGCTTCCTCAACAGCTCTGCCCATGAGGACTCGAACTCTTCTTATCTAAGTCGCTGGGTTTTCTGGAACCCCTACATTTAGAATGCACATACCGTCAGTGGTTCCATATCTACACACCAGAATTCTGGTAGATAATACCGCTGACTATGTTTTACGACTAAAGAAAAAATTCGTACCTTTGAGAGGACAAGATGTAGACCCCCAGTACTCAGACTGCTTTCCTTGGGGATGTTTGCCAGAAGGCTTCTTTATCCCACCCTTTGGTCCAAGTCCCTTAGGACCACCGGACCCCCTTGTCTTCTTCTCCTTTCCTTTGCCTTTAGGTCCGAAACCTTTGGCTTTGGCTAAAAGAGCTTGCGATTGTTTCAACTCGTCCAAAAGATCCATCATCTCAAAAACATGATCAAGTGTTTCATCGAAGTAACAGATCTTTACGAGTATCCTCATCGCCTCTTTTCTAGCCTCCCCATCATGTCCAAACAGCAACTTGAGTTTGAGCATGACATCATGATTAATGGCTAGTGAACGAGCACTCTCCCATTTTTCAAAGTCAAAAATCTCATCCTCAGTTGAGTTAATGGTGAGTCCAGGAGGACAAGTTTCACTGAGTACGTCTTTGTACTCCTTTGCAGTCTGAGCAATGTCTAACTCTTCTTTCCATTCAACACAGTATGGAACCAGTGCGTCAAATTCCTCAAGTATCATCTCAAGTGGATTCATAGACATTTTCTAAACCTATAAGCACATTTAAACAAACAATTAATTTAATATCCGACATTATTTCCCTGGAATAATATCATTAAATCACTAATCACATCTAAAATCCCATCAGGTAAGGCAAGCCACGTTCGTGTGGACGTTTACCCACCCAAATGATTTAGCAATTAGATTTGCTTTGGTCGTACATCATTATAGCGTTACTTCGTTGGGAAGAATACTATAAAGCGTACCTAAGTGTAAACCATTACTCAGTACTAAGGTGAATCGTTTAGAATTGTTATGTCACCGCAAGCCACGTTCGTGTGGACGTTTACGATAACTCGCAATCCCTCACAATTTCCTATAACTGTCTACATCAATTATTCTAAAATCCCATTCAGTATAGCAAGCCACGTTCGTGTGGACGTTTACCATACCAAAAAGATTTATATAATTGAAATCCAATTATTTGATCCATTTGATCTCGTAAATCAAGACGCGGAGAATCATAAGTGAAACTCGAAGTTTCTAACCAGTGATTCACCATGCGAACGACCCTATCTCTCATAAATGAGGGAGCCGAGCAGACAATCGATCCATCTATCAAAGAATGGCACGAAGGTCTCTAATTTGTGTCATCCACATGACCAAGTGGCTTTGGCTCCATTCCACTCCCCGGGGTGAGAATGAGTCGACTTGAAATCAGTTTCAGAAAGACAAATTAGGCATTGTTTGATAAACTTGATCAATGTTTCTTGTAAAAGGAATTATAAGAATTCTCCTCCAATGACTCGTCTATACGAACTTCGAAAGTCCATAAGAGTCACCAAGAGAACAGTAATGGAGACCATTACTCTCCCACTTAGCTTTTTATAACAAAGGGATACGCTATCTAGTGCATAAAATAAATACATATAGCATGCATGAAAGCAATAAAGCACATAGATCACATAGTCAAAATAATGCTAGAGAAATTATTTTCCCGACTATCATGGCTTTATCTTCATATGCATCCTCTAGTCTTCAGTCTTCGTTTCTTGAATGCTCCATGTGACGAGAATATTAATTTCCAATATTTAAATCTATTTATTTTCAATTAATCCAAAAGTTACTTAATTCGAAAATTAAGTCAATTGAATATATCAAAAATAAAATTAAATATTATTAATATTTTTATTTATTTTATTTCCCGTCTAATTCTATTAAATCTTTAGAATAATCTATCCAAGTCAAACTCGGAATATTCTAGAAGACTTCTATAATAGAACAAGGAAAAAAAATAAATTTAGGACTCTTCTACTTTCCATTATCAATTAATTTCCATCTAATGAAAATTCCCAAGAGTAGGAATAATCATATAGGAAATTAATTAAATTCCTAGTCCATGAATATTTTCATAAAGGAAATAAAACAAATAGGAATAAAATTAATTCAATTAATTCTTTTCCTTAATCCATGAGAATTTCCTAAAAGGAAGATACTCAAATAGGAAAGTCGAATTAATTTAGGAAAGCCGGATTATGGTAGGAGTAGCACGGGTTGGGAGTCCCCGCACCACCCCCACCACCATGATCGACCGGCCACCGGAGGGGATCACCGCCGCCGCCACTCCAGCCGGCCAGCCACCACCAACGCCGGCGGCAGCCCACGGCCGAGGGGCGATCGGCCCCCTCCTCGCGGTCGATCGTGAGGGTTGATCATGGGGTTGATCGTCCCTCTCGTCCATCGTCTTCTTCGTCACACCTTCTTCGTCTTCCGGCGATCGTCTCAACATCGAACCAACGTAATAAAATTACAAGAATTAAATTACAATATCCGGTATCGATTCTATACATGAAATCGACCCTATACATTTTCCGGAAAAATGAAGTGCGTAATAATAAATCCTAAATTCGGCCAACCCCCGAATTTTTACTATTACAAACATTCAACCACATAAAAACGAATCTCGACATGTCCGAGAGTTTAATAATCATGATAATTAATTAAAAAAAAATTAATTAAATCCAACCATGATAGCCGGAAATCCTGCAAGGTAGAACAATAATCGAGCATATACATGAACACGAAACCAAACGCTCTGATACCAATTGTTGGAAATCGATATCCCGGGCTATTAAAATTATGCGGAACCGATAGCCCGACCGAAATCCTTCATCGCCGGAGATTGGATTCCCGACTCATCCGTAGGAGTCCGACCTTTGGAGACTACGCGCCCGAAGACAGGCAGCCCGCCCCCAGCCGAAGTCTCCCACGAGTCGGATCCACGAACGCGAACCACCGCACGAGCCGGGGCCCGACCGAACACCCAGCGAGGCCCGAAGGCCGCGAGCGTCCAGCCGAGCCCCCGCACGGGGCTCGCGATCATCTCGCGATGATCGCTGGGGATGCGCGAGGCATCCCCGGGGCTGCTCGTAGCAGCCCCGCAGCGAGTCCACGACTCGCTGCTCGCGGCGGGGTTCATCCCCGTACGCCCGCTACGGGTGAACCCGTAGCGCATACATGGCAGCTACGGGTGACCCCGTAGCATACCCGCGATCGAGCTCACGGGCTCGATCGCCCCTCGGCTCCAGCCGAGGGCTTCTCCGCGCGACGCCGCCGGCGATGGGGCTGGGGTTCTCCCGCCGTGGCACCAGCCCACGGCGAACCCCGGTGGTCGACCCGAGGTCGACCCCACGCCCTGGCGTCCAGCCGGGGCTCATCCCCTCAACCGCGCGCCGGCGGTCGAACCCTAGGGTTCGGCCGCCACCCTCGATCCCGTCGAGGGTTTTTTCTCGACCTTCGTCGGGGATCTCGAATCCCCGTCCACGAAGCTCGTACGTTTACCCGGATCGTGTGTTCATGTATATACTACAATTAATCACACAAAATCATAGAAGAGGGTTTATGATTTATTACCTTCGATTCGTTGTACGGAGAAACGAATTTACGCGTTGATGACCTTGCGATCTTCCCACGTATTCCTTGCACCTTGTCCGAACTCCTGTGGGCGACGATCTATCGAACACCTTATGGATCTCCTTCACTCTTCAAGACTTTATTGTTGGCGTAACTTAGGTTGTGAAAAGTGAAGACCATGTAGTGCTTTTATAGGCTACGTAGGGGATCATAAGGAGAATAAATATTGGGCTTCCAATATTGAAAATTAAATTGGGTCCAACCCAAATCCATTAATTCTTATCAATATTAATTTTATTTATTTTCCACTATATAAATAAAATTTCACTCCCAATATTATTCCATATTATATCAAATAATATTTCTCCATCTTAGTATTATTTATTCCGTGTATTTAAGATTTAAATATCCATGAATAAATTTATTTATTGCTCAATAAATATTATTCATCTCTTATATCCGAGAATAGTACCGTTCAACTTTAATTATTATGCGGATTAAATCCACCTGCAGGGTTTACATAATAATTCCTTATGAACTCATCTCGGGGATATTATCAACCCTTACGGGATACACTTTCCCGTCAAGTATTCACGGCATGTCGTATATAAAATATAGTGACCCAACTAAACCGGTAATTAACCCAATAATTAAATCGGTTAATTCCTTTGGAAAATCAAAGTCACTTATATTGGATATACACACCCGCAATAATATCGGGGATTAAGAATAAAATACTCTGAGATTTAAATTGATTATCCAAGGCAATCCTAATCAATAAATCTCAAGCTGATCCGCCCAATACACCAAGTGTACAAGTGTGATAAAATAATTAAGACAAATTATTTTCTCTCTCACACAACGACTATACCGATGGATTGGTCCGTGTCCATCTAGGTCGTGAGCAACTGTTCGATTAAATACGAGTAACCGATAGTATGATCTTCCGTGTGGGCCAGACACACCATACTAACTACAACGTATAAAATCCAGGACTATATTTTGCATAATTAATTAATAATAATTAATTGCAAATAATAGTTTATTTATTAAATAGGTTAAATGCTATGACGGGGAGTTTACCGGTACTTAAATCTAGACATTAAGTACACAACCCCAACAGTCTCCTTCAGATCAATTTCAGTCTGGGCCAGCTTGGCTTTCAGCTCTTTCATCTCCCGGGACGTCTCGTCCAGTGCCTGCTCCATCATCCTTTCTCCCTCTTTGACAGCCTTCAGGGCCTCCTCCAATTCCGACTTCAGTTTGGCTTTCTCAGAGCGCTCAGTGTCAATCACTTTCCGGCAAGTATCCCTATCCCCAGCTGCAGATTTATATGCCTCAGTGAGCTCCTTGATGTGTTGATCTTGCTTTTTTGCGTTGGCCTGATGTGCTATGATTGCTTCGAGCATTCTCTCTGTACGGGTATGAGCTCCGGCGACGGCCACTGTAGCTTGACTGGTTAGCTTGAGCGCCAGGGAAAGCGCGTGGTTGTCGTGGGCCATCATGTCATTGAACTCAGTAGTCCAGCACCGGCCAACTGCATTCATAGCTTCACCAACAGGGCACTCCTGAGTAGTCACTGGAGGGATAGGACTTTGACTGGAATAGAATGACACGAGCACTGGAGGAATTGGAGGATCGGACAGAGACAGCCTAAAGATGGTTGCAGTAAAAGAGTGAGTGTAGAAGTAGAAGACTCAGAATAAATTACATTTATCTTTAGAGTATAAATAAAATAAAGTAAGTGAAACTTACTTGGTGAACAACTCATCATGGAGCCCGAACATAGCGCTTTCGCTAGTGTTTGAGGACCGTGGAGGAGAGTCTGTCACATCAATTATTGCCCCCATGGCCCCTTTGCGTTTTTTCCCTTCTTCCTGTTTGACTTTGAGCAGGGACGTAGCTCCAGAAGGTGGCAATCCAGTGCTCGGGGCAGCTTCAGACATTACTGTGTCAGAGGTCAGAGGAGTTTCTTGATAAGAATCCACCACATTCATCAACCCGGGTGGATCGGATTCCGTTCCCGGGTTAGACAGAGTGTGGGATCGGGTTCGGCTCGCGGGAGTGTTTAACGAACCACCCCGAGTCTTCACAGCACTTTTTCCTCGACCAGCCGATGTGCTAGTTTTAGCTTTCCGCCCTTTGGCGAAAACTGCAGTGTCTACGATGCCAAGGGAGCCAAATATATCTCTGTTGTCAGCCATGCCTTCAGGTTTCTCAGTAAAGACAGTGTTGAAATACTCTGCACAGGAGACAAATAAATCATTACACCGGGAAGTCTGAAAAGATACCCCGGGACAGTTATGGTTTATACCACAATGGAGTACCAGGAAGTCTTTTTAGATATCCCAGGGAAGACCATTTAAAAAACAAAAATATAACTAAGTACCAGGGAGTTGAAAAATTCCCAGGGAAACCAACACTCGGTTTTTTAGCAGAATACCATGAGAGTTGAAAAAACCTCACAGGGAAAAACTTAAACACTTTGAGAAAAAGTACCTGGATATTCTCGACCTTCGATGTACGGTGGATAATACAAACCGGCTTCGTCTCTAACATCGTCGTTATACAAATTGCAATCTCTCTTGCCCGATGGTATGCACAGTGCTAGGAGATTCGCCGTCTCTAAATCCCACGGGGGATTTATTGTTTTCGACAATCGACCACCTGCACCATTGAAAAGAGTTTAGATCAGTCAATATTGTGCGATAGTTAGTTTGAGATGCTTACAGTCAGGTTTTGCGGAATGAGTGACAAGAATGTCAATTTCCCCGTCACGGGTTTGAGTTTTCCAGCGACCAGAAACAAATAGCCATCGATCCCACCAGCGAACGTCTGTAAGCTTGGGTTCCTTAATCTTCACGTTGTTCGGCCTGAGGCGAATCGTGTAATCCCCGTGGGAGGAGGATTTGGAGACGACGGGACTGAAGAATTGATGGAATTAGGCACCAGTTATGGGTCGAGAAAGCCCCACCTGGCCCAACACGGTGAGAACACCGTATAGTTGGCCCCATCCGTTAGGATGAATTTGGTGGGGGGCTAATCCCCAATGGTTGAGAATTCCAGAAATGGAGGGGTGAAGCGGGAACCGTAACCCCACATTCAGAGCGTCCTCTCCAACAGCCACCATCCCCGCCGGAGGGCAGCACGCCGATTCCCCAGGTAACGCTACGTGTAGGTGAACATTGTTTGGAATCCTCCACTTCTTTCGCTTCTCTAGTAGTGTTGTAGGGTCTACTGTGCTTTTCCGTCCGTGAGCGCCCCAATCTTGGTGATCCGGATCGGGACTCACCGGAATCGATTTTCTCGTAACCGGTTGGTAAGGCCCTTCGGTAACCGGATCTGGCGCCTCCGGCGACGGAAGGTCAGGCACGACGCCCTCCATGAACGACGTATACTCTCTGCCGAAGACGACATGAGGAGCTTCGGGTGGTTGATGCCTCCCTCGAGGGCCTCGTCGCAGTCGCGGCATGATTCGATTTACAGATCGAAGAAAAATAAAAACAAAAACAAAGAATTCACAAGGGAAAATATGAGAAATCGAAAGTGAATTTTTCTTACCCAAGAATGTGTTTTCTGAATTGTGAAAAGTGATTTCAAAAACTTGAAATCCAAAAATATGATGTAGAAGTCGATGAGGCTCTGCAGTTGCGTATAGGGAGAGAAAAGGGGCGGTTACCGTGAAAAGTGCTCAAGTACTGCCCCACTAACTCCGAACCCTAATTAATATGACCAGTAACCGCCAGGCCACGTGGCCAGGAAAACCTGCAAAAAGGTAACTTTTGAAGATCCAAATCTTTTCAAATCTTTTCATCTTATCTCTTGATTTATTGAGTTATTTTAATCAATTAAAGACCGAAATTAAATCGGCATGCATAAAGTCTTCCCATCCACTCAGGGAAGGAAAATACATGGTCTCAGGACCGTTATAAATTTGGTTACAGGGGAGTCTTAAGACACAACCCCGTGAGAAAAATACTTAATTTTCTTATCCAAGGACTATATGTGTCCATTACAAAAATACTAATCGGGGAAGATCCCGAAAGAAATTTTTGATCAATGCAGGTACAAAAGTCCAGAACGATAAGAATCGCAATTTCCTCTCCGTCCCTCTCAGAATTATCTTTCAAGACCACACTAGAGCCACCTAAAATCAAAGACATCCCAAGAAGATCACATGTCAAAATCCACTGCTGTCAAGATCCACTAGACAAATACCAACTCCGAAGAGTATCAAGAGTCGATTACCAGGAGATCCAAGACCAAACTTCAGGAAAAAAGATGTTATAATCCATCAATTTTCCTGGGGGCCAATGTTACACCATAAAAATTCAACACCGACACGTGTCCAGTTGTTGGAAATCGATATCCCGGAATTAATAAATTAATTAAAATTAATTATCTAATTAATTCCGACCGAAATCCTTTGGAGATCGAATATCCGGAGTTGTCAAATTTGCGGAACGACAACTCCAATCGACTCCTTGTAGCCGGAATCAATCCGCCACGAACCACCATGAATATCCGGACCCAACCAAACCCTAACCGCGGCTAAGCCGCGGCTGTTCGGTCGAGCCCATGCACGGGGCTCGCGGCTGATCACGGCATCCGCCTAGGGCTGCCTTTGGCAGCCCACCACGCGTGCCCTAAACCCTCGCCGGACAGCCCAAGCCATCCCGAAGGTTCGCCCCATCCGATCAAGCCCTAGCTGCGAAAGCCGCTGCTGCTCGATCGAGGCATGCGCATGTCGCCGGACATGCGCTAGGGTTCAGCCCCTGGCAGCCCGCACAGCTCCGGCGAAGCCCTTTGGATCCGCCGCTGCCAGGCCACGCCAAGCGGTCGCCAGGGTACGAAGCGCTCGCGCGCGACATGGACCAGGCGGGCGCCTGGTCCTCAGGCGAGCGCTTGCCCTCCCAGCGAACGTGGTTCGCGCGATCCTCGTCGCCGGATCGCTCCAGCCGCGGCGGTCCGGTGATCCTTGATCACCACCGCCCGGCTCGACCCCGATGAGGATTCCAAATCTCGGATCTTGGTTCACGATATTTTCACGATAATTAAACGTTAAAATCATCGAAGGGGTTCAACGATTTTACCTTTGTTCTCGTTGTACGGAAAAACGAAGAACTCAATTTGATGACCTTGCGATCTTCCTACGTATTCCTTGCACCTCGTTCGAACGTCGTGTGGGCGACGATCTATCGAACTCCTATGGATCTCCTTCACTCTTCAAGACTTTATGATTGGCGTATCTTTGGTTAATGAATTGTGAAGACCATGTAGTGCTTTTATAGGCTACGTAGGGGATCATAAGGAGGTGGAATATTGGGCTTCCAATATTGAAGATTAAATTGAGCCCAATGCTCAAGTCCATTAATCCTTATCAATATTAATTAATTTATTTTCCACTATATAAATTAATTGCACTCCCAATATTAAACCATATTATATCAAATAATATTTCTCCGGTAGTATTATTTATTCCGTATATTTAAGATATAAATATCCATGACTAAAATTAATTTATTGCTAATTAATTTATTCATCTCTTATATCCGAGAATAGTACCATTCAACTTTAATTATTATGCGGATTAAATCCACCTGCAGGGTTTACATAATAATTCCTTATGAACTCATCTCGGGGATATTATCAACCCTTACGGGATACACTTTCCCGTCAAGTATTCACGGCATGTCGTATATAAAATATAGTGACCCAACTTAACCGGTAATTGACCCAGTAATTAAACCGGTCAATTCCTTTGGAAAATCAAAGTCACTTATATTAAATATACACACCCGCAATAATATCGGGGATTAAGAATAAAATACTCTGAGATTTAAATCGATTATCCAAGGCAATCCTAATCGATAAATCTCAAGCGATCCGCCCAATACACCAAGTGTACAAGTGTGATAAAATAATTAAGATAAATTATTTTTTCTCTCACACAACGACTATACCGATGGATTGGTCCGTGTCCATCTAGGTCGTGAGCAACTGTTCGATTAAATACGAGTAACCGATAGTATGATCTTCTGTGTGGGCCCGACACACCATACTAACTACAACGAATAGAATCCAGGACTATAATTTGCATATATTTAATTATAAATAATTAAATTCAAATAATTGTTTATTTAATTAAATAGATTAATGACAATGGATCGGGAGTTTCCGTTACTTAAATCTAGACATTAAGTACACAACTCCAACAATCTCCCACTTGTACTAAGGTCTAGTCATTTCCTCCAAACTTCCGACTCCCATACTCATCACGTGCTTAAGTTGTACTTCCAAGAAGTACTATGTGAATGAGCAATCTAGGTTGCCGCTCTGAAGTTATCTTGGTGACTACAGCGTCGTCTCCCTCGACGATGACTCGTATCAGGTGGTACTTGCACTATGTGTTATCTTACACTTATGGACTTGTGATCTTACCATTTGCCATCGCACCGCTATTTACATAGCCTTTGGCAAATTAAGAATCACATCTAAGTCCCAGAGATTATCCCGGAGTTATACCAAACTTCCGCTGCCTCTGAGGCCGCTTATTTGGTTACCCATGGTAGAGTCCGAAAAGCATCGTGCTTATCACTCTTCCATGTTAAAACTCCTTCTCCTTCAATAGTGAAACACATAGCCTGATATCGACTTACACCGGTCCTTATTTGATTAGAAATCTAAGAGAGTGTAATCCAAAGGAAGAGCTTGTCTGCTCCGTAATCCATAACATAGTTTCCAGTACTTCGAAAGTACTTTAAAATGTTCATTACAGCAGTCGAGTATTCCTTTCCAGGATTACCTTGATATCCTCCCACTATGCTAACCGCATAGCCGATATCAGGTTCTTGTTTTCAACAATGCATTTATTAAGCTTTCCTCACTGAAAGTGTAGGAATCTGCTTTCATTGCTTCTATCTCCTTTTGTGTTCCAAAACACATATCCTTAGATAGATGCATTCCGTCTCTGAAAGGTAACGAACCTTTCTCGGAATCTTGCCTGTTAAAACGAACCATAATCGTATAAGATATCTAGAGAAGTACAATGTTCTTTTCTTGAGATCCCAGATCTTAAGAACATGCTCTAACTTCTTCTTTATCTCATATATCGATTTTTCTAGACAACCATCATTTTATGTCTGACAACATCTCTACATTGTTACCAATGATAAAATGCTATTTACATAAAACCTCCGAGAAACACCACCTTGTTTTTCCATCACGTTTCCAATACACACAATTCGTCTATGCTTTGATGAATCCATAAAATGGACTATCTCATCAATTTGCAAGTACCACGAACTCAATGCTTTGTTCCAATCCATAAATGGATCAACTAAGCTTGTACTCTAAATGATCTTGCCTCTTAGCAATAATCCTTATTGCTCTCCAAGAAGGCACATTTAGATCTAGTACTGCCTCTATGTAGATCCAGGGATCGATTTCATGTATACTAGGTCCTGTTGGAAATCGATATCCCGGAATTAATAAATTTAAATAAATAAATTATCTAATTAATTCCAACCGAAATCCTTTGGAGATCGAATATCCGGATTGTCTAAATTGCGGAACCGACAATCCAATCGACTCCCGGTTGCCGGAACATCCCGCCACGAACCACCACGCGAAGCCGGACTCAACCAAACCTTAACCACGGGGATAGCCCGGGCTGTTCGGTCGAGCCCTCGCGTAGGGCTCGCGGCTGTCCTTGGCAGCCGCCTAGGGCTGCTCGTAGCAGCCCGTCGAGCATCCCCGAACCCTCGCGGACAGCCCCTCATCGAACCCTAGCAGCGGCCCGAGCCGCCGCTGTTCGATCGGGGCGTGCGCACGTCACCGGACATGCGCTGGGGTTCGGCTCGTACAGCCCCGTGCATGGACTCGCATCGCACGCGAGTCCGCTACGAGAAAACTCGCAGCTCGCTGCGAGCGCGCACGGGGAGGGCTCGGACAGCCCGCGAATCCGCTACGGGAAAACCCGTAGCTCGCGGCCGAGCCCGTGCGTTCGAGTCCTTCGGCGTCCAGCCGAGGCTCACGCCCCCTCGACCCTCTCATGCTCGAGCCGTTGAGCCGCCGGCGGTCCGGTGATCTTCGATCACCACCGCCCGGTTCAACCTCGACATGGGTCGCGTTTACGGATCTTGGTTCACGATATTTTTACGATAATTAAAACGATTAAATCATAAAGGGGGTTTTACGATTTACCTCGTTCTCGTTGTTCGGAAAAACGAAGAACTCAATTGATGACCTTGAGATCTTCCCACGTATTCCTTGCACTAGCCCGGACGTCGTGTGGGCGACGATCTACCGAACTCCATGGATCTCCTCCACTCTTCAAGAACTTTATGATTGGCGTATCTTAGGTTAATGAATTGTGAAGACCATGTAGTGCTTTTATAGGCTACGTAGGGGATCAAAAGGAGATTAAATATTGGGCTTCTAATATTGAAAATTAAATTGGGTCCAACCCAAATCCATTAATTCTTATCAATATAAATTTTATTTATTTTCCACTATATAAATAAAATTGCACTCCCAATATTTATCCATATTATATCAAATAATATTTCTCCGGTAGTATTATTTATTCCGTGTATTTAAGATTTAAATATCCATGAATAAAATTAATTTATTGCTAATTAATTTATTCATCTCTTATATCCGAGAATAGTACCGTTCAACTTTAATTATTATGCGGATTAAATCCACCTGCAGGGTTTACATAATAATTCCTTATGAACTCATCTCGGGGATATTATCAACCCTTACGGGATACACTTTCCCGTCAAGTATTCACGGCATGTCATATATAAAATATAGTGACCCAACTCAACCGAGAATTGACCCAGTAATTAAACCGGTCAATTCCTTTGGAAAATCAAAGTCACTTATATTAAATATACACACCCGCAATAGTATCGGGGATTAAGAATAAAATACACTGAGACTTAAATCGATTATCGCCGGCAATCCTAATCGATAAATCTCAAACGATCCGCTCAATACACCAAGTGTACAAGTGTGATAAAATAATCAAGACAGATCATTTTCTCTCTCACACAACGACTATACCGATGGATTGGTCCGTGTCCATCTAGGTCGTGAGCAAGTGTTCGATTAAATACGAGTAACCGATAGTATGATCTTCTGTGTGGGCCCGACACACCATACTAACTACAACGTATAGAATCCAGGACTATAATTTGCATATATTTAATTATAAATAATTAAACGCAAATAATTGTTTATTTAATTAAATAGATTAATGGCAATGGATTGGGAGTTTCCGTTACTTAAATCTAGACATTAAGTACACAACTCCAACAATCTCCCACTTGTACTAAGGTCTAGTCATTTCCTCCAAACTCCCGACTCCCATACTCATCACGTGCTTAAGTTGTACTTCCAAGAAGTACTATGTGAATGAGCACTCTAGGTTGCCGCTCTGAAGTTATCTTGGTGACTACAGCGTCGTCTCCCTTGACGATGACTCGTATCAGGTGGTACTTGCTCTATGTGTTATCTTACACTTATGGACTTGTGATTTCTTACCATTTGCCATCGCACCGCTATTTACATAGCCTTTGACAAATTAAGAATCACATCTAAGTCCCAGAGATTATCCCGGAGCTATACCAAAACTTCCGCTGCCTCTGAGGCCGCTATTTGGTTACTCATGGCAGAGTCCGAAAAGCATCGTGCTTATCACTCTTCCATGTTAAAACTCCTTCTCCTTCAATAGTGAAACACATAGCCTGATATCGACTTACACTGGTCCTCATTCGATTAGAAATCTAAGAGAATGTAATCCAAAGGAAGAGCTTGTCTGCTCCGTAATCCAGAACATAGTTTCCAGTACTTCGAAAGTACTTACAATGTTCATTACAGCAGTTCAGTATTCCTTTCCAGGATTACCTTGATATCCTCCCACTATACTAGTCGCATAGCAGATATTAGGTTCTCGTTTTCAACATTGCATTTATCAAGCTTTCCACATTTGAAGTGTAGGAAACCGCTTTCATTGCTTCTATCTCCTTTTGTGTTCCAAAACACATATCCTTAGATAGATGCATTCCGTATCTGAAAGGTAACGAACCTTTCTCGGAATTTTGCATGTTAAAACGAACTATAATCATATATATGTAAGATGTCCAGGAGAAGTACAACTTCTTCCTATATCTTTCATAATGATTTATCCAGACAACCATCATTTCATGTCTGATTACATCTTTACATTGTTGCCAATGATAAAATGTTATCTTCATAAAAACCCGAGAAACACCACCTTGTTTCCATCACGTTTCCAATACACACTATTCGTCTATGCTTTGATGAATCCATAAAATGGACTATCTCATCAACTTGCAAGTACCACGAACTCAATGCTTTGTTCCAATCCATAAATGGATTAACTAAGCTTGTACTCTAAATGATCTTGCCTCTTAGCAATAAACCTTATTGCTTTCTAAGAGAGCACATTTAGATCTAGTACTTGTCAAAACACTTTGCTCTTGTGGCACATCAGGTATGCTAATCCATTTTTCGAGCAATCATAAAATGAATTACTCGTACCTTATTGTCTGAGTAAACAAAGGTCTGCATACATCAGAGTGAATCAATTCTAATACCTGTCCGGATCTTATACCTTATATCTATAAAGGATTGCTTAGTCGTATTATCTTCCAAATTAGATTCTTAGGTCGGAAGGTCCACTCCTTCAACTTAATTGATCTTACAATCAATTTTCGACCTTTGAACTTCTTATTTGAATAAACATGATTTAGCATAAGAATCCACAAGTATAATCGATTTAATAAGGAAATCTCTTATTAGTAAAACGAGTTTTGTACTACAGTTCGTTGCACCGTGGTGGACTCAGAATTCATCATTTATATATTGCTAGCTAATGTACCAGAATAGATACTATCTTTATTTCTTCTTATAACCATCAGATGATTAAAAGAAATAAAATATCCATTCATTAGAAATCCAGAACAAAGTTCTTTCTAAAGGTACATAAAAGCAATATCTCAAAATGAAATCCTATAATTGTCCTCCACTGCAACAGTTGCCTCCTCAACAGCATTGCCCATGTAGACTACGATTTCTTCTTTTCCAAGTCGTCGGGTTTCCTGGAACCCTCGCATTTAGAATGCGCATACCGTCAATAGTTCCATATCTACACACCAGGTTCCGGTAGATAATACTACTGACTATGTTTTACGACTAAAGAAGATTTTGTACTTTCTTTGAGAGGATAATCAGACTTCCAGTACCTAGACTGTTTGCATCGAGAACACTAGCCTATTGGCTTTCTTGCCCCATCTTTGCTTGCTTTTCCTATCCCCCAGTTTTGCCCTTAGGTTCGAAACCTTTGGCATTGGCTACAAGAGCTTGCGATTTCCGTCTCAACTCGTCTAAAAGGTCAATCATCTCAAAAACGTGTTTAAGCGTTTCCTCGAAGGGACTGGCCTTTATGAGTATCCTCATCGCTTCTTGTCTAGCCGCCTATGTCATGTCTAAACATCTCCTTGAGTTTGAACATGATAAAATCAGTTCTTTCCTCAACAGTCGAGACATTAGTAGGTTCGGGAGAACAAAGCTCACTGAGTACAAACTTGTACTCTTTAACAGTCTAGGCAATGTCTAGATCTCTATTCCAATCAATACATTTAGGGACCAATGAGTTAAATTCCTCAAGTATCACATAAAGTGGGTTCAAAGCCATCCATAATCTATGAGCACATATAACAACAAACAATCGATTTAATCTCCGATATTATCTCCCTTAAATAATATCATTAAACCACTAATCACATCTAAAATCCCATCAGGTAAGGCAAGCCACGTTCGTGTGGACGTTTACCCACCCAAATGATTTAGCAATTAGATTTGCTTCGGTCATACATCACTTACAGCGTAACCTCGTTGGGAGGAATACTATAACGCGTATCTAAGTGTAAATCATTACTCAGTACTAAGGTGAATCGTTTAGAATTGTTACGTCACCGCAAGCCACGTTCGTGTGGACGTTTACGACAACTCGCAACCCTTCACAATTCCCTATAACTGTCTACATCAATTATTCTAAAATCCCATTCAGTATAGCAAGCCACGTTCGTGTGGACGTTTACTATACCAAAAAGATTTATATAATTGACTCCCAATTACTTGATCCATTCGATCTTGTAAATCAAGACGCGGAGAATCATAAGTGAAACTCGAAGTTTCTAACCAGTGATTCACCATGCGAACAACCCTATCTCTCATTAGATGAGGGAGCCGAGCAGACAATCGATCCATCTATAAAAGAATGGTACGAAGGTCTCTAATTTGTGTCCTCTACATGACCAAGTGGCTTTGGCTCCATTCCACTCCCCGGGGTGAGAATGAGTCGACTTGAAATCAGCTTTGGAAAGACAAATTAGGCATTGTTTGATAAACTTAATCAATGTTTCTCGTAAGAGGAATTACAAGAACTCTCCTACAATGACTTATCTATACAAACTTCAAAAGTTTATAAAAGTCACCAAGAGAGCAGCAATGGAGACCATGGGTATGTTTCCATACCCTCTCCCACTTAGCTTTTTATAACAAAGGGATACGCTATCTAATGCATAATTAAATACACATAAGCATGCATACATGAAATAAAGCACATAGAATATTATCACATAGTCAAAATAATACTAGAATATTATTTTCCGACTATTATGGCTTTATCGCATCCCCGTACGCATCTTCTAGTCTTCAGTCTTCGTTCTTGAATGCTCCATGTGACGAGAATATTAATTCCAATATTTAAATCTATTTATTTTCAATTAATCCAAAAGTTACTTAATTCGAAAATTAAGTCAATCGAATATATCGAAAATAAAATTAAATATTATTAATATTTTATTTATTTATTTTCCTTTCTAATTCTATTAAATCTTTAGAATAGTCTATCCAAGTAAAACTTGGAATATTCTAGAAGACCTCTATAATAGAATAAGGAAATAAAATAAATTAGGACTCTTAATCCTTCCAAATTAATTATTTTCCTAATCTATTAAAAATTCCATAAAGGAATAATTAAATAGGAAAAATTAATTAAGGACTTTCAAAACTTTCCAAATTAATTATTTTCCTAATCCATTAAAAATTCCATAAAGGAATAATTAAATAGGAAAAACAAATTAATTCTAAATTTATTCTTTTCCTAATCCATGAAAATTCCCATGAGTAGGAATAATCAAATAGGAAAATAAATTTAATACTAAATTAATTCTTTTCTTATTCCATGAATATTCCATAAAAGAAATAATCAAATAGGAAAACCGAATTAAAATAGGAAAGTTGGATCTCGGCGGAAGAGCACGGGTTGGGAGTCCCCGCGCCCTACCACCTTCATCGACCACCCTTCGGAGAAGCATGCCGCCGCCACCCCAGCCCACGCGCCACCACCATTGGTGGCCGGCGTGGCCGAGGAGTCCCGCGGGTAGCCCCCTCGCCTAGGGCTCGATCCTACATGGGGTCGATCATGATGATCGATCCCTCGTCCCATCGTCTCCCTCGTCACATCGTCTTCTTCTTCCGGCGTTCGTCTCGTTCTCGAACCAACGTAAATAAATTACAAGAATTTAAATACAATTATCCGGTATCGATTCTATACATGAAATCGACCCTATACATTTTCCGGAAAAAGTAGAACGTAATAATAAACCTAAATTCGGTCAACCCCCGAATTTTTACTATTACAAGCATTCACCACACATAAAACGAATCTCGACATGTCCGAGAGTTTAATAATCAAGAACAATATTATGACAATAATTAAGAACAATTATATCTAGCCATAATAGTCGGAAACCCTGCAAGGTAGAACAATTTATCGAAAAATACCGTGAACTAAAACCAACGCTCTGATACCAGTTGTTGGAAATCGATATCCCAGAATTAATAAATTTAAATACATAAATTATCTAATTAATTCCAACCGAAATCCTTTGGAGATCGAATATCCGGATTGTCTAAATTGCGGAACCGACAATCCAATCGACTCCCGGTTGCCGGAACATCCCGCCACGAACCACCACGCGAAGCCGGACTCAACCAAACCTTAACCACGGGGATAGCCCGGGCTGTTCGGTCGAGCCCTCGCGTAGGGCTCGCGGCTGTCCTTGGCAGCCGCCTAGGGCTGCTCGTAGCAGCCCGTCGAGCATCCCCGAACCCTCGCGGACAGCCCCTCATCGAACCCTAGCAGCGGCCCGAGCCGCCGCTGTTCGATCGGGGCGTGCGCACGTCACCGGACGTGCGCTGGGGTTCGGCTCGTACAGCCCCGTGCATGGACTCGCATCGCACGCGAGTCCGCTACGAGAAAACTCGCAGCTCGCTGCGAGCGCGCACGGGGAGGGCTCGGACAGCCCGCGAATCCGCTACGGGAAAACCCGTAGCTCGCGGCCGAGCCCGTGCGTTCGAGTCCTTCGGCGTCCAGCCGAGGCTCACGCCCCCTCGACCCTCTCATGTGATGGAGTTGTATTCTAAATGTCTAGTTTAGTGCAAATACGGAACTCTTTATCTATACCTTAATTCGATATATGATTCAAGCATAATTGCACTTTATGCAATAGTCCTAGATATATACGTTGTAGACAGTATGGCGTGAGGAGACACGCGGAAGATCATACTGTCGGTTACTCGTATACTATCAAACAGTAGCTCACGACTTAGATGGACAGGGACAATCCATCGGTACGTCGTTGTGTGACTGGTAGATAGTCGGTCTTGACTATCATGTCATACTCGTACACTTGGTGTATTGAGCAGGACCACGGGAGGGTGTTCGATTTATACTAATCGAAGTAATCGAACTAGACCTCAGATATTACGGATATACGAATTCTTAATCCCTATATAATTATAGGTGCGTGTGTCCAATTCTCGGTTCTTTGACTTGCCAATGAGTGAGACTAAATGATTAGTCGAGATTCTCGGTAAATTGGGGATCGTAATTGTACGCACGGCATGCTATAGATTATAGACAGGAAACCGTGTCCCGTTTATCGGGTTGATGACGTCCCCGAGATGAGCTCATAAAGTTTATCATGTAAACCCTGCAGGTGGATTCGTTCCACATGATAATAAGGATGAGTGGTACTAGTCTCGGATAATAAGAAACGAATTAATTTAATTATTAGTAATTAAATAAATTCGTGGACGTTCGATATCTTAAACACGGGGAAAGTCGTATATGTAATTTCGGCGGAAATATTATTGTTGACATAATATTAAATTAATTTCGGGAATTCAATTATTATTTTATAGTGGAGTTAATAATAATTAAATTTGAAATCGATTAATTAAGGAATTGCTTTTAAGTATTCCAAGTTAATTAATATTTCAAATTAGCCCTTAATTAATTTAACCTAAGGTCCCTAACGTAACTCTATATAAACCCCCTCCCTTACCTCTCTTAACCTAACATTCGCCGCAATAATTATTTTCATCAGAGAAAAATAAATTGCTTAGCGCAATTAAAAGTTTTCTCTGTTAAAAATAAAAGTTAACGCAATAATAATTATTCTTAGAGAATAATTCATTACGCTGGTTGAGACAGAGAGAGTATAGACGGGAGAACTCCAGCGGATCGTTGCCCACACAACGGTTGGAGACGGGGCCTGAGGCATACGTTAGAAGCTCTAAGGTCTCAACAATTCGGCTCCTCCGAATCACGCATCAAAGGTAAAGAATCGAAAACCCTTTTCCGCATCTCTTTCGATTCTTCTCGTACGTAATAATACAACGGACCATCGATTGGTAATCGGGGGTCAAGGTATATTTTCTTCGGCTTCTGGGCGGTTGAGGACCGCCGGATCGGTGGCCGGACGGAGAAAAACGGATCGGAAATAGCCCGGAACAGCAGCATCGCGCTGCTGTTCGGACCAGGCAAGCGCCCGCCTGGGTGGCAGGCGCCCGCTCGCGCTGGGTCGCGAGCGACCGCTCGGGCAGCAAGCGCCCGCTTGCGCGGGTGCGCGAGCGCCCGCCTGGGCGGCAGGCGGCCGCCTGCTCCGGGCAGATCGTGAGCCGCGGCTTCGGCTGCGGCGGACGCGCGATCTCTTGGGCGGGCGGCCATGGCTGATCGGAGGTGACCTCCAGAAGTTGATTGGGGACGTCCGGATGTTCGAGGGTTCGAACGGACGTGTCCCGGATAGTCGATTTCCAACAATTGGTATCAGAGCCGGTTTATCGGTTTGTTGTATTGTTCGTACTGTTTTGTGATGCAGGATGAACCCGATTATTATGGCCAACATTATGGGATGTTGTATGATAATTTTGTTGTGGTTTGTTAAACTCTCGGGCTTGTCGAGATTGTTTTGTTTTTGGAATAACGTTGCTTGTTTGTAATAGATAAAAACGACGGGTTGAGTCGTTAGGTTTATTTATTTTTTTCGTTGTATCCGGGACATGTATAGGGTCGATCACCTTGTATAGGATCGATGCCGGATTTAGTAAGTTTATTCTTGTAATTTTTCTTACTAATTTTGGTGGATCGAGACGAGACCAAAACCCGGAGAAACGAGGATCGAGGAGGGCGAACCGGCAACGGGCAGCCATCGAACACACCCCGTGTTCGCGACGGGCAGCAGCGGGGCTGGGGTTCGTTCGACCCCACGGACGACTCAACGAGGCTCGAGACGAGGCTCCAGTGGGAGGAGTTCGTCTCTTGACCCTCGAGCGAGTCGGTGGTGGACCGAGATCGAGACGAGCAACGAGATGAAGTTCCAAGAGACGTGCATTGGAGAATACTTAAGGCCATAATAATCGGGGCCACGTTAAATGCTTTTTACGTGTTTTACGTGCTTTTATTATGCTTAATTATTTTATGCATGTTATCCCTTATCGTAAAATACTAAGTGGGAGAGGGATTGGAAACAATCCCGCGGTCTCCATTCTCTGTTTTGAAAGTGTTGTGTATCGACTTACGAGTTGGCTTTAGTGTCATCCTCCCTATCGGATAAAGTCGGTACACGGACATCACTTGATCAAAATTCGAATTAAAATTCCACTTATAGAATTGAACAAATATATTTTTCAAAAGCAAGTGCCTAATCTGTCTTTCAAAGACTAAGTTCAACTCGACTCATTCTCACCCCGGGGAGTGGAATGGAGCCAAAGCGCTTGCTTATGTCGATGACACAGATTAGAGACATTCGAGTCATTCGATGACTAGATCGATTGTTTGGTTGGCTCCCTCACCTAGTGAGAGATAGGGCTCAATCGCATGATTGATCGCTGGTTAGAAACTTCGAGTTTCACTTACGAGATATCAAGCTTTGAATAATAAAATTGTGAAATTTAATAAATGAAAGAGTCAATTAACAAAGTTGTTTGTTTTAGTAAACGTCCACACTATCGTGGCTTGCTAAATGGAAACGGTACTTTGGGTTAATTGAGACTCTATGACATTTAAATAAATGGGATTCAATTAATAAAGTTGTTTGTTTTAGTAAACGTCCACACTAACGTGGCTTGCTAGATGGAAACGGAACTTTAGGATTAATTGAGGCTCGACAGTTATAGAAAGTCGTGGAGGACCGCATGTCAACGTAAACGTCCACATGAACGTGGCTTGCGGTGGGCATGTAGTTCCCGAGCGGTGGACTTAGTACTGAGAAATGGTATACACTTAGGTACGCTTTATAGTATCCTCCCCATCGGAGTCACTGCTATAATGATGTACGACCGAAGTAAAAATCCAATTATAAAATCGTTTGGATTAGTATACGTCCACAAGAACGTGGCATGCTAGTCTGATGGGATTTTGGAAATGATTGGTAGTTTAATGATATTATTTGAGGGAAATGATATCGAATTAAACTCATTGTTTGTTTTATATGGTATTATTCCCATTAAAAGTCAACAAACTCACTGAACCTATTTTGTATGGATTAAAGAAGAAACTTGGACATTGTCCTAACTGCAGAGGAGTACAATTATGTACTCCAAGTCAATTGACCTGCTGAACCAAATGATGTTTCCACTACTGAGGAAAGGAAGCTCATGGAAGTGGATCAAGGCTCTGAGATGACGCGGAGCTGCATTATGGCTTTCATGTCAAAATGTGCTGCGACATCGGGATCAAGCCATGACCATTACCTATGATATGATGTTTAACCTCAAGAAACCTTTTGGTTATCAGGACAGGACAACCGGGCAAAATGTAATGAGGCAACTCATGACGGCCATCGCATCCGAAGGAACGCCCGTGGGGAATCACGTTCTTAGGATGATGTGCTATCTGAATGAGATAGAGATTCTAGGATCAGTTATCGATGGGGTAACCCAAGTCGATATTGTGCTCCAGTCTCTGCCGAGAAGTTTTGAGCAGTTCCGCCTGAACTATAACATGAATAAGGGGTCTTACTCATTGGCGGAACTCCTGATTGAACTTCAAGCGGCTGAGGGAATCTTTAAGGGCTCTCAAGAACTTGTGGTTGAGAAATTGGCTCTTCCTAGGCCTCCGGGCAGCAAAAGGAAGAAGAAGCAAATACGGAAACCCAGTGGGCCTAATATATCTGGACCACGGAATGGGACAAGCAAGCCCAAGGGGCAAGTGCTTCCGTTGTAAGCAGTCTGGATACTGGGAGTTTTAATTGTCCTCTCAAGCAACAAGAAGTTGACTCTTCCTTAGTCACCGAAACATGTTTAGTGGTAGTATCTGCCAGTACCTGGTGTGTGGATACGGGAACCACTAATCATGTCTGCACTTAATGCGGGGGTTCCAGGAAACCCGGAGACTTAGAAAGGAAGAAGTTATAACCTACATGGGCAATACTGTTAAGGTAACAGACGTTGCAGTGGGAGATGTTAAATGTTTTAACGGTAGGATTTTAGTTCTAACAAATTGTCTTTATGTGCTGGCATTTAGAAAGAAATTTCATTTCGGATTTCTAAATTGGCTTAGAATGGATATTCCGTTTCTTTGGATGGTTTCATACCTATCAGAGTAGGAAACGGGGATATTATCTATTCTGTTACATTGATAGACAATTTAATGCTAAATCCGTGTTCTTCCACGATGCAACACACCGGAGCTAATAACACATTGTCAAAACCCAATAAGAGTAAAGATCCTTCTAGGATGAATCAAATGTACTTATGGAATCTTAGGCTAGATCATTTTAACTTGAGTACGATTCAAAGGGTGAAAGCTGATGGACTACTCAGCTATGTTGAAGGAAAGGACTTTCCAACCTTCGAATCATACTTGGAAGTTTAAATGACCAGGCAACCCTTTACGGTTAAAGGGCATAGATCCAAGAAAGCACTAGAGTTGATTCGCTCTGATATATGCATACCTCTTTGAGGAGTAAGGCATACTTATCAGAAAATGGGATTAAACCCCGACAGACTACACCATTTATGCCTCGGCAAAATAATGTGTTGTAAAGAAGGAATAGGACTCTTATAGATATGGGAAAGTAGACAATGAGTTATTCGGAGTTACCTAATTCGTTTTTGGGATATGGCTTGGAAACAGCGGTGTTTATCCTGAACTTGATTCCTTTGGAAACTTGTACAGATATTCGGCTGTTTATAGGATACCCTAAGAAAACGGATTGAGATATGTAATATAGTCCAAAGGACCAGATGTTTGTTGATTGCATCAATGTTCGGTTCTTAGACATGGACTATATATATGCAATATCACGAACCCAAGAGTAGGGTAATACTTAATGTGCTTAGAGGGACTGATCAAAACTTAGAACCAGCCTAACTGAGTAGTTCACTACTGTAATATTTATCCACTAAAGACACACCGGAGCGTCGTCGTAGTGGGAGGGTTGTTAGACAACCTGGTAGGTTCATGTTTATAGGAAAGTCTTCGGACTTGTTACCTGGAGAACATGAAGCCGAACCCTGGATCTATGACGAGACGCTAAAAGATCAAGATGCTCAGTCGTGGCAAAAGTCGATCCGGATTCTTTTGTCTTCACATGGAAGATGGAAGTCAAGACAGATTTCCTAAATCGAAGTCTTGACGGGGCCATCTGTGTGGGAGAGCCAGAGAGATACATCGAAAAGAGCCAAGAGCATTTAGTAAGCAAGCTTAATCGATCTTTGGATTGAAGGAAGCTTCAAGATCTTGGACACATGCGGACCTATGAGAAAATCCATTTCATGGGTTCATTCAGGGCATGTTTAGGTCCTGTGTGTAATAAAGAAGTGATAGAAAAGATGTGGTGTTTTCTCATTCTTTATGTAGACGACATCCTTCTAAATTGGCAACAATATGAAAGATGTTATCAGACATAAAGGGATGGTTGTCCGAGTAATTCAATGTAAGAGACTTAGGAGAAGTCGGGAATGTTCTTGGGATCAAAGTTATAAAGGATCGCCAGAAAAGAACATAGAACTTATCTCGAGTCTCATACATAAATACAATTCTTACTCGTTGCAGCATACAGAATTCCAAGAAAGGTCTTCACCTTTTAGATGTGGAATTCATCTATCTAAAGTTTTGTGTCCGACACAATAAAGGAGATAGATGAAGAGTAAGCAGTTCCCTGCACCTTAATGGTGGGAAGCTTAATGTATGTAATGCTATGCACGAGACTGATATCTGCTATGCCGTGGGCATGGTGGTGAGATATCATAGTAATCCTGGAAAGGATCACTCGACTGATGTAAAGAACATGTTTAGGCTCCTGTAGAGGACCAGGAATTATGTTCTGAGTTACAAAGCAGTCAAGTTGTTTCTTTTGGATTACATAGAATTGGATTACCAAATCAAACAGGGATAGTCGAAAGTCGAAGTCAGGCTATGTGTTCTCACTGTGAAGTGGAGCAGTCACATGGAAGAATGTAAAGCAGCGATGCATTACGGACTCTACCATGTGTTGGAATTCGATATCCCGGGTTATTTAAATTTGCGGAAACTAATAACCCGATCAAACCCTTCGCCGGGGATCATGCGAGCATCACCACGCGAGCCGGGATACGACCGAACGCACAGCGGTGCCCGAAGGCACGCGCACGCCCAGCCGCACCCCCGCGGGTGCGTGCTCACGATCGCACGCGATCGCTTTGAGCGATCGGCTGGGGTGGGGCTGCCCAGCAGCCCCCGCGGCGAGTCCGGCGACTCGCCGCCGCCTGGAGGTCAGCCACCTTCACGGTGGGGAGGGGCGGCACCAGCCCGCGCCCTCCGCGATCGATCCAAGATCGATCGCATCCCCTCGGCTCCAGCTGAGGGTTCGACCCTCTCGCCCCTTTCGAAACCCTAGGCGGGCGATCCCGCGGTCCGGTGGTTTCACCACCACCGCTTGATCGTTCGTCTAATCCGGGGTTCGATCTTTGGATCTTGTTTTTCCGATAATTGATTTCAATAAGAATTAAATAGCGGAAATATTTAATTCACCTTTCGATTCGTTGTGCGGAGAAACGAGATCTTATGATGACCTTGAGATCTTCCCACGTATTCCTTGCACTAGCCCGGACGTCGTGTGGGCGACGATCTACCGAACTCCATGGATCTCCTTCTCTCCTTTCTCTCTCTAGAATTGTGATCTTTAAGTTATGAGAATAGAGAAGACCATGTAGTGCTTTTATAGGCTACGTAGGGGATCTTAAGGAGGTGGAATATTGGGCTTCCAATATTAATGATTAAATTGAGCCCAAGCCCAAATCTATTAATCCATTAATATTAATTAATTCTATTTTCCACTATATAAAATTAATTGCACTCCCAATATTAAACCATATTATATCAAATAATATTTCTCCGGTAGTATTTATTTATTCCGTGTATTTAAGATAGAAATGTCCATGAATAAATTTAAATTAATTGCGTAATTAATTTATTCATCTCTTGTATCCGAGACTAGTACCATTCAACCTTAATTATTATGCGGAACGAATCCACCTGCAGGGTTTACATAATAATTCCTTATGAACTCATCTCGGGGACATTATCAACCCTTCCGGGATACACTTTCCCGTCAAGTATTCACGGCATGCCATATATAAAATATAGTGACCCAACTTAACCGGTAATTAACCCAATAATTAAATCGGTTAATTCCTTTGGTAAATCAAAGTCACTTATATTAAATATACACACCCGCAATAGTTTCGGGGATTAAGAATAAAATACACTGAGACTTAAATCGATTATCGCCGGCAATCCTAATCGATAAATCTCAAACGATCCGCCCAATACACCAAGTGTACAAGTGTGATAAAATAATTAAGATAAATTATTTTCTCTCTCACACAACGACTATACCGATGGATTGGTCCGTGTCCATCTAGGTCGTGAGCTACTGTTCGATTAAATACGAGTAACCGATAGTATGATCTTCTGTGCGCCCATGCAGCACCATACTAACTACAACGTATAAAATCCAGGACTATAATTTGCATATATTTAATTATAAATAATTAAATGCAAATAATTGTTTATTTAATTAAATAGATTAATGGCAATGGATCGTGAGTTTCCGTCACTTAAATCTAGACATTAAGTACACAACTCCAACAATCTCCCACTTGTACTAAGGTCTAGTCATTTCCTCCAAACTCCCGACTCCCATACTCATCACGTGCTAAAGTTGTACTTCCAAGAAGTACTATGTGAATGAGCACTCTAGGTTGCCGCTCTGAAGTTATCTTGGTGACTACAGCGTCGTCTCCCTCGACGATGACTCGTATCAGGTGGTACTTGCACTATGTGTTATCTTACACTTATGGACTAGTGATTTCTTACCATTTGCCATTGCACCGCTATTTACATAGCCTTTGGCAAATTAAGAATCACATCTAAGTCCCAGAGATTATCCCGGAGTTATACCAAAACTTCCGCTGCCTCTGAGGCCGCTATTTGGTTACCCATGGTAGAGTCCGAAAAGCATCGTGCTTATCACTCTTCCATGTTAAACTCCTTCTCCTTCAATAGTGAAACACATAGCCTGATATCGACTTACACCGGTCCTCATTCGATTAGAAATCTAAGAGAATGTAATCCAAAGGAAAAACTCGTCTGCTTCGTAGTCTAGAACAGTACTTCGAAAGTACTTTTACGGCAGTCGAATATTCCTTTCCAGGATTACCTTGATATCCTCCCACTATGCTAACCGCATAGCCGATATCAGGTTCTTGTTTTCAACAATGCATTTATCAAGCTTTCCACACTCCAAGTGTAGGAAACTGCTTTCACTGCTTCTATCACCTTTATGTGTTCCAAAACACATACCTTAGATAGATGCATTCCGTCTCCGAAAGGTAACGAACCTTTCTCGGAATCTTGCATGTTAAAACGAACCATAATCATATATATGTAAGATGTCCAGGAGAAGTACAATGTTCTTTTCTTGAGATCCTAGATCTTAAGAACATGCTCTAACTTCTTCTTTATCTTATATATCGATTTTTCTAGACAACCATCATTTTATGTCTGACAACATCTTTACATTGTTACCAATGATAAAATGTTTATCTACATAAAACCTCCGAGAAACACCACCTTGTTTCCATCACGTTTCCCATACACACGATTCGTCAATGCCTTTTGATGAATCCATCAAATGGACTATCTCATCAATGCGCAAGTTCCACGAATTCTAGCTTTGTTACAATCCATAAATGGATCAACTAAGCTTTTACTCTAAATGATCTCGCCTCTTAACAATAATCCTTATTGCTTTCCAAGAAGGCACATTTAGATCTAGTACCGCCTCTATGTAGATCTAGGGATCGATTTCACGTATACTAGGTCCAGAGTCCGAAGACTCACCCAGTATTATGAATATCTTCGGTTGTTATACAACCTCCCACTACAATGGCGTTCCGGTGTATAAACAGTAATAACAGTAGGTGCAGTTAGTGGTGTACCGCTACTCGGTTCGGCTGGTTCTAAGTCTTAATCGTTTTCTCTCTTTTCAGAAGCATCATGTCATTTTGGGCTTTGTGGTTCATCTAATAGTCTTCCTCTAAGAACCGGGCGTTAGAACTTATAACGTCCTTCTGGTTCACAGTACTATCGAACACACATCTTTTGTTCTTCTAGGATATTCTACAACCACATTTGAATGTGCCGTTGTTACCAAGACATATCCATAGAACATAGGTAGTTCCGTTTAACTCGCGCTTTTACTATTTCTATAAGAGTTCCATTTCTTATTTCCGACACACCAATCTTACAGAGGACTGTATGGTGTAGTCACTTGGGATCCAATCCCAAGCTCTGATCATAAATCAGAGTCAATCAATTCTAATACTTGTCCGGATCTTACATCTTATATCCATAAAGGATTGCTTAGTCGCATTATCTTCCAAATTAGATTCTTAGGTCGGAAGGTCCACTCCTTCAACTTAATTGATCTTACAATCAATTTTCGACCTTTGAACTTCTTATTTGAATAAATATGACTTAGCATAAGATTCCACAAGTATAAATGATTTAATAAAGAAATCTCTTATTAGTAAAACGAGTTATATAAAACGGTTCGTCGCATTGTGGTAGACTCAGGATTCATCATTTATATATTGCTAGCTAATGTACCAAAATAGATAATATCATTATTTCTTCTTATAACCATCAAATGATTAAAAGAAATAAAATATCCATTCATTAGAAATCCAGAACAAAGTTCTTTCTAATATGAAAAGTACATAAAAGCAATAACTCAAAATGAAATCCTATAAAGTGTCTTCCACTGCAACAGCTGCCTCCTTACAGCACTGCCCATCTAGACTACGATCTTTTCTTTTCTAAGTCGTCGGGTTTCCTGGAACCCTTGCATTTAGAATGCACATACCGCCAGTGGTTCCATATCTACACACCAGGTTCCGGTAGATAATACCACTGACTATGTTTTACGACTAAAGAAATTTCGTACCTTCTTTGAGAGGATAATTAGACTTCCAGTACCCAAACTGTTTGTATCGAGAACTCTTGCCTATTGGCTTTCTCGTCCCATCTAGTGGTCTAAGTAACTTAGCACCACTGGGTTTCTTTGCTTGCTTTTCCTTTCCCCCGATTTTACCCTTAGGTTCAAAACCTTCGGCATTTGCTATAAGAGCTTGCGATTTCCGTCTCAACTCGTCTAAAAGGTCAATCATCTCAAAAACGTGTTTAAGCGTTTCCTCGAAGCGACTGCCCTTTATGAGTATCCACATCGCCTCTTGTCTAGCCGCCTATGTCAATAGGCTCGGGAGGACAAAGCTCACTGAGTACAACCTTGCACTCTTTAACAGTTTGGGTAATGTCTAGATCTCTATTCCAATCATTACATTTTGGGACCAATGAGTTTAAAATCCTTACGTATCACATAAAGTGGGTTCAAAGCCATATCCTAATCTATGAGCACATATAACAACAAACAATCGATTTAATCTCCGATATTATCTCCCTCAAATAATATCATTAAACCACTAATCACATCTAAAATCCCATCAGGTAAGGCAAGCCACGTGGTGTGGACGTTTACCCACCCAAATGATTTAGCAATTAGATTTGCTTCGGTCATACATCACTTATAGCGGAACTTCGTGGGGAAGAATACTATAATGCGTATCTAAGTGTAAACCATTACTCAGTACCAAAGTGAATTACTTGGAATTGCTACATCACCGCAAGCCACGTGGTGTGGACGTTTACGATAACTTCACAACTCTTCATAATTACTTACAACTGTCTACATCAATTAATCCAAAGTCCGTCAGCATAGCAAGCCACGTGGTGTGGACGTTTACTATACTAAGAGACTTTTATAATTGACTCCCAATTACTTGATCCATTTAATCTTGTAAATCAAGACGTGGAGAATCATAAGTGAAACTCGAAGTTTCTAACCAGTGATTCGCCATGCGAACGACCCTATCTCTCATAAATGAGGGAGCCGAGCAGACAAGCGACCCATCTATCAAAGAATGGCACGGAAGTCTCTAATTTGTGTCCTCTACATGACCAAGTGGCTCTGGCTCCATTCCACTCCCCGGGGTGAGAATGAGTCGACTTGAAGTCAGCTTTGGAAAGACAAATTAGGCATTGTTTGATAAACTTAATCAATGTTTCTCGTAAGAGGAATTACAAGAATTCTCCTCCAATGGCTTATCTATATGAACTTCGAAAGTTCATAAAAGTCACCAAGAGAACAGCAATGGAGACCATGGATATGTTTCCATACCCTCTCCCACTTAGCTTTTTATAACAAAGGGATACGCTATCTAATGCATAATTAAATACACATAAGCATAATAATAAGCATACATTTCATGCAAGTACGTTCACAAATAATCAAATAATTACTCAAGTAAAATTATTTCTCGACTATTCGTACCTTGATGAATTCCAGCATGCTTGTCTTGAGTCTTCATTCTACGTCTTGAATACTTTGCCGAGCGACGGAAAAATTCTTTGATTCTCATATTTAATTTTACTCCAATTAAATAAAATCAAATCCATTGATTTCCATATTTAATTCTATTTTAAATAAAATCCAAGATTTTCCAATCCAAAATAAATTTTGAATTAATCTAATGATTTTAAATAAAATACTTAAATTAAATAAAATCAATATTATTAAAATCCATTGATTTCCATATTTAATTCTATTCTAAATAAAATCCAAGATTATCCAATCCAAAATAAATTTTGAATTAATCTAATGATTTTAAATAAAATACTTAAATTAAATAAAATCAATATTTTAATAATTTCTCAATCCTATTTAAATTAGATCTCAAGAATCCTAATCAAAATCGAATTTTGATTCTTCTTAAGACTTCTAATCCAAGTAGGTATAGGATATCTAGAGAAACTAGGATTTTCTTTCCTAATTTAACTCTCCATCTAATTCCATTATTTAATTCTATAATTAAGAAATATAATCCAAATAAAATTTGAATTAATTCCAAAATTAAATTAAATAAAATTAGAAAGATTAAATTATTTCCGGAAAGATCGGATTTACCGGGACGAACCAAAAACGAGACCCGCTCGAATCATCTAGGTTCGTGCCCAATCGAACCATGTACATCACATTCCCAGCCATACACACCAATGTGCTCTCAGCCATGCACATGTACAACACCATGAATCATTCACGTACAGCACATGATAAACATGCACAGGTGATGTTCATCAGCCATGCATCCAAGGAACTAATTCACGCAAGTGGATATTGAATACCAAGCCATGCAATTTGCATGGAGCAAAATTAGTCCACGGGGCCATGTTAAAATTCTATGCAATCGATCGTCTTTTTCAGCGGGGTTGATCATCTTTGACAAGAAGCCTGTGCACGAGCTTGGTCAATTTCCGGCACGGCGTCTCCCTTGACGAACCATGCCATCGACCCGCTGCCGTCATGTGGTCCCACCGCACGAGCAGCCCGCACACTGCCCGCACAGCAGCCCGCTCCGAGTACGCAGCCGAAGCCGCGACCCACGAGCCGCCGCGCGTAGCGGCTGAACCGCTTGGCCTTTGGGCAGCGGTCGACATCCGGCAACTACCAGCCGCCATACAGCCCGGTCCCGCTTCCTTCGATGTCCAGCCGCTGCCTTCGATGTCCGAGCGTGAAGCTGTCTGCGAGCACCGAGCACAACCGCCGGCTGCCGGCGAACCACCGCCACTGGTGGCACACGCCGACACGCCCAGCCGTGTTCAGCCCACGTCCAGCAGCCCACGTGCCTCCAGCTACCTTCCGGCAGCCCGCACCGAGCCCACGAACGATCGATCCGGTTCGATTTCCGAAAACCCTCGATTTTTAATAATTAATTTTTCCGTCCAACACAATTCATACGAGAGATAAAACAAGTACGTAGAACAAATATAGCACAATAATTTAACAAATTAAATTAATCTATGGCTATAAACAACGACAATCGATTATCGAAACAATTAACGAAAAACGTAACCGTACGCTCTGATACAAATTGTTGGAATTCGATATCCCGGGTTATTTAAATTTGCGGAAACTAATAACCCGATCAAACCCTTCGCCGGAGATCATGCGAGCATCACCACGCGAGCCGGGATACGACCGAACGCACAGCGGTGCCCGAAGGCACGCGCACGCCCAGCCGCACCCCCGCGGGTGCGTGCTCACGATCGCACGCGATCGCTTTGAGCGATCGGCTGGGGTGGGGCTGCCCAGCAGCCCCCGCGGCGAGTCCGGCGACTCGCCGCCGCCTGGAGGTCAGCCACCTTCACGGTGGGGAGGGGCGGCACCAGCCCGCGCCCTCCGCGATCGATCCAAGATCGATCGCATCCCCTCGGCTCCAGCCGAGGGTTCGACCCTCTCGCCCCTTTCGAAACCCTAGGCGGGCGATCCCGCGGTCCGGTGGTTTCACCACCACCGCTTGATCGTTCGTCTAATCCGGGGTTCGATCTTTGGATCTTGTTTTTCCGATAATTGATTTCAATAAGAATTAAATAGCGGAAATATTTAATTCACCTTTCGATTCGTTGTGCGGAGAAACGAGATCTTATGATGACCTTGAGATCTTCCCACGTATTCCTTGCACTAGCCCGGACGTCGTGTGGGCGACGATCTACCGAACTCCATGGATCTCCTTCTCTCCTTTCTCTCTCTAGAATTGTGATCTTTAAGTTATGAGAATAGAGAAGACCATGTAGTGCTTTTATAGGCTACGTAGGGGATCTTAAGGAGGTGGAATATTGGGCTTCCAATATTAATGATTAAATTGAGCCCAAGCCCAAATCTATTAATCCATTAATATTAATTAATTCTATTTTCCACTATATAAAATTAATTGCACTCCCAATATTAAACCATATTATATCAAATAATATTTCTCCGGTAGTATTTATTTATTCCGTGTATTTAAGATAGAAATGTCCATGAATAAATTTAAATTAATTGCGTAATTAATTTATTCATCTCTTGTATCCGAGACTAGTACCATTCAACCTTAATTATTATGCGGAACGAATCCACCTGCAGGGTTTACATAATAATTCCTTATGAACTCATCTCGGGGACATTATCAACCCTTCCGGGATACACTTTCCCGTCAAGTATTCACGGCATGCCATATATAAAATATAGTGACCCAACTTAACCGGTAATTAACTCAATAATTAAATCGGTTAATTCCTTTGGTAAATCAAAGTCACTTATATTAAATATACACACCCGCAATAGTTTCGGGGATTAAGAATAAAATACACTGAGACTTAAATCGATTATCGCCGGCAATCCTAATCGATAAATCTCAAACGATCCGCCCAATACACCAAGTGTACAAGTGTGATAAAATAATTAAGATAAATTATTTTCTCTCTCACACAACGACTATACCGATGGATTGGTCCGTGTCCATCTAGGTCGTGAGCTACTGTTCGATTAAATACGAGTAACCGATAGTATGATCTTCTGTGCGCCCATGCAGCACCATACTAACTACAACGTATAAAATCCAGGACTATGATTTGCATATATTTAATTATAAATAATTAAATGCAAATAATTGTTTATTTAATTAAATAGATTAATGGCAATGGATCGTGAGTTTCCGTCACTTAAATCTAGACATTAAGTACACAACTCCAACACCATGGAAACTGAAAGGATAACGGCCTGTGAGGCAGTTAAAAGGTCAGTGTGGCTCCAGAACTTCCTAAGGGACTTAGATGTGGTTTCTAGTTCACCCAAAGCTATTTTGAATAGCGGTATTGGAAAACTTGAAATGCCACGAGTCCACAGTGGGAGATAACATGTAGAGCGCAAGTACCACCTGATTTGAGAGATCGTATAGTAAGACGATGCAGTTGTCACCTAGATAGCATCGAGAGGATTGCCTGGTAAAACCATTCACAGAAGCTCTTCCAGCGGAAGCGTTGGGTAGGCGTGATAAGGTTATGGGAATCTGATGTTTGGTAGAGGGCGACTAGACTTTTAGTATAAGTGGGAGATTGATGGAGTTGTATTCTAAATGTCTAGTTTAGTGCAAATACGGAACTCTTTATCTATACCTTAATTCGATATATGATTCAAGCATAATTGCACTTTATGCAATAGTCCTAGATATATACGTTGTAGACAGTATGGCGTGAGGAGACACGCGGAAGATCATACTGTCGGTTACTCGTATACTATCAAACAGTAGCTCACGACTTAGATGGACAGGGACAATCCATCGGTACGTCGTTGTGTGACTGGTAGATAGTCGGTCTTGACTATCATGTCATACTCGTACACTTGGTGTATTGAGCAGGACCACGGGAGGGTGTTCGATTTATACTAATCGAAGTAATCGAACTAGACCTCAGATATTACGGATATACGAATTCTTAATCCCTATATAATTATAGGTGCGTGTGTCCAATTCTCGGTTCTTTGACTTGCCAATGAGTGAGACTAAATGATTAGTCGAGATTCTCGGTAAATTGGGGATCGTAATTGTACGCACGGCATGCTATAGATTATAGACAGGAAACCGTGTCCCGTTTATCGGGTTGATGACGTCCCCGAGATGAGCTCATAAAGTTTATCATGTAAACCCTGCAGGTGGATTCGTTCCACATGATAATAAGGATGAGTGGTACTAGTCTCGGATAATAAGAAACGAATTAATTTAATTATTAGTAATTAAATAAATTCGTGGACGTTCGATATCTTAAACACGGGGAAAGTCGTATATGTAATTTCGGCGGAAATATTATTGTTGACATAATATTAAATTAATTTCGGGAATTCAATTATTATTTTATAGTGGAGTTAATAATAATTAAATTTGAAATCGATTAATTAAGGAATTGCTTTTAAGTATTCCAAGTTAATTAATATTTCAAATTAGCCCTTAATTAATTTAACCTAAGGTCCCTAACGTAACTCTATATAAACCCCCTCCCTTACCCTCTCTTAACCTAACATTCGCCGCAATAATTATTTTCATCAGAGAAAAATAAATTGCTTAGCGCAATTAAAAGTTTTCTCTGTTAAAAATAAAAGTTAACGCAATAATAATTATTCTTAGAGAATAATTCATTACGCTGGTTGAGACAGAGAGAGTATAGACGGGAGAACTCCAGCGGATCGTTGCCCACACAACGGTTGGAGACGGGGCCTGAGGCATACGTTAGAAGCTCTAAGGTCTCAACAATTCGGCTCCTCCGAATCACGCATCAAAGGTAAAGAATCGAAAACCCTTTTCCGCATCTCTTTCGATTCTTCTCGTACGTAATAATACAACGGACCATCGATTGGTAATCGGGGGTCAAGGTATATTTTCTTCGGCTTCTGGGCGGTTGAGGACCGCCGGATCGGTGGCCGGACGGAGAAAAACGGATCGGAAATAGCCCGGAACAGCAGCATCGCGCTGCTGTTCGGACCAGGCAAGCGCCCGCCTGGGTGGCAGGCGCCCGCTCGCGCTGGGTCGCGAGCGACCGCTCGGGCAGCAAGCGCCCGCTTGCGCGGGTGCGCGAGCGCCCGCCTGGGCGGCAGGCGGCCGCCTGCTCCGGGCAGATCGTGAGCCGCGGCTTCGGCTGCGGCGGACGCGCGATCTCTTGGGCGGGCGGCCATGGCTGATCGGAGGTGACCTCCAGAAGTTGATTGGGGACGTCCGGATGTTCGAGGGTTCGAACGGACGTGTCCCGGATAGTCGATTTCCAACATCATGCTCGAGCCGTTGAGCCGCCGGCGGTCCGGTGATCTTCGATCACCACCGCCCGGTTCAACCTCGACATGGGTCGCGTTTACGGATCTTGGTTCACGATATTTTTACGATAATTAAAACGATTAAATCATAAAGGGGGTTTTACGATTTACCTCGTTCTCGTTGTTCGGAAAAACGAAGAACTCAATTGATGACCTTGAGATCTTCCCACGTATTCCTTGCACTAGCCCGGACGTCGTGTGGGCGACGATCTACCGAACTCCATGGATCTCCTCCACTCTTCAAGAACTTTATGATTGGCGTATCTTAGGTTAATGAATTGTGAAGACCATGTAGTGCTTTTATAGGCTACGTAGGGGATCAAAAGGAGATTAAATATTGGGCTTCTAATATTGAAAATTAAATTGGGTCCAACCCAAATCCATTAATTCTTATCAATATTAATTTTATTTATTTTCCACTATATAAATAAAATTGCACTCCCAATATTTATCCATATTATATCAAATAATATTTCTTCGGTAGTATTATTTATTCCGTGTATTTAAGATTTAAATATCCATGAATAAAATTAATTTATTGCTAATTAATTTATTCATCTCTTATATCCGAGAATAGTACCGTTCAACTTTAATTATTATGCAGATTAAATCCACCTGCAGGGTTTACATAATAATTCCTTATGAACTCATCTCGGGGATATTATCAACCCTTACGGGATACACTTTCCCGTCAAGTATTCACGGCATGTCATATATAAAATATAGTGACCCAACTCAACCGGTAATTGACCCAGTAATTAAACTGGTCAATTCCTTTGGAAAATCAAAGTCACTTATATTAAATATACACACCCGCAATAGTATCGGGGATTAAGAATAAAATACACTGAGACTTAAATCGATTATCGCCGGCAATCCTAATCGATAAATCTCAAACGATCCGCTCAATACACCAAGTGTACAAGTGTGATAAAATAATCAAGACAGATCATTTTCTCTCTCACACAACGACTATACCGATGGATTGGTCCGTGTCCATCTAGGTCGTGAGCAACTGTTCGATTAAATACGAGTAACCGATAGTATGATCTTCTGTGTGGGCCCGACACACCATACTAACTACAACGTATAGAATCCAGGACTATAATTTGCATATATTTAATTATAAATAATTAAACGCAAATAATTGTTTATTTAATTAAATAGATTAATGGCAATGGATTGGGAGTTTCCGTTACTTAAATCTAGACATTAAGTACACAACTCCAACAGGTCTAGAGTCCGAAAACTCTCCTAGTCTTATGAATATCTCCGGTTGTCACACAACCTCCCACTACAACGGCATTCCGGTGTATAAACAGTAATAACAGTAGGTGCAGTTAGTGGTGTACCGCTACTCGGTTCGGCTGGTTCTAAGTCTTTATCGTTTTCTCTCTTTCAAAAAATATTACGTCACTTTGGGCTTGTGGTTCATCTAATAGTCTTCCTCTAAGAATCGGGCGTTAGAACTAACGTCCTTCTGGTTCATAGTACTATTGAACACACAACTTTTGTTCTTCCAGGATATTCTACAACTGCATTGAATGCGCCGTTGTTTCCAGACATACCCATAGAACATAGGTAGTTCCGTATAACTCATGCTTTTACTATTTCTATAAGAGTTCCACTTCTTATTTCCGACACACCATTTCTACACAAGAGTGTATGGTGTAGTCATTTGGGATCAAATCCCAATCTCTGATCAGTATGCCATGCATTCCTCAGACAGGCACTTGCCTCCGCGATTAGATCGCAGGCTTTCAATGGATATACCATGATGGTTCCCCATAATAGCTTTGTGTCCATTGACTTGTCAAAACACTTTGCTTTTGTGGCACATCAGGTATGCTAATCCATTCTTTCGAGTAATCATAAAATGAAGTACTCGTACCTTATTGTCTGAGTAAACAAAGGTCTGCATACATCAGAGTCAATCAATTCTTATACTTGTCCGGATCTTATATCTTATATCCATAAAGGATTGCTTTGTCATGTTATCTTCCAAATTAGATTCTTAGGTCGGAAGGTCCACTCCTTCAACTTAATTGATCAAATATCAATTTTCGACCTTTGAACTTCTTATTTGAATAAACATGATTTAGCATAAGAATCCACAAGTATAATCGATTTAATAAAGAAATCTCTTATTAGTAAAACGAGTTTTATACTACGGTTCGTTGCACCGTGGTGGACTCAGGATTCATCATTTATATATTGCTAGCTAATGTACCAGAATAGATAATATCATTATTTCGTCTTATAACCATCAGATGATTAAAAGAAATAAAATATCCATTCATTAGAAATCCAGAACAAGGTTCTTTCTAAAGGTACATAAAAGCAATAACTCAAAATGAAATCCTATAATTGTCCTCCACTGCAACAGCTGCCTCCTCAACAGCATTGCCCATGTAAACTACGATTTCTTCTTTTCCAAGTCGTCGGGTTTCCTGGAACCCTCGCATTTAGAATGCGCATACCGTCAATGGTTCCATATCTACACACCAGGTTCCGGTAGATAATACCACTGACTATGTTTTATGACTAAAGAAGATTTCGTACTTTCTTTGAGAGGATAATCAGACTTCCAGTACCTAGACTGTTTGCATCGAGAACACTAGCCTATTGGCTTTCTCGCCCCATCTCGTGATCCAAGAAACTTAGGACCACTGGGTTTCTTTGCTTGCTTTTCCTATCCCCCGGTTTTGCCCATAGGTTCGAAACCTTTGGCATTGGCTACAAGAGCTTGCGATTTCCGTCTCAACTCGTCCAAAAGGTCAATCATCTCAAAAACGTGTTTAAGCGTTTCCTCGATTCGACTGGCCTTTATGAGTATCCTCATCGCCTCTTGTCTAGCCTCTACATCATGTCTAAACATCTCCTTGAGTTTGAACATGATAAAATCAGTTCTTTCCTCATCAGTAAAGACATTAGTAGGCTCGGGAGAACAAAGCTCTCTTGAGTACAAACTTGTACTCTTTAACAGTCTGGGCAATGTCCAGATCTCTATTCCAATCAATACATTCAGGGACCAATGAGTTAAATTCCTCAAGTATCACATAAAGTGGGTTCAAAGCCATCCATAATCTATGAGCACATATAACAACAAACAATCGATTTAATCTCCGATATTATCTCCCTCAAATAATATCATTAAACCACTAATCACATCTAAAATCCCATCAGGTAAGGCAAGCCACGTTCGTGTGGACGTTTACCCACCCAAATGATTTAGCAATTAGATTTGCTTCGGTCGTACATCATTATAGCGTTACTTCGTTGGGAAGAATACTATAAAGCGTACCTAAGTGTAAACCATTACTCAGTATCTAAGAAGATTGTTTGGGACACGCATATTCACCGCAAGCCACGTTAGTGTGGACGTTTACGTTAACATGCGCTCCTTTACTCCCCTCTATAACTGTCTACATCAATTATTCTAAAATCTCATTCAGTATAGCAAGCCACGTTCGTGTGGACGTTTACTACACCAAAAGATTTTTATAAGTGATTCCCAATTACTTGATCCATTCGATTTTCGTAAATCAAGACTTGGAGAATCATAAGTGAAACTCGAAGTTTCTAACCAGTGATTCACCATGCGAACAACCCTATCTCTCATAAATGAGGGAGCCGAGCAGACAATCGATCCATCTATAAAAGAATGGTACGAAGGTCTCTAATTTGTGTCCTCTACATGACCAAGTGGCTTTGGCTCCATTCCACTCCCCGGGGTGAGAATGAGTCGACTTGAAATCAGCTTTGGAAAGACAAATTAGGCATTATTTGATAAACTTAATCAATGTTTCTTGTAAGAGGAATTACAAGAACTCTCCTCCAATGACTTGTCTATACGAACTTCGAAAGCTCATAAAAGTCACCAAGAGAACAGTAATGGAGACCATGGCATTGTTTCCAATCCCTCTCCCACTTAGCTTTTTATAACAAAGGGATACGCTATCTAATGCATAATTAAACACATAAGCATGCATACATGAAATAAAGCACATAAATATTATCACATAGTCAAAATAATACTAGAATATTATTTTCCGACTATTATGGCTTTATCGCATCCCCGTACGCATCTTCTAGTCTTCAGTCTTCGTTCTTGAATGCTCCATGTGACGAGAATATTAATCCCAATATTTAAATCTATTTATTTTCAATTAATCCAAAAGTTACTTAATTCGAAAATTAAGTCAATCGAATATATCAAAAATAAAATTAAATATTATTAATATTTTTATTTATTTTTATTTTCCTTTTCTACTCCATTAAATCTCTAGAATAATCTATCCAAGATACACTTGGAATATTCTAGATGATATCCATAATGGAATAAGGAAATAAAATAATTTAGGACTCTTATACTTTCCAAATTTATTTTATTCCTAATCCATGAATATTCCCATGAGTAGGAATAATCAAATAGGAAAATAAATTTAATACTAAATTAATTCTTTTTCTATTTCATGAATATTCCATAAAGAAATAATCAAAATAGGAAAAACCGAATTAAAATAGGAAAGTAAATTTCCGGTAGGAGTAGCATGGATTGGGAGACCCCACGCCACCCCCACCTCGATCGACCGCCGCCTAGGGCACGCCGCCGCCGCCCGGCCCACGCGCCACCACCACTGGTGGCCGGCGTGGCCGAGACTCCCACGGACAGCCCCTCTTGGGGACGAGGGTCGATCGATCCTCATGGGATCGATCATGGGGATTGATCGATCCCCGGTCCTTCGTCTTCTCGCCACTTCGTCTTCTCCGGGGTCTTCGATTCGTCGATCCAATCGCAAAATAAATTACAATAATCTAAATTACAATTCCGGTATCGATTCTATACATGAAATCGACCCTATACATTTTCCGGAAAAACGATGAACATAATAATAAATCCTAAATTCGGTCAACCCCCTAATTTTTACTATTACAAGCATTCACCACACATAAAACGAATCTCGACATGTCCGAGAGTTTAATAATCAAGAACAACATTATGACATTAATTAAAATAATTAAATCTAGCCATAATAATCGGAAACCCTGCAAGGTAGAACAATTTATCGAAAAATACCGTGAACGAAAACCAACGCTCTGATACCAATTGTTGTAAATCGATATCCCGGAATTAATAAATTAATTAAAATTAATTATTTAATTAATTCCGACCGAAATCCTTTGGAGATCGAATATCCGGAGTTGTCAAATTTGCGGAACGACAACTCCAATCGACTCCTTGTAGCCGGAATCAATCCGCCACGAACCACCATGAATATCCGGACCCAACCAAACCCTAACCGCAGCTAAGCCGCGGCTGTTCGGTCGAGCCCATGCACGGGGCTCGCGGCTGATCACGGCAGCCGCCTAGGGCTGCCTTTGACAGCCCACCACGCGTGCCCTAAACCCTCGCCGGACAGCCCAAGCCATCCCGAAGGTTCGCCCCATCCGATCAAGCCCTAGCTGCGGAAGCCACTGCTGCTCGATCGAGGCATGCGCATGTCGCCGGACATGCGCTAGGGTTCAGCCCCTGGCAGCCCGCACAGCTCCGGCGAAGCCCTTTGGATCCGCCGCTGCCAGGCCACGCCAAGCGGTCGCCAGGGTACGAAGCGCTCGCGCGCGACATGGACCAGGCGGGCGCCTGGTCCTCAGGCGAGCGCTTGCCCTCCCAGCGAACGTGGTTCGCGCGATCCTCGTCGCCGGATCGCTCCAGCTGCGGCGGTCCGGTGATCCTTGATCACCACCGCCCGGCTCGACCCCGATGAGGATTCCAAATCTCGGATCTTGGTTCACGATATTTTCACGATAATTAAACGTTAAAATCATCGAAGGGGGTTCAACGATTTTACCTTTGTTCTCGTTGTACGGAAAAACGAAGAACTCAATTTGATGACCTTGCGATCTTCCTACGTATTCCTTGCACCTCGTTCGAACGTCGTGTGGGCGACGATCTATCGAACTCCTATGGATCTCCTTCACTCTTCAAGACTTTATGATTGGCGTATCTTAGGTTAATGAATTGTGAAGACCATGTTGTGCTTTTATAGGCTACGTAGGGGATCATAAGGAGGTGGAATATTGGGCTTCCAATATTGAAGATTAAATTGAGCCCAATGCTCAAGTCCATTAATCCTTATCAATATTAATTAATTTATTTTCCACTATATAAATGCTGGAATTCGATATCCCGGGGTATCAAAAATTGCGGAACCGATAACCCCGAACGAAATCCCGTCGCCGGAGATGATCATAGATACCGACTCATCCGCAGGAGTCCGACCTTTGGAGACTACGCGCCCGAAGACACGCAGCCCGCCCCCAACCGATTTTCTCCCGCGAGTCGGAAATCAACAACGCGAACCACCGAACGGAGCCGGGCTCGACCCGAGCATCGCCGCGGGATGAACCCGCGGCTAAACCCTAGCCGAGCCCCCGCTGGGGCTCGCGATCGATCGATCGCATGGGGCTGCCCAGCAGCCCCCGGCGGTGAGTCCGGCGACTCACCGCCATCACCGGAGGTGGGAGGAGCCACCAGCCGCGGCGCCAGCCCGCGGCGGTTCCCCCCCGGCGATCGAGCTAGGGCTCGATCGCCCCCCAGCCGCGGCGTCCAGCCGCGGCCTCTTCTCGGTGCGCGCCGGCGGTCGAAGCCCTAGGCTCGACCGCCACCCCCTCGGCTCCCAGCCGAGGGCTTTCCTCGATCCCGGCGGGGATCTCTAGACCGCCGGCGGTCCGGTGGTCTTCGACCACCACCGCGCGGTCTATCCCCGTCCCCGGGTTCGTCGTCTTTCCCGGATCTTGTGTTCATGTACGTATCACAATTAAATCACATAAATTCACACGAAGGAGTTTATGATTGTACCTTTTGATTCGTTGTGCGGAGAAACGAAATCAAGTTGAAGACCCTTGGATCTTCCCACGTATTCCTTGCACTTCGTTCGAACGTCGGGTGGGCGACGATCTATCGAACTCCTATGGATCTCCTTCAACTCTCTAGAATATCAAGTATGATAATCTTGTCTTATGATTTATGAAGGCCATGTAGTGCTTTTATAGGCTACGTAGGGGATCTAAAGGAGGTGGAATATTGGGCTTCCAATATTGAAGATTAAATTGAGCCCACTGCCCAAGTCCATTAATCCTTATCAATATTAATTAATTTATTTTCCACTATATAAATTAATTGCACTCCCAATATTAAACCATATTATATCAAATAATATTTCTCCGGTAGTATTTATTTATTCCGTGTATTTAAGATTTAAATATCCATGAATAAAATTAATTTATTGCTAATTAATTTTTATTCATCTCTTTAATCCGAGACTAGTACCATTCAACCTTAATTATTGTGCGGAACGAATCCACTCATGAGGTTTACACAATAATTCCTTATGAACTCATCTCGGGGATATTATCAACCCTTACGGGATACACTGTCCGGTCAATTATTCACGGCATGTCATATATAAAATATAGTGACCCAACTTAACCGGAAATTAACCCAATAATTAAATCGGTTAATTCCTTTGGTAAATCAAGGTTACTTATACTAAATATATACACACGCAATAATATCGGGGATTAAGAATAAAATACACTGAGACTCGAATCGATTATCGCCGGCAATCCTAATCGATGAATCTCAACGATCCGCTCAATACACCAAGTGTACAAGTGTGATAAAATAATTAAGATAAATTATTTTCTCTCTCACACAACGACTATACCAATGGATTGGTCCGTGTCCATCTAGGTCGTGAGCAACTGTTTGATTAAATACAAGTAACCGATAGTATGATCTTCTGTGCGCCCATGCTTGCACCATACTAACTACAACGTATAAAATCCAGGACTATAGTTTGCATATATTTAATTAATAATAATTAAACGCAAAACAATTGTTCGTTAATTTAATAGATTAAATGCTATGATCGGGAGTTTACCGTTACTTAAATCTAGACATTAAGTACACAACTCCAACAATCTCCCACTTGTACTAAGGTCTAGTCATTTCCTCCAAACTCCCGGTTCCCATACTCATCACGTGCTTAAGGTGTACTTCCGAGAAGTACTATGTGAATGAGCACTCTAGGTTGCCGCTCTGAAGTTATCTTGGTGACTACTACGTCGTCTCCCTGACGATGACTCATATCAGGTGGTACTTGCACTATGTGTTATCATCACTTTTAGACTTATGACTTCTTCCAGTTCATCATGCACCGCTATAATATAGCCTTTGATAAACTAAGAGTCATTTCCAAGTCTCAGAGGTTATCCCTGAACCTAACCAAAACTTCCGCTGCCTCTGAGGCTGCAGTTCGGTTATGAGAGAGCCTGAGAAGCATCCTGCTTATCACTCTTTACATATTAAAGGTTCCACCCTTTTCCAAAAGTGAACACATAGCCTGATATCGACTTACACTGGTCCTTTTCTGATTTGGGATCTGAGAAACTGTAATCTAAGAAGATTTCGTATTGCTTAGTAATCCAGTGCTTCCAAGTACTCTTACAGCATTCGAATATCTCTTATCCAGATTACTTTGATATCCTCCCACTACGCTAACCGCATAGTTGATATCAGGTTCTTGTTTTCTAACATTGCATTTAAGCTTTCCACACAAAGTGTAGGAAATTGCTTAGTATCATCTACCTCCTTAATGTGTTCGAAACACATGACCTTAGATAGATATACATATTCTGTCTCTGAAGGGTAACGACCTTTCTCAGAATTATGCATGTTTAAAAACAAGCCATAATCGTATAAGATATCTAGGAGAAGTACAATGTTCTTATCCCTAGATCATAAGATCTCAAGAACATGCTCTAACTTCTACTTAATCTTATATCCCGATTCATTTAGACAACCATTATTTTATGCCTGATAATGTCTTTACATTGTGGCCAATGATAAAATATTACCCACATAAAATTCCGAGAAACACCACCTTGTTTCTATTACGTCTCCAATACACCTATCGTTTCTGCCTTTTGATGAATCCATCGAATGGATTATCTCATCAATTCGCAAGTTCCACGATTCAGTACTGCCCTTATGCAGAGCTAGGGATCGATTTCATTTTTACTAGATCCAGAGTCCGAACTCCTCTAGTCTTATGAATATCTCCGGTTGTTCAACAACCTCCCACTGCAATGGCGTTCCGGTGTATAACAGTAATAACAATAGGTGCAGTGTGTGGTGTACTTCTACTCGGTTTAGCTGGTTCTCAGTCTTTTGTCCTTTTTTCTCATTCCAAGGTATTAATTCAGTTCAGGCTTTGTGGTTCATCTAATAGTCTTCCTTTATGAACCGAACGAAAGTTCTTCTGGCTCATAGTACTATAGAACACACAATACTTCGTTCATCTAGGATATCCTACAACCATGCTTGTATCCAGGAATATCCATAGAACATAGGTAGTTCCGAACAACTTGTTCTCCTTTACTTTTAGATTTCCATTTCTTATTTTCAACGCACCATCTCTACACGTGAGTGTATGGAGCGGCCCTTTGGGATTGAATCCCAAACTTTGATTATGCTATGTGTTATTTAGATAGGTGATGGCCTCCGCGACCGAGTCGCAGGCTTCTAATGGATATACTTTAATGGCTCCCCATAACAGCTTTGTGTCCATTGACTAGTCAAAACACTTTGCTTTTATGGCACATTTAAGTACTCTAATCCATCATTGAGTATTCTTGAAAGAACTACTCATGCCTTTCTAATTGACACATATGTCTGCATATCTAATCATTTCTAATACTAGTCCGAATTCTATCCTTTATGAAGAAAGGTTTGCTTAGATGTATTATCCTCCAAATTCAATTCTCAGGTCGGAAGGTCCATTCCTTCAACTATAATTGATCAAATCAATTTCGACCTTTTGAATCTTATTTGAAAATACTACTAAGTACAAGAATTCACAAGTATAATGATTTAATAAAGAAATATATCTAATCAAGTAAAACAAGTTATAGAACGGTTCGTTGCATCGTGGTAGACTTAGGATCTATCATTCATATATTGCTATCTAATGTACCAGAATAGATAATGCCATCATTTCTTATCAAAATCATCCAATGATTAAAGAAATAAAATATCCATTCATAAATAATAGAAATCCAGAACAAAACGTTCTTTCTAAAATAAAGGGTACAAAATGCAATAATCTTGAAATGAAATCCTATTTAACTACTAAAGCAGATAAATGTCTTCCACCGCAACAGCTGCCTCCTCTACAGCTTTTGCCCGTGTAGACTCGAACTCTCCTTCTCTAAGTCGCCGGGTTTTCTGGAACCCCTGCATTCAAAATGCACATACCGTCAGTGGTTCCATATCTACACACCAGATTTCTGGTAGATAATACCGCTGACTATGTTTTTACGACTAAAGAAAAATTCGTACCTTTGAGAGGACAAGATGTAGACCCCCAGTACTCAGACTGCTTCCCTTGGGGATGTTTGCCAGACGGCTTCTTTATCCCACCCTTTGGTCCAAGTCCCTTAGGACCACCGGACCCCCTTGTCTTCTTCTCCTTTTCCTTGCCTTTAGGTCCGAAACCTTTGGCTTTGGCTATAAGAGCTTGCGATTGTTTCAACTCGTCTAAAAGATCCATCATCTCAAAAACATGATCAAGTGTTTCATCGAAGTAACAGATCTTTATGAGTATCCTCATCGCCTCTTTTCTAGCCTCCCCATCATGTCCAAACATCAACTTGAGTTTAAGCATGACATCATGATTAATGGCTAATGAACGAGCACTATCCCATTTTTCAAAGTCAAAAATCTCATCCTCAGTTGAGTTAATGGTGAGTCCAGGAGGACAAGTTTCACTGAGTACGTCTTTGTACTCCTTTACAGTCTGAGCAATGTCTAACCCTTCTTTCCATTCAACACAGTATGGAACCAGTGCGTCAAATTCCTCAAGTATTAACTCAAGTGGATTCATAGCTATTCTCTAAACCTATAAGCACATTTAAACAAACAATTAATTTAATATCCGATATTATCTCCCTTTAATAATATCATTAAATCACTAATTACATCTAAAATCCCATCAGACAAGGCAAGCCACGATAGTGTGGACGTTTACCCATCCAAATGATTTAGCAATTAGATTTGCTTTGGTCGTACATCACTATAGCGTTACTTCGATGGGAAGAATACTATAGAGCGTACCTAAGTGTAAACCATTACTCAGTATCTAAGAAGTTTTTGGGACTCGCATATCACCGCAAGCCACGTTAGTGTGGACATTTACGTTAACACACGATCCTTCTTTCTTCTATAACTGTCTACATCAATCGTTCTAAAATCCCATTCAATGCAGCAAGCCACGATAGTGTGGACGTTTACTACACCAAAAGATTTATACAATTGACATCCAATTACTTGAAGCATTCGATTTCGTAAATCAAGACGCGGAGAATCATAAGTGAAACTCGAAGTTTCTAACCAGTGATCCACCATGCGAACAACCCTATCTCTCATTAGATGAGGGAGCCGAGCAGACAATCGATCCACCTTAAGAAGATGGTACGAATGTCTCTAATTTGTGTCATCCACATGACCAAGTGGCTCTGGCTCCATTCCACTCCCCGGGGTGAGAATGAGTCGACTTGAAGTCAGTTTCAGAAAGACAAATTAGGCATTGTTTGATAAACTTAATCAATGTTTCTTGTAAAAAGGAATTACAAGAATTCTCCTACAATGACACATCTATACGAACTTCAAAAGTCCATAAGAGTCACCAAGAGAACAGTAATGGAGACCATGGGAATGTTTCCATCCCCTCTCCCACTTAGCTTTTTATAACAAAAGGGATACGCTATCTAATGCATAATTAAACACATAAGCATGCATACAAGTAATAAAGCACATAGCACATAGTCAAAATAATGCTAGAATAATTATTTTCCGACTATCATGGCTTTATTCCATCTCCGTATGCTTCTTCTAGTCTTCAGTCTTCGTTCTTGAATGCTCCATGTGACGAGAATATTAATCCCAATATTTAAATCTATTTATTTTTAATAAATCCAAAAGATACTCAATTCGAAAATTAAGTCAATCGAATAAATCAAAAATAAAATTAAATATTATTAATATTTTTATTTATTTATTTTCCTATCTAATTCTATTAAATCTCTAGAATAATCTATCCAAGTCAAACTTGGAATATTCTAGAAGAATAGAATAAGGAAATAAAATAAATTAGGACTCTTCTACTTTCCAAGATTAATTAATTTCCATTACTATGAAAATTCCCATAAAATAGGAATAATCAATTAGGAAATAAATCAATTCTAAATTAATTATTATTCCTTTCTAATTCTATTAAATCTCTAGGATCCTATTCCAAGTAGAACTCGGAATACTCTAGAAGACTTCCATAATAGAATAAAGAATAAAATTAATTCCAATTAATTCTTTTCCTAATCCATGAGAATTCCCAAAAATAGGAAAAACTCAAATAGGAAACTGAATCAATTAGGAAAGCGAATCTAGGTAGGAGTAGCACGGGATGGGAGTTCCCGCACCACCCCACCATCATCGGCCGACCACCACCGGGAGGGAGCATCCGCCGCCGCCACTCCAGCCGGCCAGCCGCCACCGTCGCCGGCGACAGCCCACGGCCGAAGGGGCGCGACGCCCCCACCCTTTGGGCGATCGATTGGGGTCGATCAAGGGGTGATCGATCCCCGGTCCTTCGTCCTCCTCGTCTTCTTCGTCACATGCGTTTTACCGGCGGTCATCTCGGCATCGATCCAACGTAAATAAATTACAAGAAATAAATTTACAATTCCGGTATCGATTCTATACATGAAATCGACCCTATACATTTTCCGGAAAACATAGAACAATAATAATAAATCTAAATTCGGTCAACCCCCGAATTTTTACTATTACAAGCATTCATCCACACAAAACGAATCTCGACATGTCCGAGAGTTTAATAAACGAACAATCATGGTAAATTAAATAGCAATAAATTAAACGGATAATTAACAATTAATTAAACCATGATAGTCGGAATCCCTGCAAGGTAGAACACAATTGAATACATACATGAACACGAAACCTAACGCTCTGATACCAATTGCTGGAATTCGATATCCCGGGGTATCAAAAATTGCGGAACCGATAACCCCGAACGAAATCCCGTCGCCGGAGATGATCATAGATACCGACTCATCCGCAGGAGTCCGACCTTTGGAGACTACGCGCCCGAAGACACGCAGCCCGCCCCCAGCCGATTTTCTCCCGCGAGTCGGAAATCAACAACGCGAACCACCGAACGGAGCCGGGCTCGACCCGAGCATCGCCGCGGGATGAACCCGCGGCTAAACCCTAGCCGAGCCCCCGCTGGGGCTCGCGATCGATCGATCGCATGGGGCTGCCCAGCAGCCCCCGGCGGTGAGTCCGGCGACTCACCGCCATCACCGGAGGTGGGAGGAGCCACCAGCCGCGGCGCCAGCCCGCGGCGGTTCCCCCCCGGCGATCGAGCTAGGGCTCGATCGCCCCCCAGCCGCGGCGTCCAGCCGCGGCCTCTCCTCGGTGCGCGCCGGCGGTCGAAGCCCTAGGCTCGACCGCCACCCCCTCGGCTCCCAGCCGAGGGCTTTCCTCGATCCCGGCGGGGATCTCTAGACCGCCGGCGGTCCGGTGGTCTTCGACCACCACCGCGCGGTCTATCCCCGTCCCCGGGTTCGTCGTCTTTCCCGGATCTTGTGTTCATGTACGTATCACAATTAAATCACATAAATTCACACGAAGGAGTTTATGATTGTACCTTTTGATTCGTTGTGCGGAGAAACGAAATCAAGTTGAAGACCCTTGGATCTTCCCACGTATTCCTTGCACTTCGTTCGAACGTCGGGTGGGCGACGATCTATCGAACTCCTATGGATCTCCTTCAACTCTCTAGAATATCAAGTATGATAATCTTGTCTTATGATTTATGAAGGCCATGTAGTGCTTTTATAGGCTACGTAGGGGATCTAAAGGAGGTGGAATATTGGGCTTCCAATATTGAAGATTAAATTGAGCCCACTGCCCAAGTCCATTAATCCTTATCAATATTAATTAATTTATTTTCCACTATATAAATTAATTGCACTCCCAATATTAAACCATATTATATCAAATAATATTTCTCCGGTAGTATTTATTTATTCCGTGTATTTAAGATTTAAATATCCATGAATAAAATTAATTTATTGCTAATTAATTTTTATTCATCTCTTTAATCCGAGACTAGTACCATTCAACCTTAATTATTGTGCGGAACGAATCCACTCATGCCATATATAAAATATAGTGACCCAACTTAACCGGTAATTAACCCAATAATTAAATCGGTTAATTCCTTTGGTAAATCAAGGTTACTTATACTAAATATATACACCCGCAATAATATCGGGGATTAAGAATAAAATACACTGAGACTCGAATCGATTATCGCCGGCAATCCTAATCGATGAATCTCAACGATCCGCTCAATACACCAAGTGTACAAGTGTGATAAAATAATTAAGATAAATTATTTTCTCTCTCACACAACGACTATACCAATGGATTGGTCCGTGTCCATCTAGGTCGTGAGCAACTGTTTGATTAAATACGAGTAACCGATAGTATGATCTTCTGTGCGCCCATGCTTGCACCATACTAACTACAACGTATAAAATCCAGGACTATAGTTTGCATATATTTAATTAATAATAATTAAACGCAAAACAATTGTTCGTTAATTTAATAGATTAAATGCTATGATCGGGAGTTTACCGTTACTTAAATCTAGACATTAAGTACACAACTCCAACAATAAATTAATTGCACTCCCAATATTAAACCATATTATATCAAATAATATTTCTCCGGTAGTATTATTTATTCCGTGTATTTAAGATATAAATATCCATGAATAAAATTAATTTATTGCTAATTAATTTATTCATCTCTTATATCCGAGAATAGTACCGTTCAACTTTAATTATTATGCGGATTAAATCCACCTGCAGGGTTTACATAATAATTCCTTATGAACTCATCTCGGGGATATTATCAACCCTTACGGGATACACTTTCCCGTCAAGTATTCACGGCATGTCGTATATAAAATATAGTGACCCAACTTAACCGGTAATTGACCCAGTAATTAAACCGGTCAATTCCTTTGGAAAATCAAAGTCACTTATATTAAATATACACACCCGCAATAATATCGGGGATTAAGAATAAAATACTCTGAGATTTAAATCGATTATCCAAGGCAATCCTAATCGATAAATCTCAAGCGATCCGCCCAATACACCAAGTGTACAAGTGTGATAAAATAATTAAGATAAATTATTTTCTCTCTCACACAACGACTATACCGATGGATTGGTCCGTGTCCATCTAGGTCGTGAGCAACTGTTCGATTAAATACGAGTAACCGATAGTATGATCTTCTGTGTGGGCCCGACACACCATACTAACTACAACGTATAGAATCCAGGACTATAATTTGCATATATTTAATTATAAATAATTAAATTCAAATAATTGTTTATTTAATTAAATAGATTAATGACAATGGATCGGGAGTTTCCGTTACTTAAATCTAGACATTAAGTACACAACTCCAACACAGACGACCGGAGCCAAGTCATCAAGGAGGTGGTCAAACGGCGGGCAAAAGTCAGAATTGAAGTCATGGATGAAGTCAGTACCAGGCGAGCTCAACCGTAGCCCCAGGAAGATGGCCCCGTACCAGATTAGGGGATCAGCCGGATAAAGCTCCAGGCAAGAGGCGGTGCGCCTCTGGTGACATGCAGCAAGTGGAAGACATGTTTAGTGGATATTTAATGCAAGGGCTTAAAAGTCTTCATTAGTGGGATTAGATGTGATAGGAGGCTAATAGGTGGCATAATAAGAGCTTGCATGCTCATGCATACAATTAGTATAAAAGAGAGGGAAGAGAGAGAAGAAGGGGACTTCACATTTTTTCTATATTTCCAAATACTTAAAGTAAAGGAAATAAAAGGGCTTTAAGCTCAAGAACACCATGTGTTATTCCCAGATTTTCGGCATACAAACTTCGATCTATAACCTGTCCCAAATCAAATAAATATCTGCTTGGTTCCCTTTCTTATTGACCCCCCCGTTCCAGTGATAGTGTGATTTAGAGAAAAAGGGCCCAAACAACTCTTATGGACTTTTGAAGTTCGTATAGACGAGTCATTGGAGGAGAATTCTTGTAATTCCTTTTACGAGAAACATTGATTAAGTTTATCAAACAATGCCTAATTTGTCTTTCTGAAGCTGACTTCAAGTCGACTCATTCTCACCCCGGGGAGTGGAATGGAGCCAAAGCCACTTGGTCATGTGGATGACACAAATTAGAGACCTTCTTACCATTTCTAGAAATGGATCGATTGTCTGCTCGGCTCCCTCATCTAATGAGAGATAGGGTTGTTCGCATGGTGAATCACTGGTTAGAAACTTTGAGTTTCACTTATGATTCTCCGCGTCCTGATTTACAAAAATAGAATGGATCAAGTAATTGGGAGTCAATTGTAAAAATCTTTTGGTGTAGTAAACGTCCACACTATCGTGGCTTGCTGCACTGAATGGGATTTTGGATCGATTGATGTAGACAGTTATAGAAGGGAGTAAAGGAGTGTATGTTAACGTAAACGTCCACACTATCGTGGCTTGCGGTGAATATGCGTATCCCAAACAATATTCTTAGATACTGAGTAATGGTTTACACTTAGGTACGCTTCTTAGTATTCTTCCCATCGAAGTAACGCTAATGATGATGTACGACCGAAGCAAATCTAATTGCTAAATCATTTGGGTAGGTAAACGTCCACACTATCATGGCTTGCCATATCTGATGGGATTTTAGATGTGATTAGTGGTTTAATGATATTATTTGAGGGAGATAATATCGGAGATTAAATCAATTGTTTGTTGTTATATGTGCTCATAGATTATGGATGGCTTTGAACCCACTTTATGTGATACTTGAGGAATTTAACTCATTGGTCCCTGAATGTATTGATTGGAATAGAGATCTGGACATTGCCCAGACTGTTAAAGAGTACAAGTTTGTACTCAAGTGAGCTTTGTTCTCCCGAGCCTACCAATGTCTTAACTGAGGAGGAAGGGACTGATTTTAATATCATGTTCAAACTCAAGGAGATGTTTAGACATGACGTAGTGGCTAAACAAGAGGCGATGAGGACACTCATAAATGTCATTCATTCGAGGAAGCGCTTGAACAGGTTTCTGAGATGATGGACCTTTTGGACGAGTTGAGACGGAAATCGCAAGCTCTTATAGCCAATGCCAAAGGTTTCGAACCTAAGGGCAAAACCGGGGGAAAGGAAAAGCAAGCAAAGAAACCCAGTGGTCCTAAGTTTCTTGGATCACGAGATGGGACGAGAAAGCCAATAGGCAAGAGTTCTCGATGCAAACAGTCTGGGTACTGGAAGTCTGACTATCCTCTCAAAGAAAGTACGAAATTTTCCTTTAGTCGTAAAACATAGTCAGTGGTATTATCTACCGGAACCTGGTGTGTAGATATGGAACCACTGACGGTATGTGCATTTTAAATGCAAGGGTTCCAGGAAACCCGACAACTTGGAAAAGAAGAAATCGTAGTCTACATGGGCAATGCTGTGGAGGAGGCAGCTGTTGCAGTGGAGGACAATTTTATAGGATTTCATTTTGAGTTATTGCTTTTATGTACCTTTTAGAAAGAACTTTGTTCTGGATTTCTAATGAATGGATTTTTTATATGAATGGATTTTTTATTTCTTTTAATCATCTGATGGTTATAAGAAGAAATAATGATATTATCTATTCTGGTACATTAGCTAGCAATATATAAATGATGAATCTTAAGTCCACCATAATGCAACTAACCGTTTTATATATCTCGTTTTACTTTTAAGAGATATTTCTTTATCAAATCATTTTTACTTGTGGATTCTTATGCTGAGTCATGTTTATTCAAATAAGTAGTTCAAAGGTCGAAAATTGATAGTTTGATCAATTAAGTTGAAGGAGTGGACCTTCCGACCTAAGAATCTAATTTGGAAGATAACATGACCAAGCAATCCTTTATGGATATAAGATATAAGATCCGGACAAGTATTAGAATTGATTTACTCTGATGTATGCAGACCTATGTCTACTCAGACATAATTGTACGAGTACTTCATTTTATGATTACTCAAAAAATGGATTAGCATACCTGATGAGCCACAAAAGCAAAGTGTTTTGACAAGTCAATGGACACAAAGCTATTGTGGAGAACCTTCAAGGTATATCCATTTGTAGCCTGCGATTTTATCGCGGAGGCAAGTGCCTGTCTGAGGAATGCATGGCATACTGATCAGAGATTGGAATTTGATCCCAAATGACTACACCATACACTCTTGTGTAGAAATGGTGTGTCAGAAATAAGAAATGGAACTCTTATAGAAATAGTAAAAGTAGGAGTTATACGGAACTACCTATGTTCTATGGATATGTCCTGTAAACAACGGCGCTTCAATGCGGTTGTAGAATATCCTGGAAGGACAAAAGTTGTGTGTTCAATAGTGCTATGAACCAGAAGGACGTTATAAGTTCTAACGCCCGGTTCTTAGAGGAATACTATTAGATGAACCACAAGCCCAAAGTGACGTAATACTTTGAATGAGAGAAAATGACAAGGACTGAGAACTAGCCGAACCGAGTAGCGGTACACCACTAACTGCACCTACTGTTATTACTGTTTATACACCGGAATGCCGTTGTAGTGGGAGGTTGTGGATCAACCGGAGATATTCATAAGACTAGGAGAGTTTACGGAATCTGGACCTAGTATACATGAAATCGATCCCTTGATCTACATGGAGGCAGTACTAGATCTAAATGTGCCTTCTTGGAAAGCAATAAGGATTATTGCTAAGAGGCAAGATAATTTAGAGTACAAGCTTAGTTCATCCATCTATGGATTGGAACAAAGCATTGAGTTCGTGGTACTTGCAAATTGATGAGATAGTCCATTTCATGGATTCATCAAAGCATAAACGAATAGTGTGTATTGGAAACGTGATGGAAACAAGATGGTGTTTCTCGGGTTTTATGTAGATAACATTTTATCATTGGCAACAATGTAAAGATGTAATCAGACATGAAATGATGGTTGTCTAGATAAATCATTATGAAAGATATAGGAAGAAGTTAGACATGTTCTTGAGATCTTGGATCTCTAGGAAAGAACATTGTACTTCTCCTGGACATCTTACATAGATATGATTATGGTTCGTTTTAACATGCAAGATTCCGAGAAAGGTTCTTTAACTTTCAGATACGGAATGCATCTATCTAAGGATATGTGTTTTGAAACACAAAAAGAGATAGAAGCAGTAAAAGCAGTTTCCTACACTTTGAGTGTGGAAAGCTTAATAAATGCATTGTTGAAAACGAGAACCTGATATCGGCTAAGCGGTCAGCATAGTGGGAGGATATCAAGGTAATCCTAGAAAGGAATACTCGACTGCTGTAATGAACATTTTAAGTACTTTCGAAGTACTAGAAACATTGTTCTAGATTACGGAGCAGACGAACATTTCCTTTGGATTACATTCTCTTAGATTTCTAATCAAATGAGGACCGGTGTAAGTCAATATCAGGCTATGTGTTTCACTATTGAAGGAGAAGGAGTTTTAACATGGAAGAGTGAAAAGCACGGTGTTTTTTTCGGACTCTGCCATGAGCAACCAAATAGCGGCCTCATAGGCAGCGGAAGTTTTGGTATAGCTCCGGGATAATCTCTGGGACTTAGATGTGATTCTTAATTTTCCAAAGGCTATGTAAATAGCGGTGCGATGGCAAATGGCAAGAAATCACAAGTCCATAAGTGTAAGATAACACACAGAGCAAGTACCACCTGATACGAATCATCATCAGGGAAGACGACGCTGTAGTCACCAAGATAACTTCAGAGCGGCAACCTAGATTGCTCATTCACATGGTACTTCTTGGAAGTACAGTTTAAGCACGTGATGAGTATGGGAGTCGGGAGTTTGGAGGAAAGGACTAGACCTTAGTACAAGTGGGAGATTATTGGAGTTGTGTACTTAATGTCTATATTTAAGTAACGGAAACTCCCGATCCATTGCCATTAATCTATTTAATTAAATAAACAATTATTTGCGTTTAATTATTTATAATTAAATATATGCAAATTATAGTCCTAGATTATATACGTTGTAGTTAGTATGGTGTGCGTCGTCACACGGAAGATCATACTATCGGTTACTCGTATATAATCGAACAGTTGCTCACGACCTAGATGGACACGGACCAATCCATCGGTATAGTCGTTGTATGAGGGAGAAAATAATCCGTCTTGATTATTTTATCATACTTGTACACTTGGTGTATTGGGCGGATCGCTTGAGATTTATCGATTAGGATTGCCTTGGATAATCGATTTAAATCTCAGTTTATTTTATTCTTAATCCCCGATACTATTGCGGGTGTGTATATTTAATATAAGTGACTTTGATTTTCCAAAGGAATTGACTGGTTTAATTACTGGGTCAATTACCGGTTAAGTTGGGTCGCTATATTTTATATATGACATGCCGTGAATACTTGACGAGAAAGTGTATCCCGGAAGGGTTGATAATATCCCCGAGATGAGTTCATAAGGAATTCTTATGTAAACCCTGCAGGTGGAATTTATTCCGCATAATAATTAAGGTTGAATGGTACTAGTCTCGGATATAAGAGATGAATAAATTAATTAGCAATAAATTAATTTTATTCATGGATATTTATATCTTAAATACACAGAATAAATAATACTACCGGAGAAATATTATTTGATATAATATGGTTTAAATCGCTAGCGGGCTGTGGTGATCGCTAGCCACGGTTCGACCGTGGCTGGGCATGCGATCACCTGGGGCATGGCTGGGCAGCCCCTTGTGGCTGCTACGAACAGCCGCGAGCCCCACGTGCTGGGATTCGATGTCCCGGGCTATCAAAATTGCGGAACCGATAACCCGATCAAAACCCTTGATCGCCGGAGATTACGAACACCGACTCATCCGCAGGAGTCCGACCTTTGGAGACTACGCGCCCGAAGACACGCAGCCCGCCCCCAGCCGAAGTCCCCCGCGAGTCGGAAATTACGAACGCGAACCACCTCACGAGCCGGGGCCCGACCGAACGCCCAGCGAGGCCCGAAGGCCGCGTGCGCCAGCCGAGCCCCCGCGAGGGGCTCGCGATCGTTTACGGACGATCGCTGGGATGCGCGAGGCATCCCCGGGGGCTGCTCGTAGCAGCCCCGCAGCGAGTCGCGGACTCGCTGCTCGCATGGGGTCAGCCCCGTGCGCCTCTGCTACGGGAACACCCGTAGCGCGCACGAGGCAGCTGCGGGTCATCCCCGCAGCGACCCTCGATCGAGCTCACGGGCTCGATCGCCCCTCGGCTTCGGCCGAGGGCTTTGCTTCCGACGCGCCGCTGGCGATGGCGGCTGGGATCCGCCGTGGCACCAGCCCACGGCATCCCGGACGATCGACCCTAGGTCGATGGTTCATCCCATCGCCGCGCGTCCCGGCGGTCCGAACCCTAGGGTTCGACCGCCGCGTTCGATCCTCGCCGGGGATCTCGAATCCCCGTCCCCGAGGTTCGTCGTTTTTCCGGATCGTGCGTTCATGTATATATCACAATTAAACAAGCACATAATTATAGAGGGGGTTCTCGATTATATTACCTCGATTCGTTGTACGGAGAAACGAATCCAATTGACGACCTTGCGATCTTCCTACGTATTCCTCGCACCTCGTCCGAACGTCGTGTGGACGACGATCTATCGAACTCCTATGGATCTCCTTCACTCTCCAAGACTTTATGATTGGCGTAGGTCAATTATTATGTGTTATGAAAAGTGAAGACCATGTAGTGCTTATATAGGCTACGTAGGGGATCATAAGGAGATTAAATATTGGGCTTCTTAATATTGAAGATTAAATTGAGTCCAACCCAAATCCATTAATCCTTATCAATATTAAATTTTATTTATTTTCCACTATATAAATAAAATTGCACTCCCAATATTAATCCATATTATATCAAATAATATTTCTCCGATTAGTATTATTTATTCCGTGTATTTAAGATTTAAATATCCATGAATAAATTTATTTATTGCTCAATAAATAATATTCATCTCTTATATCCGAGACTAGTACCGTTCAACCTTTATTATTGTGCGGAACGAATCCACTCATGAGGTTTACACAATAATTCCTTATGAACTCATCTCGGGGATATTATCAACCCTTCCGGGATACACTTTCCCGTCAAGTATTCACGACATGTCATATATAAAATATAGCGACCCAATTTTACCGGTAATTAACCCAATAATTAAATCGGTTAATTCCTTTGGAAAATCAAAGTCTCTAATATTAAATATATACACCCGCAATAATATCAGGGATTAAGAATAAAATACTCTGAGATTTAAATTGATTATCCAAGGCAATCCTAATCAATAAATCTCAAGCGATCCGCCCAATACACCAAGTGTACAAGTGTGATAAAATAATTAAGATAAATTATTTTCTCTCTCACACAACGACTATACCGATGGATTGGTCCGTGTCCATCTAGGTCGTGAGCAACTGTTCGATTAAATACAAGTAACCGATAGTATGATCTTCTGTGTGGGCCCGACACACCATACTAACTACAACGTATAAAATCCAGGACTATATTTTGCATAATTAATTAATAATAATTAATTGCAAATAATTGTTTATTAATTAAATAGGTTAAATGCTATGATCGGGAGTTTACCGATACTTAAATCTAGACATTAAGTACACAACTCCAACAATCTCCCACTTGTACTAAGGTCTAGTCATTTCCTCCAAACTCCCGACTCCCATACTCATCACGTGCTTAAGTTATACTTTCCAGAAGTATTATGTGAGTGAGCAATCTAGGTTGTCGCTCTGAAGTTATCTTGGTGACTACTGCGTCGTCTTCCTGACGATGACTCGTATCAGGTGGTACTGGCTCTATGTGTTATCATCACTTTTTTTGAACTTATGACTTCTTCCAGTTCCCCATGCACCGCTATGTACATAGCCTTTGGTGAACTAAGAATCATATCCAAGTTCAGAGGTCATTCCGGAACCTAACCAAAACTTCCGCTGCCTCTGAGGCTGCTATTCGGTTTATGATAGAGTCCGAGAAGCATCATGCTTATCACTCTTTCATCCTTAGGTTCCACCTCTTCTAAAAGTGAACACATAGCCTGATATCGACTTACACTGGTCTTTCTCTGATTTTTGGATCTGAGAAACTGTAATCTAAGAAGATTTCGTTTTGCTAGTAATCCAGTACTTTCAAGTACTTTTACAGCATTCGAATATTTCTTATCCAGATTACTTTGATATCCTCCCACTACGCTAACCGCATAGTTGATATCAGGTTCTCGTTTTTCAACATTGCATCTACAAAGCTCTCTACACTCGAAGTGTAGGTAACTGCTTTGTCTATATCTATCTCCTTTATGTGTTCAAGACACATACCTTAGATAGATGCATTCTGTTCTCGAAAGGCAATAACCTTTCTCAGAATTGTGCATGTTTAAAACAAACCATAATCGTATAAGATATCTTAAGAGAAGTACAAATGTTCTTATCTAGAGATCAAAAAGATTTCTAAGAACATGATCCGACTTCATCTTATATCTTGATTTATTTAGACAACCTCTATTTTATGTCTGACAACACTTTAACATTGTTGCCAACGATGAAGTGTTATCTACACAAAATTCCGAGAAACACCACCCTTGTTTCCATTACGTCTCCAATACACCTTTCCTTGCCTTTTGATGAATCCATAGAATGGACTATCTTATCAATTCGCAAGTTCTTGTGCAGAACTAGGGATCGATTTCATGTCTACCAGATCCAGAGTTCAAAACTCCTCCAGTCTTATGAACATCTCTTGGTTGCTTAACAACCTCCCACTGCAATGGCGTTCCGGTGTATAACAGTAATAACATTAGGTGCAGTTAGTGGTGTACTACTACTCGGTTAGGCTGGTTCTCAGTCTTTCTTTCCTCATTTAAAGTACTTTGTCAATTAGGGCATTGTAGTTCATCTAATAGTTTTCCTCCAAGAACCGGGTGAGGACACCCCTCTGGTTCGTAGCACTATTGAACATACAATTACTTGTTCTTCTAGGATATTCCACAACGACATCGACTGTGCCGTTGTATCCAGAAATATCCATAGAACACAGGTAGTTCCGAACAAACTTGTTCTTTTACTATTAGAATTCCATTTCTCATTCCTGACACACCATGTCTACACATTAGTGTATGGTGCAGTCGTTTGAGACTTAATCTCAATCTTTGATTTATGCTATGTGTTATTTAGATAGGTGATAGCCTCCGCGAACTAGTCGCAGGCTTCCAATGGATATACTTAGAAAGATCCCCATAATGGCTTTGTGTTGAAAACACTCCGCTTTTATGGCATATCAAGTATTCTAATCCATCTTCGAGTATTCTCGAAAGAACGACTTGTGCCTTTCTAATTACACATGTCACCGCATTAATCATAAATCATTTTCAATACTTGTCCGAATTCCATCCTTTATCCAGAAAGGTCAACTTAGTTGTATCATCTTTCAAGATCGATTCTTAGGTCGGGAAGTCCATTCCTCCAACTATAATTGATCAAATCAATTTCGACCTTTTGAATCCTTTTTGAATAGATACTACTAAGTTCAAGAATTCACAAGTATAATGATTAATAAGAGAAATACATCTAATAAGTAAAACAAGTTATACATAACGGTTTGTTGCATCGTGGTAGACTAAGGATTCATCATTCACATATTGCTATCTAATGTACCAGAATAGATATCACCATTATTTCTTATCCAAACCATCAAATGATTAAAGAAATAAAATATCCATTAATAATAAAGAAAACCAGAACAAAGGTTCCTTTTTCAAAGTAAAGGGTACATAAAGCAATAAAATGAAATCCTAAAACAAATAAATGTCTTCCACTGCAACCGCTGCTACCCCAACAGCTTCGCCCATATAGACTCGAACTCTTCTTCTCTAAGTCGCCGGGTTTTCTGGAACCCCTGCATTAAAATAATGCACATACCGTCAGTGGTTCCATATCTACACACCAGAATTCTGGTAGATAATACCGCTGACTATGTTTTTACGACTAAAGAAAAATTCGTACCTCTGAGAGGACATTCAGACTTCCAGTGTCCAGACTTGTTGCATCGGAAGCACTTGCCCTTTGGCTTACTAGCCCCCACTCGTGGTCCATTCCTCTTGGCACCACTGGGTTTCATGGCTTGCTTCCTTCTCTTGCCCCTACCTCCAATAGCTTTCAAGCTTTTGGACTTGGTAGCCACAAGCGCTTGAGACTTGCCCTTCTTGTAGATCCCCTCTGCCGCCTTCAGTTTAGTCAGGAGTTGCGCAAGGCTATAAGATAGTTTACCCATATTATAGCTCATACGAAACTGCTCAAACTTAGGGGTCAGAGACTGGAGTATGATGTCGACTTGCGTCTCATCATCAATGGAAGCTCCTAGGACCTCAAGTTCATTCAACAAACTCATCATCTTGAGAACGTGCTCCCCAACGGGCGTTCCTTCAGACTAAGTAGTCGACATGAGGACTCTCATGGCTTCTTGCCTCGCCGCACGATCCTGCTCCCCAAACATCTCCTTGAGGTTAGTCATCATATCCCGGGCAGTGTCCATTGGCTCATGTTGGGTTTGGAGTACATTTGACATGGAAGCCAAAATATAGCACCTAGCCATTTCATCAGCCTTTTTCCACTTTCGATATTTTGCCTTTTCCTCATCAGTTGAGGCAGCCGTGGGCTCAGCAGGGCATTGCTCATAGAGTACAAACTTGTACTCTTCAGCAGTCAGGACAATGTCCAAATTTCTCTTCCAATCAATGTAATTGGGACCAGTGAGTTTATGTTCCTTGAGTATCACAGAAAGTGGGTTCATAGCTATTCTCTAAACCTATAAGCACATGTAAACAAACAATCAATTTAATGTCCGATATTATCTCCCTCAAATAATATCATTAAATTACTAATTGCGTCTAAAATCCTATCAGGTAAGGCAAGCCACGTTCGTGTGGACGTTTACCCACCCAAATGATTTAGCAATTAGGTTTGCTTCGGTCGTACATCATTATAGCGTTACTTCGTTGGGAAGAATACTATAAAGCGTACCTAAGTGTAAACCATCACTCAGCACTAAGGTGAATCGTTTAGAATTGTTATGTCACCGCAAGCCACGTTTGTGTGGACGTTTACGATAACTCGCAATCCCTCACAATCTCCTATAACTGTCTACATCAATTATTCTAAAATCCCATTCAGTATAGCAAGCCACGTTCGTGTGGACGTTTACTACACCAAGAAATTTATATAATTGAAATCCAATTACTTGATCCATTTGATGTTGTAAATCAAGACGCGGAGAATCATAAGTGAAACTCGAAGTTTCTAACCAGTGATTCACCATGCGAGCGACCCTATCTCTCATAAATGAGGGAGCCGAGCAGACAATCGACCCACCTATCAAAGAATGGTACGAATGTCTCTAATTTGTGTCATCCACATGACCAAGTGGCTCTGGCTCCATTCCACTCCCCGGGGTGAGAATGAGTCGACTTGAAGTCAGTTTCAGAAAGACAAATCAGGCATTGTTTGATAAACTTGATCAATGTTTCTTGTAAGAGGAATTACAAGAATTCTCCTCCAATGACTCGTCTATATGAACTTGAAAGTCCATAAGAGTCACCAAGAGAACAGCAATGGAGACCATGGGAATGTTTCCATCCCCTCTCCCACTTAGCTTTTTACAATAAAGGGATACGCTATCTAGTGCATAAAGTAAACACATATAGCATGCATAAAAGCAATAAAGCACATAGATCACATAGTCAAAATAATGCTAGAAAATTATTTTCCCGACTATCATGGCTTTATCTTCATATGCATCTTCTAGTCTTCAGTCTTCGTTTCTTGAATGCTCCATGTGACGAGAATATTAATCTCCAATATTTAAATCTATTTATTTTCAATTAATCCAAAAGTTACTTAATTCGAAAATTAAGTCAATCGAATATATTAAAAATAAAATTAAATATTATTAATATTTTTATTTTCCTATCTAGTTCTATTAAATCTCTAGAATAATCTATCCAAGTAAAACTTGGAATATTCTAGGAGACATCTATAATAGAACAAGGAAATAAAATAAATTAGGACTTACTACTTTCCAAATTTATTTTTATTCCTAATCCATGAATATTCCCATGAGTAGGAATGATCAAATAGGAAAAATAAATTTAGTACTAAATTAATTAAATTCCTAATCTTTGAATAATTCCATGAAGGAAATAAATCAATAGGAATAAAATTAATTCAAATTAATTCTTTTCCTAATCCATGAGAGTCTCCAAAAGGAGAACGCTCAAATAGGAAAAATCCGAATTAATTAGGAAAGTAATATCTTGGTAGGAATAGCATGGGATTGGGAGATCCCACGCCATCCCCACCGTCGACCTCCACCGCCCGGGACCACCACCGCCGCCGCCCCCAGCCCACGCGCCACCACCACCGGTGGCCGGCGTGGCCGGAAGCCCTAGCGGGCAGCCCCTTCGATGGGGTCGATCGATCCTCATGGGGATGATCGACCCCCCCGGTTTTTCGTCCCCTTAGTCTTCGTCACACGTCTTCGTCTTCCGGCGATCGTCTCATCATCGAACCAACGTAAATAAATTACAAAATTTAAATTACACTATCCGGTATCGATTCTATACATGAAATCGACCCTATACATTTTCCGGAAAAAAAAGAACGTAATAATAAATCCTAAATTCGGTCAACCCCCGAATTTTTACTATTACAAACATTCAACCACACAAAAACGAATCTCGACATGTCCGAGAGTTTAATAAATAATCATGATAATTAATTAAACAATAATTAAATCCAACCATGATAGCCGGAAATCCTGCAAGGTAGAACAATAATCGAATATATACATGAACACGAAACCAAACGCTCTGATACCATTTGCTGGGATTCGATGTCCCGGGCTATCAAAATTGCGGAACCGATAACCCGATCAAAACCCTAGATCGCCGGAGATTACGAACACCGACTCATCCGCAGGAGTCCGACCTTTGGAGACTACGCGCCCGAAGACACGCAGCCCGCCCCCAGCCGAAGTCCCCCGCGAGTCGGAAATTACGAACGCGAACCACCTCACGAGCCGGGGCCCGACCGAACGCCCAGCGAGGCCCGAAGGCCGCGTGCGCCAGCCGAGCCCCCGCGAGGGGCTCGCGATCGTTTACGGACGATTGCTGGGATGCGCGAGGCATCCCCGGGGGCTGCTCGTAGCAGCCCCGCAGCGAGTCGCGGACTCGCTGCTGGCATGGGGTCAGCCCCGTGCGCCTCTGCTACGGGAACACCCGTAGCGCGCACGAGGCAGCTGCGGGTCATCCCCGCAGCGACCCGCGATCGAGCTCACGGGCTCGATCGCCCCTCGGCTTCGGCCGAGGGCTTTGCTTCCGACGCGCCGCCGGCGATGGCGGCTGGGATCCGCCGTGGCACCAGCCCACGGCATCCCGGACGATCGACCCTAGGTCGATGGTTCATCCCATCGCCGCGCGTCCCGGCGGTCCGAACCCTAGGGTTCGACCGCCGCGTTCGATCCTCGCCGGGGATCTCGAATCCCCGTCCCCGAGGTTCGTCGTTTTTCCGGATCGTGCGTTCATGTATATATCACAATTAAACAAGCACATAATCATAGAGGGGGTTCTCGATTATATTACCTCGATTCGTTGTACGGAGAAACGAATCCAATTGACGACCTTGCGATCTTCCTACGTATTCCTCGCACCTCGTCCGAACGTCGTGTGGGCGACGATCTATCGAACTCCTATGGATCTCCTTCACTCTCCAAGACTTTATGATTGGCGTAGGTCAATTATTATGTGTTATGAAAAGTGAAGACCATGTAGTGCTTATATAGGCTACGTAGGGGATCATAAGGAGATTAAATATTGGGCTTCTTAATATTGAAGATTAAATTGGGTCCAACCCAAATCCATTAATCCTTATCAATATTAAATTTTATTTATTTTCCACTATATAAATAAAATTGCACTCCCAATATTAATCCATATTATATCAAATAATATTTCTCCGATTAGTATTATTTATTCCGTGTATTTAAGATTTAAATATCCATGAATAAATTTATTTATTGCTCAATAAATAATATTCATCTCTTATATCCGAGACTAGTACCGTTCAACCTTTATTATTGTGCGGAACGAATCCACTCATGAGGTTTACACAATAATTCCTTATGAACTCATCTCGGGGATATTATCAACCCTTCCGGGATACACTTTCCCTTCAAGTATTCACGGCATGTCATATATAAAATATAGCGACCCAATTTTACCGGTAATTAACCCAATAATTAAATCGGTTAATTCCTTTGGAAAATCAAAGTCTCTAATATGAAATATATACACCCGCAATAATATCAGGGATTAAGAATAAAATACTCTGAGATTTAAATTGATTATCCAAGGCAATCCTAATCAATAAATCTCAAGCGATCCGCCCAATACACCAAGTGTACAAGTGTGATAAAATAATTAAGATAAATTATTTTCTCTCTCACACAACGACTATACCGATGGATTGGTCCGTGTCCATCTAGGTCGTGAGCAACTGTTCGATTAAATACGAGTAACCGATAGTATGATCTTCTGTGTGGGCCCGACACACCATACTAACTACAACGTATAAAATCCAGGACTATATTTTGTTGGAATTCGATATCCCGGGTTATCAAAATTGCGGAACCGATAACCCGAACGAACCCTTCGCCGGAAATCACACGAACGCCGACTCATCCGCCGGAGTCCGGGCTTTGGAGATCACGCGCCCGAAGGCACGCAATCCGCCCCCACCCGAAACCCCCGCGAGCCGGGTCACGCAATCAAAAGGGATCGCGCCAAGCGCGATCGGCCGGGGCTGCCTAGCAGCCCCCCGCGGCGGGTCCGGCGACCCGCCGCCGTCTGGAGGTCCCCACCATCGAGGTGGGGTGGGGTGCGGCACCAGCCCGCGCCCCAGCGGTCGATCGGCGTGATCGACCGCACGCCCTCGGCCCAGCCGAGGGTCGATCCTCCATGCCCGTCGAACCCTAGGCGGGCGGTTCACGCGGTCCGGTGGCTTCGCCACCACCGCGTGTTCGTCCGTCTACTCCGGGTACGAACATCGGATCTTGCGTTCTACGGTATTCTCGATAAATCAAAACCGAATAATATCGAGGGTGTTGAGATATTGTACCTTTCGATTCGTTGTTCGGAGAAACGGAATCAAGATGACCTTTGAATCTTCCCACGTATTCCTTGCACTTCGTTCGAACGTCGGGTGGGCGACGATCTATCGAACTCCTATGGATCTCCTTCAACTCTCTAGAATATCAAGTGTGATAATCTTGTCTTATGAATTATGAAGGCCATGTAGTGCTTTTATAGGCTACGTAGGGGATCTAAAGGAGGTGGAATATTGGGCTTCCAATATTGAAGATTAAATTGAGCCCAATGCTCAAGTCCATTAATCTTTATCAATATTAATTAATTTATTTTCCACTATATAAATTAATTGCACTCCCAATATTAAACCATATTATATCCAAATAATATTTCTCCGGTAGTATTATTTATTCCGTGTATTTAAGATATAAATATCCATGAATAAAATTTATTTATTGCTTAATAAATTTATTCATCTCTTTTATCCGAGACTAGTACCACTCAACCTTATTTATTATGCGGAAATAAATCCACTCGCGAGGTTTACATAATAAATCCTTATGAGCTCATCTCGGGGATATTATCAACCCTTCCGGGATACACTGTCCCGTCAATAATTCACGGCATGCCATATATAAAATATAGTGACCCAACTCAACCGGTAATTGACCCAATAATTAAATCGGTCAATTCCTTTGGAAAATCAAAGTCACATATATTAAATATACACACCCGCAATTGTATCGGGGATTAAGAATAAAATACACTGAGTCTCAAATCAATTATCGCCGAGCAAACCTAATTGATGAGTCTCAATCGATCCGCTCAATACACCAAGTGTACAAGTGTGATAAAATAATTAAGATAAATTATTTTCTCTCTCACACAATGACTATACCGATGGATTGGTCCGTGTCCATCTAGGTCGTGAGCAACTGTTCGATTAAATACGAGTAACCGATAGTATGATCTTCTGTGCGCCCATGCTTGCACCATACTAACTAAAACGTATAAAATCCAGGACTATAATTTGCATATATTTAATTAACAATAATTAAAAGCAAATGAATGTTCATTATAAATAGGTAAATGAAAGTGCATACAGAGTTCAGAATACTCAAATCTAGACATTAAGTATACTACTCCATCAATCTCCCACTTATACTAAGGTCTAGTCTTATCCTCCAAACTTCTGACTCCCAAACCCTCCAAGTGCTTGTTATATGCTTCGCTAGGAAGTATCTTGGTGAAAGGGTCCGCTAGGTTGTCCTCCGAAGCTATCTTGGTGACTATCGCATCGCCCCTCTTGACGATGTCTCGAATCAGGTGGTACTTGCGCTCTATGTGTTTTGTAGCACTATGGGACCGTGGTTCCTTACTGTTTGCCACTGCACCGCTATTGTCACAATAAATTGTCATAGCTTTGGGCAAACCCGGAATCACATCTAAGTCCTGGAGGAAATTAAGGAACCATACTGACTCTTTCGCTGCCTCTGAGGCTGCAACATATTCAGCTTCCATGGTAGAGTCTGAAATGCACTTTTGCTTAACACTCCTCCATGATACGGCTCCACCTCCCAAAGTGTACACATAGCCTGATGTCGACTTTCGCCGGTCCTTATCAGCTTGGAAATCCGAATCAGTATATCCCAAGGGAATTAGATTGTCTGCCCCGTAACTCAGAACATAATCCCTAGTATTTCGCAAATACTTGAAAATGCTCTTTACGGCAGTCCAATGAGCCCTTCCAGGGTTACTCTGATATCTCGCTACTACGCCAACTGCATAGCAGATATCAGGCCTCGTGCATAACATTGCATACATCAAGCTTCCCACAGCCGAAGCGTAGGGAACTGCTTTCATTTCATCTTTCTCCTTTTGTGTCTGAGGACACATCTCCTTAGAAAGATAAGTTCCTTTGCTGAAGGGTAGATCACCGTTCTTGGAATCTTGCATGTTAAAACGAGCCAGAATCGTGTCTATGTAAGATTGCTGGGATAGGTACAAAACTGCTCAAAACTAGGGGTCAGAGACTGGAGTATGATGTCGACTTGCGTCTCACCATCAATCATAGCTCCTAGGACCTCCAATTCATTCAACAAACTCATCATCTTGAGAACGTGCTCCTCAACGGGCATTCCTTCAGACTGAGTAGTCGACATGAGGACTCTCATTGCTTCTTGCCTTCCCGCACGGTCATGATGCCCAAACATCTCCTTGAGGTTAAATAACATATCCTCGGCAGTGTTCATCGGCTCATGTTGGGTTTGGAGTACATTTGACATAGAAGCCAAAATATAGCACCTAGCCATCTCATCAGCCTTTTTCCACTTCCGATATGCTTCTTTTTCCTCATCAGTTGAGGCGGCCGTGGGTTCAGCAGGGCATTGCTCATAGAGTACAAACTTGTACTCTTCAGCAGTCAGGACAATGTCCAAATTTCTCTTCCAATCAATGTAATTGGGACCAGTGAGTTTATGTTCCTTGAGTATCACAGAAAGTGGGTTCATAGCTATTCTCTAAACCTATAAGCACATGTAAACAAACAATCAATTTAATATCCGATATTATCTCCCTCAAATAATATCATTAAATTACTAATTGCGTCTAAAATCCCATCAGGTAAGGCAAGCCATGTGGTGTGGACGTTTACCCACCCAAATGATTTAGCAATTAGATTTTCTTTGGTCATACATCAATCATAGCGTAACTTCGTGGGGAAGAATACTATAACGCGTATCTAAGTGTAAACCATCACTCAGCACTAAAGTACATCGCTTGGAATTGCTACGTCACCGCAAGCCACGTGGTGTGGACGTTTACGACAATTTCACAACTCTTCACAATCACTTATAACTGTCTACATCAATTAATCCAAAATCCGTCAGCATAGCAAGCCACGTGGTGTGGACGTTTACTACACCAAGAGACTTTTATAATTGACTCCCAATTACAAGATCCATTCGATTTCGTAGATCAAGACTTGGAGAATCATAAGTGAAACTCGAAGTTTCTAACCAGTGATTCACCATGCGAGCGACCCTATCTCTCATAAATGAGGGAGCCGAGCATACAATCGACCCACCTATCAAAGAATGGTACGAAGGTCTCTAATTTGTCTCATCCACATGACCAAGTGGCTCTGGCTCCATTCCACTCCCCGGGGTGAGAATGAGTCGACTTGAAGTCAGTTTCAGAAAGACAAATTAGGCATTGTTTGATAAACTTGATCAATGTTTCTTGTAAGAGGAATTACAAGAATTCTCCTCCAATGACTTGTCTATATGAACTTCAAAAGTCCATAAAAGTCACCAAGAGAACAGTGATGGAGACCATGGGAATGTTTCCATCCCCTCTCCCACTTAGCTTTTTACGATAAAGGGATACGCTATCTAGTGCATAAAGTAAACACATATAGCATGCATGTAAACAATAAAGCACATAGATCACATAGTCAAAATAATGCTAGAGAATTATTTTTCCCGACTATCATGGCTTTATCTTCATATGCATCTTCTAGTCTTCAGTCTTCGTTTCTTGAATGCTCCATGTGACGAGAATATTAATTTCCAATATTTAAATCTATTTATTTTCAATTAATCCAAAAGTTACTTAATTCGAAAATTAAGTCAATTGAATATATCAAAAATAAAATTAAATATTATTAATATTTTTATTTATTTATTTTCCTATCTAGTTCTTATTAAATCTCTAGAATAATCTATCCAAGTAAAATTTGGAATATTCTAGAAGATATCTATAATAGAACAAGGAAATAAATTAGGACTCACTACTTTCCAAATTTATTTTTATTCCTAATCCATGAATATTCCCATGAGTAGAAATAATCAAATAGGAAAAATAAATTTAGTACTAAATTAATTAAATTCCTAATCTTTGAATAATTCCATGAAGAAAATAAATCAATAGGAATAAAATTAATTCCAATTAATTCTTTTCCTAATCCATGAGAGTTTCCAAAAGGAGAACACTCAAATAGGAAAAATCCGAATTAATTAGGAAAGTAATATCTTGGTAGGAATAGCATGGAATTGGGAGATCCCACGCCATCCCCACCATGATGGATCGGCCGGCCACTCGGGGAGGAGCGCCGCCGCCGCCTAGCCACGCCGGCTAGGCTATGGATCGATCACCTGTTGGAAATCGATATCCCGGGCTATTAAAATTTGCGGAAAAATAATAACCCGAACGAAATCCTTCATCGCCGGAATAATCGGATCCCCGACTCATCCGCAGGAGTCCGACCTTTGGAGACTACGCGCCCGAAGACACGCAGCCCGCCCCCAGTCGATTTTCTCCCGCGAGTCGGATCCACGAACGCGAACAACCGAACGACGGAACCGGGCTCGACGAGAGAATCATCGCCGCGGGAAAAACCCCGCGGCTAGAAACCCTAGCCGAGCCCCCGCCGTGAAGGGGCTCGCGATCGCGCACCAAGCGATCGCTGGGGCTGCCCAGCAGCCCCCGGTGGTGAGTCCGGCGACTCACCACCACCGCCGGAGGAGGGCGGTCAGCTCCCAGCTGACCCGCCGCGGCCCAGCCGCGGCTTCCCTCGCGATCGCGCACCAGCCGCGATCGCTAGCCCCGGCCGAAGCCGGGGTTACTCCCGTGCGCGCGCCGCCGGGGAAGAGGTGGCCAGGGGGTTCGCTCTGCCGTGGCACCAGCCCACGGCCGAACCCCCAGCGATCGACTTCACGTCGATCGCATGCCCCGGCGTCCAGCTGGGGCTTTCTCTTACCCGCGCGCCGGCGGTCGAAGCCCTAGGGCTCGACCGCCACCCTCGACTCGATTCGAGGGTTTCCCGATCTTCGCTGGGGATCTCGAATCCCCGTCCCCGAAGTTCGTACGTTTACTCGGATCGTGTGTTCATGTACGTACTACAATCAATTCACACAAAATCATAAAAGAGGGTTTATGATTTTACCTTCGATTCGTTGTACGGAGAAACGAATTTACGCGTTGATGACCTTGCGATCTTCCCACGTATTCCTTGCACCTTGTCCGAACGTCGTGTGGGCGACGATCTATCGAACACCTTATGGATCTCCTTCACTCTCCTAAGACTTTTTAGTTGGCGTAACTTAGGTTTTCTTAGTTATGAAAAGTGAAGACCATGTAGTGCTTTTATAGGCTACGTAGGGGATCATAAGGAGAATAAATATTGGGCTTCCAATATTGAAAATTAAATTGGGTCCAACCCAAATCCATTAATTCTTATCAATATTAATTTTATTTATTTTCCACTATATAAATAAAATTGCACTCCCAATATTATTCCATATTATATCAAATAATATTTCTCCGGTAGTATTATTTATTCCGTGTATTTAAGATTTAAATATCCATGAATAAATTTATTTATTGCTTAATAAATATTATTCATATCTTATATCCGAGACTAGTACCGTTCAACTTTAATTATTATGCGGATTAAATCCACCTGCAGGGTTTACATAATAATTCCTTATGAACTCATCTCGGGGATATTATCAACCCTTACGGGATACACTTTCCCGTCAAGTATTCACGGCATGTCGTATATAAAATATACTGACCCAACTAAACCGGTAATTAACCCAATAATTAAATAGGTTAATTCCTTTGGAAAATCAAAGTCACTTATATTAAATATACACACCCGCAATAAAATTGGGGATTAAGAATAAAATACTCTGAGATTTAAATTGATTATCCAAGGCAATCCTAATCAATAAATCTCAAGCGATCCGCCCAATACACCAAGTGTACAAGTGTGATAAAATAATTAAGATAAATTATTTTCTCTCTCACACAACGACTATACCGATGGATTGGTCCGTGTCCATCTAGGTCGTGAGCAACTGTTCGATTAAATACGAGTAACCGATAGTATGATCTTCTGTGTGCCCATGCCCCACCATACTAACTACAACGTATAAAATCCAGGACTATATTTTGCATAATTAATTAAATGCAAATAATTGTTTATTAATTAAATAGGTTAAATGCTATGACAGGGAGTTTACCGGTACTTAAATCTAGACATTAAGTACACAACTCCAACAATCTCCCACTTGTACTAAGGTCTAGTCATTTGCTCCAAACTCCCGACTTCCATACTCATCACGTGCTTAAGTTATACTTCCCAGAAGTATTATGTGAATGAGCAATCTAGGTTGCCGCTCTGAAGTTATCTTGGTGACTATTGCGTCGTCTCTCTGACGATGATTCGTATCAGGTGGTACTTGCTCTATGTGTTATCATCATCTTTTGAACTTATGACTTCTTCCAGTTCTCCATGCACCGCTATGCACATAGCCTCTGGTGAACCAAGAATCATATCCAAGTTCAGAGGTCATTCCGGAACCTAACCAAAATTTCCGCTGCCTCTGAGGCTGCTATTCGGTTTATGATAGAGTCCGAGAAGCTTCACGCTTATCACTCTTTCTTCCTTAGGTTCCACCTCTTCTAAAAGTGAACACATAGCCTGATATCGACTTACACTGGTCCTTCTCTGATTTTTGGATCTGAGAAACTGTAATCTAAGAAGATTTCGTTTTGCTAGTAATCATGTACTTCCAAGTACTTTTACAGCATTCGAATATCTCTTATCCAGATTACTTTGATATCCTCCCACTACGCAAACCGCATAGTTGATATCAGGTTCTTGTTTTACAACGCCGCACTTGCAAAGCCCTTTACACTCGAAGTGTAAGAATCTGCTTTGTTTATATCTATCTTCTTCATGTGTTCAAGACACATACCTTAGATAGATGCATTCTGTTCTAGAAAGGCAATAACCTTTCTCAGAATTGTGCATGTTTTAAAAACAAACCATAATCGTATAAGATATCTAAAGAGAAGTACAAATGTTCTTATCTAGAGATCGAAAGATTTCTAAGAACATGATCTAACTTCATCTTAATCTTATATCTCGATTTATTTAGACAACCCCTATTTTATATCTGACAACGCTTTTACATTGTTGCCAATGATGAAGTGTTATCTACATAAAATTCCGAGAAACACCACTTTGTTTCCATTACGTCTCCAATATACCAAACTTGTCTTTGCCTCTTGATGAATCCATAAAATGGACTATCTCATCAATTCGCAAGTTCCACAAGTTTCAGCTTTGTGACAATCCATAAATGGATTTACTAAGCTTGTACTCTAAATGATCTTGCCCCTTTAACAATAATAAATTACTGCTATCCAAGTAGGCACATTTAGATTAGTACTGCCTTCTATGCAGAACTAGGGATCGATTTCATGTCTACTAGACCCAGAGTTTAAGACTCCTCCAGTCTTATGAACATCTATGGTTGCTTAACAACCTCCCACTGCAATGGCGTTCCGGTGTATAACAGTAATAACATTAGGTGCAGTTAGTGGTGTACTTCTACTCGGTTAGGCTGGTTCTCAGTCTTCTCTTTCCTTTTTATAAAGTACTTTGTCAGTTAGGGCATTGCAGTTCATATAATAGTCTTCCTCTAAGAACCGGGTGCAGACACCCTTCTGGTTCGTAGTACTATTGAACATACAATTACTTGTTCTTCTAGGATATTCTACAATTACATCGAGTGCGTCATTGTATCCAGAAATATCCATGGAACATAGGTAGTTCCGAATAAACTTGTCCTTTTACTATTAGAATTCTATTTCTTATTCCTGACACACCATGTCTACACGTCAGTGTATGGTGCAGTCGTTTGAGACTATTCTCTTTGATTTATGCCATGTGTTATTTAGATAGGTGACAGCCTCCGCGAACGAGTCGCAGGCTTCTAATGGATATACTTTGAAGGTTCCCCATAATGGCTTTGTGTTGAAAAACACTCCGCTTTTATGGCACATCAAGTATTCTAATCCATCTCCGAGTATTCTTTAAAGAACGACTCGTACTTCTCTAATTACACATATGTCTGCATATATCACCTTTGATCATTCTTAATACTTGTCCGAATTCCATCCTTTATCCAGAAAGGTTGACTTAGTTGTACCATCTTTCAAGATCGATTCTTAGGTCGGGAGGTCCATTCCTCCAACTATAATTGATCGAATCAATTTCGACCTTTTGAATCCCTTTTGAATAGATACTACCAAGTTAAAGAATTCACAAGTATAATGATTGATAAAGAAATACATCTAATAAGTAAAACAAGTTCATATATAACGGTTTGTTGCATCGTGGTAGACTAAGGATTCATCATTCATATATTGCTATCTAATGTACCAGAATAGATATCGCCATTATTTCTTATCTAAACCATCAAATGATTAAAGAAATAAAATATCCATTAATAATAGAAATCCAGAACAAAAGTTCTTTCTAAAAGGTACAAAGCAATAAACTTGAAATGAAATCCTGCAACTATCAAAAAAGATAAATGTCTCCCACTGCAACCGCTGCTTCCTCAACAGCTTCGCCCATGTGGACTCGAACTCTTCTTATCTAAGTCGCTGGGTTTTCTGGAACCCCTGCATTTAGAATGCACATACCGTCAGTGGTTCCATATCTACACACCAGAATTCTGGTAGATAATACCGCTGACTATGTTTTACGACTAAAGAAAAATTCGTACCTTTGAGAGGACAAGATGTAGACCCCCAGTACTCAGACTGCTTCCCTTGGGGATGTTTGCCAGAAGGCTTCTTTATCCCACCCTTTGGTCCAAGTCCCTTAGGACCACCGGACCCCCTTGTCTTCTTCTCCTTTCCTTTGCCTTTAGGTCCGAAACCTTTGGCTTTGGCTATAAGAGCTTGCGATTGTTTCAACTCGTCCAAAAGATCCATCAGCTCAAAAACATGATCAAGTGTTTCATCGAAGTAACAGATCTTTACAAGTATCCTCATCGCCTCTTTTCTAGACTCCCCATCATGTCCAAACAGCAACTTGAGTTTGAGCATGACATCATGATTAATGGCTAGTGAACGAGCACTCTCCCATTTTTCAAAGTCAAAAATCTCATCCTCAGTTGAGTTAATGGTGAATCCAGGAGGACAAGTTTCACTGAGTACGTCTTTGTACTCCTTTGCAGTCTGAGCAATGTCTAACTCTTCTTTCCATTCAACACAGTATGGAACCAGTGCGTTAAATTCCTCAAGTATCATCTCAAGTGGATTCATAGACATTCTCTAAACCTATAAGCACATTTAAACAAACAATTAATTTAATATCCGACGTTATCTCCCTGGAATAACATCATTAAATTACTAATCACATCTAAAATCCCATCAGGTAAGGCAAGCCAAGTGGTGTGGACGTTTACCCACCCAAATGATTTAGCAGTTAGATTTTCTTTGGTCATACATCAATTATAGCGTAACTTCGTGGGGAAGAATACTATAACGCGTATCTAAGTGTAAACCATCACTCAGCACTAAAGTAAATCGTTCGGAACCGCTACATCACCGCAAGCCACGTGGTGTGGACGTTTACGATAATTTCACAACTCTTCACAATCACTTATAACTGTCTACATCAATTAATCCAAAATCCGTTAGCATAGCAAGCCACGTGGTGTGGACGTTTACTATACTAAGAGACTTTTATAATTGACTCCCAATTACAAGATCCATTAGATTTTGTAAATCAAGACTCGGAGAATCATAAGTGAAACTCGAAGTTTCTAACCAGTGATTCGCCATGCGAGCGACCCTATCTCTCATAAATGAGGGAGCCGAGCAGACAAACGACCCACCTATCAAAGAATGGCACGAAAGTCTCTAATTTGTGTCATCCACATGACCAAGTGGCTCTGGCTCCATTCCACTCCCCGGGGTGAGAATGAGTCGACTTGAAGTCAGTTTCAGAAAGACAAATTACGCATTGTTTGATAAACTGGATCAATGTTTCTTGTAAGAGGAATTACAAGAATTCTCCTCCAATGACTTGTCTATATGAACTTCGAAGGTCCATAAAAGTCACCAAGAGAACAGTGATGGAGACCATGGGAATGTTTCCATCCCCTCTCCCACTTAGCTTTTTATAATAAAGGGATACGCTATCTAGTGCATAAAATAAACACATATAGCATGCATACAAGCAATAAAGCACATAGTATCACATAGTCAAAATAATGCTAGAAAATTATTTTCCGACTATCATGGCTTTGTCGCATCTCCGTATGCATCTTCTAGTCTTCAGTCTTCGTTCTTGAATGCTCCATGTGACAAGAATATTAATCTCCAATATTTAAATCTATTTATTTTCAATTAATCCAAAAGTTACTTAATTCGAAAATTAAGTCAATCGAATATATTAAAAATAAAATTAAATATTATTAATATTTATATTTATTTATTTTCCTATCTAATTCTATTAAATCTTTAGAATAATCTATCCAAGTTAAACTCGGAATATTCTAGAAGACTTCTATAATAGAATGAGGAAATAAATAAATTAGGACTCACCACTTTCCAAATTTATTTTTATTCCTAATCCATGAATATTCCCATGAGTAGGAATAATCAAATAGGAAAAATAAATAAATTTAGTACTAAATTAATTAAATTTCTAATCTATGAATATTTCCATGAAGGAAATAAATCAATAGAAATAAAATTAATTTAAATTAATTCTTATCCTAATGCATGAGAGTTTCCTAAAAGGAAAGTACTCAAATAGGAAACCCGAATTAATTTGGAAAGTTGGGTTATGGTAGGAGTAGCACGGGTTGGGAGTCCCCGCACCACCCTCACCGTCGACCGCCGCCCGGGAGGAGCACCGCCGCCGCCTCCAGCCCACGCGCCACCACCACCGGTGGCCGGCGTGGCCGGAAGCTCCCACGGACAGCCCCTCGCCCGGCGATCGATCCATGGGTCGATCATGAGGATGATCGGCCCCTTCGTCCATTGTCATCTTCGTCACACCTTCTTCGTCTTCCGGCGATCGTCTCAACATCGAACCAACGTAATAAAATTACAAGAATTAAATTACACTATCCGGTATCGATTCTATACATGAAATCGATCCTATACATTTTCCGGAAAATAAAGTGCGTAATAATAAATCCTAAATTCGGTCAACCCCCGAATTTTTACTATTACAAATATTCATCCACACAAAACGAATCTCGACATGTCCGAGAGTTTAATCATGATAATTAATTAATAAAAAAACAATTAATTAAATCCAACCATGATAGCCGGAAATCCTGCAAGGTAGAACAATAATCGAGCATATACATGAACACAAAACCAAACGCTCTGATACCAATTGTTGGAAATCGATATCCCGGGCTATTAAAATTTGCGGAAAAATAATAACCCGAACGAAATCCTTCATCGCCGGAATAATCGGATCCCCGACTCATCCGCAGGAGTCCGACCTTTGGAGACTACGCGCCCGAAGACACGCAGCCCGCCCCCAGTCGATTTTCTCCCGCGAGTCGGATCCACGAACGCGAACAACCGAACGACGGAACCGGGCTCGACGAGAGAATCATCGCCGCGGGAAAAACCCCGCGGCTAGAAACCCTAGCCGAGCCCCCGCCGTGAAGGGGCTCGCGATCGCGCACCAAGCGATCGCTGGGGCTGCCCAGCAGCCCCCGGTGGTGAGTCCGGCGACTCACCACCACCGCCGGAGGAGGGCGGTCAGCTCCCAGCTGACCCGCCGCGGCCCAGCCGCGGCTTCCCTCGCGATCGCGCACCAGCCGCGATCGCTAGCCCCGGCCGAAGCCGGGGTTACTCCCGTGCGCGCGCCGCCGGGGAAGAGGTGGCCAGGGGGTTCGCTCCGCCGTGGCACCAGCCCACGGTCGAACCCCCAGCGATCGACTTCACGTCGATCGCATGCCCCGGCGTCCAGCCGGGGCTTTCTTTTACCCGCGCGCCGGCGGTCGAAGCCCTAGGGCTCGACCGCCACCCTCGACTCGATTCGAGGGTTTCCCGATCTTCGCCGGGGATCTCGAATCCCCGTCCCCGAAGTTCGTACGTTTACTCGGATCGTGTGTTCATGTACGTACTACAATCAATTCACACAAAATCATAAAAGAGGGTTTATGATTTTACCTTCGATTCGTTGTACGGAGAAACGAATTTACGCGTTGATGACCTTGCGATCTTCCCACGTATTCCTTGCACCTTGTCCGAACGTCGTGTGGGCGACGATCTATCGAACACCTTATGGATCTCCTTCACTCTCCTAAGACTTTTTAGTTGGCGTAACTTAGGTTTTCTTAGTTATGAAAAGTGAAGACCATGTAGTGCTTTTATAGGCTACGTAGGGGATCATAAGGAGAATAAATATTGGGCTTCCAATATTGAAAATTAAATTGGGTCCAACCCAAATCCATTAATTCTTATCAATATTAATTTTATTTATTTTCCACTATATAAATAAAATTGCACTCCCAATATTATTCCATATTATATCAAATAATATTTCTCCGGTAGTATTATATATTCCGTGTATTTAAGATTTAAATATCCATGAATAAATTTATTTATTGCTTAATAAATATTATTCATATCTTATATCCGAGACTAGTACCGTTCAACTTTAATTATTATGCGGATTAAATCCACCTGCAGGGTTTACATAATAATTCCTTATGAACTCATCTCGGGGATATTATCAACCCTTACGGGATACACTTTCCCGTCAAGTATTCACGGCATGTCGTATATAAAATATAGTGACCCAACTAAACCGGTAATTAACCCAATAATTAAATCGGTTAATTCCTTTGGAAAATCAAAGTCACTTATATTAAATATACACACCCGCAATAAAATTGGGGATTAAGAATAAAATACTCTGAGATTTAAATTGATTATCCAAGGCAATCCTAATCAATAAATCTCAAGCGATCCGCCCAATACACCAAGTGTACAAGTGTGATAAAATAATTAAGATAAATTATTTTCTCTCTCACACAACGACTATACCGATGGATTGGTCCGTGTCCATCTAGGTCGTGAGCAACTGTTCGATTAAATACGAGTAACCGATAGTATGATCTTCTGTGTGCTCATGCCCCACCATACTAACTACAACGTATAAAATCCAGGACTATATTTTGCATAATTAATTAAATACAAATAATTGTTTATTAATTAAATAGGTTAAATGCTATGACAGGGAGTTTACCGGTACTTAAATCTAGACATTAAGTACACAACTCCAACATCACCATCATGGGATCGATCCCAAGCCCTACTCTCTTCGTCACTTCTTCGTCTTCCGGCGATCGTCTCATCATCGAACCAACGTAAATAAATTACAAAATTTAAATTTACAATTCCGGTATCGATTCTATACATGAAATCGACCCTATACATTTTCCGGAAAATAAAGAACGTAATAATAAATCCTAAATTCGGTCAACCCCCGAATTTTTACTATTACAAACATTCAACCACACAAAACGAATCTCGACATGTCCGAGAGTTTAATAATCATGATAATTAATTAAAAAACAATAATTAATTAAATCCAACCATGATAGCCGGAAATCCTGCAAGGTAGAACAATAATCGAACATATAAATGAACACGAAACCAAACGCTCTGATACCATTTGATGGGATTCGATGTCCCGGGCTATCAAAAAAAATGCGGAACCGATAACCCGATCAAAACCTTAGATCACCGGAGATTGGATCCCCGACTCATCCGCAGGAGTCCGACCTTTGGAGACTACGCGCCCGAAGACACGCAGCCCGCCCCCAGCCGAAGTCCCCCACGAGTCGGATCCACGAACGCGAACCACCTCACGAGCCGGGGCCCGACCGAACGCCCAGCGAGGCCCGAAGGCCGCGTGCGCCCAGCCGAGCCCCCGCGAGGGGCTCGCGATCGTCTACGGACGATCGCTGGGGATGCGCGAGGCATCCCCGGGGCTGCTCGTAGCAGCCCCGCAGCGAGTCGCCTGACTCGCTGCTCGCGAGGGCCGAGCCCCGCACGCATCCGCTGCGGGCGAACCCGCAGCACGTACGGGGTCGCTGCGGGTGACCCCGCAGCTTACCCGCGATCGATCGCACCCCTCGGCTCCAGCCGAGGGCTCCTCGCGCCACGCGCCTCCGACGAGGGGGCCGGCGGATCCTCCCGCCGTGGCACCAGCCCACGGCGGATCCCCGACGATCGAACCCTAGGTTCGATCGTGTGCCCCGGCGTTCAGCCGGGGCTCCCCTCTCGTCGCGCGTCCTCGGCGGTCGAACCCTAGGGTTTGTCCGCCCTTCTCGATCCTCGCCGGGGATCTCGAATCCCCGTCCCCGAGGATCGTCGTTTTCACGGATCGTGCGTTCATGTACATATCACAATTAATCATGCACATAATCAAAGAGGGGGTCTCGATTATTACCTCGATTCGTTGTACGGAGAAACGAATCTAATTGATGACCTTGCGATCTTCCTACGTATTCCTCGCACTTCGTCCGAACGTCGTGTGGGCGACGATCTATCGGATTCCTATGGATCTCCTTCACTCTCCAAGACTTTATGATTGGCGTAACTTAGGTTGTGAAAAGTGAAGACCATGTAGTGCTTATTGATGGAGTAGTATACTTAATGACTAGATTTGAGTATTCTGAACTCTGTATGCACTTTCATTTACCTATCTATTACAGACATTCATTTGCTTTTAATTATTGTTAATTAAATACATGCAAATCATAGTCCTGGATTTTATACGTTGTAGTTAGTATGGTGTGTCGGGCCCGCACAGAAGATCATACTATCGGTTACTCGTATTTAATCGAACAGTTGCTCACGACCTAGATGGACACGGACCGATCCATCGGTATAGTCGTTGTGTGAGAGAGAAGATAATTTGTCTTGATTATCTTATCACACTTGTACACTTGGTGTATTGAGCGGATCGATTGAGACTCATCAATTAGGATTGCTCGGCGATAATTGATTTGAGACTCGGAGTATTTTATTCTTAATCCCTAAAATAATTGCGGGTGTGTATATTTAATATTAGTGACTTTGATTTTCCAAAGGAATTAACCGATTTAATTATTGGGTTAATTACCGGTTAAGTTGGGTCACTATATTTTATATATGGCATGCCGTGAATTCTTGAAGGGGCAGTGTATCCCGGAAGGGTTGATAATATCCCCGAGATGAGCTCATAAGGATTTATTATGTAAACCTCGCGAGTGGATTTGTTCCGCATAATAAATAAGGTTGAGTGGTACTATTCTCGGATATAAGAGATGAATAAATTTATTAAGCAATAAATAAATTTTATTCATGGATATTTAAATCTTAAATACACGGAATAAATAATACTAAGTTGGAGAAATATTATTTGGTATAATATGGAATAATATTGGGAGTGCAATTTTATTTATATAGTCGAAAATAAATAAAATTAATATTGATAAGAATTAATGGATTTGGGTTGGACCCAATTTAATTTTCAATATTGGAAGCCCAATATTTATTCTCCTTTTGATCCCCTACGTAGCCTATAAAAGCACTACATGGTCTTCACTTTTCACAACCTAAGTTACGCCAACTATAAAGTTCTTCGAGTGAAGAGGATCCATAGAGTTCGATAGCTCGTCGCCCACCCGACGTTCGAACGGAGTGCAAGGAATACGCGGGAAGATCACGAGGTCATCATCGATTTCGTTTCTCCGAACAACGAATCGTAGGTACAATTCTCAACTAACTTGATTATTGTTCGATTTGTTTTTATCGAGAATACCGTAGAACAAGGATCCGAAGATCGAACCCCGGGACGAGGGTCGAGCCGGGCGGTGGTGGTTGGACCACCGGACCGCCGGCGGCTCGTGGATCCCTCGGGGGGATCGAACGCGCGGACCCTCGGCTGGACGCCGAGGATCGATCGAGCCCTACGGGGCTGATCGCTAGGGCTACGAGTTTTACCCGTAGCAGCTCGTAGCGAGCTGCGGGTTTTCCCGCAGCGGCTCGCTGGACGCGAGCCCTAGCCGCGAGCAGCGGATCGCCGGATCCGCTGCGGGGATGCTGCGAGCATCCCGGGGATGCCGCGAGGCATCCCGTGCGATCGCTGCGAGCGATCGCGAGTCCCCTCGCGGGGACTCGGCTGGGCGTCCGCGTGTCTCGTGCACGCGACGCGTTCGGTCGGGTCCCGGTTCGCGTGGGCTCGTGGTTTCTCCGGCGATTGAGGTTGTCGATTGTATGAACCTCGGCTCGCGGGTTTTCGGGTGGGGGCGGATTACGTGCCTTTGGGTGCGTGGTCTCCAAAGCCCGGACTCCGGCGGATGAGTCGGCGTTTGTACGATCTCCGGCGAAGGGTTCGTTCGGGTTATCGGTTCCGCAATTTTGATAACCCGGGATAGCGAATTCCAACAACTGGTATCAGAGCATGGTTTAAGTTCGCGGTATTTTCGATAAAATTGTTCTACCTTGCAGGGTTCCGACTATTATGGCTTAATTAATTACTCGCTTAATTTATTTTGTCATGATTGTTGTTTTATTAAACTCTCGGACATGTCGAGATTCGTTTTTTGGTGGTGAATGCTTGTAATAGTAAAAATTCGGGGGTTGACCGAATTTAGGATTTATTATTATGTTCATGTTTTTCCGGAAAATGTATAGGGTCGATTTCGTGTATAGAATCGATACCGGAATTGTAATTTAGATTTTGTAAATTTAATTTTGCGATTGGATCGACGTATCGAAGACCGCCGGAGAAGACGAAGTGACGGGATGGACGAAGGGCTAGGGATCGATTGGATCGATCCCCATGATGCCCGGATCGATGGCTATGGGCGATGGGGCTGTTGCCCTAGCCGTGGCTGCCACCGGTTCGGTGGTTGGCGGCGTGGCTGGGCGGCGGCGTTCCTCCCCGTGGCTGGCCGGTCGATCGAAGGTGGGGGTGGTTCGGGGTCTCCCAACCCGGGCTACTCCTACCGGAAATATACTTTCCTAATTAATTCATTATTTCCTATTTTGATTATTTCTTTATGGAATATTCTAGAAAAATAGAAAAAGAATTAATTTAGTACTAAATTTATTTTTCCTATTTGATTATTCCTACTCATGGGAATATTCATGGATTAGGAATAAAATAAATTTGGAAAAGTATAATAGTCCTAATTATTTTATTTCTTTATTTCATTATGGATATCATCTAGAATATTCCAAGAATATCTTGGATAGATTATTTTAGAGATTTAATGAAGTGGAAAAAGAAAATAAAATAAATAAAATATTAATAATATTTAATTTTATTTTTGATATATTCAATTGACTTAATTTTCGAATTAAGTAACTTTTGGATTAATTGAAAATAAATAGATTTAAATATTGGAAATTAATATTCTCGTCACATGGAGCATTCAAGAAACGAAGACTGAAGACTAGAAGATGCGTACGGGGATGTGATGAAGCCATAATAGTCGGAAAATAATATTCTAGTAATTATTTTGACTATGTGATAATACTATGTGCTTTATTACATGTATGCATGCTATATGTGTTTATTTTTATGCACTAGATAGCGTATCCCTTTATTGTAAAAAGCTAAGTGGGAGAGGGTATGGAAACATGCCCATGGTCTCCATTGCTGCTCTCTTGGTGACTTTTATGAACTTTTGAAGTTTATATAGATAAGTCATTGGAGGAGAGTTCTTGTAATTCCTCTTACAAGAGACATTGATTGAATTTATCAAACAATGCCTAATTTGTCCTTCCAAAGCTGATTTCAAGTCGACTCATTCTCACCCCGGGGATTGGAATGGAGCCAGAGCCACTTGGTCATGTAGAGGACACAAATTAGAGACCTTCGTACCATTATTTGATAGATGGATCGATTGTCTGCTCGGCTCCCTCATTTATGAGAGATAGGGTCGTTCGCATGGTGAATCACTGGTTAGAAACTTCGAGTTTCACTTATGATTCTCCACGTCTTGATTTACGAGATTGAATGGATCTAGTAATTGGATTTCAATTATATAAATCTTTTTGGTGTAGTAAACGTCCACACGAACGTGGCTTGCTATACTGAATGGGATTTTAGAATAATTGATGTAGACAGTTATAGGGAATTGTGAAGAGTTGCGAGTTGTCGTAAACGTCCACACGAACGTGGCTTGCGGTAACATAACAGTTCTAAACGATTCACCTTAGTACTGAGTAATGGTTTACACTTAGATACGCGTTATAGTATTCCTCCCAACGAGGTTACGCTATAAGTGATGTATGACCGAAGTAAAATCTAATTGCTAAATCATTTGGGTGGGTAAACGTCCACACGAACGTGGCTTGCCTTACCTGATGGGATTTTAGATGTGATTAGTGATTTAATGATATTATTTGAGGGAGATAATATCGGATATTAAATTGTTTGTTTGTTTTATGTGCTTATAGGTTAAGAATGACTGTGACCCCACTTTGTGATATACTTAAGGATGTAAACTCACCGGTTCCATATGGTGATGATTGGGAACGAAATCTGGACATTGTTCAGACTGTTGAGCTTTCCGAATCCACTGTTGTCCCAACTGATGAGGACATTCGAAATGACCTCAGGATGATGTTGAGACATAGCGTGGAAGCCGGACAAGAGGTGATTAACATACTCACAGAGTTCTCTCTCAATGAGTCCCTTAAAAAGGATTCAACGAGAGCGGAGTTTGTGCGTAAGTTAAGAAAATCACAAGCTTTTGTGGCAAGGCTAGAGGAAAAGCATGCAAAGAAACCCAGTGGCTCAAAGCCACGGATTGGGAAAGGCAAGCCTTCTGGCAAGTGCTTTCGATGCAAGCAGTCTGGGCACTGGAAGTCTGATTATCCTCTCAAAGAAAGTACGAAGTCTTCTTTAGTCGTAAAACATAGTCAGTGGTATTATCTACCGGAACCTGGTGTGTAGATATGGAACCACTGACGGTATGTGCATTTTAAATGCAAGGGTTCCAGGAAACCCGACGACTTGGAAAAGAAGAAATCGTAGTCTACATGGGCAATGCTGTAGAGGAGGCAGCAGTTGCAGTGGAGGACATTTTATAGGATTTCATTTTGGGTTATTGCTTTTATGTACCTTTCAAATTAGAAAGAACTTTGTTCTGGATTTCTAATGAATGGATATTTTATTTCTTTTAATCATTTGATGGTTATAAGAAGAAATAATGGTATTATCTATTTTGGTACATTAGCTAGCAATATATAAATGATGAATTCTGAGTCCACCACGATGCAACGAACCGTTTTATATATAACTCGTTTTACTAATAAGAGATTTCTTTATTTAATCATTTATACTTGTGGATTTTTATGCTAAGTCATATTTATTCAAATGAGAAGTTCAAAGGTCGAAAATTGATTGTAAGATCAATTAAGTTGAAGGAGTGGACCTTCCGACCTAAGAATCTAATTTGGAAGATAATACGACTAAGCAATCCTTTATGGATATAAGGTATAAGACCCGGACAAGTATTAGAATTGATTAACTCTGATGTATGCAGACCTTTGTCTACTCAGACAATAAGATACGAGTACTTCATTTTATGATTACTCGAAAAATGGGTTAGCATACCTGATGTGCCACAAAAGCAAAGTGTTTTGACAAGTCAATGGACACAAAGCTATTGTGGGGAACCATCATGGTATATCCATTGAAAGCCTGCGATCTAATCGCGGAGGCAAGTGCCTGTCTGAGGAATGCATGGCATACTGATCAGAGATTGGGATTTGATCCCAAATGACTACACCATACACTCTTGTGTAGGAATGGTGTGTCGAAAATTAAGAAATGGAACTCTTATAGAAATAGTAAAGGCATGAGTTATACGGAACTACCTATGTTCTATGGATATGTCTGGAAACAACGGCGCATTCAAATGCGGTTGTAGAATATCCTAGAAGAACAAAAGATGTGTGTTCAAATAGTACTATGAACCAGAAGGACGTTATAAGTTCTAACGCCCGGTTCTTAGAGGAAGACTATTAGATAAACCACAAGCCCAAAGTGACGTAATACTTTGAATGAGAGAGAACGATAAGGACTGGATACAGCCGAACCGAGTATAGATACACCACTAGAACCTGCACCTAATACTGTCACTGTTGATACACCGGAACGCCGTCGTAGTGGGAGGGTTGTTAAACAACCGGACAGATGGATTGGACTGGGTAAGTCTTCGGACTCGGCACCCGGAGTTCATGAAGTCGATCCCTGGACCTATGATGAGGCGGTACAAGATATAGATGCGCCTTCTTGGAAGAAAGCGATGAAATCCGAAATAGAATCTATGGATTCTAATAAAGTCTGGGATCTTGTAGAACCACCAAGCGGCGTAAAGCCAATTGGGTAAATGGGTCTACAAGAGAAAGAGAGGATCTGACGAAAAGGTTGAAACCTTTAAAGCTCGGCTTGTTGCGAAAGGATATACTCAGAAAGAGATAATCGATTATGAGGAGACCTTCTCGCCGGTAGCCAAGATAAAGTCGATCCGGATTCTCTTATCCATAGCAGCTCATATGGATTATGAGGTGTGGCAAATGGATGTCAAGACAGCTTTCCTTAATGGAAGTCTTGACGAGACAAACAACCAGAAGGATTCATTACTAATGGGCGAGATCATCTAGTGTGCAAGCTTAATCGATCCATTTATGGATTGAAACAAGCCTCGAGTTCGTGGTACTTGCAAATTGATGAGATAGTCCATTTTATGGATTCATCAAAGCATAGACGAATCGGGTGTATGGGAAACGTGATGGAAACAAGGTGGTGTTTCTCGGGTTTTATGTAGATAACATTTTATCATTGGCAATAATGTAAAGATGTAATCAGACATGAAATGATGGTTGTCTGGATAAATCATTATGAAAGATAAAGGAAGAAGTTGGACCTGTTCTTGAGATCTTGGATCTCTAGGAGAGAACATTGTACTTCTCCTGGACATCTTACATATATATGATTGTGGTTCGTTTTAACATGCAAGATTCCCAGAAAGGTTCGTTACCTTTCAGATACGGAATGCATCTATCTAAGGATATGTGTTTTGGAACACAAAAGGAGATAGAAGCAATGAAAGCAGTTTCCTACACTTTAAGTGTGGAAAGCTCGATGAATGCATTGTTGAAAACAAGAACCTGATATCAGCTATGCGGTTAGCATAGTGGGAGGATATCAAAGTAATCTTGGAAAGGAATACTTGACTGCTGTAATGAACATTTTAAGTACTTTCGAAGTACTGGAAACTATGTTCTGGATTACGGAGCAGACAAACATTTCCTTTGGATTACATTCTCTTAGATTTCTAATCGAATAAGGACCGGTGTAAGTCGATATCAGGCTATGTGTTTCACTATTAAAGGAGAAGGAGTTTTAACATGGAAGAGTGATAAGCACGATGCTTTTCAGACTCTGCCATGGGTAACCAAATAAGCGGCCTCAGAGGCAGCGGAAGTTTTGGTATAGCTCCGGGATAATCTCTGGGACTTAGATGTGATTCTTAATTTGCCAAAGGCTATGTCAATAGCGGTGCGATGGCAAATGGTAAGAAATCACAAGTCCATAAGTGTGAGATAACACATAGAGCAAGTACCACCTGATTCGAGACATCGTCAAGAAGGGCGATGCGATAGTCACCAAGATAGCTTCGGAAGACAACCTAGCGGACCCTTTCACCAAGATACTTCCTAAGGAAGTATATTACAAGCACTTGGAGGGTTTGGGAGTCAGAAGTTTGGAGGATAAGACTAGACCTTAGTATAAGTGGGAGATTGATGGAGTAGTATACTTAATGTCTAGATTTGAGTATTCTGAACTCTGTATGCACTTTCATTTACCTATCTATTACAGACATTCATTTGCTTTTAATTATTGTTAATTAAATACATGCAAATCATAGTCCTGGATTTTATACGTTGTAGTTAGTATGGTGTGTCGGGCCCGCACAGAAGATCATACTATCGGTTACTCGTATTTAATCGAACAGTTGCTCACGACCTAGATGGACACGGACCGATCCATCGGTATAGTCGTTGTGTGAGAGAGAAGATAATTTGTCTTGATTATCTTATCACACTTGTACACTTGGTGTATTGAGCGGATCGATTGAGACTCATCAATTAGGATTGCTCGGCGATAATTGATTTGAGACTCGGAGTATTTTATTCTTAATCCCTAAAATAATTGCGGGTGTGTATATTTAATATTAGTGACTTTGATTTTCCAAAGGAATTAACCGATTTAATTATTGGGTTAATTACCGGTTAAGTTGTGTCACTATATTTTATATATGGCATGCCGTGAATTCTTGAAGGGGCAGTGTATCCCGGAAGGGTTGATAATATCCCCGAGATGAGCTCATAAGGATTTATTATGTAAAACTCGCGAGTGGATTTGTTCCGCATAATAAATAAGGTTGAGTGGTACTATTCTCGGATATAAGAGATGAATAAATTTATTAAGCAATAAATAAATTTTATTCATGGATATTTAAATCTTAAATACACGGAATAAATAATACTAAGTTGGAGAAATATTATTTGGTATAATATGGAATAATATTGGGAGTGCAATTTTATTTATATAGTGGAAAATAAATAAAATTAATATTGATAAGAATTAATGGATTTGGGTTGGACCCAATTTAATTTTCAATATTGGAAGCCCAATATTTATTCTCCTTTTGATCCCCTACGTAGCCTATAAAAGCACTACATGGTCTTCACTTTTCACAACCTAAGTTACGCCAACTATAAAGTTCTGAGAGTGAAGAGGATCCATAGAGTTCGATAGCTCGTCGCCCACCCGACGTTCGAACGGAGTGCAAGGAATACGCGGGAAGATCACGAGGTCATCATCGATTTCGTTTCTCCGAACAACGAATCGTAGGTACAATTCTCAACTAACTTGATTATTGTTCGATTTGTTTTTATCGAGAATACCGTAGAACAAGGATCCGAAGATCGAACCCTGGGACGAGGGTCGAGCCGGGCGGTGGTGGTTGGACCACCGGACCGCCGGCGGCTCGTGGATCCCTCGGGGGGATCGAACGCGCGGACCCTCGGCTGGACGCCGAGGATCGATCGAGCCCTACGGGGCTGATCGCTAGGGCTACGGGTTTTACCCGTAGCAGCTCGTAGCGAGCTGCGGGTTTTCCCGCAGCGGCTCACTGGACGCGAGCCCTAGCCGCGAGCAGCGGATCGCCGGATCCGCTGCGGGGATGCTGCGAGCATCCCGGGGATGCCGCGAGGCATCCCGTGCGATCGCTGCGAGCGATCGCGAGTCCCCTCGCGGGGACTCGGCTGGGCGTCCGCGTGCCTCGTGCACGCGACGCGTTCGGTCGGGTCCCGGTTCGCGTGGGCTCGTGGTTTCTCCGGCGATTGAGGTTGTCGATTGTATGAACCTCGGCTCGCGGGTTTTCGGGTGGGGGCGGATTACGTGCCTTTGGGTGCGTGGTCTCCAAAGCCCGGACTCCGGCGGATGAGTCGGCGTTTGTACGATCTCCGGCGAAGGGTTCGTTCGGGTTATCGGTTCCGCAATTTTGATAACCCGGGATAGCGAATTCCAACACTTATATAGGTTACGTAGGGGATCATAAGGAGACTAAATATTGGGCTTCTAAATATTGAAGATTAAATTGGGCTCAACCCAAATCCATTAATCCTTATCAATATTAAATTTTATTTATTTTCCACTATATAAATAAAATTGCACTCCCAATATTAATCCATATTATATCAAATAATATTTCTCCGATTAGTATTATTTATTCCGTGTATTTAAGATTTAAATATCCATGAATAAATTTATTTATTGCTCAATAAATAATATTCATATCTTATATCCGAGACTAGTACCGTTCAACCTTTATTATTGTGCGGAACGAATCCACTCATGAGGTTTACACAATAATTCCTTATGAACTCATCTCGGGGATATTATCAACCCTTCTGGGATACACTTTCCCGTCAAGTATTCACGGCATGTCATATATAAAATATAGCGACCCAATTTTACCGGTAATCAACCCAATAATTAAATCGGTTAATTCCTTTGGAAAATCAAAGTCTCTAATATTAAATATACACACCCGCAATAATATCGGGGATTAAGAATAAAATACTCCGAGATTTAAATTGATTATCCAAGGCAATCCTAATCAATAAATCTCAAGCTGATCCGCCCAATACACCAAGTGTACAAGTGTGATAAAATAATTAAGATAAATTATTTTCTCTCTCACACAACGACTATACCGATGGATTGGTCCGTGTCCATCTAGGTCGTGAGCAACTGTTTGATTAAATACGAGTAACCGATAGTATGATCTTCTGTGCGCCCATGCACACCATACTAACTACAACGTATAAAATCCAGGACTATATTTTGCATAATTAATTAATAATAATTAAATGCAAATAATTGTTTATTAATTAAATAGGTTAAATGCTATGACGGGGAGTTTACCGATACTTAAATCTAGACATTAAGTACACAACTCCAACAGTTTGCACCTCTTTTAATATGTATGTTTTTGTTAGGATCCACTTATAGGGATCTCTGAACAATTTTGGATGCGTTTGCACCTCTTTATTATTCGGCATGGCTCTTTTCACAATGTGTCAGCCTTTCAAAGTCCGAATAATGTGGCTCTACCCTTTGTTCTAGGTACTTTGAGCTCTTAACTTCGTAGGGCGATTCAAAGGTAAATGTACTTTTCCATTCGGTGCTCGCTTTCGGCCCTGGTCCCATTTGCTTACCCCGATCGCATGCCTACGAAGCCCAATCTGGTTCCAGTGGACTTTATCTAAGCCTCTTGGGTTTGCCAGATAATCTCTTATTCTTTTCCCGAGGGATCCAGAGTCTTCTGAATTCTAATCCCCGAGAAGAGAATTCGTCGGCCCTCAAGTCTTATAGACTTTCACAGGGATGCCGGAAATTTATTTCCTGGTACAGGAATTATCCCTCATTCAGGGGTTGCCTGGGTGAAGCTTAAAGTTCTTCCCGGCCAAGATATATTTATCACCTGGGTACGGCTATAAGCCTCTTCCCGGAAAAATATATACTTTACACTATTCGTATTCGCCCCTTATAGAGGTCTTGCCTTAGTGAAGTTTTAACTTCTTGTAGGCTTATTTTTATTTATTACATGGGTACGGCTTTTAGCCTTTTCCCAGAATGACTATGTTAAAATAAAAATAATGAAGGTAAGAAGAAATTGAAAGTGGTACATTACCTCAAACTTCAAAACCTTCGTTATAGATAGAGTTTGCTAACAAGCATTACATTGTGTCTCCGCCAAAAGGTTTTAAAACATTTTTTGCTCCCAGGCTAATGATAGAATTTTTTCAAATGTAACGCATTCCAGCGATACTGATCTTTCGTGCCGTCGAGTAGCTCTAGTTCATACACTCCGTTCTGGAGGCACTGGCTTACTCTAAACGGTCCTTCCCAGGATTGACCCAGGGCCCCGGGATGTGCTCCCAGGATCTTTTTCAGTACCAGGTCTCCCACTTGGAAGTCTCTGGCCCTTACTTTGGAGTTATACCACTTTGCAATTCTTTGCTTGTTCATTTCGTTCAACGAGTCAGAAGCTAACCTCTTTTCTTCCAAAAGGTCTAGCTCTCTTCGGAGCGCTTCCTCGTTTTCACCGCCGGCTCCCTGGGCGGTTCGATGTGATAACACCGTAATTTCCGCCGGGATCACGGCTTCGGTGCCGAACGCTAATGAATATGGGGTTTCTCCTGTAGCCGATCTGGCTGTTGTCCTGTAGGACCATATAACTTATGGGAGTTCATCTGCCCATTTGCCTTTTCGCTCTTCGAGTTTGGCTTTAATGGTGTGTTTCAGAATCTTGTTGACAGCTTCAACCTGCCCATTCGTTTGGGGGTGGTACGGAGTGGAGAATAATCTTCTGATTTTCCATCTCTCACAAAACTCCGCCACCTCGACCCCGTCGAATTGTTTTCCGTTATCGGAAATTATCGTCTCCGGTAAACCGAAGCGACATATGATATTCTTCCATAGGAATTTGATGACCTGTGCTTGGTCTATCTTGTTCAGTGACTCTTCTTCCACCCATTTGGTGAAATAATCAACTGCTACTATGGCGAATTTCACCCCTCCCCGGGCCGTCGCCAGTGGTCCGATTAAGTCGATCCCCAACGAGCAAATGGCCAGGGACTGTACAGGGATCTCAGCATCTCTGGGGAAGTTCTAATGGTAGGTCCTATTACTTGGCACTTCACGCACTTACGGGCATAGCCAATGGCATCCTTCCGAAGGCTTGGCCAGTAATAGCCTTGACCCATTATCTTATGTGCCAGGGATCTCCCCCCGGCATGGTTCCCACAGATGCCGTCATGGATCTCTTCCAGGAGTCTCAGTCCTTCCTCCTTCGACACGCATTTCAGCAATGGAAGGGAATAACTCTTCCGGTAGAGATCCGAATTTAAGATTGTGTATTTTGCTGCCCGGATTCGCAATTGCTTGCCTTCGGTTTTGTCTGGTGGCAACTCCCCAGTATCTATGTGTTGGGGTTGTGTACTTAATGTCTAGATTTAAGTACCGGTAAACTCCCGGTCATGGCATTTAACCTATTTAATTAATAAACAATTATTTGCAATTAATTATTATTAATTAATTACGCAAAATATAGTCCTGGATTTTATACGCTCGTATTTAATCGAACAGTTGCTCACGACCTAGATGGACACGGACCAATCCATCGGTATAGTCGTTGTGTGAGAGAGAAAATAATTTATCTTAATTATTTTATCACACTTGTACACTTGGTGTATTGGGCGGATCAACTTGAGATTTATTGATTAGGATTGCCTTGGATAATCAATTTAAATCTCGGAGTATTTTATTCTTAATCCCCGATATTATTGCGGGTGTGTATATTTAATACTAGAGGCTTTGATTTTCCAAAGGAATTAACCGATTTAATTATTGGGTTAATTACCGGTAAAATTGGGTCACTATATTTTATATATGACATGCCGTGAATACTTGACGGGAAAGTGTATCCCGGAAGGGTTGATAATATCCCCGAGATGAGTTCATAAGGAATTATTGTGTAAACCTCATGAGTGGATTCGTTCCGCACAATAATAAAGGTTGAACGGTACTAGTCTCGGATATAAGATATGAATATTATTTATTGAGCAATAAATAAATTTATTCATGGATATTTAAATCTTAAATACACGGAATAAATAATACTAAGATGGAGAAATATTATTTGATATAATATGGAATAATATTGGGAGTGCAATTTTATTTATATAGTGGAAAATAAATAAAATTAATATTGATAAGAATTAATAGATTTGGGTTGGACCCAATTTAATTTTCAATATTGAAGCCCAATATTTATTCTCCTTATGATCCCCTACGTAGCCTATATAAGCACTACATGGTCTTCACTTTTCACAACCTAAGTTACGCCAACTAAAAGTCTTGGAGAGTGAGGAAGATCCATAGAGTTCGATAGCTCGTCGCCCACACGACGTTCGAACGGAAGTGCAAGGAATACGCGGGAAGATCACGAGGTCATCAACGATTCGTTTCTCCGTACAACGAATCAAGGTAATAATCGAGAAACCCCCTTCTATGATTATTTGCGTTGAATATATTGTGATATATACATGAACACGCGATCCGGGAAAAACGACGAACCTCGGGGACGGGGATTCGAGATCCCCGGCGAGGATCGAAGGGGGCGGACGAACCCTAGGGTTCGACCGCCGAGGACGCGCGACGAGGAGGGAGCCCCGGCTGGACGCCGGGGCATACGATCGAACCTAGGGTTCGATCGTCGGGGATCCGCCGTGGGCTGGTGCCACGGCGGGTGGATCCGCCGGCCCCTCGTCGGAGGCGCGTGGCGCGAGGAGCCCTCGGCTCCAGCCGAGGGATGCGATCGATCCTCGGATCGATCGCGGGCAAGCTGCGGGTTCACCCGCAGCGACCCCGTACGTGCTGCGGGTTCGCCCGCAGCGGACGCGTACGGGGCTCGGCCCTCGCGAGCAGCGAGTCATCGCGACTCGCTGCGGGGCTGCTACGAGCAGCCCCGGGGATCTCTACGAGCGATCCCAGCGATCGTCGAGGACGATCGCGAGCCCCTCGCGGGGGCTCGGCTGGGCGCACGCAGCTTTCGGGCTTCGCTGGGCGTTCGGTTGGGCCCCGGCTCGTGAGGTGGTTCGCGTTCGTGGATCCGACTCGCGGGAGAAAATCGGCTGGGGGCGGGCTGCGTGTCTTCGGGCGCGTAGTCTCCAAAGGTCGGACTCCTGCGGATGAGTCGGGGATCCAGTCTTCGGTGATCGAGGGTTTTGATTGGGTTATCGGTTCCGCAATTTTGATAGCCCGGGACATCGAATCCCAGCAATTGGTATCAGAGCGTTTGGTTTCGTGTTCATGTATATGTTCGGTTATTGTTCTACCTTGCAGGATTTCCGGCTATCATGGTTAATTTAATTAATTATTGTTTTGTTAATTTTATTATCATGATTATTAAACTCTCGGACATGTCGAGATTCGTTTTTGTGTGGTTGAATGTTTGTAATAGTAAAAATTCGGGGGTTGACCGAATTTAGGATTTATTATTACGCACTTTATCGATACCGGAATTGTAATTTAATATTTTGTAAATTATTTACGTTGGTTCGATGATGAGACGATCGCCGGAAGACAAAGAAGTGACGAAGAGAGAAGGGCTTGGGATCGATCACATGATGGTGATCGACCCATAGCCTAGCCAGCGTGGCTAGGCGGCGGCGGCGCTCCTCCCCGAGTGGCTGGCCGATCCATCTAGGTGGGGATGGTGTGGGGTCTCCCAATCCCATGCTATTCCTACCAAGATCCACTTTCCTAATTAGTTCGGATTTTTCCTATTTGAGTACTTTCCTTTTAGGAAAATCTCATGGATTAGGAAAAGAATTAATTTAAATTAATTTTATTTCTATTGATTTATTTCCTTCATGGAATTATTCATGGATTAGAAATTTAATTAATTTAGTACTAAATTTATTTTTCCTATTTGATTATTCCTACTCATGGGAATATTCATGGATTAGGAATAAAAATAAATTTGGAAAGTAGTGAGTCCTAATTTATTTTATTTCCTTGTTCTGTTATAGATGTCTCCTAGAATATTCCAATTTTACTTGGATAGATTATTCTAGAGATTTAATAGAACTAGATAGGAAAATAAATAAATAAAAAATATTAATAATATTTAATTTTATTTTTGATATATTCAATTGACTTAATTTTCGAATTAAGTAACTTTTGGATTAATTGAAAATAAATAGATTTAAATATTAGAAATTAATATTCTCGTCACATGGAGCATTCAAGAAACGAAGACTGAAGACTAGAGGATGCATATGAAGATAAAGCCATGATAGTCGGGAAAAATAATTCTCTAGCATTATTTTGACTATGTGTTCTATGTGCTTTATTGCTTTCATGCATGCTATATGTGTTTATTTTATGCACTAGATAGCGTATCCCTTTATCGTAAAAAGCTAAGTGGGAGAGGGGATGGAAACATTCCCATGGTCTCCATCACTGTTCTCTTGGTGACTTTTATGGACTTTCGAAGTTCATATAGACAAGTCATTGGAGGAGAATTCTTGTAATTCCTCTTACAAGAAACATTGATCAAGTTATCAAACAATGCCTAATTTGTCTTTCTGAAACTGACTTCAAGTCGACTCATTCTCACCCCGGGGAGTGGAATGGAGCCAAAGCCACTTGGTCATGTGGATGACACAAATTAGAGACTTTCGTGCCATTCTTTGATAGGTGGGTCGCTTGTCTGCTCGGCTCCCTCATTTATGAGAGATAGGGTCGCTCGCATGGTGAATCACTGGTTAGAAACTTCGAGTTTCACTTATGATTCTCCGAGTCTTGATTTACGAAATCGAATGGATCTTGTAATTGGGAGTCAATTATAAAAGTCTCTTGGTGTAGTAAACGTCCACACCACGTGGCTTGCTATACCGACGGATTTTGGATTAATTGATGTAGACAGTTATAAGTAATTGTGAAGAGTTGTGAAATTGTCGTAAACGTCCACACCACGTGGCTTGCGGTAACGTAGCAATTCCAAGCGATATACTTTAGTACTGAGTGATGGTTTACACTTAGATACGCGTCATAGTATTCTTCCCCACGAAGTTACGCTATGATTGATGTATGACCAAAGAAAAACTAATTGCTAAATCATTTGGGTGGGTAAACGTCCACACCACGTGGCTTGCTTTACCTGATGGGATTTTAGACGCAATTAGTAATTTAATGATATTATTTGAGGGAGATAATATCGGACATTAAATTGATTGTTTGTTTACATGTGCTTATAGGTTTAGAGAATAGCTATGAATCCACTTTCTGTGATACTCAAGGAACATAAACTCACTGGCCCCAATTATATTGATTGGAAGAGAAATTTGGACATTGTCCTGACTGCGGAAGAGTACAAATTTGTACTCTCTGATAAATGCCCTGCTGAGCCCACGGCTGCCTCAACTGATGAGGAAAAGGCAACATATCGGAAGTGGAAAAAGGCTGATGAAATGGCTAGGTGCTATATTTTGGCTTCCATGTCAAATGTACTCCAAACCCAACATGAGCCGATGGACACTGCCCGGGATATGATGACTAACCTCAAGGAGATGTTTGGGGAGCAGGATCGTGCGGCAAGGCAAGAAGCCATGAGAGTCCTTATGTCAACTACTCAGTCTGAAGGAACGCCCGTTGGGGAGCACGTTCTTAAGATGATGAGTTTGTTGAATGAACTTGAGGTCCTAGGAGCTTCGATTGATGATGAGACGCAAGTCGATATCATACTCCAGTCTCTGACCCCTAAGTTTGAGCAGTTTCGTATGAGTTATAATATGGGTAAACTATCTTATACTCTTGCGCAACTCCTGACTGAACTGAAGGCGGCAGAGGGGATCTACAAGAAGGGCAAGTCTCAAGCGCTTGTAACTACCAGGCCCAAAAGCTTGAAAGCTATTGGAGGTAGGGGCAAGAAAAGGAAGCAAGCCATAAAACCCAGTGGTGCCAAGAGGAATGGACCACGAGTGGGGGCTAGTAAGCCAAAGGGCTTGTGCTTCCGATGCAAGAAGTCTGGACACTGGAAGTCTGAATGTCCTCTCAGAGGTACGAATTTTTCTTTAGTCGTAAAAACATAGTCAGCGGTATTATCTACCAGAATTCTGGTGTGTAGATATGGAACCACTGACGGTATGTGCATTTCTTTAAATGCAGGGGTTCCAGAAAACCCGGCGACTTAGAGAAGAAGAGTTCGAGTCTACGTGGGCGAAGCTGTTGGGGTAGCAGCGGTTGCAGTGGAAGACATTTATCTGTTTTAAGTTTTCATTTCAGTTATTGCTTATGTACCCCTTTATTTTGAAAAGGAACTTCGTTCTGGTTTTCTTTATTAAATGGATATTTTATTTCTTTAATCATTTGATGGTTTGGATAAGAAATAATGATGATATCTATTATGGTACATTAGATAGCAATATGTGAATGATGAATCCTTAGTCTACCACGATGCAACAAACCGTTATGTATAACTTGTTTTACTTATTAGATGTATTTCTCTTATCAATCGTTATACTTGTGAATCCTTGAACTTGGTAGTATCTATTCAAAAGGGATTCAAAAGGTCGAAATTGATTTGATCAATTATAGTTGGAGGAATGGACCTCCCGACCTAAGAATTGATCTTGATAGATGATGCAACTGAGTTAACCTTTCTGGATAAAGGATGGAATTCGGACAAGTATAGAAAATGATTTGTGATTAATGCGGTATGTGTAATTAGAGAAGATACGAGTCGTTCTTCAAGAATACTCGAAGATGGATTAGACTACTTGTTGTGCCATAAAAGCGTAGTGTTTTTAACACAAAGCCATTATGGGGATCCCTCAAAGTATATCCATTAAAAGCCTGCGACTTGTTCGCGGAGGCTATCACCTATCTAAATAACACATAGCATAAATCAGAGATTGAGATTAAATCTCAAACGACTACACCATACACTATTGTGTAGACATGGTGTGTCAGGAATAAGAAATGGAATTCTAATAGTAAAAGAACAAGTTTGTTCGGAACTACCTATGTTCTATGGATATTTCTAGATGCAACGGCACATTATGGTTGTAGAATATCCTAGAAGAACAAGTAATTGTAAGTTCAATAGTACTGCGAACTAGATGGATGTCCTCGCCCGGTTCTTAGAGGAATACTATTAGATGAACTACAATGCCCTAACTGACAAAGTACTTTAAAATGAGGAAAGGAGAGACTGAGAACCAGCCTGACCGAGTAGCAGTACACCACTAACTGCACCTAATGTTATTACTGTTATACACCGGAACGCCATTGCAGTGGGAGGTTGTTAACAAACCGGAGATGTTCATAAGACTGGAGGAGTTTTTGAACTCTGGATCTAGTATACATGAAATCGATCCCTAGTTCTGCATAGGAACTTGCGAATTGATGAGATAGTCCATTCTATGGATTCATCAAAAGGCAAGGAAAGGTGTGTTAGAGACGTAATGGAAACAAGGGTGGTGTTTCTCGGAATTTTGTGTAGATAACACTTCATCGTTGGCAACAATGTAAAAGTGATATCAAACATAAAATAGAGGTTGTCTAAATAAATCGAGATATAAGATTAAGATGAAGTTGGATCATGTTCTTAGAAATCTTCGATCTCTGGATAAGAACATTTGTACTTCTCTTAAGATATCTTATACGATTATGGTTTGTTTTAAACATGCATAATTCTGAGAAAGGTTATTGCCTTTCGGAACAGAATACATCTGTCTAAAGGTATGTGTTTCGAACACATAAAGGAGATGGATATGGACAAAGCAGTTACCTACACTTCGAGTGTTGAGAGCTTTGTAGATGCAATGTTGAAAAACAAAAACCTGATATCAACTATGCGGTTAGCGTAGTGGGAGGATATCAAAGTAATCTGGATAAGAAATATTCGAATGCTGTAAAGTACTTGGAAGTACTGGATTACTGGCAATACGAAATCTTCTTAGATTACAGTTTCTCATATCCAAAATCAGAGAAAGGACCAGTGTAAGTCGATATCAGGCTATGTGTTCACTTTTAGAAGAGGTGGAACCTAAGGATGAAAGAGTGATAAGCGTGATGCTTCTCGGACTCTATCATAAACCGAATAGCAGCCTCAGAGGCAGCGGAAGTTTGGTTAGGTTCCGGAATGACCTCTGAACTTGGATATGATTCTTGGTTCACCAAAGGCTATGTATATAGCGGTGCATGGAGAACTGGAAGAAGTCATAAGTTCAAAAAGTGATGATAACACATAGAGCCAGTACCACCTGATACGAGTCATCGTCAGAGAGACGACGCAGTAGTCACCAAGATAACTTCAGAGCGGCTACCTAGATTGCTCATTCACATAATACTTCTGGAAAGTATAACTTAAGCACGTGATGAGTATGGGAGTCGGGAGTTTGGAGGAAATGACTAGACCTTAGTACAAGTGGGAGATTGTTGGGGTTGTGTACTTAATGTCTAGATTTAAGTACCGGTAAACTCCCGGTCATGGCATTTAACCTATTTAATTAATAAACAATTATTTGCAATTAATTATTATTAATTAATTACGCAAAATATAGTCCTGGATTTTATACGTTATAGTTAGTATGGTGCGCATGGGCGTACAGAAGATCATACTATCGGTTGCTCGTATTTAATCGAACAGTTGCTCACGACCTAGATGGACACGGACCAATCCATCGGTATAGTCGTTGTGTGAGAGAGAAAATAATTTATCTTAATTATTTTATCACACTTGTACACTTGGTGTATTGGGCGGATCAACTTGAGATTTATTGATTAGGATTGCCTTGGATAATCAATTTAAATCTCGGAGTATTTTATTCTTAATCCCCGATATTATTGCGGGTGTGTATATTTAATACTAGAGGCTTTGATTTTCCAAAGGAATTAACCGATTTAATTATTGGGTTAATTACCGGTAAAATTGGGTCGCTATATTTTATATATGACATGCCGTGAATACTTGACGGGAAAGTGTATCCCGGAAGGGTTGATAATATCCCCGAGATGAGTTCATAAGGAATTATTGTGTAAACCTCATGAGTGGATTCGTTCCGCACAATAATAAAGGTTGAACGGTACTAGTCTCGGATATAAGATATGAATATTATTTATTGAGCAATAAATAAATTTATTCATGGATATTTAAATCTTAAATACACGGAATAAATAATACTAAGATGGAGAAATATTATTTGATATAATATGGAATAATATTGGGAGTGCAATTTTATTTATATAGTGGAAAATAAATAAAATTAATATTGATAAGAATTAATAGATTTGGGTTGGACCCAATTTAATTTTCAATATTGAAGCCCAATATTTATTCTCCTTATGATCCCCTACGTAGCCTATATAAGCACTACATGGTCTTCACTTTTCACAACCTAAGTTACGCCAACTAAAAGTCTTGGAGAGTGAGGAAGATCCATAGAGTTCGATAGCTCGTCGCCCACACGACGTTCGAACGGAAGTGCAAGGAATACGCGGGAAGATCACGAGGTCATCAACGATTCGTTTCTCCGTACAACGAATCAAGGTAATAATCGAGAAACCCCCTTCTATGATTATTTGCGTTGAATATATTGTGATATATACATGAACACGCGATCCGGGAAAAACGACGAACCTCGGGGACGGGGATTCGAGATCCCCGGCGAGGATCGAAGGGGGCGGACGAACCCTAGGGTTCGACCGCCGAGGACGCGCGACGAGGAGGGAGCCCCGGCTGGACGCCGGGGCATACGATCGAACCTAGGGTTCGATCGTCGGGGATCCGCCGTGGGCTGGTGCCACGGCGGGTGGATCCGCCGGCCCCTCGTCGGAGGCGCGTGGCGCGAGGAGCCCTCGGCTCCAGCCGAGGGATGCGATCGATCCTCGGATCGATCGCGGGCAAGCTGCGGGTTCACCCGCAGCGACCCCGTACGTGCTGCGGGTTCGCCCGCAGCGGACGCGTACGGGGCTCGGCCCTCGCGAGCAGCGAGTCATCGCGACTCGCTGCGGGGCTGCTACGAGCAGCCCCGGGGATCGCTACGAGCGATCCCAGCGATCGTCGAGGACGATCGCGAGCCCCTCGCGGGGGCTCGGCTGGGCGCACGCAGCTTTCGGGCTTCGCTGGGCGTTCGGTTGGGCCCCGGCTCGTGAGGTGGTTCGCGTTCGTGGATCCGACTCGCGGGAGAAAATCGGCTGGGGGCGGGCTGCGTGTCTTCGGGCGCGTAGTCTCCAAAGGTCGGACTCCTGCGGATGAGTCGGGGATCCAGTCTTCGGTGATCGAGGGTTTTGATTGGGTTATCGGTTCCGCAATTTTGATAGCCCGGGACATCGAATCCCAGCACTATGTACCTTAGGATTGGTGCTCGCCAGTCCTCACCGGTCACGGGCAGGATTGGCAGTTGTTCTGCTCTTCGATCTACCGAGGGACTCAATAACTTAGTCAACATGATTTTTGAAAAATCTGCCGAGCCTTCCGAAGAGGCTAGCTTTGACAAGGCGTCTGCCTGTGAGTTATGTTCCCTCGGGATCTGTTCAATTACTATCTCTGAGATCTTTTTACAAAGTGATCCTACCAACTCCAGGTATTTGATCATTTGTTCTCCCTTGGCTTCATACTCACCAGTAACATGGTTTACAACCAGTTGGGAGTCCATGAATATAATTAATTTTTTCACACCAACGGCTATGGCTAATTCTAATCCCGCGACGAGAGCTTCATATTCAGCCTCATTATTCGACGCAGGGAACTCGAATTTAACCACCTGGGTGATAGAATCTCCCTCGGGTCCAAGTAGTACTATACCGGCCCCCGAGCACGCTGTGGTTGCTGAACCGTCCACGTACAGTTTCCACGCGCGTGATTGATTATTGGACTTTTCCGGGAACGTCAGCTCCACGATAAAATCGGCCAACACTTGGGCCTTGATTGCTGTCCTAGGGCTGAAGGTTATGTCATACTGACTTATCTCCAAAGCCCATTTTAGGAGTCTCCCGGTGACATCGGACCGGTGCAATACTTGCCTTAGCGGCATGGTCGTTAAAACCTCTACGGGGTGCTCAAAAAGATACGCCCGGAGTTTTCTCACTGACACAATAAGGGCATAAGTGAGTTTTTCTAACGGTGTGTACCGTACTTCTGCTTCATGCAGGACTTGGCTCACGAAGTACACGGGGAGGTGTTTTGTTCCTTCGGCTCTCGTCAGTGTTGGAGTTGTGTACTTAATGTCTAGATTTAAGTGACAGAAACTCACGATCCGTTGCCATTAATCTATTTAATTAAATAAACAATTATTTGCGTTTAATTATTTATAATTAAATATATGCAAATCATAGTCCTGGATTTTATACGTTGTAGTTAGTATGGTGCAAGCATGGGCGCACAGAAGATCATACTATCGGTTACTCGTATTTAATCGAACAGTTGCTCACGACCTAGATGGACACGGACCAATCCATCGGTATAGTCGTTGTGTGAGAGAGAAAATAATTTATCTTAATTATTTTATCACACTTGTGCACTTGGTGTATTGAGCGGATCTGCTTGAGATTTATCGATTAGGATTGCCGGCGATAATCGATTTAAGTCTCAGTGTATTTTATTCCTAATCCCCGATACTATTGCGGGTGTGTATATTTAATATAAGTGACTTTGATTTACCAAAGGAATTAACCGATTTAATTATTGGGTTAATTACCGGTTAAGTTGGGTCACTGTATTTTATATATGACATGCCGTGAATACTTGACGGGAAAGTGTATCCCGTAAGGGTTGATAATATCCCCGAGATGAGTTCATAAGGAATTATTATGTAAACCCTGCAGGTGGATTTGTTCCGCATAATAATTAAGGTTGAATGGTACTAGTCTCGGATACAAGAGATGAATAAATTAATTAGCAATAAATTAATTTTATTCATGGAATAAATAATACCACCGGAGAAATATTATTTGATATAATATGGTTTAATATTGGGAGTGCAATTAATTTTATATAGTGGAAAATAGAATTAATTAATATTAATGGATTAATAGATTTGGGCTTGGGCTCAATTTAATCATTAATATTGGAAGCCCAATATTCCAACTCCTTAAGATCCCCTACGTAACCTATAAAAGCACTACATGGTCTTCTATATTCTCATAACTTGAAGATCACAATTCTAGAGAGAGAAAGTAGAGAGGGAGATCCATGGAGTTCGGAAGATCGTCGCCCACCCGACGTTCGAGCTAGTGCAAGGAATACGTGGGAAGATCTGAAGGTCATCGATTGATCTCGTTTCTCCGAACAACGAATCGAAGGTAAAATCGTTAAACACCCTTGATGATTTTATTCGATTATTTATCGTGAAATACCGTGGACGCAAGATCCGAGGATCGAGACCCGTGGAAGAGGTCGAACCGGGCGGTGGTGGTCGAACCACCGGACCGCCGGTGGATCGACGGCTCGACCACGAGGGTCGCATGCGAGGAGGCGATCGAGCTCGGAGCTCGATCGCGGCTGGGGTGCGAGGTTTCTCGCAGCACCCAGCAGCGGGATGCGGGTGTTCCCGCATCGATCCCGCAGCGGCTCGCATGGCGAGTCGCGCCTCCATGGGCAGCGAGTCCGTAGACTCGCTGCGGGCTGCTACGAGGCAGCCCAGCGATCGCAAGGGGCGAACCCCGGCTGGGAGCCGGGGACGCGATCGATAACCCCGATCGATCGCGAGCCGCGAGGGCTGGGCCCCGCGGCTGTCCGCTGGTCGGACCGACACCCCAGGCGGCGGCGAGTCGCCGGACTCGCCGCGGGGGGGTGCTGGGCAGCCCCATCGATCACGATGATCGACGCGATCATCGATCGCGTGTGCCCTAGCCGCGGGGGCTCGGCTGGGCGTGCGTGTGTGGCTTCAGCCACGTCGTGCGTTCGGTTGTGCTCCGGTTCGCATGGCGGTGCTCACGTGATCTCCGGCGAATGGTTTTTGATCGGGTTATTATTTTCCGCAAATTTTAATAGCCCGGGATATCGAATTCCAACAATTGGTATCAAAGCCAGGTTTACGTTCGCGGTATTTTCGATAAAATTGTTCTACCTTGCAGGGTTTCCGACTATTATGGCTAGATATAATTGTTCGTTAATTATTGTCATAATATTGTTCTCTATTATTAAACTCTCGGACATGTCGAGATTCGTTTTATGTGTGGTGAATGCTTGTAATAGTAAAAATTGTTGGAGTTGTGTACTTAATGTCTAGATTTAAGTACCGGTAAACTCCCGGTCATGGTATTTAACCTATTTAATTAATAAACAATTATTTGCAATTAATTATTATTAATTATGCAAAAATATAGTCCTGGATTTTATACGTTATAGTTAGTATGGTGTGTCTGGCCCACACGGAAGATCATACTATCAGTTGCTCGTATTTAATCAAACAGTTGCTCACGACCTAGATGGACACGGACCAATCCATCGGTATAGTCGTTGTGTGAGAGAGAAAATAATTTGTCTTAATTATTTTATCACACTTGTACACTTGGTGTATTGGGCGGATCAGCTTGAGATTTATTGATTAGGATTGCCTAAGATAATCAATTTAAATCTCGGAGTATTTTATTCTTAATCCCTGATATTATTGCGGGTGTGTATATCTAATACTAGAGGCTTTGATTTTCCAAAGGAACTAACCGATTTAATTATTGGGTTAATTACCGGTAAAATTGGGTCGCTATATTTTTTATATGACATGCCGTGAATACTTGACGGGAAAGTGTATCCCGGAAGGGTTGATAATATCCCCGAGATGAGTTCATAAGGAATTATTGTGTAAACCTCATGAGTGGATTCGTTCCGCACAATAATAAAGGTTGAACGGTACTAGTCTCGGATATAAGATATGAATATTATTTATTGAGCAATAAATAAATTTATTCATGGATATTTAAATCTTAAATACACGGAATAAATAATACTAAGATGGAGAAATATTATTTGATATAATATGGAATAATATTGGGAGTGCAATTTTATTTATATAGTGGAAAATAAATAAAATTAATATTGATAAGAATTAATGGATTTGGGTTGGACCCAATTTAATTTTCAATATTGAAGCCCAATATTTATTCTCCTTATGATCCCCTACGTAGCCTATATAAGCACTGCATGGTCTTCACTTTTCACAACCTAAGTTACGCCAACTAAAAGTCTTGGAGAGTGAGGAAGATCCATAGAGTTCGATAGCTCGTCGCCCACCCGACGTTCGAACGGAAGTGCAAGGAATACGCGGGAAGATCACAAGGTCGTCAACCGAATTCGTTTCTCCGTACAACGATTCGAAGGTATAATCGAGAACCCCCTTCTTTGATTATGTGCGTTGTTTTAATCGTGATGCATACATGAACAAGACGATCCGGGAACGTCGAGACCGGGATACGGGGATCTCGCGATCCCCGTCGGGATCGAACAAGGGGCGGCCGAACCCTAGGGTTCGACCGCCGGCGCGCGGGCATGAGGGGAGCCCCGGCTGGACGCCGGGGCGAGCGATCGACGTGAAGTCGATCGCTGGGGGTTCGGCCGTGGGCTGGTGCCACGGCGGATCGAACCCCCCGGCCTCCCTCCGCCGGTGGTGCGCGCAAAGGGAGAAGGCCGCGGCTGGACGCCGCGGCTGGGGCGATCGAACCCTAGTTCGATCGCCGGGGACCGTCGCGGCTTCGCGCCGCGAATGGTGGTCCCCCTCCCGTCGGATGGCGGCGGTGAGTCGCCGGACTCACCGCCAAGGGGCTGTTCCGAACAGCCCCGGCGATCGCCATGCACGGCGATCGCGAACCCCGCGGATGGGGTTCGGCTAGGGTTTAGCCGCGGGTTCATCCCGCGGCGATGCTCTCGTCGAGCCCGGTTCTTCGCGTGGTGTTCGCGTTCGTAATTTCCGACTCGTGGGAGAAAATCGGCTGGGGGCGGGCTGCGTGTCTTCGGGCGCGTAGTCTCCAAAGGTCGGACTCCTGCGGATGAGTTGGTGTTCGTGCGTTTTCCGGCGACGGGTTTTCGGTCGGGTTATCGGTTCCGCAATTTTGATAACCCGGGACATCGAATCCCAGCAACTGGTATCAGAGCGTTTGGTTTCGGGTTCATGTATGTATTCGATTATTGTTCTACCTTGCAGGATTTCCGGCTATCATGGTTAATTTAATTTTGTTAATTTTATTATCATGATTATTAAACTCTCGGACATGTCGAGATTCGTTTTTGTGTGGTTGAATGTTTGTAATAGTAAAAATTCGGGGGTTGACCGAATTTAGGATTTATTATTACGCACTTTATTTTCCGGAAAATGTATAGGGTCGATTTCATGTATAGAATCGATACCGGAATTGTAATTTAGATTATTGTAATTTATTTTGCGATTGGATCGATGAATCGAGACCGCCGGAGAAGACGAGATGACGAGAGGGAACTAGGGCTCGGATCGACCAACCCCATGGTAAATCCATAAGGGTCGATCGACCCTCACATGGAGGAGCCGCCGGTATAGGTGGCCGGCCGCCTCCTAGGTGTGGGTCGATGGTGGCGTGGGGACTCCCACCCCATGCTGTCCACGCCCGAAATTTACTTTCCAAATTAATTCGGATTTTTCCTATTTGAGCGTTCTCCTTTTGGAAACTCTCATGGATTAGGAAAAGAATTAATTTAAATTAATTTTATTTCTATTGATTTATTTCCTTCATGGAATTAATCATAGATTGGAAATTTAAATTAATTTAGTACTAAATTTATTTTTCCTATTTGATTATTCCTACTCATGGGAATATTCATGGATTAGGAATAAAAATAAATTTGGAAAGTAGTGAGTCCTAATTTATTTTATTTCCTTGTTCTATTATAGATATCTTCTAGAATATTCCAATTTTTTAATTGGATAGATTATTCTAGAGATTTAATAGAACTAGATAGGAAAATAAATAAATAAAAATATTAATAATATTTAATTTTATTTTTGATATATTCAATTGACTTAATTTTCGAATTAAGTAACTTTTGGATTAATTGAAAATAAATAGATTTAAATATTGGAAATTAATATTCTCGTCACATGGAACATTCAAGAAACGAAGACTGAAGACTAGAGGATGCATATGAAGATAAAGCCATGATAGTCGGGAAAATAATTTCTCTAGCATTATTTTGACTATGTGACCTATGTGCTTTATTGCTTTCATGCATGCTATATGTGTTTATTTTTATGCACTAGATAGCGTATCCCTTTATCGTAAAAAGCTAAGTGGGAGAGGGGATGGAAACATTCCCATGGTCTCCATCACTGTTCTCTTGGTGACTTTTATGGACTTTTGAAGTTCATATAGACAAGTCATTGGAAGAGAATTCTTGTAATTCCTTTTACAAGAAACATTGATCAAGTTTATCAAACAATGCCTAATTTGTCTTTCCAAAACTGACTTCAAGTCGACTCATTCTCACCCCGGGGAGTGGAATGGAGCCAGAGCCACTTGGTCATGTAGAGGACACAAATTAGAGACCTTCGTACCATTCTTTGATAGGTGGGTCGTTTGTCTGCTTGGCTCCCTCATTTATGAGAGATAGGGTCGTTCGCATGGTGAATCACTGGTTAGAAACTTCGAGTTTCACTTAGGATTCTCCGAGTCTTGATTTACGAAATCAAATGGATCAAGTAATTGGATTTCAATTATATAAATCTATTTGGTGTAGTAAACGTCCACACGAACGTGGCTTGCTATACTGAAAGGGATTTTAGAATAATTGATGAAGACAGTTATAGGAGATTGTGAGGGATTGCGAGTTATCGTAAACGTCCACACGAACGTGGCTTGCGGTGACATAACAATTCTAAACAATTCACCTTAGTACTGAGTGGTGGTTTACACTTAGGTACGCTTTGTAGTATTCTTCCCAACGAAGTAACGCTATAATGATGTACGACCGAAGCAAACCTAATTGCTAAATCATTTGGGTGGGTAAACGTCCACACGAACGTGGCTTGCCTTACCTGATGGGATTTTAGGCGCAATTAGTAATTTAATGATATTATTTGAGGGAGATAATGTCGGACATTAAATTGATTGTTTGTTTACATGTGCTTATAGGTTTAGAGAATAGCTATGAATCCACTTTCTATGATACTCAAGGAACAAAAACTCACTGGTCCAAACTACATTGATTGGAAGAGAAATTTAGACATTGTCCTGACTGCTGAAGAGTACAAGTTTGTACTCTATGAGCAATGCCCTGCTGAACCTACGGCCGCCTCAACTGATGAGGAAAAAGAAGCATATCGGAAGTGGAAAAAGGCTGATGAAATGGCTAGGTGCTATATTTTGGCTTCCATGTCAAATGTGCTCCAAACCCAGCATCAGTCGATGAACACTGCCGAGGATATGTTATTTAACCTCAAGGAGATGTTTGGGCATCATGACCGTGCGGGTAGGCAAGATGCCATGAGAGTCCTCATGTCAACTACTCAGTCTGAAGGAACGCCTGTCGAGGAGCACGTTCTCAAGATGATGAGTCTGTTGAATGAATTGGAGGTCCTAGGAGCTATGATTGATGGTGAGACGCAAGTCGACATCATACTCCAGTCTCTGACCCCTAGTTTTGAGCAGTTTCGTATGAGTTATAATATGGGTAAACTATCTTATACTCTTGCGCAACTCCTGACTGAACTGAAGGCGGCAGAGGGGATCTACAAGAAGGGCAAGTCTCAAGCGCTTGTAACTACCAGGCCCAAAAGCTTGAAAGCTATTGGAGGTAGGGGCAAGAAAAGGAAGCAAGCCATGAAACCCAGTGGTGCCAAGAGGAATGGACCACGAGTGGGGGCTAGCAAGCCAAAGGGCTTGTGCTTCCGATGCAAGAAGTCTGGACACTGGAAGTCTGAATGTCCTCTCAGAGGTACGAATTTTTCTTTAGTCGTAAAAACATAGTCAGCGGTATTATCTACCAGAATTCTGGTGTGTAGATATGGAACCACTGACGGTATGTGCATTTCTTAAATGCAGGGGTTCCAGAAAACCCGGCGACTTAGAGAAGAAGAGTTCGAGTCTACATGGGCAAAGCTGTTGGGGTAGCAGCGGTTGCAGTGGAAGACATTTATCTGTTTTAAGTTTTCATTTCAGTTATTGCTTATGTACCCCTTTATTTTGAAAAGGAACTTCGTTCTGGCTTTCTTTATTATTAATGGATATTTTATTTCTTTAATCATTTGATGGTTTGGATAAGAAATAATGGTGATATCTATTATGGTACATTAGATAGCAATACGTGAATGATGAATCCTTAGTCTACCACGATGCAACAAACCGTTATGTATAACTTATTTTACTAGATGTATTTCTCTTATTAATCATTATACTTGTGAACTCTTGAACTTGGTAGTATCTATTCAAAAGGGATTCAAAAGGTCGAAATTGACTTGATCAATTATAGTTGGAGGAATGGACCTCCCGACCTGAGAATCGATCTTGATAGATGATACGACTAAGTTAACCTTTCTGATAAAGGATGGAATTCGGACAAGTATAGAAAATGATGATTAATGCGGTATGTGTAATTAGAGAAGGTACGAGTCGTTCTTTCAAGAATACTCGAAGATGGATTAGACTACTTGTTGTGCCATAAAAGCGGAGTGTTTTCAACACAAAGCCATTATGGGGATCCTTCAAAGTATATTCATTGAAAGCCTGCGACTTGTTCGCGGAGGCTATCACCTATCCGAATAAGACATTGCATAAATCAAAGATTGAGATTAAATCTCAAACGACTATACCATACACTGATGTGTAGACATGGTGTAAGAGATGAGATTCTAATAGTAAAAGGACAAGTTTGTTCGGAACTACCTATGTTCTATGGATATTTTCAGGATACAACGACACATTTTATATGGTTGTAGAATATCCTAGAAGAACAAGTAATTGTAAGTTCAATAGTACTGCGAACCAGATGGGTGTCCTCGCCCGGTTCTTGGAGAAGACTATTAGATGGACTAAAATGCCCTAACTGACAAAGTACTTTAAAAATGAGGAAAGGAGAGACTGAGAACCAGCCTGACCGAGTAGCAGTACACCACTAACTGCACCTAATGTTATTACTGTTATACACCGGAACGCCATTGCAGTGGGAGGTTGTTAACCAACCGGAGATGTTCATAAGACTGGAGGAGTTTTAAACTCTGGATCTAGTATACATGAAATCGATCCCTAGTTCTGCATAGGAACTTGCGAATTGATGAGATAGTCCATTCTATGGATTCATCAAAAGGCAAGGAAAGGTGTGTTAGAGACGTGATGGAAACAAGGGTGGTGTTTCTCGGAATTTTGTGTAGATAACACTTCATCGTTGGCAACAATGTAAAAGTGTTGTCAGACATAAAATAGAGGTTGTCTAAATAAATCGAGATATAAGATTAAGATGAAGTTGGATCATGTTCTTAGAAATCTTTCGATCTCTAGATAAGAACAATTGCACTTCTCTTAAGATATCTTATATGATTATGGGTTGTTTTAAACATGCACAATTCTGAGAAAGGTTATTGCCTTTCTAGAACAGAATACATCTATCTAAAGATATGTGTTTCGAACACATGAAGGAGATAGATATGGACAAAGCAGTTACCTACACTTCGAGTGTGGAGAGCTTTGTAGATGCAATGTTGAAAAACAAGAACCTGATATCAACTATGCGGTTAGCGTAGTGGGAGGATATCAAAGTAATCTGGATAAGAAATATTCGAATGCTGTAAAGTACTTGGAAGTACTGGATTACTAGCAATACGAAATCTTCTTAGATTACAGTTTCTCAGATCCAAGATCAGAGAAAGGACCAGTGTAAGTCGATATCAGGCTATGTGTTCACCTTTTAGAAGAGGTGGAACCTAAGGATGAAAGAGTGATAAGCGTAATGCTTCTCGGACTCTATCATAAACCGAATAGCAGCCTCAGAGGCAGCGGAAGTTTTGGTTAGGTTCCGGAGTAACCTCTGAACTTGGATATGATTCTTGGTTCACCAAAGGCTATGTAAATAGCGGTGCGTGGAGAACTGGAAGAAGTCATAAGTTCAAAAAAGGTGATGATAACACATAGAGCCAGTACCACCTGATACGAGTCATCGTCAGAGAGACGACGCAGTAGTCACCAAGACAACTTCAGAGCGGCAACCTAGATTGCTCACTCACATAATACTTCTGGAAAGTATAAATTAAGCACGTGATGAGTATGGGAGTCGGGAGTTTGGAGGAAATGACTAGACCTTAGTACAAGTGGGAGATTGTTGGAGTTGTGTACTTAATGTCTAGATTTAAGTATTGGTAAACTCCCGGTCATGGTATTTAACCTATTTAATTAATAAAAAATTATTTGCAATTAATTATTATTAATTATGCAAAAATATAGTCCTGGATTTTATACGTTATAGTTAGTATGGTGTGTCTGGCCCACACGGAAGATCATACTATCAGTTGCTCGTATTTAATCAAACAGTTGCTCACGACCTAGATGGACACGGACCAATCCATCGGTATAGTCGTTGTGTGAGAGAGAAAATAATTTGTCTTAATTATTTTATCACACTTGTACACTTGGTGTATTGGGCGGATCAGCTTGAGATTTATTGATTAGGATTGCCTAAGATAATCAATTTAAATCTCGGAGTATTTTATTCTTAATCCCTGATATTATTGCGGGTGTGTATATCTAATACTAGAGGCTTTGATTTTCCAAAGGAACTAACCGATTTAATTATTGGGTTAATTACCGGTAAAATTGGGTCGCTATATTTTTTATATGACATGCCGTGAATACTTGACGGGAAAGTGTATCCCGGAAGGGTTGATAATATCCCCGAGATGAGTTCATAAGGAATTATTGTGTAAACCTCATGAGTGGATTCGTTCCGCACAATAATAAAGGTTGAACGGTACTAGTCTCGGATATAAGATATGAATATTATTTATTGAGCAATAAATAAATTTATTCATGGATATTTAAATCTTAAATACACGGAATAAATAATACTACGATGGAGAAATATTATTTGATATAATATGGAATAATATTGGGAGTGCAATTTTATTTATATAGTGGAAAATAAATAAAATTAATATTGATAAGAATTAATGGATTTGGGTTGGACCCAATTTAATTTTCAATATTGAAGCCCAATATTTATTCTCCTTATGATCCCCTACGTAGCCTATATAAGCACTACATGGTCTTCACTTTTCACAACCTAAGTTACGCCAACTAAAAGTCTTGGAGAGTGAGGAAGATCCATAGAGTTCGATAGCTCGTCGCCCACCCGACATTCGAACGGAAGTGCAAGGAATACGCGGGAAGATCACAAGGTCGTCAACCGAATTCGTTTCTCCGTACAACGATTCGAAGGTATAATCGAGAACCCCCTTCTTTGATTATGTGCGTTGTTTTAATCGTGATGCATACATGAACAAGACGATCCGGGAACGTCGAGACCGGGATACGGGGATCTCGCGATCCCCGTCGGGATCGAACAAGGGGCGGCCGAACCCTAGGGTTCGACCGCCGGCGCGCGGGCATGAGGGGAGCCCCGGCTGGACGCCGGGGCGAGCGATCGACGTGAAGTCGATCGCTGGGGGTTCGGCCGTGGGCTGGTGCCACGGCGGATCGAACCCCCCGGCCTCCCTCCACCGGTGGTGCGCGCAAAGGGAGAAGGCCGCGGCTGGACGCCGCGGCTGGGGCGATCGAACCCTAGTTCGATCGCCGGGGACCGTCGCGGCTTCGCGCCGCGACTGGTGGTCCCCCTCCCGTCGGATGGCGGCGGTGAGTCGCCGGACTCACCGCCAAGGGGCTGTTCCGAACAGCCCCGGCGATCGCCATGCACGGCGATCGCGAACCCCGCGGATGGGGTTCGGCTAGGGTTTAGCCGCGGGTTCATCCCGCGGCGATGCTCTCGTCGAGCCCGGTTCTTCGCGTGGTGTTCGCGTTCGTAATTTCCGACTCGTGGGAGAAAATCGGCTGGGGGCGGGCTGCGTGTCTTCGGGCGCGTAGTCTCCAAAGGTCGGACTCCTGCGGATGAGTTGGTGTTCGTGCGTTTTCCGGCGACGGGTTTTCGGTCGGGTTATCGGTTCCGCAATTTTGATAACCCGGGACATCGAATCCCAGCAAAAATTCGGGGGTTGACCGAATTTAGGTTTATTATTATTGTTCTATGTTTTCCGGAAAATGTATAGGGTCGATTTCATGTATAGAATCGATACCGGAATTGTAATTTAAATTATTGTAATTTATTTACGTTGGTTCGATGATGAGACGATCGCCGGAAGACGAAGACGTGTGACGAAGAAGACGAAGAGGACCGGGGATCGATCAACCCCATGATCGATCCCATCGATCGAGTGGGAGGGGACGTCGCGCCCTCGGCCGTGGGCTGCCGCCGGTGGTGGTGGCTGGCCGGCTGGGGTGGCGGCGGCGGCTCTCCTTGGCCGGTCGGTGGTGGGGGTGGTGCGGGGACTCCCAACCCGCGCTACTCCTACCATAATCCGACTTTCCTATTTTAATTCGGTTTTCCTATTTGATTATTTCTTTTATGGAATTTTCATGGAATAGGAAAAGAATTAATATAGTATTAAATTTATTTCCTTATTGATTATTCCTATTAAGGAATTTTCATGGATTAGGAAGAGAATAAATTTAGAATTAATTTATTTTTCCTATTTTATTATTCCTTTATGGAATTTTAAATGGATTAGGAAAATAATTAATTTGGAAAGTTTTAATGGTCCTTAATTAATTTTTCCTATTTTATTATTCCTTTATGGAATTCTTAATAGATTAGGAAAGGAATTAATTTGGAAAGGATTAGGAGTCCTAATTTATTTCATTTCCTTATTCTATTATAGAAGTCTTCTAGAATATTCCGAGTTTGACTTGGATGGGATTCTAGAGATTTAATAGAATTAGATAGGAAAATAAAAATAAATAAAAATATTAATAATATTTAATTTTATTTTTGATATATTCGATTCACTTAATTTTCGAATTAAGTAACTTTTGGATTAATTGAAAATAAATAGATTTAAATATTGGGATTAATATTCTCGTCACATGGAGCATTCAAGAACGAAGACTGAAGACTAGAAGATGCGTACGGGGATGCGATAAAGCCATAATAGTCGGAAAATAATATTCTAGTATTATTTTGACTATGTGATAATATTCTATATGCTTTATTTCATGTATGCATGCTTATGTGTATTTAATTATGCATTAGATAGCGTATCCCTTTATTGTAAAAAGCTAAGTGGGAGAGGGTATGGAAACATACCCATGGTCTCCATTGCTGCTCTCTTGGTGACTTTTATGAACTTTTGAAGTTTGTATAGATAAGTCATTGGAGGAGAATTCTTGTAATTCCTTTTACAAGAAACATTGATTAAGTTTATCAAACAATGCCTAATTTGTCTTTCTGAAACTGATTTCAATTCGACTCATTCTCACCCCGGGGAGTGGAATGGAGCCAAAGCCACTTGGTCATATCGAGGACACAAATTAGAGATCTTCGTACCATCCTTTTGAAGGTGGATCGATTGTCTGCTCGGCTCCCTCATTTATGAGAGATAGGGTCGTTCGCATGGTGAATCACTGGTTAGAAACTTCGAGTTTCACTTATGATTCTCCGCGTCTTGATTTACAAGATTGAATGATTCATGTAATTGGGAGTCAATTGTAGAAGTCTTTTGGTGTAGTAAACGTCCACACTATCGTGGCTTGCTACATTGAATGGGATTTTGGAACGATTGATGTAGACAGTTATAGAAGGGAGTAAAAGAGCGTATGTTAACGTAAACGTCCACACTATCGTGGCTTGCGGTGAATATGCGTGTCCCAAACAATCTTCTTAGATACTGAGTAATGGTTTACACTTAGGTACGCTTCTTAGTATTCTTCCCATCGAAGTAACGCTAATGATGATGTACGACCGAAGGAAATCTAATTGCTAAATCATTTGGATAGGTAAACGTCCACACTATCGTGGCTTGCCATATCTGATGGGATCTTAGATGCGATTAGTGGTTTAATGATATTATTTGAGGGAGATAATATCGGAGATTAAATCGATTGTTTGTTGTTATATGTGCTCATAGATTAGGATATGGCTTTGAACCCACTTTATGTGATACGTAAGGATTTTAAACTCATTGGTCCCTGAATGTAATGATTGGAATAGAGATCTAGACATTACCCAAACTGTTGAAGAGTACAAGTTTGTACTCAGTGAGCTTTGTCCTCCCGAGCCTACAAATGTCTTAACTGATGAGGAAAGGACTGATTTTGATATCATGTTCAAACTCAAGGAGATGTTTAGACATGGTGTAGAGGCTAGACAAGAGGCGATGAGGATACTCATAAAGGCCAGTCGATTCGAGGAAACGCTTAAACACGTTTTTGAGATGATCGACCTTTTAGACGAGTTGAGACGGAAATCGCAAGCTCTTGTAGCTAATGCCAAAGGTTTCGAGCCTAAGGGCAAAATCGGGGGAAAGGAAAAGCAAGCAAAGAAACCCAGTGGTCCTAAGTTTCTTGTACCACGAGATGGGACGAGAAAGCCAAGAGGCAAGTGTTCTCGATGCAAACAGTCTGGGTACTGGAAGTCTGATTATCCTCTCAAAGAAAGTACGAAATTTTCTTTAGTCGTAAAACATAGTCAGTGGTATTATCTACCGGAACCTGGTGTGTAGATATGGAACCACTGACAGTATGTGCATTTTAAATGCAAGGGTTCCAGGAAACCCGACGACTTGGAGAAGAAGAAATCGTAGTCTACATGGGCAATGCTGTAGAGGAGACAGCAGTTGCAATGGAGGACATTTTATAGGATTTCATTTTGGATTATTGCTTTTATGTACCTTTCATATTAGAAAGAACTTTGTTCTGGATTTCTAATGAATGGATATTTTATTTCTTTTTATCATTTGATGGTTATAAGAAGAAATAATGATATTTTGGTACATTAGCTAGCAATATATAAATGATGAATCCTGAGTCCACCACGATGCAACGAACCGTAGTATGAAACTCGTTTTACTAATAAGAGATTTCTTTTTCAATTATACTTGTGGATTCTTATGCTGAGTCATGTTTATTCAAATAAGAAGTTCAAAGGTCGAAAATTGATATTTGATCAATTAAGTTGAAGGAGTGGACCTTCCGACCTAAGAATCTAATTTGGAAGATAATATGACTAAGCAATCCTTTATGGATATAAGATGTAAGATTCAGACAAGTATAAGAATTGATTGACTCTGATGTATGCAGACCTATGCCTACTCAGACAATAAGGTACGAGTACTTCATTTGATGATTACTCGAGAAATGGATTAGAATACCTGATGTGCCACAAAAGCAAGTGTTTTGACAAGTCAATGGACACAAAGCTATTGTGGAGAACCATCAAGGTATATCCATTTGTAGCCTGCGATTTGATCGCGGAGGCAAGTACCTGTCTGAGGAATGCATGGCATACTGATCAGAGATTGGGATTTGATCCTAAATGACTTCACCATGCACTGTTGTGTAGAAATGGTGTGTCGTAAACAAGAAATGGAACTCTTATAGAAATAGTAAAAACATGAGTTATATGGAACTACCTAGGTTCTATGGATATGTCTGGAAACAACGGCGCATTCAAATGCGGTTGTAGAATATCCTAGAAGAACAAAAGATGTGTGTTCAATAGTACTATGAACCAAAAGGACGTTATAAGTTCTAACGCCCGGTTCTTAGAGGAAGACTATTAGATGAACCACAAGCCCAAAGTGACGTAATACTTTGAAATGAGAGAGAGAGATTAAGACTTAGAACCAGCCAAACCGAGTAGCGGTACACCACTAACTGCACCTACTGTTATTACTGTTTATACACCGGAATGCCGTTGTAGTGGGAGGTTGTGTGACAACCGAAGATATTCATAAGACTAGGAGAGTCTTCGGACTCTGCACCTAGTATACATGAAATCGATCCCTAGATCTACATGAAGGCCGTACTAGATCTAAATGTGCCTTCTTGGAGAGCAATAAGGATTATTGCTAAGAGGCGAGATCATTTAGAGTACATGCTTAGTTGATCCATTTATGGATTGAAACAAAGCATTGAGTTCGTGGTACTTGCAAGTTGATGAGATAGTCCATTTTATGGATTCATCAAAGCATAGACGAATAGTGTGTATTGGAAACGTGATGGAAACAAGGTGGTGTTTCTCGGGTTTTTATGTAGATAACATTTTATCATTGGCAACAATGTAAAGATGTTGTCAGACATAAAATGATGGTTGTCTAGAAAAATCGATATATGAGATGAAGAAGAAGTTAGAGCATGTTCTTAAGATCTAGGATCTCAAGAAAAGAACATTGTACTTCTCCTGGACATCTTACATATATATGATTATGGTTCGTTTTAACATGCAAGATTCCGAGAAAGGTTCGTTACCTTTCAGAAACGGAATGCATCTATCTAAGGATATGTGTTTTGGAACACAAAAGGAGATAGAAGCAATGAAAGCAATTTCCTACACTTTGAGTGTGGAAAGCTTAATAAATGCAATGTTGGAAACAAGAACCTGATATCGGCTATGCGGTGAGCATAGTGGGAGGATATCAAGGTAATCCTGGAAAGGAATATTCGACTGCTGTAAAAGTACTTTCGAAGTACTGTTCTAGACTACGAAGCAGACGAGTTTTTCCTTTGGATTACATTCTCTTAGATTTCTAATCAAATGAGGACCGGTGTAAGTCGATATCAGGCTATGTGTTTCACTATTGAAGGAAAAGGAGTTTTAACATGGAAGAGTGATAAGCACGATGCTTTTCGGACTCTGCCATGGGTAACCAAATAGCGGCCTCAGAGGCAGCGGAAGTTTGGTATAACTCCGGGATAATCTCTGGGACTTAGATGTGATTCTTAATTTGCCAAAGGCTATGTAAATAGCGGTGCGATGGCAAATGGCAAGAAATCACTAGTCCATAAGTGTAAGATAACACATAGTGCAAGTACCACCTGATACGAGTCATCGTCGAGGGAGACGACGCTGTAGTCACCAAGATAACTTCAGAGCGGCAACCTAGAGTGCTCATTCACATAGTACTTCTTGGAAGTACAACTTAAGCACGTGATGAGTATGGGAGTCGGGAGTTTGGAGGAAATGACTAGACCTTAGTACAAGTGGGAGATTGTTGGAGTTGTGTACTTAATGTCTAGATTTAAGTGACAGAAACTCACGATCCGTTGCCATTAATCTATTTAATTAAATAAACAATTATTTGCGTTTAATTATTTATAATTAAATATATGCAAATCATAGTCCTGGATTTTATACGTTGTAGTTAGTATGGTGCAAGCATGGGCGCACAGAAGATCATACTATCGGTTACTCGTATTTAATCGAACAGTTGCTCACGACCTAGATGGACACGGACCAATCCATCGGTATAGTCGTTGTGTGAGAGAGAAAATAATTTATCTTAATTATTTTATCACACTTGTGCACTTGGTGTATTGAGCGGATCTGCTTGAGATTTATCGATTAGGATTGCCGGCGATAATCGATTTAAGTCTCAGTGTATTTTATTCTTAATCCCCGATACTATTGCGGGTGTGTATATTTAATATAAGTGACTTTGATTTACCAAAGGAATTAACCGATTTAATTATTGGGTTAATTACCGGTTAAGTTGGGTCACTGTATTTTATATATGACATGCCGTAAATACTTGACGGGAAAGTGTATCCCGTAAGGGTTGATAATATCCCCGAGATGAGTTCATAAGGAATTATTATGTAAACCCTGCAGGTGGATTTGTTCCGCATAATAATTAAGGTTGAATGATACTAGTCTCGGATACAAGAGATGAATAAATTAATTAGCAATAAATTAATTTTATTCATGGATATTTATATCTTAAATACACGGAATAAATAATACTACCGGAGAAATATTATTTGATATAATATGGTTTAATATTGGGAGTGCAATTAATTTTATATAGTGGAAAATAGAATTAATTAATATTAATGGATTAATAGATTTGGGCTTGGGCTCAATTTAATCATTAATATTGGAAGCCCAATATTCCACCTCCTTAAGATCCCCTACGTAGCCTATAAAAGCACTACATGGTCTTCTCTATTCTCATAACTTGAAGATCACAATTCTAGAGAGAGAAAGTAGAGAGGGAGATCCATGGAGTTCGGAAGATCGTCGCCCACCCGACGTTCGAGCTAGTGCAAGGAATACGTGGGAAGATCTCAATGCTGGGATTCGATGTCCCGGGCTATCAAAAATTTATGCGGAACCGATAACCCGACCGAAAACCCTAGATCGCCGGAGATTGGATCCCCGACTCATCCGCAGGATTCATAGCTATTTTCTAAACCTATAAGCACATGTAAACAAACAATCAATTTAATGTCCGATATTATCTCCCTCAAATAATATCATTAAATTACTAATTGCGTCTAAAATCCCATCAGGTAAGGCAAGCCACGTGGTGTGGACGTTTACCCACCCAAATGATTTAGCAATTAGTTTTTCTTTGGTCATACATCAATCATAGCGTAACTTCGTGGGGAAGAATACTATAACGCGTATCTAAGTGTAAACCATCACTCAGCACTAAAGTATATCGCTTGGAATTGCTACGTCACCGCAAGCCACGTGGTGTGGACGTTTACGACAATTTCACAACTCTTCACAATTACTTATAACTGTCTACATCAATTAATCCAAAATCCGTCAGCATAGCAAGCCACGTGGTGTGGACGTTTACTACACCAAGAGATTTTTATAATTGACTCCCAATTACAAGATCCATTTGATTTCGTAAATCAAGACTCGGAGAATCATAAGTGAAACTCGAAGTTTCTAACCAGTGATTCACCATGCGAGCGACCCTATCTCTCATAAATGAGGGAGCCGAGCAGACAATCGACCCACCTATAAAAGAATGGCACGAAGGTCTCTAATTTGTGTCATCCACATGACCAAGTGGCTCTGGCTCCATTCCACTCCCCGGGGTGAGAATGAGTCGACTTGAAGTCAGTTTCAGAAAGACAAATTAGGCATTGTTTGATAACTTGATCAATGTTTCTTGTAAGAGGAATTACAAGAATTCTCCTCCAATGACTTGTCTATATGAACTTCGAAAGTCCATAAAAGTCACCAAGAGAACAGTGATGGAGACCATGGGAATGTTTCCATCCCCTCTCCCACTTAGTTTTTTACGATAAAGGGATACGCTATCTAGTGCATAAAATAAACACATATAGCATGCATGTAAGCAATAAAGCACATAGATCAGACAGTCAAAATAATGCTAGAGAAATTATTTTTCCCGACTATCATGGCTTTATCTTCATATGCATCTTCTAGTCTTCAGTCTTCGTTTCTTGAATGCTCCATGCGACGAGAATATTAATTTCCAATATTTAAATCTATTTATTTTCAATTAATCCAAAAGTTACTTAATTCGAAAATTAAGTCAATTGAATATATCAAAAATAAAATTAAATATTATTAATATTTTTTTATTTATTTATTTTCCTATCTAGTTCTTATTAAATCTTTTAGAATAATCTATCCAAGTAAACTTGGAATATTCTAGAAGATATCTATAATAGAACAAGGAAATAAAATAAATTAGGACTACTACTTTCCATTTATTTTTATTCCTAATCCATTAATATTCCCATGAGTAGGAATATTAAATAGGAAAAATAAATTTAGTACTAAATTAATTAAATTCCTAATCTATGAATATCTCCATAAAGGAAATAAATCAATAGGAATAAAATTAATTAAAATTAATTCTTTTCCTAATCCATGAGAGTTTCCAAAAGGAGAACACTCAAATAGAAAAAATCCGAATTAATTAGGAAAGTGGATCTTGGTAGGAATAGCATGGGATTGGGAGATCCCACGCCATCCCCACCGTCGACCTCCACCGCCCGGGACCACCACCACCGCCGCCCCCAGCCCACGCGCCACCACCTCCGGTGGCCGGCGTGGCCGGAAGCCCTAGCGGGCAGCCCCCGGGATGGGGTCGATCGATCCTCATGGGGATCGATCATGGGGATGATCGACCCCCCCCCCCCCCCCCCCCGGTTTTTCGTCCTCTTCGTCTTCGTCACACGTCTTCGTCTTCCGGCGATCGTCTCATCATCGAACCAACGTAAATAAATTACAAAATTTAAATTACAATTCCGGTATCGATTCTATACATGAAATCGACCCTATACATTTTCCGGAAAATAAAGTGCGTAATAATAAATCCTAAATTCGGTCAACCCCCGAATTTTTACTATTACAAACATTCAACCACACAAAAACGAATCTCGACATGTCCGAGAGTTTAATAAATAATCATGATAATTAATTAAGCAATTAATCAAATTAACCATGATAGCCGGAAATCCTGCAAGGTAGAACAATAATCGAACATATACATGAACACGAAACCAAACGCTCTGATACCAATTGCTGGGATTCGATGTCCCGGGCTATCAAAAATTTATGCGGAACCGATAACCCGACCGAAAACCGTAGATCGCCGAAGATTGGATCCCCGACTCATCCGCAGGAGTCCGACCTTTGGAGACTACGCGCCCGAAGACACGCAGCCCGCCCCCAGCCGAAGTCCCCCACGAGTCGGGTCCATGAACGCGAACCACCTCACGAGCCGGGGCCCGACCGAACGCCCAGCGAAGCCCGAAGGCTGCGTGCGCCCAGCCGAGCCCCCGCGAGGGGCTCGCGATCGTCTACGGACGATCGCTGGGATCGCTACGGGCGATCCCCGGGGCTGCTCGTAGCAGCCCCGCAGCGAGTCGTGGACTCGCTGCTCGCATGGGGTCAGCCCCGTGCGCATCCGCTACGGGAACACCCGTAGCGCGCACGAGGCAGCTGCGGGTTATCCCCGCAGCGACCCGCGATCGAGCTCACGGGCTCGATCGCCCCTCGGCTTCGGCCGAGGGCTTTGCTTCCGACGCGCCGCCGGCGATGGCGGCTGGGATCCGCCGTGGCACCAGCCCACGACATCCCGGACCATCGACCCTAGGTCGATGGTTCAGCCCATCGCCGCGCGTCCCGGCGGTCCGAACCCTAGGGTTCGACCGCCGCGTTCGATCCTCGCCGGGGATCTGGAATCCCCGTCCCCGAGGTTCGTCGTTTACCCGGATCGTGCGTTCATGTATATATCACAATGAATACGCACAAATAATCATAGAAGGGGGTTCTCGATTATTACCTCGATTCGTTGTACGGAGAAACGAATCTTGTTGATGACCTTGCGATCTTCCTACGTATTCCTCGCACTTCGTCCGAACGTCGTGTGGGCGACGATCTATCGGATTCCTATGGATCTTCCTCACTCTCAGAACTTTATGATTGGCGTAACTTAGGTTGTGAAAAGTGAAGACCATGTAGTGCTTATATAGGCTACGTAGGGGATCATAAGGAGATTAAATATTGGGCTTCTAATATTGAAAATTAAATTGGGTCCAACCCAAATCTATTAATTCTTATCAATATTAATTTTATTTATTTTCCACTATATAAATAAAATTGCACTCCCAATATTAACCATATTATATCAAATAATATTTCTCCGATTAGTATTATTTATTCCGTGTATTTAAGATTTAAATATCCATGAATAAATTTATTTATTGCTCAATAAATAATATTCATATCTTATATTCGAGACTAGTACCGTTCAACCTTTATTATTGTGCGGAACGAATCCACTCATGAGGTTTACACAATAATTCCTTATGAACTCATCTCGGGGATATTATCAACCCTTCCGGGATACACTTTCCCGTCAAGTATTCACGGCATGTCATATATAAAATATAGCGACCCAATTTTACCGGTAATTAACCCAATAATTAAATCGGTTAATTCCTTTGGAAAATCAAAGTCTCTAGTATTAAATATACACACCCGCAATAATATCGGGGATTAAGAATAAAATACTCCGAGATTTAAATTGATTATCCAAGGCAATCCTAATCAATAAATCTCAAGCTGATCCGCCCAATACACCAAGTGTACAAGTGTGATAAAATAATTAAGATAAATTATTTTCTCTCTCACACAACGACTATACCGATGGATTGGTCCGTGTCCATCTAGGTCGTGAGCAACTGTTCGATTAAATACGAGTAACCGATAGTATGATCTTCTGTGCGCCCATGCGCACCATACTAACTACAACGTATAAAATCCAGGACTATATTTTGCATAATTAATTAATAATAATTAATTGCAAATAATTGTTTATTAATTAAATAGGTTAAATGCCATGACCGGGAGTTTACCGGTACTTAAATCTAGACATTAAGTACACAACTCCAACACTCAAGGTCATCGATTGATCTCGTTTCTCCGAACAACGAATCGAAGGTAAAATCGTTAAACACCCTTGATGATTTTATTCGATTATTTATCGTGAAATACCGTGAACGCAAGATCCGAGGATCGAGACCCGTGGAAGAGGTCGAACCGGGCGGTGGTGGTCGAACCACCGGACCGCCGGTGGATCGACGGCTCGAACACGAGGGTCGCATGCGAGGAGGCGATCGAGCTCGGAGCTCGATCGCGGCTGGGGTGCGAGGTTTCTCGCAGCACCCAGCAGCGGGATGCGGGTGTTCCCGCATCGATCCCGCAGCGGCTCGCATGGCGAGTCGCGCCTCCATGGGCAGCGAGTCCGTAGACTCGCTGCGGGCTGCTACGAGGCAGCCCAGCGATCGCAAGGGGCGAACCCCGGCTGGGAGCCGGGGACGCGATCGATCACCCCGATCGATCGCGAGCCGCGAGGGCTGGGCCCCGCGGCTGTCCGCTGGTCGGACCGACACCCCAGGCGGCGGCGAGTCGCCGGACTCGCCGCGGGGGGCTGCTGGGCAGCCCCATCGATCACGATGATCGACGCGATCATCGATCGCGTGTGCCCTAGCCGCGGGGGCTCGGCTGGGCATGCGTGCGTGGCTTCGGCCACGTCGTGCGTTCGGTTGTGCTCCGGTTCGCATGGCGGTGCTCACGTGATCTCCGGCGAATGGTTTTTGATCGGGTTATTATTTTCCGCAAATTTTAATAGCCCGGAATATCGAATTCCAACAGTCAGAACTGCACTGATGGCATGTTCTGACGCGGCTAGGCACAGAAACAACTTTTCCCCGGGCTTCGGAGCCACAACCACTTTGGGACTGGATAGATACTCTTTGATTTGCTTAAAAGCTTCTTGAGCATCTTTTTTCCAGTGGAACTTATTCCCTTTGATGGATGCAAAGAAAGGATGGGTTTTGTCCCCCAAACAGGAGACATACCGGCTCAGGGCGGCCAAACAACCTGTAAGGCGCTGCACACCCTTGATATCCCGGGGTTCCCGCATGTCCATTATGGCTCTAATCTTGGCCGGGTTGGGTTCAATCCCATGTTCCCCGACTACATGGCCCAGGATCATACCTTTCTTGATACCGAAATTGCATTTTTTGGGATTCAGTTTCATATTGTAATGCCCCAGAATCTTAAAGACTTCTGCAAGGTCTTTTACATGATCTGCTTCATTCTTGCTTTTCACAATGATATCATCGATATATACTTCAACAGTTTTACCGACTAAATCTGTAAATATCATGTTTACTAACCTTTGATATGTGGCCCCGGCGTTCTTCAGACCGAAGGGCATTCTTTCCCAGCAAAACACTCCTTTTTCCGTGTAGAACGCCGTGTGCTCTATATCGTCTGGGTGCATCGGGATCTGATGATATCCTGCTTTTGCATCGATTGTTGAAAATACAGCATGACCTGTCAAGTTATCGACAAGGTGATCAATGTGTGGCATCGGAAAGTGGTCCTTGGGACATGCATTATTCAGATCTGTAAAGTCTATGCACAGTCTCCAGGCGCCTACTGTCTTCGATACCATCACAGCATTGGATAATCAGGTGGCATTGCTCGAGGCTTGCCTCACCAGTTTATTCTCAATTAACTTGTTCACTTCCCCGGCCAGTGGTTCGCACTTCTCTGGCCCCATTTTCCTTCGCCTCTGGGCTATAGGTTTTCTCTTGGGGTCGATTTTTAACCGATGGCATGCATGTTTGGGATCTATCTTTCCCAAATCCGCACTTGACTAGGAGAAGGTACTCTGATTTTCCCTGAGGAAATTGATCAGTCCACTTCGAGTGCGCTCTAACATATGCGTACCCACGAGTACTTGCTTCTGAACTTGCTCGGGGTCCAACACTATGGAGTCTAAGTTTTCGACCACCTCCATGGCGGTTCCTTTTCGGTACTTGGTTCCCGTCCTGGGATCATAATCCTCGTGCTCTGGCCCCATGCGATCTTGAGTTTGGCTGGTGGAAGCTGTTCCCGCACAGGGATCTTGCCCTGGGGATTCTGCTTCCTTCCCCGGAACCAACTCTTGGATCGCTCCGGGCCCCACGGTATTTATGACATCAGGAGCCTGGGATTCCAATCCTGTACCAGTAACTTCAGTCACTCGGGACTTTTTGTTTTGCTCAACTTGTGAGTCTTTGGTTTGCTCCGCCAGACTTTCCTGGGGATTACCATTCGCGATTACAACTAAGTTATCAAGATCACAGAAATACAAAAGACACTTCTTGGCCATTACTAGATCACCTCTAACGGTGCCAACAGCACCGGAGGGAGTAGGGAATTATACACAATAGTAGTAGGTTGAGGCTACCGCTTCGAAAGCGTCCAAAAAAGGCCTACCTAAGAGTGCGTTATAGCCGCTCTCCCTATCTATTATTACAAATTCCAAATTCCTAACCAACATCAGACCTGGATTCTTGACATCTTTCACCTCCACCGGCAGTACAATCTTGCCATATGGATGCACCACGTCGTTGCCAAAGCCTTTGAGTATCAGATCGCACGGTGAGACATAACGGGCCAGCTTGCCCATCTGATCCAGGGCGTTCTTATACAGAACATTACAGTGAGCACCGTTGTCAACCAAAGTGCGAGACACATCGATTCCCAGGATCCTCGCCCTTATTACCAGGGGTTCATCCTTCGGGAATTTGGCCTCAGCACGATCCTGTGGCGTGAAAGATATCACCACAGTGTCACAGATTGTTGCGCTCTGTGAGGGCGCAGAAGCCACCAGAACTTCCCACATTGCCAAGTCTCTCTTGCGTTTCCGTTTGCTATCTTCAGTCAAGGGCCTGACACCACCAATCATCATAACTTCCTGGGGGCCCTGAGGCCCCGGAGCATTTTGATTTTGGCCCGGTGCAGCTAGTGGAGGGCCCTGGGGATTCTGTCCCCGTGGCTCATTCCCTCCTACCCCGGGACGGGGGAGGTACTGCCATAGTTTTCCCTCATTGAACAGCCTCCACAATTTCCTCAGTAACTGACGACACTGGTTTGTTGAATGGCAGTGTTTCTCATGGAAATCACACCATAGGTTGGGGTTCAACTTCTCTTGGGGAGTGTTAATAGGCGGGGGCTTGGTTAACACATCTACCCTTTGAGTCAGGAACACCTGCAAAATGGCCTCAGGGGCCTTACCAGTTTCACGCCGTATATTGGCTTCCAGTTCCCGTATTTCATCCATCCTGGAATCAATACTGGTTTTGCCGCTAGGTTTCTTACCAATATAGTTTGGCCTTTTCTCTGAAGAGAATGAGGCCTTCTTTTTGGTTTCGCCCGAGCCCCGAGGGGTCCCGGTCAACCTCTGGTAAGCTACCTCCGAAGCAGCTTTCACCCTGAATTCCTCATAGGATTTTGGGTAACTTTTCATCAAACATTTGAACAACTTCGAGCTTCTCCTCAAACCGGTCATGGCGGTATGGAGCTTTAAATTCTCATTTATGTCCTCTCCGCCAGCTAGGAGAATTTCCTCTACTCGATCCACATACTTCTCATCCGACTCCTTATCCTCCTGTTTTATCCCAAGTAGACGTTGGCTCTGTTCCAGTCTCACAGCCTTAGAGGCAAAATGCGTCACGAACCTTTGCACCAAATCATCGAAACATTTAATCGAGTGTGCAGGGAGGCCCGCGTACCATTTGTGAGGGACATCGCCCAACGTAAGGGGAAAGAGTCTACAGCGCGTCGCATCAGTTGCGCCGCGACCGGACATGTAAGACCTGAACCTACTCAAATGAGTCTCTGGGTCAGTCTTACCGTCATAGACTAAGGATTGCATGGGGAGGATATCAGTTTGCATGGACGCATGTTCAATTTCCGGGGCCAGGGGTTCATTTTTGTAACCTGAAGGTACATGCACACCCTGTCCCTCATTCATTCGTCTCTCCAACTCAGCATACTTCTGCTTCAGATCTGCGATCTCTGGGTCCTCAGTCCGAGCCCCTCGGGCCTCTGGCACTAAAGAACCCTCACGATACCGATGCATGTTGATCTGGCTGCCTGTCCTTCGACGATCTGTCGAAGTGGCCACAGACTCTGCATTTCGGTTCAGATCTATTACCGGGTGCTTTTTTCGCTCTCTCCTGCGGAGGCGTTTGACCTTCTCTGGAGCCACAGTTGCGGCATGTCCAGGTGTCATAAAAGCACCGGTTGCATGTTTTAAAGGAGTTGTCAAAACGTAATTTCTGTGCAAAAGAGCATGCACGACTTCATCGATTTTTTCTGGAGTATCCAGATTTCCAAATTTGATTGGGGGCGGAGCCACAACGGGCGTCGACGGCCCTCCCAAATCATACGGGTGCAAACGACGAGCACGGCGGCGAGAACGATGACGGCGAATAGGAATTCTAACATGAGAATCCGAAGGCAGATCGGGTTCTGCCTGGCCGTCGGCGGGGCTTTCCTCATCGACTATCTGGATTGGCGGTTGTGGTGCGTCTCGGTCGACGGGTTCTGGGTCTGCCTCAATCGCCGGAGCGTTGGGATCCTCGATGACCGCCTTGCCCATGACGTCGCGCCACCTGCCGGAAACACCAGAGTCGTCGGATGCCGTCGCGCCTTCTCTCTCGTCTGCCATTTTTGTCGCCGGTTGAACCTCTAACTTTGATGCGTAAAACCTGATCTCCTTCTAGCGCCACTGTTTGGGCCATTTTTCTCTAAATCACACTATCACTGGAACAGGGGGGTCAATAAGAAAGGGAACCAAGCAGATATTTATTTGATTTGGGACAGGTTATAGATCGAAGTTTGTATGCCGGAAATCTGGGAATAACACATGGTGTTCTTGAGCTTAAAGCCCTTTTATTTCCTTTACTTTAAGTATTTGGAAATATAGAAAAAATGTGAAGTCCCCTTCTTCTCTCTCTTCCCTCTCTTTTATACTAATTGTATGCATGAGCATGCAAGCTCTTATTATGCCACCTATTAGCCTCCTATCACATCTAATCCCACTAATGAAGACCTTTAAGCCCTTGCATTAAATATCCACTAAACATGTCTTCCACTTGCTGCATGTCACCAGAGGCGCACCGCCTCTTGCCTGGAGCTTTATCCGGCTGATCCCCTAATCTAGTACGGGGCCATATTCCTAGGGCTACGGTTGAGCTCGCCTGGTACTGACTTCATCCATGACTTCAATTCTGACTTTTGCCCGCCGTTTGACCACCTCCTTGATGACGTGGCTCCGGTCGTCTGGACACGTGTCGGTGTTGAATTTTTATGGTGTAACAAGAGTCACCAAGAGAACAGTAATGGAGACCATGTGAATGTTTCCATTCCCTCTCCCACTTAGCTTTTTACAATAAAGGGATACGCTATCTAATGCATAATTAAACACATAAGCATGCATACATGAAATAAAGCACATAAAATATTATCACATAGTCAAAATAATACTAGAATATTATTTTCCGACTATCATGGCTTTATTGCATCTCCGTACGCATCTTCTAGTCTTCAGTCTTCGTTCTTGAATGCTCCATGTGACGAGAATATTAATCCCAATATTTAAATCTATTTATTTTTAATTAATCCAAAAGTTACTTAATTCGAAAATTAAGTCAATCGAATATATCAAAAATAAAATTAAATATTAATAATATTTCTATTTATTTATTTTCCTATCTAATTCTATTAAATCTCTAGAATCCCATCCAAGTCAAACTTGGAATATTCTAGAAGACTTCTATAATAGAATAAGGAAATAAAATAAATTAGGACTCTTCTACTTTCCATAATTAATTAATTTCCATCTATTAAAAATTCCCAAGAATAGGAATAATCAAATAGGAAATAAATTAATTCCAATTTAATTCTTTTCTTATTCCATTAGAGTTCCTAAATATAAGAACACTCAAATAGGAAAACCGAATCAAATAGGAAAGTCGGATTATGGTAGGAGTAGCGCGGGTTGGGAGTCCTTGCACCACCCCCACCGTCGACCACCGCCCGGGAGGAGCACCGCCGCCGCCCCCAGCCCACGCGCCACCACCACCGGTGGCCGGCGTGGCAGGAAGCTCCCACGGACAGCCCCCATGCCGGCGGGTCGATCATGGGGATGATCGGCCCCTCGTCCCCTTCGTCTTCTTCGTCACATCTTCTTCGTCTTCCGGCGATCGTTCCAACATCGAACCAACGTAAATAAATTACAAGAATTTAAATTACAATTCCGGTATCGATTCTATACATGAAATCGACCCTATACATTTTCCGGAAAACATAGTACAATAATAATAAATCCTAAATTCGGTCAACCCCCGAATTTTTACTATTACAAGCATTCATCCATAAAAAACGAATCTCGACATGTCCGAGAGTTTAATAATCAAGAACAATATTATGACATTAATTAAAATAATTAAATCTAGCCATAATAGTCGGAAACCCTGCAAGGTAGAACAATTTATCGAAAAATAACGTGAACGAAAACCAACGCTCTGATACCAATTGTTGGAAATCGATATCCCGGAATTAATAAATTTATATAAATAAATTATCTAATTAATTCCAACCGAAATCCTTCAGAGATCGAATATCCGGGGTTGTCAAATTGCGGAACGACAACTCCAATCGACTCCCGGTTGCCGGAACATCCCGCCACGAACCTCAACGGGGATAGCCCAATCAAAACCCTAACCGCGGGCGAACCCGCGGCTTGTTCGATCGAGCCCCCCGCGTGGGGCTCGCGGCTGTTCGTAGCAGCCACAAGGGGCTGCCCAGCCATGCCCCAGGTGATCGCATGCCCAGCCACGGTCGAACCGTGGCTAGCGATCACCACAGCCCGCCACCGCGCGAGCGGTGGTCCAGCCGCGCGAGCGGCGATAGCTCCGCGCGAGCAGCGAGGTGCCGCGCGAGCGGGACTGGGCGGGGCTGCTTGTAGCAGCCCGTAGCGCGTCCGGACGGGACTCGTGTCCAGCGAGTCCGCTGCGGGAACTCCCGCAGCTCGCTACGGGTCCGTCCGGAAAGATCGAGCACCGCTCGATCGAAGTCTCGGCGTCCAGCCGAGGCTCGCCCTCTCGACCCTCTCATGCTCGAGCCGTTGAGCCGCCGGCGGTCCGATGATCTTCGATCACCACCGCCCGGTTCAACCTCGACATGGGTCGCGTTCTCGGATCTTGGTTCACGATATAATCACGATAAATAAACGATTAAATCATAAAGGGGGTTTTACGATATACCTCGTTCTCGTTGTTCGGAAAAACGAAGAACTCAATTGATGACCTTGAGATCTTCCCACGTATTCTTTGCACTAGCTCGAACGTCGTGTGGGCGACGATCTTCCGAACTCCATGGATCTCCCTCTCTACTTTCTCTCTCTAGAATTGTGATCTTCAAGTTATGAGAATAGAGAAGACCATGTAGTGCTTTTATAGGCTACGTAGGGGATCTTAAGGAGGTGGAATATTGGGCTTCCAATATTAATGATTAAATTGAGCCCAAGTCCATATCTATTAATCCCATTAATATTAATTAATTTATTTTCCACTATATAAATTAATTGCACTCCCAATATTAAACCATATTATATCAAATAATATTTCTCCGGTAGTATTATTTATTCTGTGTATTTAAGATATAAATATCCATGAATAAAATTAATTTATTGCTAATTAATTTATTCATCTCTTATATCCGAGACTAGTACCATTCAACCTTAATTATTATGCGGAATAAATTCCACCTGCATGGTTTACATAATAATTCCTTATGAACTCATCTCGGGGATATTATCAACCCTTCCGGGATAAACTTTCCCGTTAAGTATTCACGGTAGAATTTCCCGTCATTTGGACGGTACACTTTCCCGTCAAGTACCATCCAAATGAAGAGCAAAGACATACTTCCAGAGAAGAGAAAGAGACCAAACCGAGACATGGTAGAATTTGAAGCTCTGAAGAGACTTTTCAAACGTGAAGACAAGTGTGCCCAAATCAAGGAGTCAAAGCCCAAACCACCGACTATAGTGATCAAACCTCCATTTCCAGGAAGGTTAACAAAGGTCAAAAGATCAGACGACACACATTTGGGCACACCTGATAGTCTGGGCAGAGATGCAGGTCTGAACGTAGCAACCGGTTTGGACAAAGTGGCGAATGTTGAACAGTTTGCCAAAGATGACGTAATGGAAGAGAAAATGGAGGCGGTACTACATATTGGAATCCTAGAACCATCTAGTACTTTCATCCCCACGAGCCCAACTTATAAATTTGTTCCAGAGGAGAGATTGGTGCCGCCCTTTGAGCAAGCACCCGAGCAAGAGTTAAAGAAGTTGAACAAACTTATCAAATATCTCTACCTAGGACAAGTGAATAAAATCTCCGAGATTAGCAGTGATGAGTCAAGCGAAAGTTCAGAAAGGAAAGCCCATGAGTCGTTTGCCCAACATCTAGAAGACAAGAGGAAGATGCCCACCACCAACATGCGAATACCATTTGGTTTGGGCAAAGCTCCTGATACTATACAAGGATGGATGATGAGCAGCTCTTCAGATTTACTCAAGTTTCCGAAGGCCTCTTATGGGCACAACGAGGAGAAGCTTAAACCTCGCACCATGAAGAATGGTGAGCATACATCACGTCATGCCCATGACGATAACTAAGGCGCTGACCAGGAGGCAACCTGGTATCTTTTTTCCATTATTTTTGTTTTATTTTATTTTATTTTATTTTGAAGAAATCGAACGTAGGACTTTGACTTGTTTGATCCCATAAGGGGAAAGGGTTTGTTTGTTTTTGAGGTGCAGGTCAAGGAGGGCGAAAGGGCAGCGGTGTGGGCATACCGGGTACTTGGTCAAACTGCAGACTACGCTAGAAGATGGATGAGCTCCCTAAAGTTGCAAGGATGACCCCTGGAACGAAGTCAAGGTCTGGGCAGGCGTGCTCACGCTACTGATTCTGGGCAAAGTCCTAAGGCGACAAGGCAACATGTAAAAAGGCTTCGCGGAGCTGCTGAACACATTAATAGCCCACTTTGCCAGTGCCTAATTCAGGTTCTACCTTGCATCTACCTCCTCCTTATTTGCCCTCCCTACAGTCTCTTTTCTTTTCTTTTCTTTTCTTTGAGTCACTTCGAGTCATGGGGTGATCTTTTCATTGACACACTTTGCCTAGGCAAAGTGTGTGAGGAGGTTCACCATACTCAGTATGTGCTGGAAATCGTTGTCCCGGGGTATCAAAAATTGCGGAACCGATAACCCCGAACGAAATCCCGTCGCCGGAGATCGCACGAATACCAACTCATCCGCAGGAGTCCGACCTTTGGAGACTACGCGCCCGAAGACACGCAGCCCGCCCCCAGTCGAAGTCTCCCGCGAGTCGGAAATCACGAACGCGAACCACACGCGAAGAACCGGGCTCGACGAGAGCATCGCCGCGGGATGAACCCGCGGCTAAACCCTAGCCGAACCCCGACGCGGGGTTCGCGATCGCTGCCCTAGCGATCGCCGGGGATGCACGCGCATCCCCGTGGGGCTGTTCCGAACAGCCCCCGGCGGTGAGTCCGGCGACTCACCGCCACCGCCGAGGAGGGCGGTGCGCCCAGCGCACCAGCCGCGGTCCAGCCGCGGCTCGCCCAGCGATCGACCACGCGGTCGATCGCATGCCCCGGCTCCAGCCGAGGCGTCCTCGTGTGGGCCCCGCGATCGACGCCCCTAGGGCTCGATCACATCCTTCGGCTCCCAGCCAAGGGTCCTTCGAACGTTCGCCGGGGATCTCGAATCCCCGTCCCCGAAGTTCGTCGTTTTTCCGGATCTTGTGTTCATGTACGTATCACAATTTAATTCACATAAAATCACACGAAGGAGTTTATGATTGTACCTTTGATTCGTTGTGTGGAGAAACGAAATCAAGTTGAAGACCTTTGAATCTTCCCACGTATTCCTTGCACTTCGTTCGAACGTCGGGTGGGCGACGATCTATCGAACTCCTATGGATCTCCTTCAACTCTCTAGAATATCAAGTATGATAATCTTGTCTTATGATTTATGAAGGCCATGTAGTGCTTTTATAGGCTACGTAGGGGATCTAAAGGAGGTGGAATATTGGGCTTCCAATATTGAAGATTAAATTGAGCCCACTGCCCAAGTCCATTAATCCTTATCAATATTAATTAATTTATTTTCCACTATATAAATTAATTGCACTCCCAATATTAAACCATATTATATCAAATAATATTTCTCCGGTAGTATCATTTATTCCGTGTATTTAAGATTTAAATATCCATGAATAAAATTAATTTATTGTTAATTAATTTATTCATCTCTTTAATCCGAGACTAGTATCATTCAACCTTAATTATTGTGCGGAACGAATCCACTCATGAGGTTTACACAATAATTCTTTATGAACTCATCTCGGGGATATTATCAACCCTTACGGGATACACTGTCCGGTCAATTATTCACGGCATGTCATATATGAAATATAGTGACCCAACTTAACCGGAAATTAACCCAATAATTAAATCGGTTAATTCCTTTGGTAAATCAAAGTTACTTATATTAAATATACACACCCGCAATAATATCAGGGATTAAGAATAAAATACACTGAGACTCGAATCGATTATCGCCGGCAATCCTAATCGATGAATCTCAACGATCCGCTCAATACACCAAGTGTACAAGTGTGATAAAATAATTAAGATAAATTATTTTCTCTCTCACACAACGACTATACCGATGGATTGGTCCGTGTCCATCTAGGTTGTGAGCAACTGTTTGATTAAATACGAGTAACCGATAGTATGATCTTCTGTGCGCCCGTGCTTGCACCATACTAACTACAACGTATAAAATCCAGGACTATAATTTGCATATATTTAATTAATAATAATTAAACGCAAAGCAATTGTTTGTTAATTTAATAGATTAAATGCTATGATTGGGAGTTTACCGTTACTTAAATCTAGACATTAAGTACACAACTCCAACAATCTCCCACTTGTACTAAGGTCTAGTCATTTCCTCCAAACTCCCGGTTCCCATACTCATCACGTGCTTAAGGTGTACTTCCGAGAAGTACTATGTGAATGAGCACTCTAGGTTGCCGCTCTGAAGTTATCTTGGTGACTACTACGTCGTCTGCCTTGACGATGACTCGTATCAGGTGGTACTTGCACTATGTGTTATCATCACTTTTAGACTTATGACTTCTTGCGGTTTACCATGCACCGCTATAAAATAGCCTTCGGTAACTTAAGAGTCATATCCAAGTCTTAGAGGTTATCCCGGAACCTAACCAAAACTTCCGCTGCCTCTGAGGCTGCTGTTCGGTTATGAGAGAGCCTGAGAAGCATCCTGCTTATCACTCTTACATATTAAAGGTTCCACCTTTTCCAAAAAGTGAACACATAGCCTGATATCGACTTACACTGGTCCTTCTCTGATTTGAGATCTGAGAAACGGTAATCTAAGAAGATTTCGTCTTGCTTAGTAATCCAGTACATCCAAGTACTCTTACAGCATTCGAATATCTCTTATCCAGATTACTTTGATATCCTCCCACTATGCTAACCGCATAGTTGATATCAGGTTCTTGTTTTCTAACATTGCATTTAAGCTTTCCACACGAGGTGTAGGAAACTGCTTAGTATCATATGTCTCCTTAATGTGTTCAAGACACATAACCTTAGATAGATATACATATTCTGTCTCTGAAGGGCAACGACCTTTCTCAGAATTATGCATGTTAAAACAAACCATAATCATATAAGATATCCAGGAGAAGTACAATGTTCTTATCCCTAGATCATAAGATCTCAAGAACATGATCTAACTTCTAATTAATCTTATATCCCGATTCATTTATTTAGACAACCATTATTCTATGTCTGACAACATCATTACATTGTTGCCAATGATAAAATGATATCTACATAAAATTCCGAGAAACACCACCTTGTTTCCATTACGTCTCCAATACACCTATCGTCTCTGCCTTTTGATGAATCCATTGAATGGATTATCTCATCAATTCGCAAGTTCCACGATTCATAGCTTTGTAACCATCCATAAATGGATTTACCAAGCTTGTACTCTAAATGATCTAGCCTCTTAACAATAATCCTTATTGTTTTTCCAAGCAGGCTCATTTAGATCCAGTACTGCCCTTATGCAGAGCTAGGGATCGATTTCATGTTTACTAGATCCAGAGTCCGAACTCCTCCAGTCTTATGAATATCTCCGGTTGTTCAACAACCTCCCACTGCAATGGCGTCCCGGTGTATAACAGTAATAACAATAGGTGCAGTGTGTGGTGTACTTCTACTCGGCTTGGCTGGTTCCCAGTCTTTTGTCCTTGTTCTCATTTCAAGGTATTAATTCAGTTCAGGCTTTGTGGTTCATCTAATAGTCTTTCTCTATGAACCGAACGATAGACGTCCCTCTGGTTCACAATACTATAGAATACACAATACTTCGTTCATCTAGGATATCCTACAATCATGCTTGTATCCAGGAATATCCATAGAACATAGGTAGTTCCGAACAACTTGTTCTCTTTAACTTTTAGATTTCCATTTCTTATTTACAACGCACCATCTCTACACGTAAGTGTATGGCGCGGCCCTTTGGGATTGAATCCCAATCTTTGATCATGCTATGTGTTATTTAGATAGGCAATAGCCTCCGCGACCAAGTCGCAGGCTTCTAATGGATATACTTTTAATGGTTCCCCATAATAGCTTTGCGTCCATTGACTAGTCAAAACACTTTGCTTTTATGGCACATTTAAGTACTCTAATCCATCATTGAGTATTCTTGAAAGAACTACTCGTGCCTTTCTAATTCACACATGTGTCTGCATATCTAATCATTTCCAATACTAGTCCGAATTCTATCCTTTATGAAGAAAGGTTTGCTTAGATGTATTATCCTCCAAATTCAATTCTTAGGTCGGAAGGTCCATTCCTTCAACTATAATTGATCAAATCAATTTCGACCTTTTGAATCTTATTTGAAAATACTACTAAGTACAAGAATTCACAAGTATAATGATTCATTAAAGAAATATATCTAATCAAGTAAAACAAGTTATAGAGCGGTTCGTTGCGTCATGGTAGACTTAGGATCTATCATTCATATATTTCTATCTAATGTACCAGAATAGATAATGCCATCATTTCTTATCAAAATCATCCAATGATTAAAGAAATAAAATATCCATTCATAAAATAGAAATCCAGAACAAAACGTTCTTTCTAAAATAAAGGGTACATTAAGCAATAAACTTGAAATGAAATCCTATTTAACTACTAAAGCAGATAAATGTCTTCCACCGCAACAGCTGCCTCCTCTACAGCTTTTGCCCGTGTAGACTCGAACTCTCCTTCTCTAAGTCGCCGGGTTTTCTGGAACCCTTGCATTCAAAATGCACATACCGTCAGTGGTTCCATATCTACACACCAGAATTCTGGTAGATAATACCGCTGACTATGTTTTTACGACTAAAGAAAAATTCGTACCTTTGAGAGGACAAGATGTAGACCCCCAGTACTCAGACTGCTTCCCTTGGGGATATTTGCCAGAAGGCTTCTTTATCCCACCCTTTGGTCCAAGTCCCTTAGGACCACCGGACCCCCTTGTCTTCTTCTCCTTTCCCTTGCCTTTAGGTCCGAAACCTTTGGCTTTGGCTATAAGAGCTTGCGATTGTTTCAACTCGTCTAAAAGATCCATCATCTCAAAAACATGATCAAGTGTTTCATCGAAGTAACAGATCTTTATGAGTATCCTCATCGCCTCTTTTCTAGCCTCCCCATCATGTCCAAACATCAACTTGAGTTTAAGCATGACATCATGATTAATGGCTAATGAACGAGCACTATCCCATTTTTCAAAGTCAAAAATCTCATCCTCAGTTGAGTTAATGGTGAGTCCAGGAGGACAAGTTTCACTGAGTACGTCTTTGTACTCCTTTACAGTCTGAGCAATGTCTAACTCTTCTTTCCATTCAATACAGTATGGAACCAGTGCGTCAAATTCCTCAAGTATTAACTCAAGTGGATTCATAGCAATTCTCTAAACCTATAAGCACATTTAAACAAACAATTAATTTAATATCCGATATTATCTACCCATAATAATATCATTAAATCACTAATTACATCTAAAATCCCATCAGATAAGGCAAGCCACGATAGTGTGGACGTTTACCCATCCAAATGATTTAGCAATTAGATTTGCTTTGGTCGTACATTACTATAGCGTTACTTCGATGGGAAGAATACTATAGAGCGTACCTAAGTGTAAACCATTACTCAGTACCTAAGAGGATTGTTTGGGACTCGCATATCACCGCAAGCCACGATAGTGTGGACGTTTACGTTAACACACGATCCTTCACTTTCTTCTATAACTGTCTACATCAATCGTTCCAAAATCCCATTCAATGCAGCAAGCCACGATAGTGTGGACGTTTACTACACCAAAAGATTTTTACAATTGACATCCAATTACTTGAAGCATTCGATTTCGTAGACCAAGACGCGGAGAATCATAAGTGAAACTCGAAGTTTCTAACCAGTGATTCACCATGCGAACAACCCTATCTCTCATTAGATGAGGGAGCCGAGCAGACAATCGATCCACCTTAAAAGGATGGTACGAATGTCTCTAATTTGTGTCATCCACATGACCAAGTGGCTCTGGCTCCATTCCATTCCCCGGGGTGAGAATGAGTCGACTTGAAGTCAGTTTCAGAAAGACAAATTAGGCATTGTTTGATAAACTTAATCAATGTTTCTTGTAAAAGGAATTACAAGAATTCTCCTACAATGACACATCTATACGAACTTCAAAAGTCCATAAGAGTCACCAAGAGAACAGCAATGGAGACCATGAGAATGTTTCCATCCCCTCTCCCACTTAGCTTTTTATAACAAAGGGATACGCTATCTAATGCATAATTAAACACATAAGCATGCATACAAGCAATAAAGCATATAGCATATAGTCAAAATAATGCTAGAAAAATTATTTTCCGACTATCATGGCTTTATTCCATCTCCGTATGCTTCTTCTAGTCTTCAGTCTTCATTCTTGAATGCTCCATGTGACGAGAATATTAATCCCAATATTTAAATCTATTTATTTTTAATAAATCCAAAAGATACTCAATTTGAAAAAATTAAGTCAATCGAATAAATCAAAAATAAAATTAAATATTATTAATATTTTTATTTATTTATTTTCCTATCTAATTCTATTAAATCTCTAGAATAATCTATCCAAGTCAAACTTGGAATATTCTAGAAAACTTCTATAATAGAATAAGAAAATAAAATAAATTAGGACTCTTCTACTTTCCAAGATTAATTAATCTCCATTACTATGAAAATTCCCATAAAATAGGAATAATCAATTAGGAAATAAATCAATCCTAAATTAATTATTATTCCTTTCTAATTCTATTAAATCTCTAGGATCCTATTCCAAGTAGAACTCGGAATACTCTAGAAGACTTCCATAATAGAATAAGGAATAAAATTAATTTCTATTAATTCTTTTCCTAATCCATGAGAATTCCCAAAAATAGGAGAACTCAAATAGGAAAAACCGAATTAATTTAGGAAAGCGTATCTAGGTAGGAGTAGCACGGGATGGGGATTCCCGCACCACCCCACCATCATCGGCCACCCCCCGCGGAGGAGCACCGCCGCCCAGCCCAGCCACCAGCCGCCACCGTCGTCGGCGGCAGCCCTAGCCGAGGGCAATCGGCCCCCTCCCCTAGGGTCGATCGATTGGGGTCGATCAAGGGGTTTGATCGATCCCCGGTCCTTCGTCCTCTTCGTCTTCTTCGTCACACGCGTTCTCCGGCGGTCATCTCGGCATCGATCCAACGTAAATAAATTACAAGAAATAAATTTACAATTCCGGTATCGATTCTATACATGAAATCGACCCTATACATTTTCCGGAAAACATAGAACAATAATAATAAATCTAAATTCGGTCAACCCCCGAATTTTTACTATTACAAGCATTCATCCACACAAAACAAATCTCGACATGTCCGAGAGTTTAATAAACGAACAATCATGGTAAATTAAATAGCAATTAATTAAACGAATAATTAACAATTAATTAAACCATGATAGTCGGAATCCCTGCAAGGTAGAACACAATTGAATACATACATGAACACGAAACCAAACGCTCTGATACCAATTGCTGGAAATCGTTGTCCCGGGGTATCAAAAATTGCGGAACCGATAACCCCGAACGAAATCCCGTCGCCGGAGATCGCACGAATACCAACTCATCCGCAGGAGTCCGACCTTTGGAGACTACGCGCCCGAAGACACGCAGCCCGCCCCCAGTCGAAGTCTCCCGCGAGTCGGAAATCACGAACGCGAACCTCACGCGAAGAACCGGGCTCGACGAGAGCATCGCCGCGGGATGAACCTGCGGCTAAACCCTAGCCGAACCCCGACGCGGGGTTCGCGATCGCTGCCCTAGCGATCGCCGGGGATGCACGCGCATCCCCGTGGGGCTGTTCCGAACAGCCCCCGGCGGTGAGTCCGGCGACTCACCGCCACCGCCGAGGAGGGCGGTGCGCCCAGCGCACCAGCCGCGGTCCAGCCGCGGCTCGCCCAGCGATCGACCACGCGGTCGATCGCATGCCCCGGCTCCAGCCTAGGCGTCCTCGTGTGGGCCCCGCGATCGACGCCCCTAGGGCTCGATCGCACCCTTCGGCTCCCAGCCGAGGGTCCTTCGAACGTTCGCCGGGGATCTCGAATCCCCGTCCCCGAAGTTCGTCGTTTTTCCGGATCTTGTGTTCATGTACGTATCACAATTTAATTCACATAAAATCACACGAAGGAGTTTATGATTGTACCTTTGATTCGTTGTGTGGAGAAACGAAATCAAGTTGAAGACCTTTGAATCTTCCCACGTATTCCTTGCACTTCGTTCGAACGTCGGGTGGGCGACGATCTATCGAACTCCTATGGATCTCCTTCAACTCTCTAGAATATCAAGTATGATAATCTTGTCTTATGATTTATGAAGGCCATGTAGTGCTTTTATAGGCTACGTAGGGGATCTAAAGGAGGTGGAATATTGGGTTTCCAATATTGAAGATTAAATTGAGCCCACTGCCCAAGTCCATTAATCCTTATCAATATTAATTAATTTATTTTCCACTATATAAATTAATTGCACTCCCAATATTAAACCATATTATATCAAATAATATTTCTCCGGTAGTATTATTTATTCCGTGTATTTAAGATTTAAATATCCATGAATAAAATTAATTTATTGCTAATTAATTTATTCATCTCTTTAATCCGAGACTAGTACCATTCAACCTTAATTATTGTGCGGAACGAATCCACTCATGAGGTTTACACAATAATTCCTTATGAACTCATCTCGGGGATATTATCAACCCTTACGGGATACACTGTCCGGTCAATTATTCACGGCATGTCATATATGAAATATAGTGACCCAACTTAACCGGAAATTAACCCAATAATTAAATCGGTTAATTCCTTTGGTAAATCAAAGTTACTTATATTAAATATACACACCCGCAATAATATCAGGGATTAAGAATAAAATACACTGAGACTCGAATCGATTATCGCCGGCAATCCTAATCGATGAATCTCAACGATCCGCTCAATACACCAAGTGTACAAGTGTGATAAAATAATTAAGATAAATTATTTTCTCTCTCACACAACGACTATACCGATGGATTGGTCCGTGTCCATCTAGGTCGTGAGCAACTGTTTGATTAAATACGAGTAACCGATAGTATGATCTTCTGTGCGCCCGTGCTTGCACCATACTAACTACAACGTATAAAATCCAGGACTATAATTTGCATATATTTAATTAATAATAATTAAACGCAAAGCAATTGTTTGTTAATTTAATAGATTAAATGCTATGATTGGGAGTTTACCGTTACTTAAATCTAGACATTAAGTACACAACTCCAACAGTATGTTCGTTGTTGTTTGTATTTTTGGTCGAGGCAGCCTCTACTGATCTTATTACTTTCACCCACTTTGCCAAGGCAAAGTGTGTGAGGGGGGAAAGGGAAAGGGCAAACCTCTGTGTCTAATCGTTGTCAGCATGATTGTGTGAATACTTTGGGCTAACTTAGAGCATGCAATTTTTACAGCAACTCCAAATTTGTAGTTAAAGGCATGAAATAGGGACGATGGAACTGTACTAGGCAAACTGTGAGATTTGAGCCATACATTGAATTGAAGTTTCTTTCTTGAGAGTCTCTTGTGATATTTATGATGCCTGACTTTGCCTATTTGCTGTGATAAGTAGTTTTGTTAAGTGGAGTTATTAGATGATTAGGGCATTTCTTTCCAGTTTGACCAAATAAATAACATTAATCCCTTGCTAGCCCCTTTGAGCCTGTTGATTTTCTTGTATACCAGTCTGGTGCTATGCCCATAGGCACCTGAAAAGATATGAGGGTAGAGAGATTGATGTTCAGCAAAAAAAAAAAAAGAAAAAAAAAAAAAAGAAAAAAAAAAGAAGTAATAAGTTGGTTGTGTGCTAAGGCCCGTAAGAAAGGGGCAAAGTGGTAGAGAAAGGCTAAACCCAAAATATATAGCCCTCTGCCCAAACAGAGCCTACTCCTCAAAATCCACCCAAAGAGCTTACATTACAACCCAATAAAAGCCCCTATGATGAGACCCCCACTTAGTCAGAATAACTTGATCAGCAAACTGTCAAATTTGGGCAAAGTAGATTCACAGCAGAAAATGAGTGACATTATACCCATACACTGAAAAGAGAGATACACTTGTGAGGGAGTGACCCAAAGTCCTGGTGCAGAATCTTGACCGAATTTTTATGCCTCTAACTTGAATTTTGATTTGTATGTATATATTATGCCTATTTGTATTTATCAGTCATGCTAGTCCTTTGAGTCTCTGTTTACTTTGTTTCCTCCCCAGCATTGATTTCTTTTTACTTTGGTCTTGAGTCTGGTAAGTCATACCCTACGCTTGAGGACAAGCGTACTTCAAGTGTGTGCGGTTTGATGAGCCATTTTATTTGCTCATCTTTGAGCCCTTTTAGAGTCGTTGTTAAGTCAGTTTGAGTCGTTTTATGTGTCTGGGAGGGCACATTGGAGTGTTTGGGCAAAGTATGCAGGTTGCAGGTCAGAAGTGGAGATTGTGCAGAAAAGGCAAAGAAATGTTCCACTTTGGGAAAATGCGCGAATTCGAGGCAAAGTGACTGAAGCAGTTTGACCTAAGGAGGCAAAGTCACCACTTTGGGCAAAGTTACGATGCAGAAGGACAAGACGCTGAAATTGAAGTTTTCACTTTGGGCAAAGTCAAGACTTTGGGCAAAGGCACCACTTTGGGAAAACATCGGGTATCGGGCACACTAGAGACAAGAGTTGACCAGAGACGGACTATGGCGGACTATGGGCAAATACGAATCAGGATTCTATTACCAAGAAAAGAATAAGGAAAGAATCTTTTCTTTCCTTATCTCAAAGACAAAATCTTGACCGCGATTTTCCTTGGTGTCCAAGACTTCTTACACCTATAAAACAACACATGAAACCCTACAATCAGCACACCAAGAGAGAGAGGACGAAATTAAACACCAGAAAATATATAGAGACGCCATTGATGGGTTGAAGAAGACGGAGTCGAGTTCTCGCCGGCTTTCTACCTTCGGGCAAAGCGCGGCGAATTCGTTTCGATTTCATGTTTTTATTTTCGTTAATTAATTTCTGAATGTTCTAAATAATTGTTAGTTTAGTTTTCAATTTAATTCCAGCATGTTTAGTTTCGTTTTTATTTTATTTATTTTCAGTTTGATTATGCGTAGCTAGTTTTCTGGCGTCTGGGCAAAGGCGGATCGAAGGGGACTCTGGGCTAAGATAGAACCGTGAGGTTGATAGTGTTGGAGTTGTGTACTTAATGTCTAGATTTAAGTATCGGTAAACTTTCGATCATAGCATTTAACCTATTTAATTAATAAACAATTATTTGCAATTAATTATTATTAATTAATTATGCAAAATATAGTCCTGGATTTTATACGTTGTAGTTAGTATGGTGTGTCGGGCCCACACAGAAGATCATACTATCGGTTACTCGTATTTAATCGAACAGTTGCTCACGACCTAGATGGACACGGACCAATCCATCGGTATAGTCGTTGTGTAAGAGAGAAAATAATTTATCTTAATTATTTTATCACACTTGTACACTTGGTGTATTGGGCGGATCGCTTGAGATTTATTGATTAGGATTGCCTTGGATAATCAATTTAAATCTCAGAGTATTTTATTCTTAATCCCTGATATTATTGCGGGTGTATATATTTAATATTAGAGACTTTGATTTTCCAAAGGAATTAACCGATTTAATTATTGGGTTAATTACCGGTAAAATTGGGTCGCTATATTTTATATATGACATGCCGTGAATACTTGACGGGAAAGTGTATCCCGGAAGGGTTGATAATATCCCCGAGATGAGTTCATAAGGAATTATTGTGTAAACCTCATGAGTGGATTCGTTCCGCACAATAATAAAGGTTGAACGGTACTAGTCTCGGATATAAGAGATGAATATTATTTATTGAGCAATAAATAAATTTATTCATGGATATTTAAATCTTAAATACACGGAATAAATAATACTAATCGGAGAAATATTATTTGATATAATATGGATTAATATTGGGAGTGCAATTTTATTTATATAGTGGAAAATAAATAAAATTTAATATTGATAAGGATTAATGGATTTGGGTTGGACCCAATTTAATCTTCAATATTAAGAAGCCCAATATTTAATCTCCTTATGATCCCCTACGTAGCCTATATAAGCACTACATGGTCTTCACTTTTCATAACACATAATAATTGACCTACGCCAATCATAAAGTCTTGGAGAGTGAAGGAGATCCATAGGAGTTCGATAGATCGTCGCCCACACGACGTTCGGACGAGGTGCGAGGAATACGTAGGAAGATCGCAAGGTCGTCAATTGGATTCGTTTCTCCGTACAACGAATCGAGGTAATATAATCGAGAACCCCTCTTTGATTATATGCTTGTTTAATCGTGATATGTACATGAACAAGACGATCCGGGAAAGCGTCGAAACCTAGATACGGGGATCGCCGGATCCCCGTGGGGATCGAAGGAGGGGCGGTCGAACCCTAGGGTTTCGACCGCCGGTGCCGCGGCAAGGAGAAGCCCCGGCTGGACGCCGGGGCACGCGATCGACCAAGGGTCGATCGCTGGGGAAGTCGCCGTGGGCTGGTGCCACGGCGGACGACCTCCTCGTCCTCCCTGCCGGCGGCGTGCGCGCGGGAAAGCTCCGGCTGAAGCCGGAGCAAGCGATCGACCGAAGTCGATCGCGGAGGGCAGTCGCGGGCTGGTGCCGCGACTGGAGGCCCTCCTCCCGTCGGATAGCGGCGGTGAGTCGCCGGACTCACCGCCAGGGGGCTGTTCCGAACAGCCCCACGGGGATGCCGTGCATCCCCGGCGATCGCCATGCACGGCGATCGCGAACCCCGCGGATGGGGTTCGGCTAGGGTTTAACCGCGGGTTCATCCCGCGGCGATGCTCTCGTCGAGCCCGGTTCTTCGCGTGTGGTTCGCGTTCGTGATTTCCGACTCGCGGGGGATTTCGGCTGGGGGCGGGCTGCGTGTCTTCGTGTTGGAAATCGATATCCCGGAATTAATAAATTTAAATAAATAAATTATCTAATTAATTCCAACTGAAATCCTTTGGATATCGAATATCCGGATTGTCAAAAATTGCGGAACCGACAACCCAATCGAAATCCCGTGCTCCACAGCTGGACCGACCCCGTGGAGCAAGCGCTCCACATCTGGGGCGTCCGCATAGAGGAACTGCTCCACATCCCGTGTGGAGCATCCATGAACAATCGCTCCACATCCCATGTGGAACAACCCGTAATCAGCAGTCCACATCCCGTATGGAGCAGCCCGTGCAAACATCGCTCCACATCCCGGTGTGGAGCAGCGCCGTGCGAATAGCGCTCCACATCCCGTGTGGAGCAATCGATATGTGGAGCAGTCGATGCTCCACATCGGTCGATCAACACGCGTGTGGAGCAGTCGTGTGGAGCAGTCTCCACATCGCTCTACACCCCGATTAGGGTTTGTTCCTCGAATCTTGGTTCACGATATTTTCACGATAATTAAACGATAAAATCATAAATAGGGTTTTACGATTTACCTCGTTCTCGTTGTTCGGAAAAACGAAAAACTCAATTTGATGACCTTGAGATCTTCCCACGTATTCCTTACACTAGCTCGAACGTCGGATGGGCGACGATCCTCCGAACTCCATGGATATCCCTCTCTACTTTCTCTCTCTAGAATTGTGATATTCAAGTTATGAGAATAGAGAAGACCATATAGTGCTTTTATAGGCTACGTAGGGGATCTTAAGGAGGTGGAATATTGGGCTTCCAATATTGAAGATTAAATTGAGCCCAATGCTCAAGTCCATTAATCCTTATCAATATTAATTAATTTATTTTCCACTATATAAATTAATTGCACTCCCAATATTAAACCATATTATATCAAATAATATTTCTCCAGTAGTATTATTTATTCCGTGTATTTAAAATATAAATATCCATGAATAAAATTAATTTATTGCTAATTAATTTATTTATCTCTTATATCCGAGACTAGTACCATTCAACCTTAATTATTATGCGGAACAAATCCACCTGCAGGGTTTACATAATAATTCCTTATGAACTCATCTCGGGGATATTATCAACCCTTCCGGGATACACTTTCCCGTCAAGTATTCACGGCATGTCATATATAAAATATAGCGACCCAACTTAACCGGTAATTGACCCAGTAATTAAACCGGTCAATTCCTTTGGAAAATCAAAGTCACTTATATTAAATATACACACCCGAAATAGTATCGGGGATTAAGAATAAAATACTCTGAGATTTAAATCGATTATCCAAGGCAATCCTAATCGATAAATCTCAAGCGATCCGCCCAATACACCAAGTGTACAAGTGTGATAAAATAATTAAGATAAATTATTTTCTCTCTCACACAACGACTATACCGATGGATTGGTCCGTGTCCATCTAGGTCATGAGCAACTGTTCGATTAAATACGAGTAACCGATAGTATGATCTTCTGTGCGCCCATGCACACCATACTAACTACAACGTATGAAATCCAGGACTATAATTTGCATATATTTAATTATAAATAATTAAACACAAATAATTGTTTATTTAATTAAATAGATTAATGGCAATGGATCGGGAGTTTCCGTTACTTAAATCTAGACATTAAGTACACAACTCCAACAATCTCCCACTTGTACTAAGGTCTAGTCATTTCCTCCAAACTTCCGACTCCCATACTCATCACGTGCTTAAGTTGTACTTCCAAGAAGTACTATGTGAATGAGCACTCTAGGTTGCCGCTCCGAAGTTATCTTGGTGACTACAGCGTCGTCTCCCTCGACGATGACTCGTATCAGGTGGTACTTGCTCTATGTGTTATCTTACACTTATGGACTTGTGATTTCTTACCATTTGCCATCGCACCGCTATTCACATAGCCTTTGGCAAATTAAGAATCACCTCTAAGTCCCAGAGATTCCCGGAGCTATACCAAAACTTCCGCTGCCTCAGAGGCCGCTATTTGGTTACCCATGGCAGAGTCCGAAAAGCATCGTGCTTATCACTCTTCCATGTTAAAAACTCCTTTTCCTTCAATAGTGAAACACATAGCCTGATATCGACTTACACCGGTCCTTATTTGATTAGAAATCTAAGAGAGTGTAATCCAAAGGAAATGCTCGTCTGCTTCGTAATCCAGAACATAGTTTCCAGTACTTAAAAAGTACTTAAAATGTTCATTACAGCAGTCGTGTATTCCTTTCCAGGATTACCTTGATATCCTCCCACTATACTAGCCGCATAGCAAATATCAGGTTCTTGTTTTCAACATCGCATTTATTAAGCTTTCCACACTCGAAGTGTAGGAAACCGCTTTCATTGCTTCTATCTCCTTTTGTGTTCCAGAACACATATCCTTAGATAGATGCATTCCGTATCTGAAAGGTAACATACCCTTCTCGGAATCTTGCATGTTAAAACGAACCATAATCATATATATGTAAGATGTCCAGGAGAAGTACAATGTTCTCTCCTAGAGATCCAAGATCTCAAGAACAGGTCCAACTTCTCCCTTTATCTTTCATAATGATTTATCCAGACAACCATCATTTCATGTCTGATTACATCTTTACATTGTTTCCAACGATAAAATGTTATCTACATAAAACCCGAGAAACACCACTTTGTTCCATCACGTTTCCAATACACATGATTCGTCTATGCTTTGATGAATCCATAAAATGGACTATCTCATCAATTTGCAAGTACCACGAACTCAATGCTTTGTTCCAATCCATAAATGGATCAACTAAGCTTGTACTCTAAATGATCTTGCCTCTTAGCAATAATCCTTATTGCTTTCCAAGAAAGCACATTTAGATCTAGTACTGCCTCCATGTAGATCCAGGGATCGATTTCATGTATACTAGGTCCATAGTCCGAAAACTCTCCTAGTCTTATGAATATCTCCGGTTGATCCACAACCTCCCACAACAACGACATTCCGGTGTATAAACAGTAATAACAATAGGTGCAGTTAGTGGTGTACCGCTACTCGGTTCGGCTGGTTCCCAGTCCTTATCGCTTTCTCTCATTCAAAGTATTAAGTCACTTTGGGCTTGTGGTTCATCTAATAGTCTTTCTCTAAGAACCGGGCGTTAGAACTTATAACGTCCTTTTGGTTCATAGTACTATTGAACACACATCTTTTGTTCTTCTAGGATATTCTACAACCGCATTTGAATGCGCTGTTGTTTCCAGACATATCCATAGAACATAGGTAGTTCCGTATAACTCATGCTTTTACCATTTCTATAAGAGTTCCATTTCTTAATTTCTGACACACCATTTCTACACAAAAGTGTATGGTGTAGTCATTTGGGATCAAATCCCAATCTCTGATCAGTATGCCATGCATTCCTCAGACAGGCACTTGCCTCCGCGATCAAATCGCAGGCTTCTAATGGATATACCTTGAAGGTTCTCCACAATAGCTTTGTGTCCATTGACTTGTCAAAACACTTTGCTTTTGTGGCACATCAGGTATGCTAATCCATTTTTCGAGTAATCATAAAATGAAGTACTCGTACCTTATTGTCTGAGTAGACATATGTCTGCATACATCAGAGTTAATCAATTCTAATACTTGTCCGGATCTTATATCTTATATCCATAAAGGATTGCTTAGTTATGTTATCTTCCAAATTAGATTCTTGGGTCGGAAGGTCCACTCCTTCAACTTAATTGATCAAAGTATCAATTTTCGACCTTTGAACTTCTTATTTGAATAAACATTACTTAGCATAAGAATCCAAAAGTATAAATGATTAAATAAAGAAATCTCTTATTAGTAAGACGAGTTATATACTACGGTTCGTTGCATCGTGGTGGACTCAGGATTCATCATTTATATATTGCTAGCTAATGTACCAGAATAGATAATATCCTTATTTCTTCTTATAACCATCAAATGATTAAAAGAAATAAAATATACATTCATTAGAAATCCAGAACAAAGTTCTTTCTAAAATGAAAGGTACATAAAAGCAATAACTCAAAATGAAATCCTATAATAATGTCCTCCACTGCAACAGCTGCCTCCTCCACAGCATTGCCCATGTAGACTACGATTTCTTCTTTTTCAAGTCGTCGGGTTTCCTGGAACCCTTGCATTTAAAATGCACATACCGTCAGTGGTTCTATATCTACACACCAGGTTCCGGTAGATAATACCACTGACTATGTTTTACGACTAAAGAAGATTTCGTACTTTCTTTGAGAGGATAATCAGACTTCCAGTACCCAGACTGTTTGCATCGAGAACACTTGCCTCATGGCTTTCTCGTCCCATCTCGTGGTCCATGTAACTTATGACCACTGGGTTTCTTTGCTTGCTTTTCCTTTCCCCCGATTTTGCCTTTAGGTTCGAAACCTTTGGCATTGGCTACAAGAGCTTGCGATTTCCGTCTCAACTCGTCTAAAAGGTCAATCATCTCAAAAACTTGTTTAAGCGTTTCCTCGAAGCGACTGGCCTTTATGAGTATCCTCATCGCTTCTTGTCTAGCCGCCTATGTCATGTCTAAACATCTCCTTGAGTTTGAACATGATAAAATCAGTTCTTTCCTCAACAGTCGAGACATTAGTAGGTTCGGGAGAACAAAGCTCACTGAGTACAAACTTGTACTCTTTAACAGTCTAGGCAATGTCTAGATCTCTATTCCAATCAATACATTTAGGGACCAGTGAGTTAAAATCCTTAAGTATCACATAAAGTAGGTTCAAAGCCATATCCTAATCTATGAGCACATATAACAACAAACAATTGATTTAATCTCCGATATTATCTCCCTCAAATAATATCATTAAACCACTAATCACATCTAAAATCCCATCAGGTAAGGCAAGCCACGTGGTGTGGACGTTTACCTACCCAAATGATTTAGCAATTAGATTTGCTTCGGTCATACATCACTTATAGCGTAACTTCGTGGGGAAGAATACTATAATGCGTATCTAAGTGTAAACCATTACTCAGTACTAAAGTAAATCGTTTGGAACCGCTACATCACCGCAAGCCACGTGGTGTGGACGTTTACGATAACTTCACAATTCTTCACAATTCCTTATAACTGTCTACATCAATTAATCCAAAATCCGTTAGTATAGCAAGCCACGTGGTGTGGACGTTTACTACACCAAGAGACTTTTATAATTGACTCCCAATTACTTGATCCATTCAATTTTTGTAAATCAGGACGCGGAGAATCATAAGTGAAACTCAAAGTTTCTAACCAGTGATTCACCATGCGAACAACCCTATCTCTCATTAGATGAGGGAGCCGAGCAGACAATCGACCCATCTATAAAAGAATGGTACGAAGGTCTCTAATTTGTGTCCTCTACATGACCAAGTGGCTTTGGCTCCATTCCACTCCCCGGGGTGAGAATGAGTCGACTTGAAATCAGCTTTGGAAAGACAAATTAGGCATTGTTTGATAAACTTAATCAATGTTTCTTGTAAGAGGAATTACAAGAACTCTCCTCCAATAACTTATCTATATAAACTTCAAAAGTTTATAAAAGTCACCAAGAGAACAGCAATGGAGACCATGGGTATGTTTCCATACCCTCTCCCACTTAGCTTTTTACAATAAAGGGATACGCTATCTAGTGCATAAAGTAAACACATATAGCATGCATACATGTAATAAAGCACATAAATATTATCACATAGTCAAAATAATACTAGAATATTATTTTCCGACTATTATGGCTTTATCGCATCCCCGTACGCATCTTCTAGTCTTCAGTCTTCGTTCTTGAATGCTCCATGTGACGAGAATATTAATCCCAATATTTAAATCTATTTATTTTCAATTAATCCAAAAGTTACTTAATTCGAAAATTAAGTCAATCGAATATATCAAAAATAAAATTAAATATTATTAATATTTCTATTTATTTTTATTTTCCTATCTAATTCTATTAAATCTCTAGAATCCCATCCAAGTCAAACATGGAATATTCTAGAAGACTTCTATAATAGAATAAGGAAATAAAATAAATTAGGACTCCTAATCCTTCCAAATTAATTTCTTTCCTAATCTATTAAAAATTCCATAAAGGAATAATTAAATAGGAAAAATTAATTAAGGACTTTCAAAACTTTCCAAATTAATTATTTTCCTAATCCATTAAAAATTCCATAAAGGAATAATTAAATAGGAAAAATAAATTAATTCCAAATTAATTCTTTTCCTATTCCATGAGAGTTCCTAAAATAAGAACACTCAAATAGGAAAACCGAATCAAATAGGAAAGTAGGATCTTGGTAGGAGTAGCATGGGTTGGGAGACCCCACACCACCCCCACCATCGACTACCACCATCCGCCGCCGGCCTAGGCCCACGCGCCACCTCCCTTGGTGGCCGGCATGGCCGAGAGCCCTAGGGCAGCCCGGGGTCGATCGATCCTCATGGGGATCGATCATGGGGATGATCGACCCCCCCGGATTTTGTCCTCTTCGTCTTCTTCGTCACACGTCTCCTCCGGCGGTTGTTTCGGCATCGATCAAACGTAAATAAATTACAAGAATTAAAATTACATTATCCGGTATCGATTCTATACATGAAATCGACCCTATACATTTTCCGGAAAAAATAGAGCGTAATAATAAATCCTAAATTCGGTCAACCCCCGAATTTTTTACTATTACAAGCATTCACCACACATAAAACGAACCTCGACATGTCCGAGAGTTTAATAATCAAGAACAATATTATGACAATAATTAACGAACAATTATATCTAGCCATAATAGTAGGAAACCCTGCAAGGTAGAACAATTTATCGAAAAATACCGTGAACGAAAACCAACGCTCTGATACCAGTTGTTGGAAATCAATATCCCGAAATTAATAATTTTAAATAAATAAATTATCTAATTAATTCCAACCAAAATCCTTTGGTGATCGAATATCCGGATTGTCAAAAATTGTGGAACCGACAACCCAATCGAAATCCCGCGCTCCACAGCTGGACCGACCCCATGGAGCAAGCGCTCCACATCTGGGGCGTCCGCATAGAGGAACTGCTCCACATCCCGTGTGGAGCATCCATGAACAATCGCTTCACATCCCATGTGGAGCAACCCGTAATCAGCAGTCCACATCCCGTATGGAGCAGCCCGTGCAAACATCGCTCCACATCCCGGTGTGGAGCAGCGCCGTGCGAATAGCGCTCCACATCCCGTGTGGAGCAATCGATATGTGGAGCAGTCGATGCTCCACACCGGTCGATCAACACGCGTGTGGAGCAGTCGTGTGGAGCAGTCTCCACATCGCTCCACACCCCGATTAGGGTTTGTTCCTCGGATCTTGGTTCACGATATTTTCACGATAATTAAACGATAAAATCATAAAGAGGGTTTTACGATTTACCTCGTTCTCGTTGTTCGGAAAAACGAAAAACTCAATTTGATGACCTTGAGATCTTCCCACGTATTCCTTACACTAGCTCGAACTTTGGGTGGGCGACGATCCTCCGAACTCCATGGATCTCCCTCTCTACTTTCTCTCTCTAGAATTGTGATATTCAAGTTATGAGAATAGAGAAGACCATATAGTGCTTTTATAGGCTACGTAGGGAATCTTAAGGAGGTGGAATATTGGGCTTCCAATATTGAAGATTAAATTGAGCCCAATGCTCAAGTCCATTAATCCTTATCAATATTAATTAATTTATTTTCCACTATATAAATTAATTGCACTCCCAATATTAAACCATATTATATCAAATAATATTTCTCCGGTAGTATTATTTATTCCGTGTATTTAAGATATAAATATCCATGAATAAAATTAATTTATTGCTAATTAATTTATTCATCTCTTATATCCGAGACTAGTACCATTCAACCTTAATTATTATGCGGAACAAATCCACCTGCAGGGTTTACATAATAATTCCCTATGAACTCATCTCGGGGATATTATCAACCCTTCCGTGATACACTTTCCCGTCAAGTATTCACGGCATGTCATATACACACCGGTAATTGACCCAGTAATTAAACCGGTCAATTCCTTTGGAAAATCAAAGTCACTTATATTAAATATACACACCCGCAATAGTATCGGGGATTAAGAATAAAATACTCTGAGATTTAAATCGATTATCTAAGGCAATCCTAATCGATAAATCTCAAGCGATCCGCCCAATACACCAAGTGTACAAGTGTGATAAAATAATTAAGATAAATTATTTTCTCTCTCACACAACGACTATACCGATGGATTGGTCCGTGTCCATCTAGGTCGTGAGCAACTGTTCGATTAAATACGAGTAACCGATAGTATGATCTTCTGTGCGCCCATGCACACCATACTAACTACAACGTATGAAATCCAGGACTATAATTTGCATATATTTAATTATAAATAATTAAACGCAAATAATTGTTTATTTAATTAAATAGATTAATGGCAATGGATCGGGAGTTTCCTATACTTAAATCTAGACATTAAGTACACAACTCCAACACTTCGGGCGCGTAGTCTCCAAAGGCCGGACTCCTGCGGATGAGTCGGTGTTCGTGTAATCTCCGGCGACGGGTTTTCGATCGGGTTATCGGTTCCGCAATATTTTTTGATAGCCCGGGACATCGAATCCCAGCAGATAGGACTTTTAATTAACTGCCCGGAGGTTTGTTCCCGATACACAGTTGAGGTTTAACCACATTCTTGCAGGTTTGGGTAGACTAATTTGGTCGTTAGGAAACCCTTACACTTTGAGATACCGGCGACTGATCAAACCGAATAATAGTATCTAGTTGTACTACGGGCATAGCGCTAGAACGTGTTGGAGTAGCGGTCGTATGATTCGGATTTCCGGACATGCTATTGGCCGAATTGGGTTCGTCGGGAGAGTAATGCGAGTTTGGGCAAACTAGATCCATGCGACCACATAGGTATCGAATTGTCTAGACTCAGGGGATTAGGCATAAGCATACCTTGCCTTTCTTTACACTGTAAGGACGGATTGGGGTGGGGTAACTGTAGGCGTGACTTAATAGGACTGCTTTTACTTTGTTAGACATCCTATAACCGATTGACAAACCATCAGTTAAAACCATTAGTGCCAGGGATCGGTAGTTTGCCCAGAGACCCAGAGAGAAGCCGTGAGCCCAGAAGTCTGTTTTCCTTTTATTGAGTCCAGTTTGATTTACTGTTTTCTGTTAGCATAGTTTGGTCAAAGTGTTTGCGTTAGTTAGTAGTTTGATTAAACCGCTGTGACCACAACAACCAACTTTAAAAAACCTTTTTAAAACCGTGACAACAGTTTGGGCTAGCCGAGATCACTTATTGCAATTGCTTCCTCGTGGGACCGACCCCACACTTATCACTATACTCCTTAGTGTTTAGTTTGGCAGAATATAAATTTATTTTGGCCGCGTTAGCTTCCACGACAAAGTTTTCGCGTCGTCAGGCGCGCGGAGATGAAGCCTGCGGCTTGGCCGCGGGGCGTGCGATCGATCGTGAGATCGATCGCTGGGGGCGCGGGCTGGAGCCGCACCCCACCCCACCCCACCGTGACGGTGGGGATCTCCAGGCGGCGGCGAGTCGTCGGACTCGCCGCGGGGGCTGCCGGGCAGCCCCAGCCGATCGCCTTCAGGCGATCGCGTGCGATCGTGAGCACGCACCCGCGGGGGTGCGGCTGGGCGTGCGCGTGCCTTAGGGCACCGCTGTGCGTTCGGTCGTATCCCGGCTCGCGTGGTCATGCTCGCGTGATCTCCGGCGATGGGTTTTTGATCTGGCTATGGTTCCGCAATTTTTTGTAGCCCGGGATATCGAATTCCAACAATTGGTATCAGAGCGTGGTTTACGTTCGCGATATTTTCAATATGATTGTTCTACCTTGCAGGGTTTCCGAATATTGTGGTTTAGTAATTTTTCGCTAATTATTTTGTCATGATTATTGGATTAAACTCTCGAACATGTCGAGATTCGTTTTTGGTGGTGAATGCTTGTAATAGTAAAAATTCGGGGGTTGACCGAATTTAGGCTTTACTATTATTATTCTTCGTTTTCCGGAAATTGTATAAGGTCGATTTCATGTATAGAATCGATACCGGAATTGTAAATTTAAATTTGTAATTTTATTTACGTTGGATCGATGCCGGAACGACCGCCGGAGGAGAAGTGACGAGAGGTGAAGGGTCGGGGATCGATCAATCCCCATGATCGATCCCGAGGGGATCGACCGACCCACGGCCGGGACAGGCTGTCCGCGGGAGATCCGGCCACGCCGGCCACCAGTGGAGGTGGCGCGTGGGCCGGGCGGCGGCGGCGCGTGGCCTCGGTAGGCGTGCGGTCGAGCGGGGGCGCGGGGAGCCCTAGGGTTTCTTGTGTCCTCGCGGAGATCCACTTTCCTAATTTGATTCGGTTTTCCTATTTTGAGTATTCCTATTTTTGGGAACTCTCATGGAATAGGAAAAGAATTAAATTGGAATTAATTTATTTTCCTTATTGATTATTCCTATTTTTGGGAATTTTCATGGACTAAGGAATTAATTAATTATGGAAAGTAGAGGAGTCCTAATTTATTTATTTTCCTTATTCTATTATAGAAGTCTTCTAGAGTATTCCAAGTTTGACTTGGATGGAACTCTAGAGATTTAATGGAATTAGATAGGAAAATTAAAATAAATAAAAATATTAATAATATTTAATTTTATTTTTGATTTATTCGATTAACTTAATTTTCCAATTAAGTATCTTTTGGATTTATTAAAAATAATAGATATTAAATATTGGAATTAATATTCTCGTCACATGGAGCATTCAAGAAACGAAGACTGAAGACTAGAAGATGCGTACGGGGATGCGATAAAGCCATAATAGTCGGAAAATAATATTCTAGTATTATTTTGACTATGTGATAATACTATGTGCTTTATTACATGTATGCATGCTTATGTGTATTTAATTTATGCATTAGATAGCATATCCCTTGTTGTAAAAAGCTAAGTGAGAGAGGGATTGGAAACAATCCCATGGTCTCCATTGCTGCTCTCTTGGTGACTTTTATAAACTTTTGAAGTTTATATAGACAAGTTATTGTAGGAGAGTTCTTGTAATTCCTCTTACAAGAAACATTGATTAAGTTTACCAAACAATGCCTAATTTGTATTTTCAAAGCTGATTTCAAACCGACTGATTCTCACCCCGGGGAGTGGAATTGAGCCAAAGCCACTTGGTCATGTAGAGGACACAAATTAGAGATTTTCGTACCATCTTTTGAAGGTGGATCGATTGTCTGCTCGGCTCCCTCATTTATGAGAGATAGGGTCGTTCGCATGGTGAATCACTGGTAAGAAACTTCGAGTTTCACTTATGATTCTCCAAGTCTTGATTTACAAGATTGAATGGATTAAGTAATTGGGAGTCAATTATAAAAATCTTTTGGTAATGTAAACGTCCACACCACGTGGCTTGCTTATACTGAATGGGATTTTGGATTAATTGATGTAGACAGTTATAAGGAATTGTGAAGGACTGTAAGTCATCGTAAACGTCCACACCACGTGGCTTGCGGTGATAGATCGGTTCCAAACGATTTACTTTAGTACTGAGTAATGGTTTACACTTAGATACGCTTTATAGTATTCTTCCCCACGAAGTGACGCTATAATTAGTGATTTAATGATATTATTTGAGGGAGATAATATCGGTATTAAATTGTTTGTCTGTTTTATGTGCTTATAGGTTAAGAATGACTGTGACCCCACTTTGTGATATACTTAAGGATGAAAACTCACTGGTTCCATATAGTGATGTTTGGGAACGAAATCTGGATATTGTCCAGACTGAAAAGCTTTCCGAATCCACTGTTGTCCCAACTAATGAGGACATTAAGAATGCCCTTAGTGAGATGTTGAGACATAGTGTGGAAGCTGGACAAGAGGTGATTAATTTACTCATGGAGTCTTCCCTTAACGAGTCGCTTAAAAACGATTCAATGAGAGTGGATTTTGTGCGTAAGTTAAGGACATCACGAGCTCTTGTAGAAAGGCTAGAGGAAGAGCGTGCAAAGAAGCCCAGTGGTTCTGAACCACGGATTGGGAAAAGCAAGTTCTTTCAATGCATGCAGTCTGGGCACTGGGAGTCTGATTATCCTCTCATCAAAGGTACGAAATTTTCCTTAGTCACCGAAACATTATCAGCGGTGATATCTACCAGCACCTGGTGTGTAGATACGGGGGCCACTGATCATGTCTGCAATTCATTGCAAGGGTTCCAGGAACCCGGAGACTTAGAGAGGGAGAAATCGTGATCCACATGGGCAATGCTGCAATGGTGGCGGCTGTTGCAGTGGGAGACGTTTATCCACGCTTTAGTAGTGATAGGATTTTAGTACTGCAAAATTGTCTTTATGTACCGAATTTTAGAAAGAATTTAATTTCAGTTTCTAAATTGATTTCAAGTGGATATTCTGTTTCTTTTGATCACTCTGTGACCATAAGAAGAAACAATGATGATATTTGCTGTGGTACATTGGTTGACGATTTATACATGCTAAATCCTGAGTCTACCACGATGCAACGAACCGATAGTAATAACACATCTACGAACACCAATAAGAGAAAGGAACCTTCTAAGATGAATCAATTATACTTGTGGCATCTAAGGCTAGGTCATATTAATTCGAATAGAATTCAAAGGTTGAAAGCTGATGGATTAATCAGTGGTGTTGAAGGAGTGGACCTTCCAACCTGCGAATCCTGTTTCGAGGGTAAAATGACCAAGCGTTCTTTTTGTGGTAAAGGACGTAGAGCTGAACAAGTATTGGATTTGATTCACTCTGATGTATGCGGACCTATGTCTACCCAGGCAAGAGGAGGGTACAAGTATTTCATCACTTTTACTGATGATTACTCAAGGTATGGTTATGTATACCTGATGCGCCGCAAGAGCGAGTGCTTTAACAAGTTCAAAGAATTCAAGGCTCTTGTGGAGAACCTTCGAGGTAAAACCATAAAATGCCTGCGATCTGATCGCGGAGGCGAGTACCTGTCTGCGGAATTCAAGGCATACTTGGCAGAGAATGGGATTGAATCCCAGCTGACTTCACCATATACTCCTCAGCCGAATGGTGTGTCAGAAAGAAGGAATAGGACTCTTATGGAAATGGTGCGATCAATGATAAGTTACTCGACTTACCTGTTATGTTCTGGGGATATGCCTTAGAAACAGCGGCGTACATTCTGAATAGGGTTCCTACTAAAACGGTACCTACAACACCCATGGAATTGTGGAGTGGGCGCAAGCCTAACTTGAAACACATTCGGATTTGGGGATGTCCAGCACATGTGTTGCGACAAGGGGCCGATAAGTTAGAACCAAGATCAGAAGTACGGCTATTTATAGGATACCCGCAAGGAACTAAAGGTGGCATGTTCTATAGTCCTAAGGACCAGAAGATCGTTATAAGTACTAACACTCGGTTCTTGGAGGATGACTATGTCATGGACCACAAGCCCAAGAGTGATATAATGCTTGATGAAGTAAGAGGAAATGAAGAGGACTTAGATACAGCCGAACCGAGTATTGATATGCCACTAGAACCTGCACCTAATGTTGTCACTGTTGATACACCGGAACGCCGTCGTAGTGGGAGGGTTGTTAGACAACCGGACAGATGGATTGGACTGGGTGAGTCTTCGGACTCTGGACCTGGAGTACATGAAATCGATCCCTGGACCTATGATGAGGCGGTACAAGATATAGATGCGCCTTCTTGGAAGAAAGCGATGAAATCCGAAATAGAATCTATGGATTCTAATAAAGTCTGGAATCTTGTAGAACCACCAAGCGGCGTAAAGCCAATTGGGTGTAAATGGGTCTACAAGAGGAAGAGAGGATCTGACGGAAAGGTTGAAACCTTTAAAACTAGGCTTGTTGCGAAAGGATATACTCAGAAAGAGGGAATCGATTATGAGGAGACCTTCTCGCCGGTAGCCAAGATAAAGTCGATCCGGATTCTCTTATCCATAGCAGCTCATATGGATTATGAGGTGTGGCAAATGGATGTCAAGACAGCTTTCCTAAATGGAAGTCTTGACGAGACGATTTATATGAAATAACCAGAAGGATTCATTGCTAAGGGGCGAGAACATCTAGTATGCAAGCTTAATCGATCCATTTATGGATTGAAACAAGCCTCGCGATCGTGGAACCTGCGGTTTGATGAAGTAATCCAGTCATATGGATTCATTCAAAGCATGGACGAATCGTGTGTGTATTGGAAACGTGATGGAAACAAGGTGGCATTTCTCGTGCTTTATGTAGACGACATTCTTCTCATTGGCAACAATGTAAAGATGTTATCAGACATAAAGGGATGGTTGTCTAGACAATTCAACATGAAAGACTTAGGAGAGGTTGGACATGTTCTAGGGATCAAAGTTATAAGGGATCGCCGGAATAGAACATTGTACCTTTCCCAGGCGTCTTACATAGACACGATTCTGGCTCGTTTTAACATGCAAGATTCCAAGAAGGGTGATCTACCCTTCAGTAAAGGAACTTATCTTTTTAAAGCATTGTGTCCTCGGACACAGAAGGAGAAAGATGAAATGAAAGCAGTTCCCTACGCCTCGGCTGTGGGAAGCTTAATGTATGCCATGTTATGTACGAGACCTGATATCTGCTATGCTGTTGGCATAGTGGCAAGATATTAGAGTAACCCTGGAAAGGCTCATTGGACTGCCGTCAAGAGCATTTTCAAGTATTTGCGAAATACTAAGGATTATGTCTTGAGATACGGAGCAGACAATCTGATTCCTTTGGGTTACACAGATTCGGATTTCCAAGCTGATAAGGACCGGCGTAAGTCGACATCAGGCTATGTGTACACTATGGGAGGTGGAGCCATATCATGGAAGAGTGTTAAGCAAGGATGCATTTCGGACTCTACCATGGAAGCTGAATATGTTGCAGCCTCAGAGGCAGCGAAAGAGTCAGTGTGGCTTCTTAATTTCCTCCGGGACTTAGATGTGATTCCGAGTTTGCCTAGAGCTATGACCATTTATTGTGATAATAGCGGTGCAGTGGCAAACAGTAAGGAACCACGGTCCCATAGTGCTACGAAACACATAGAGCGCAAGTACCACCTGATTCGAGACATCGTCAAGAGAGGCGACGCTGTAGTCACCAAGATAGCTTCAGAGGACAACCTAGCGGACCCTTTCACAAAGATACTTTCTAAGGAAGTATACCTCAAGCACGTGAAGGGTTTGGGAGTCAGAAGTTTGGGAGAAAAGACTAGACCTTAGTATAAGTGGGAGATTGCTGGAGTAGTATACTTAATGTCTAGATTTAAGTTATCTGAACTCCATGTACACTATCATTTACCTATTAATAATAGACATTCATTTGCTTTTAATTATTGTTAATTAAATATATGCAAATTATAGTCCTGAAATTTATATGTTGTAGTTAGTATGGTGTGCGACGTCACACGGAAGATCATACTATCGGTTACTCGTATATATTCGAACCGTTGCTCACGACCTAGATGGACACGGACCAATCCATCGGTATAGTCGTTGTATGAGAGAGAAAATAATTTGTCTTAATTATTTTATCATACTTGTACACTTGGTGTATTGAGCGGATCGTTGAGATTTATCGATTAGGATTGCCTGCGATAATCGATTTAAATCTCAGTGTATTTTAATCTTAATCCCTGATACTATTACGGGTGTGTATATTCAATATACGTGACTTTGATTTTACGAAAGGAATTGTCCGATATTTATATTCTATCAATTACCGGTAAAGTTGGGTCACGGTATTTTATATATGACGTGCTGTGAATACTTGACGGGAAAGTGTATCCTGGAAGGGTTGATAATATCCCCGGGATGAGCTCATAAGGATTATTATGTAAATCTCGCGAGTGGATTTTTTCCCGCATAATAATAAAGTTGAGTGGTACTAATCTCGGAAATAAGAGATGGATATAAATTTATTAAGCAATAAATAAATTTTATTCATGGATATTTTTATCTTAAATACACGGAATAAATAATACTACCGGAGAAATATTATTTGATATAATATGGGTAAATATTGGGAGTGCAATTATATTTATATAGTGGAAAATAAATATAATTAATATTGGTAAGGATTAATAGATTTGGGCTTGGGCTCAATTTAATCTCCAATATTGGAAGCCCAATATTCCACCTCCTTTAGATCCCCTACGTAGCCTATAAAAGCACTACATGACCTTCATAAATCATAAGAGAAGAATATCAATACTTGATAGTTCTAGAGAGTTGAAGGAGATCCATAGGAGTTCGATAGATCGTCGCCCACCCGACGTTCGAACGGAGTGCAAGAGATACGTGGGAAGATTCAAAGGTGTTTGATTTCGTTTCTCCGAACAACGAATCGAGGTATAAAATCGTAAACCCCCTTTATGATTTTATTCGATTATATATTGTTAATATCGACGAACCAAGATCCGAGATTCGAAACCGGAATAGACGGACGATCGCGTGGTGGTGGCGAATGTTGGGGATCGTGCATGTATACGCAGCGGAAAACAAAAATTTTATGAAAAACCGTTTTTCATTAATGTAAACATTTTACATTATATTTATTTTATTTTATTGAAAATCATATTTTCAATATTACATACATTAATTGATTTAATTCAAATCTATTAGAATCAATAATTCACCATTTAATTTAATTATCAAATAATTAAATATTTAATTCATGCATCCCATACTACATAAATTAAATCTAGCGCAATTATATTTATCATATAAATTAATTACTTCCAAGCGCAACTATATTAATCATATTAATATATTACTTATAGCGCAATTATATTAATCATATTAATATATTACTTATAGCGCAATTATATTAATCATATTAATATATTACAATTAATTACGTAAACATACAAACATAGTAATTAATTTGCGTCAAATTGACAATTAACATAATCTTATTATTTAATTCTAATCAACTTGAATTTATGTAAACATCCACACATAATTAATTTGCATACAATTAACATAATCATATTATTTAATTTTAATCAACTTGAATTGTGCAATTAAATTAATCAAATTAATTAATTAAGCACATAATCAGTTTGCGTCAAATTGACAATTAAGATAATCATATTATTTAATTCGAATCAATTTGAATTTAATTGACATTTAAATTAATCACAATTAATTTTTCTATATCAATTAAAAATCCCATAGCGCAAACATTAACACTACATAGCGCAAACATTTAACGCAAACAATTAAATCTAAATTTAATCGTAAGTACCTCAGGGATTCATCGGACGAAACGAGGTTCGTCAGAAGTCGCGCGGATGCGACGCAGGGACGGCACGGGTCGTGTGCGGGGAGAGCCGGGCGAGTGGCGGGGCTCTCGGCTGGACTCGTGTGTCACGGCTGGAGCGCACGGGCGCGACTCGGGCTGTGCTCGGGCGTTCCTTCGGCGTCTCTCGTCTAATCAGGTTTCACCTCGTATAGGTAATCCAACTTACGTATTGCACTAGAAACACGTAAGGGAGAATACGACGGGAAAAATGGGCCGGAAAAACGGTGCCGGAATCGGATTCCGGCGAGGGGAGGCGGGTGCCGGCGGCGGCACAAGGCGGCGGCGGGCGGCGGCTCCGGTTGTCAGCGGTCCTCCGAGGGAGGAGCCGAGGGGGCGGACGAGAGGGAGAAGGAGAGGAGAGAAAGTGAGGCTAGGGTTTTGAGATCTTCACTTTGGTGTGTTTATTCTCATGCCTATGGAGCTCCTTTTATAGGTGAAGAAAGGAGCTTGTTGGGCTCAAACCCTAATGGATCGGATCCATTAACCCTAGCCGGCCCAATACATTAGCCGTCATTACGTTTCTCCAAAATTGACAATCAATTTCATCTCCGAAAAATATAACGATTATATTTTCTTTCTCGTTTTAATTTTCTCATCAATATGAGATAATAATAAAAATTTCCAATTTCACAAAATCGGAAAGCCCATTTCAAGGGTACTGCTAAATCGGGAAATTTCCCAAAATAGAAAGTGTACACCATCGTGTCCGTTTTCTTTAGCTCAGTATTATTTCCAACTCATAATCACAATTATGAATCTCGGATTCAATCATATTGACCTCCGACTATATGTACTTAATTAACAGTTAATAAATACATGATCGTATTCAAGGATCGGTTTACACGAGAATGTGACCCTCAATGGTTCAGGTGTATAACTAGCCGTGGGCTCACAACATATTGTGATTCGAACAACATATTGTTCTTATTTCAACTACTCCCAAGAGTTTTAGATTAATAATTATATTATTTAATCTCCGAACAAGTCGGTGCCCAACGAATCAGTGACGAGCGTCTAGCAGCTGTTGGAATTGTGTACTTAATGTCTAGATTTAAGTAACGCAAACTCACGATCCATTGCCATTAATCTATTTAATTAAATAAACAATTATTTGCGTTTAATTATTTATAATTAAATATATGCAAATCATAGTCCTGGATTTTATACGTTGTAGTTAGTATGGTGCAAGCATGGGCGCACAGAAGATCATACTATCGGTTACTCGTATTTAATCGAACAGTTGCTCACGACCTAGATGGACACGGACCAATCCATCGGTATAGTCATTGTGTGAGAGAGAAAATAATTTATCTTAATTATTTTATCACACTTGTACACTCGGTGTATTGAGCGGATCGTTGAGATTCATCGATTAGGATTGCCGGCGATAATCGATTCGAGTCTCAGTGTATTTTATTCTTAATCCCTGATATTATTGCGGGTGTGTATATTTAATATAAGTAACTTTGATTTACCAAAGGAATTAACCGATTTAATTATTGGGTTAATTTCCGGTTAAGTTGGGTCACTATATTTCATATATGACATGCCGTGAATAATTGACCGGACAGTGTATCCCGTAAGGGTTGATAATATCCCCGAGATGAGTTCATAAGGAATTATTATGTAAACCCTGCAGGTGGATTCGTTCCGCATAATAATTAAGGTTGAATGGTACTAGTCTCGGATATAAGAGATGAATAAATTAATTAGCAATAAATTAATTTTATTCATGGATATTTATATCTTAAATACACGGAATAAATAATACTACCGGAGAAATATTATTTGATATAATATGGTTTAATATTGGGAGTGCAATTAATTTTATATAGTGGAAAATAGAATTAATTAATATTAATGGATTAATAGATTTGGGCTTGGGCTCAATTTAATCATTAATATTGGGAGCCCAATATTCCACCTCCTTAAGATCCCCTACGTAGCCTATAAAAGCACTACATGGTCTTCTCTATTCTCATAACTTGAAGATCACAATTCTAGAGAGAGAAAGTAGAGAGGGAGATCCATGGAGTTCGGAGGATCGTCGCCCACCCGACGTTCGAGCTAGTGCAAAGAATACGTGGGAAGGTCTCAAGGTCTTCATAGATCTCGTTTCTCCGTACAACGAGAACAAAGGTAAAATCGTGAAAACCCCCTCGATGATTTTATCGTTTAATTATCGTGAAAATATCATGAACCAAGATCCGAGGGACGAACCCGGGGATGGGGTTTGACCGCGCGGTGGTGATCCGAGATCACCGGACCGCGGACGGTCAAGCGAGCCCCACCGGGATCGAGAGCTACAAACCCTCGGCTGGACGCCGAGGGTGGCGATCGGCCCTAGGGCACGATCGCCGTGCGCGTAGGGGCCCCGGCTGGAGCCGGGGCGTGCGATCGACCATGGTGGTCGATCGCTGGGGGCAGCCGCGGGCTGGTGCCGCGGCAGTCGCCCCCTCCTCCCGGCGATGGCGGTGAGTCGCCGGACTCACCGCCGGGGGCTGCCAAGGGCAGCCCCGGGGATGCGCGAAGCATCCCGGCGATCGCAAACGCGATCGCGAACCCCTCTTCGTGGGGGTTCGGCTGGACAGCCGCGGGTTTATCCCGCGGCGGGTGTTCGGTCGAGCCTCGGTTCGCGTACGGTGGTTCGCGGTGGTTTCCGGCGAAGGGTTTATTCGATTGGGTTGTCGGTTCCGCAAATTTTTAGACAATCCGGATATTCGATCTCCAAAGGATTTCGGTCGGAATTAATTGGATAATTAATTTTAATTAATTTATTAATTCCGGGATATCGACTTCCAACAATTGGTATCAGAGCGTTGGTTTTAGTTCATGATATTTTTCGATAAATTGTTCTACCTTGCAGGGTTTCCGACTATTATGGCTAGATTTAATTATTTTAATTAATGTCATAATATTGTTCTTGATTATTAAACTCTCGGACATGTCGAGATTCGTTTTATGTGTGGTGAATGCTTGTAATAGTAAAAATTCGGGGGTTGACCGAATTTAGGTTTATTATTATGTTCTATTTTTTCCGGAAAATGTATAGGGTCGATTTCATGTATAGAATCGATACCGGATAATTGTAATTTAATTCTTGTAATTTTAATTACGTTGGTTCGATGATGAGACGATCGCCGGAAGACGAAGACGTGTGACGGAGGAGACGAAGGGAGGGCTCGGTTCGGCCAACCCCATGGCCGAACCATGATGGATCGCTGGGCGCGGGAGTCGGAGGCAACACGGATGCACGGTAGTCCTACTAAGTGCTGCTGAATCAATTAATTCAATTGTCAAGTTGGCGGAATTGATTAATTGATAATTGCATGTGCTGGTGGCATGCTTCATGCATGGTGACTATCGGCCAACTTAATTATTTTCTTGTGATGAGAATTAATTTGTTGATGATGCATGTGCTGCTATGGCTCTCGATCGCGGTCTGTCTCCGGGGATGGACACGGGGATCCCCAACCCGCGTTCATCTCGGCCAAGATCCAACTTTTTTAAATTATTCGGTTTTCCTATTTTGAGTATTCCTATTTTTTGGGAATTCTCATGGAATAGGAAAAGAATAAATTTAGAATAAATTTATTTTTTCCTTATTGATTATTCCTATTCTTGGGAATTTTCATAGATTAGGAAAAGGAATAAATTTGGAATTAATTTATTTTTCCTATTTTTATTATTCCTTTATGGAATTTTAAATGGATTAGGAAAATAATTAATTTTGGAAAGTTTTAAAGTCCTTAATTAATTTTTCCTATTTAATTATTCCTTTATGGAATTTTTAATAGATTAGGAAAGGAATTAATTTGGAAGGATTAGGAGTCCTAATTTATTTTATTTCCTTATTCTATTATAGAAGTCTTCTAGAATGTTCCAAGTTTGACTTGGATAGGATTCTAAAGATTTAATAGAATTAGATAGGAAAATAAGAATAAATAAAAATATTAATAATATTTAATTTTATTTTTGATATATTCGATTGACTTAATTTTCGAATTAAGTAACTTTTGGATTAATTGAAAATAAATAGATTTAAATATTGGGATTAATATTCTCGTCACATGGAGCATTCAAGAACGAAGACTGAAGACTAGAAGATGCGTACGGGGATGCGATAAAGCCATAATAGTCGGAAAATAATATTCTAGTAATTATTTTGACTATGTGATAATATTCTATGTGCTTTATTACATGTATGCATGCTTATGTGTATTTAATTATGCATTAGATAGCGTATCCCTTTATTGTAAAAAGCTAAGTGGGAGAGGGTATGGAAACATATCCATGGTCTCCATTGCTGTTCTCTTGGTGACTTTTATGGACTTTTGAAGTTCGTATAGACAAGTCATTGGAGGAGAATTCTTGTAATTCCTTTTACGAGAAACATTGATTAAGTTTATCAAACAATGCCTAATTTGTCTTTCTGAAACTGATTTCAAGTCGACTCATTCTCACCCCGGGGAGTGGAATGGAGCCAAAGCCACTTGGTCATGTCGAGGACACAAATTAGAGACCTTCGTACCATCCTTTTGAAGGTGGATCGATTGTCTGCTCGGCTCCCTCATTTTATGAGAGATAGGGTCGTTCGCATGGTGAATCACTGGTTAGAAACTTCGAGTTTCACTTATGATTCTCCGCGTCCTGATTTACAAAATTCGAATGCATCTAGTAATTGGGAGTCAATTGTAAAAGTCTTTTGGTGTAGTAAACGTCCACACTATCGTGGCTTGCTGCATTGAATGGGATTTTGGAACGATTGATGTAGACAGTTATAGAAGGGAGAAGGAGCGTATGTTAACGTAAACGTCCACACTATCGTGGCTTGCGGTAAATATGCGTGTCCCAAAATCTTCTTAGATACTGAGTAATGGTTTACACTTAGGTACGCTTATTAGTATTCTTCCCATCGAAGTAACGCTAATAATGATGTACGACCGAAGGTAATCTAATTGCTAAATCATTTGGATAGGTAAACGTCCACACTATCGTGGCTTGCCATATCTGATGGGATTTTAGGTGCGATTAGTGGTTTAATGATATTATTTGAGGGAGATAATATCGGAGATTAAATCGATTGTTTGTTGTTATATGTGCTCATAGATTAGGTTATGGCTTTGAACCCACTTTATGTGATACGTAAGGATTTTAAACTCATTGGTCCCTGAATGTAATGATTGGAATAGAGATCTAGACATTACCCAAACTGTTGAAGAGTACAAGTTTGTACTCAGTGAGCTTTGTCCTCCCGAGCCTACAAATGTCTTAACTGATGAGGAAAGAACTGATTTTATCATGTTCAAACTCAAGGAGATGTTTAGACATGATGTAGAGGCTAGACAAGAGGCGATGAGGATACTCATAAAGGCCAGTCGAATTGAGGAAACGCTTAAACACGTTTTTGAGATGATTGACCTTTTAGACGAGTTGAGACGGAAATCGCAAGCTCTTGTAGCTAATGCCAAAGGTTTCAAGCCTATGGGCAAAATCCGGGGAAAGGAAAAGCAAGCAAAGAAACCCAGTGGTACTAAGTTTCTTGGATCACGAGATGGGATGAGAAAGCCAATAGGCAAGAGTTCTCGATGCAAATAGTCTGGGTACTGGAAGTCTGATTATCCTCTCAAAGAAAGTACGAAATTTTCTTTAGTCGTAAAACATAGTCAGTGGTATTATCTACCGGAACCTGGTGTGTAGATATGGAACCACTGACGGTATGTGCATTTTAAATGCAAGGGTTCCAGGAAACCCGACGACTTAGAAAATAAAAAATCGTAGTCTACATGGGCAATGCTGTAGAGGAGGCAGCAGTTGCAGTGGAGGACATTATAGGATTTCATTTTGGGTTATTGCTTTTATGTACCTTTCAAATTAGAAAGAACTTTGTTCTGGATTTCTAATAAATGGATATTTTATTTCTTTTAATCATTTGATGGTTATAAGAAGAAATAATGATATTATCTATTTTGGTACATTAGCTAGCAATATATAAATGATGAATTCTGAGTCCACCACGATGCAACGAACCGTAGTATGAAACTCATTTTACTAATAAGAGATTTCTTTATCAATTATACTTGTGGATTCTTATGCTGAGTCATGTTTATTCAAATAAGAAGTTCAATGGTCGAAAATTGATTTTGATCAATTAAGTTGAAGGAGTGGACCTTCCGACCTAAGAATCTAATTTGGAAGATAATATGACTAAGCAATCCTTTATGGATATAAGATGTAAGATCCGGACAAGTATAAGAATTGATTGACTCTGATGTATGCAGACCTATGCCTACTCAGACAATAAGGTACGAGTACTTCATTTGATGATTACTCGAGAAATGGATTAGAATACCTGATGTGCCACAAAAGCAAATGTTTTGACAAGTCAATGGACACAAAGCTGTTGTGGGGAACCATCATGGTATATCCATTGAAAGCCTGCGATCTAATCGCGGAGGCAAGTGCCTGTCTGAGGAATGCATGGCATACTGATCAGAGATTGGGATTTGATCCCAAATGACTACACCATACACTCTTGTGTAGAAATGGTGTGTCGGAAATAAGAAGTGGAACTCTTATAGAAATAGTAAAAGCATGAGTTATACGGAACTACCTGTGTTCTATGGATATGTCTGGAAACAACGGCGCATTCAAATGCGGTTGTAGAATATCCTAGAAGAACAAAAGATGTGTGTTCAATAGTATTATGAACCAGAAGGACGTTATTAGTTCTAACGCCCGGTTCTTAGAGGAAGACTATTAGATGAACCACAAGCCCAAACTGACGTAATACTTTGAAATGAGAGAGATAGATTAAGACTTAGAACCAACCGAACCGAGTAGCGGTACACCACTAACTGCACCTACTGTTATCACTGTTTATACACCGGAACGCCATTGTAGTGGGAGGTTGTGGGACAACCGAAGATATTCATAAGACTAGGAGAGTCTTCGGACTCTGGACCTAGTATACATGAAATCGATCCCTAGATCTACATGAAGGCCGTACTAGATCTAAATGTGCCTTCTTGGAGAGCAATAAAGATTATTGCTAAGAGGCAAGATCATTTAGAGTACAAGTTTAGTTGATCCATTTATGGATTGGAACAAAGCATTGAGTTCGTGGTACTTGCAAATTGATGAGATAGTCCATTTTATGGATTCATCAAAGCATAGACGAATCGAGTGTATAGGAAACGTGATGGAAACAAGGTGGTGTTTCTCGGAGGTTTTATGTAGATAACATTTTATCATTGGCAACAATGTAAAGATGTTGTCAGACATAAAATGATGGTTGTCTAGAAAAATCGATATATGAGATAAAGAAGAAGTTAGATCATGTTCTTAAGATCTGGGATCTCAATAAAAGAACATTGTACTTCTCCTGGACATCTTACATATATATGATTATGGTTCGTTTTAACATGCAAGATTCCGAGAAAGGTTCGTTACCTTTCAGAAACGGAATGCATCTATCTAAGGATATGTGTTTTGGAACACAAAAGGAGATAGAAGCAATGAGAGCGGTTTCCTACACTTGATGTGTGGAAAGCTTAATAAATGCAATGTTGGAAACAAGAACCCGATATCGGCTATGCGGTGAGCATAGTGGGAGGATATCAAGGTAATCCTGGAAAGGAATATTCGACTGCTGTAAAAGTACTTTCGAAGTACTATTCTAGACTACGAAGCAGACGAGTTTTTCCTTTGGATTACATTCTCTTAGATTTCTAATCAAATGAGGACCAGTGTAAGTCGATATCAGGCTATGTGTTTCACTATTGAAGGAGAAGGAGTTTTAACATGGAAGAGTGATAAGCACGATGCTTTTCGGACTCTGCCATGAGTAACCAAATAGCGGCCTCAGAGGCAGCGGAAGTTTTGGTATAGCTCTGGGATAATCTCTGGGACTTAGATGTGATTCTTAATTTGCCAAAGGCTATGTAAATAGCGGTGCAATGGCAAATGGTAAGAAATCACAAGTCCATAAGTGTAAGATAACACATAGTGCAAGTACCACCTGATACGAGTCATCGTCGAGGGAGACGACGCTGTAGTCACCAAGATAACTTCAGAGCGACAACCTAGAGTGCTCATTCACATAGTACTTCTTGGAAGTACAACTTAAAGCACGTGATGAGTATGGGAGTCGGGAGTTTGGAGGAAATGACTAGACCTTAGTACAAGTGGGAGATTGTTGGAATTGTGTACTTAATGTCTAGATTTAAGTAACGCAAACTCACGATCCATTGCCATTAATCTATTTAATTAAATAAACAATTATTTGCGTTTAATTATTTATAATTAAATATATGCAAATCATAGTCCTGGATTTTATACGTTGTAGTTAGTATGGTGCAAGCATGGGCGCACAGAAGATCATACTATCGGTTACTCGTATTTAATCGAACAGTTGCTCACGACCTAGATGGACACGGACCAATCCATCGGTATAGTCGTTGTGTGAGAGAGAAAATAATTTATCTTAATTATTTTATCACACTTGTACACTCGGTGTATTGAGCGGATCGTTGAGATTCATCGATTAGGATTGCCGGCGATAATCGATTCGAGTCTCAGTGTATTTTATTCTTAATCCCTGATATTATTGCGGGTGTGTATATTTAATATAAGTAACTTTGATTTACCAAAGGAATTAACCGATTTAATTATTGGGTTAATTTCCGGTTAAGTTGGGTCACTATATTTCATATATGACATGTCGTGAATAATTGACCGGACAGAGTATCCCGTAAGGGTTGATAATATCCCCGAGATGAGTTCATAAGGAATTATTATGTAAACCCTGCAGGTGGATTCGTTCCGCATAATAATTAAGGTTGAATGGTACTAGTCTCGGATATAAGAGATGAATAAATTAATTAGCAATAAATTAATTTTATTCATGGATATTTATATCTTAAATACACGGAATAAATAATACTACCGGAGAAATATTATTTGATATAATATGGTTTAATATTGGGAGTGCAATTAATTTTATATAGTGGAAAATAGAATTAATTAATATTAATGGATTAATAGATTTGGGCTTGGGCTCAATTTAATCATTAATATTGGGAGCCCAATATTCCACCTCCTTAAGATCCCCTACGTAGCCTATAAAAGCACTACATGGTCTTCTCTAATCTCATAACTTGAAGATCACAATTCTAGAGAGAGAAAGTAGAGAGGGAGATCCATGGAGTTCGGAGGATCGTCGCCCACCCGACGTTCGAGCTAGTGCAAGGAGTACGTGGGAAGGTCTCAAGGTCTTCATAGATCTCGTTTCTCCGTACAACGAGAACAAAGGTAAAATCGTGAAAACCCCCTCGATGATTTTATCGTTTAATTATCGTGAAAATATCATGAACCAAGATCCGAGGGACGAACCCGGGGATGGGGTTTGACCGCGCGGTGGTGATCCGAGATCACCGGACCGCGGACGGTCAAGCGAGCCCCACCGGGATCGAGAGCTACAAACCCTCGGCTGGACGCCGAGGGTGGCGATCGGCCCTAGGGCACGATCGCCGTGCGCGTAGGGGCCCCGGCTGGAGCCGGGGCGTGCGATCGACCATGGTGGTCGATCGCTGGGGGCAGCCGCGGGCTGGTGCCGCGGCAGTCGCCCCCTCCTCCCGGCGATGGCGGTGAGTCGCCGGACTCACCGCCGGGGGCTGCCAAGGGCAGCCCCGGGGATGCGCGAAGCATCCCGGCGATCGCAAACGCGATCGCGAACCCCTCTTCGTGGGGGTTCGGCTGGACAGCCGCGGGTTTATCCCGCGGCGGGTGTTCGGTCGAGCCTCGGTTCGCGTACGGTGGTTCGCGGTGGTTTCCGGCGAAGGGTTTATTCGATTGGGTTGTCGGTTCCGCAAATTTTTAGACAATCCGGATATTCGATCTCCAAAGGATTTCGGTCGGAATTAATTGGATAATTAATTTTAATTAATTTATTAATTCCGGGATATCGACTTCCAACAGCAGCCACGCTTCACTAATTCCCTAGATACAAATGAAGTGCCTGCAAGAACCTTGTAATATAGTTAGCGTACAGTACGATCCCTCCGATACATATGTCCCGATCAAACTAGAGATATTGGTTAATCGAGATCTCTTGTTGAGTTTGATAACTGTGCGTACGTTCTAGGTTTCGTAAAATCCATTCGTGATTGATTCAGAGAAACACATTTCTCTAATCACCTCACTATTCAACTCTGGCCAGAGATTCCGGGACTACGAACCATCAGAACACACAGGACATACATGATCTATATCAAGCGATCAGATCCCCTACTACCATGCATAGACTTCACATCAGATTTCGAACTGCACGAACATTGTCTCCTTTTTCGACTTACTCCCTTTCCAGGGAATCAGAGACACGTTACGATGCAGCTAGTCCTCTGATGAAGTCACGGTGATGTCTGGGTCTTAAGGATTAATTGTGTACAACTATATTATGGAATTCTCTACTCGATCAGTGATAACCACTTAGAGATTCCAGGGAGAGGGGGTTCAGTGAACTCATCAACAGTGAGCACCCACTCAAGTATGTCGATGTCCAAACATCGAGGCTCGAGATTAGCCCACATACACTAAGTGCTAGTCTCAAGGGGGAAAGGCCGGGTATCCTTGTTATTGGCGTAACCCATCGACTAGGAACTGAGTTTGACCAGTTACGTTGCGTTAACAGAATTATCTCTCGGTTTCCACAAAACCGAATTCATACAACATGTGTAACTGTACAGGACTATATCTATGATTCAACATTGGGAGCAGATATAGTATATGCCATTAATATAGGTTTCATTAATTAACGAAATAAACCGTTATATAACGGAATACGGTTAACCGCTCGGCCAACCGTTGGCTCGCCGGTCACCTATTCCAACAGCGAAGCCACCGGACCACGGGCGATCGCCCGACCTAGGGTTTCGGGGCGCGCGGAGATGAAGCCCGCGGCTTGGCCGCGGGCTGGAGCCGCATCCCACCCCACCGTGACGGTGGGGATCTCCAGGCGGCGGCGAGTCGCCGGACTCGCCGCGGGGGCTGCCGGGCAGCCCCAGCCGATCGCCTTCGGGCGATCGCGTGCGATCGTGAGTACGCACCCGCTGATGGTACCGATATACCGATCCGATCGATATACCGTGTGTGCGGAAGCGTGTAAAGCAATAGATCTACTATGCCATGATCTTAGTGCACACGTAATGTGTATAAGAACACATATAAACATATATATATACACATCCAATATATATATATATATAAGGTTCAACGATTACTTACTTGTTGTGATCGTTGATTTCGGTTAAGGTGGTGTTGAGTCGATTGAACCACCTTAATAGATCAGCAACTCAAAGATCTCCTTGTGAATGAACTCTTCACTCCTTTGGATCGTCCGGATGTTGAAGCCGCACAAATGGCCCGGCCTCTACGTGTTGCACACGAACCCGGATAATGACTTGCTTGCTTGATCGAGTTGATTCTCCAAGAACAATCTCTTTTCTCTCTTTCTCTTGTGAATTTCGTGGGTGGTGTTAGTGTGTGATGAAAATCAGATTTTCATCCATATAATAGCCTCATTATTCATGCCATAACACCCCATTGTAACCTCCTACATAATGGGCATCATTATGCACCATTAACATGCAAAAGGAGTTACAAAGGAGGTGAAAGGTCATGCCACATACACATGCCACTATGCATTGTATGTGGTCCCACTTGCTTGTGTGGCATGCCATGTCACACTATGTGACATGCATCCATGCAAGCCATGCATCCCATGCATGTGAATTAAATCCACGTAAATATTGATTCTAAATCAATATATATATCAAGCATCGTACATTATCTTCGAGTTCATGTGTGACCCTGTAGGTATGATTTAATTGATCAATTTTATATTGTTCCCAACAATTAATATTATCAAATAATCATTTAACATCCATAGACGACCTTATGACTTTATCGATTGCACACGTAGGATCGAAGGACACATCCCAACAATCTCCCACTTGGCCTTCAGAGCCAGTGTGCTGCCAACTTCCTGTTGTCACTTATGTCTAAATTTGAACTTGAGGCAAGACTCGAGTCATCCTCAATCGGTTCAAACCTTTCTTGGACTTTGAGACAGACTGTAAAACCAGATTTATCACTATGATACGAATCTGGACGTGGCCACGTATTTTCCACAGTCTCGACTCTCCAAGTGGCCGGTAAGACATGTATCCCATTATAGAATGGAGGACAATCCCATCTTGTCAATCCAAGCTCTCCCACTTGCTTCCTGATATACCCAATAACAAGTTTTATAACCTCCTTTTACGAAAGGCGTTTACTTGTATCAAAGTACACCATTTCACAATGGAATCACTCTGGACTACTCAGGTCAGAGGAAATTGCTCGACGGTCAATGAAATAGTATTATGACTCGAAATCTTAAATACTATTCCAGTCGGGTCTGTTCGATCATTAGCTCCCAGCTAATATCTATGTAATTGTACTTGATGTCCCACATCACTAGCCCATGAAGTGGCGCTATAGTACACATTACAATCTAGTTCTTTGTATCGTCAGTTTGTCCATACTCGATGATACGAACTAGGAACAATTTATGACTTAATTATATTAGTTCAACAATTGGGACTTCATTATGTGGTAAATCGACCTCATAACCCAATTAATATAATTTAATCATTTGGACAATTCATACAATTTAAACCACAATTATATGAAGAAATTATTGAATATCATAAAAGATAAGTGAATGTTTACATAAACTCCAAAAGTAGACAATACAATAATAGGAATCACAATCCATCTCTAAGATATCGTATCCCTATTGCAGTCGTATGAGCATCATGCTTTGACTGCTGGAGTGGTTTAGTTAACGGGTCTGCAACATTATCATCAGTTGCAACTTTATTTATCTCGATGTCTCCACGACTAACTATCTCCCTGAGAATGTGGAACTTCCTGAGCACATGTTTGGATTTGTGGTGCTCCCTAGGCTCCTTGGCTTGCGCGATAGCTCCACTATTATCACAATAGAGAGATATCGGATGGGCCGAACTAGGTACGACACCAAGCTCATCTAAGAACTTTCTTATCCAAACGGCCTCCTTTGCTGCTTCAGATGCAGCAATGTACTCAGCCTCTGTAGTAGAATCAGCTACGGTGGGTTGCTTGGAACTCTTCCAGCTCACCGCACCTCCATTCAGACAAAAGACAAAACCGGACTGAGACCGGAGATCATCTCTGTCTGTTTGGAAGCTTGCATCCGTATAGCCTGTCATAACCAACTCTTCTTGTCCTCCAAAGACAAGAAAATAATCTTTAGTCCTTCTAAGGTACTTAAGAATATTCTTGGCCGCAGTCCAATGCGCCTCACCTGGGTTTCCTTGAAACCGACTCGTCATGCTCAAAGCATACGATACATCCGGTCGTGTACATATCATGGCGTACATAATAGACCCTATTGCCGAAGCATAAGGAATATTTGCCATCCTCATTTGCTCATCAGGTCCCGAAGGGCACTGCCTCTTGCTCAGAGATGTGCCATGAGTCATTGGAATGAGACCCTTCTTGGCGTCTTTCATTCTGAACCTATCAAGTACCTTATCAATATAGGTTGCTTGACTAAGTCCAAGCATCCTTTGTGATCTGTTCCGACAGATCTTGATGCCCAATATGTACTGTGCTTCTCCAAGATCCTTCATTGAAAACCATCTTCCCAGCCATTCTTTAACAGAATTAAGCATAGGAATATTGTTTCCAATGAGGAGTATGTCATCGACATACAACACAATGAATACAACGTAACTCCCACTGACTTTCTTGTAAACACAAGAGTCTTCCATGTTCTTTTGAAATCCAAACTCTTGTATGGATTCATCGAACCGAAGATTCCAGCTCCGAGATGCTTGCTTTAATCCATAAATGGATCTATTAAGCTTGCATACTCTCTCAGCCTGATTAGGATCGATAAAACCCTCTGGTTGTGTCATAAACACTTCCTCTACTAGAATCCCATTCAAGAAGGCGGTTTTAACGTCCATTTGCCATATCTCATAATCATAATGAGCAGCAATGGCTAAGAGAATCCGAATGGATTTAATCATAGCAACTGGTGAAAAGGTTTCATCATAATCCACCCCGTGAATTTGTTTATATCCTTTTGCCACCAACCTTGCTTTGAAAACACTAGGTTTTCCATTCATGTCTGTTTTTATTTTATAAATCCATTTGCATCCAATGGGCCTAGCCCCTTTAGGCAAATCGACCAAGTTCCAAACTTGATTTTCAGACATTGATTCCATTTCGGATTTCATGGCACCCTGCCATTTCTCGGCATCTGGACTCGTCATAGCTTGGATATAGGTCGAAGGTTCATTGCTTTCTAAAAGCATGATTTCATAGCTCTCGTTTGTCAGAATACCTAGGTATCTGTCAGGTTGAGATCTAATCCTTCCGGACCTTCGAGGGTTAGGTGTGGTTTCCAAAACCAATGGAGTACTCTCGACTTGGTCTTGAGTGTCCATCTCAGTTTGATCTTCTTGAACCTCGTTCAAGTTTTCTTGAACTTCGTTTAATTCAACTGAGCTCCCACTTACTTTCTTGGAAAGATATTCCTTTTCAAGAAATACACCATCTCGAGCAACAAAAACTTTGTTCTCAGATTGGTTGTAAAAGTGGTACCCTCGTGTTTCTTTTGGATAACCCACAAAGAAACATTTATCCGATTTGGGTTCAAGCTTTGTAGAGATATTTCTCTTCACATAAGCTTCACATCCCCAAATCTTGATATAAGACAAGTTAGGGACCTTCCCTTTCCATAACTCGTATGGTGTCTTATCAACAGCTTTTGACGGTGTCCTATTCAGTGTATAGGCCGCTGTTAAAAGTGCGTGTCCCCAAAAAGATTTCTGTAGTTCACTAAGGCTCATCATCGATCGAACCATATCCAATAAGGTTCTATTCCTCCTTTCGGAAACACCATTCATCTGGGGTGTTCCAGGTGGAGTGAGTTGATATAAAATACCACAACTCATAAGATGATCATCGAATTCTTGGCTAAGATATTCACCACCTCGATCCGATCGAATGGCTTTTATCTTCTTACCAAGTTGATTCTCAACTTCATTTTGGAATTCTTTGAACTTTTCAAAGGCTTCCGACTTATGCCTCATTAAATAGACATAACCATATCTACTTAAGTCATCGGTAAAAGTTATGAAGTAGAAATAACCTCCACGTGCTTGTGAGCTCATTGGACCACATACATCAGTATGGATTAAACCCAATAGGTCACTTGCACGTTCTCCTTTTCCTAGAAAAGGTGACTTTGCCATTTTGCCCATCAAACATCCTTCACATGTATCAAATGACTCCAAGTCAAAAGATTTGAGAATGCCTTCTTTAAGAAGTTTCTCTACACGTTTAATGTTGACGTGGCCTAATCGACAATGCCAAAGGTATGTTTCATTGAATTCATTCGATTTGGCCTTTTTGGTATCAATGTTATATATATGATTGTCAAGTTGAAGTATATATAAACCATGTTCTAATCGTGCCGAACCATAGAACACTCCACTTTTTGAAATAGTAAATAAACCATTTATTATAGTGAAGGAAAATCCTTCAGTATCCAATACTGAAATAGAAATGATGTTCTTGGTAATACTTGGAACGAAATAAACATTATTCAATACTAAAACAAGGCCCGAAGGCAAACACAAATCATAAGATCCTACGGCTAATGCAGCGACCCTCGCTCCATTTCCAACCCGCAGATCGACATCTCCCTTTACCAAACTTCTACTTCTTTGCAGTCCCTGCACATGTGAAACAATGTGAGCACCGCATCCGGTATCCAATACCCAAGAAGAAGAATTTGTAAAGTTTATGTCTATGACATAAATACCTGAAGATGAAGGAACGACACCGTTCTTTACATCCTCCTGGAACTTGGGGCAATCCCGCTTGTAGTGTCCAACACGCTTGCAGTAGAAACACTCAGATTCCCCAGGAACCTTAGAAGCTTTCAAGAGCCTTTTGGAAGGAGTTGCCACAACTTTCCCTTTCCCTTTGCCTTTCACTTCCGGTTTCTTAATCCCCTTGAACTTTTTGGTACCTCCTTCCCGAATCATAAGAACTTCCCTCCTAGGGTCCTTCTTAATCGCCGGCTCAGCAGCCTTAAGCATCCCATGGAGCTCATGAAGCGATTTCTTCAGTCCATTCATGTGGAAATTCAGCCTAAAGGCGTCATATCCATCATGAAGAGAATGAAGAATGAAATCGGTAGCCAACTCGTCATCATATGCAAAACCGAGGCGAGCACTTGAAGCAAATAATCCAATCATTTGCTGCACATGTGGTCCCACGGGTTTACCCTTTTCCAGCCTAGCTGTTGCTATAGCCCGGGTGACACCGAAGCGCTCAATCCTAGCCTGTTCCCCGAACATGCTCTTGAGCTCTTCTATGATGTCATAGGCTTCCATGAACTCGAATTGTTTTTGCAACTCGGGTATCATGGATGCCAACATCAAACATGTCACCTCATTCGAGGCTTTCTTAGCAAGGGCATATGATGCCTTTTGGGCATCCGTGCCCCCATCAGTGGGAAGCACGGGAAGGGGTTTGTCCAACACACTTTCCTTTTCTTCGTATTTGAGGACTATCCTCAAGTTACGTTGCCAATCAAGGAAATTGGTGTTGTTCAACTTTTCTCTATCCAAGATAGAGCTGAACTTGAATTGAGTTGATACAGACATATTAAACTACAGAAGAAAGATAAATTAAGTAAGTAAACATCCACAAAGAGTTTAAACAAATAAGGTTGTCTCGCATAACTACTTTATTTGTTTCATTTTGTTCATTCGATATCCAATATCGTCGTTCCCAATTATCTTAATATCAAAACCGTGATAAATCATAAGTGAAAACTCGAGGTTTTCTAACCAGCGATCTTATCATGCAATTGAAGCCCTATCTCTCATTAAAATGAGGGAGCCAACCAGACAATCGATTCACGCCATCCAATGGCTCGAATGTCTCTAATCTGTGTCATCGACATAAGCAAGCGCTTTGGCTCCATTCCACTCCCCGAGGTGAGAATGAGTCGAGTTGAACTTAGTCTTTGAAAAACAGATTAGGCATTGGTTTTTGACATTTTAATAAATTAGAACAAAACGATCCCAAGACCCTCATCTTGCGAATCCTTAAGCCGACTGAGTCCGCACTTTAGAACTCCAAGATAGGTAGACATCCCATGTCAATGACATCCAATGTCACTCTCGGTCGATGAGATTCCCATTCTCATCTCATGTCTCGATAGCCACGCCTGCAGTGGATCTATCGATGAGAAAACCAAACTCACTTGTAAGGGTCTAACCCTTACTCCCACTTATCCCAAGATAACAAGTAGTACCCCGCTGAGGCGGACCTACCAACTTATGATCGAGGGCTTTATGGGTGTGATGTTTTTGGACAAGACATTATACTCATTATTTTGGGAACTTGCATGCATAGGTTTGTTTATATGTAAGTTGAACATTTATAACATAAAACAACCTATAACTAGCAAAGCAAATAAATACGAAATCGAAAGGCCCCTAGAACCTCACAACTCTCAAAAGAAAAGAATTAAAGTAACAACAAAAGCCTTGAACATCTTCTGGACTGCTCCTCGCCCGCCATTTCAGTTCCGTGCCCTCCGATTTTGGTCAAATCTATTCCGTACCCAAAAAACCACGAACGGCGCCCGCCGTTTCACAATCAGCGGTCGCCGAACACCACCGGCGGTCGCCGTTTCCAAAACGGCGCCCGCCGAAAGGGTTCGGAAAAATCTGCCCAAAAAACAGGCCATTCGGCGGTCGCCGTTTCCAAAACGGCGCCCGCCGAAACAAAACAGCGCCCGCTGGAGCTCCAACGGCGCCCGCCGTTTGGCTCCAGTAGCCCGGTTTTGTCCGCTTTGCTTCGTTTTGATTCGTTTCTTATCGTTTACGCCGGAGAGCCGAGATCCTCCATCGAACCATGGACCAAGTCCATCGCTTACAAGTAGTACAATACAAATATAATAGAAAAACCTATCTATTACAAATGATTCCAAGGGACGCAGCCCTCAAAAGACTATGGCCAATCGAAACGTAAAAAACGACGAAATCATTCACCCGACCACTAACGGTGGCCGGCCTTAAATCTAATCACACAATCACAATTAAACAAATAATCCAATTATGTTGATTTAACCTTCGTGTCCAACACAAAAGTGTGCACGAGCCCTAGGCTCTGATACCAATTGATGGTACCGATATACCGATCCGATCGATATACCGTGTGTGCGGAAGCGTGTAAAGCAATAGATCTACTATGCCATGATCTTAGTGCACACGTAATGTGTATAAGAACACATATAAACATATATATATACACATCCAATATATATATATATATATAAGGTTCAACGATTACTTACTTGTTGTGATCGTTGATTTCGGTTAAGGTGGTGTTGAGTCGATTGAACCACCTTAATAGATCAGCAACTCAAAGATCTCCTTGTGAATGAACTCTTCACTCCTTTGGATCGTCCGGATGTTGAAGCCGCACAAATGGCCCGGCCTCTACGTGTTGCACACGAACCCGGATAATGACTTGCTTGCTTGATCGAGTTAATTCTCCAAGAACAATCTCTTTTCTCTCTTTCTCTTGTGAATTTCGTGGGTGGTGTTAGTGTGTGATGAAAATCAGATTTTCATCCATATAATAGCCTCATTATTCATGCCATAACACCCCATTGTAACCTCCTACATAATGGGCATCATTATGCACCATTAACATGCAAAAGGAGTTACAAAGGAGGTGAAAGGTCATGCCACATACACATGTCACTATGCATTGTATGTGGTCCCACTTGCTTGTGTGGCATGCCATGTCACACTATGTGACATGCATCCATGCAAGCCATGCATCCCATGCATGTGAATTAAATCCACGTAAATATTGATTCTAAATCAATATATATATCAAGCATCGTACATTATCTTCGAGTTCATGTGTGACCCTGTAGGTATGATTTAATTGATCAATATTATATTGTTCCCAACAATTAATATTATCAAATAATCATTTAACATCCATAGACGACCTTATGACTTTATCGATTGCACACGTAGGATCGAAGGACACATCCCAACACCCGCGGGGGTGCGGCTGGGCGTGCGCGTGCCTTAGGGCACCACTCTGCGTTCGGTCGTTTCCCGGCTCGCGTGGTCATGCTCGCGTGATTTCTGGCGATGGGTTTTTGATCGGGCTATGGTTCCGCAATTTTTTGTAGCCCGAGATATTGAATTCCAACACGTGGTGGCCGAAGGATCAAATGCGTGACCACCAAATCGAAGTCTGGTAATCAGGGCATACTCCTATGCTCGAAAGCGAATAGTCTGGCCCCCGACGAAAAACCAATGCTCGAATGGAGGTATCGACGGACTCTCGATCTCCCGAGCTAGCAGGTGGTGAGTCGCCATATTGGACCTTCCGTTCCTCTTAAGCCAGAGCAAATACCCGAAACAACTTTCCTTAAATGTCCGTAAAGCTGCTAGGGTAGGATCGACGGACGTCAGCGTGTCTCTAATTTCCTTTAGTAATTCGAACCGATCGTACAAATTGAGGTTCTTCGACTTGTGTATGAACTCTGGCCTCTTCCAATGGAAGCCCTCCTGCAAAAATGAAATTACAATAAATAAATATGACATTCAATTAAATAACAAAACTCAAAATTCAAAAAATAAATAAAAAGAAATTCACTCTGTCCGGTAACACGGTCACCGTGTTACCGGATAACCGGGACCGTGTTACCGGATAACAGCCCACCGTGTTACCGAGATTTTCTGGGTCACTGCCCGGTAACACGGTAGGCAAGCAACACGGTGACCGAGAAAATCACCATCGTGTAGCGCCACCGTGTTGCCAAGAACAGCGACCCAAACCCAGAAATTTCAGTCGATTTCAAGAGCAATTTAACACAGAATTTCAATTCTAAATCAACTAAAACGCAATAAGGAACTCAAATACACTCAAATCCTAGCAATTAAAACATCCAATTGAACACATTATTGAAAAAAATTAAAATTTCGAAATTCAAAAAGCTAGGGTTCGGCCACTTACCGGGGCTTGAATCGGCCATTGTTGCTCGTCCTGGTTGTCGTTGTTGTCAGCCATTGAATCGCCGGAATTGTTGGCCGGATTCCTTCTTCTTTGATTCTCGATTTCGGCGGCGGTTTTGGTGTTTGGGGGGGGACCGAAGAGAGAAAAGAAAAAAGGGTGTGAGGACCGAATCTTTGAATTCTTTTTTTGTCTTTTTTTGTTGTTTTAATTCTTTTGTTTTGTTTTTAAAAAAAAGGAGAGTAAGTTAGACATTTCAAGTACAAAGTGTATGAAATACTTATGTTTTTTTGAGATGTGTTATAATACTCACATTTCTTATAAAAGTAACCAAAAATCCACACCTCTATTTTGTTTTTTACTTTCTCAATGGGCGTGTGTAGGGCTGGGCGCGGGCCGGGCCGGTCCCAAAATTTTTAGGGCCCGGCCCAAAACCCGTTTTGGTCGGTCCGGGCCGGTCCGGGCTTTATGAAATTAAGGCCCGGCTTGAAACCGAACCCGACGGTCCGAGCCGGGTTTTCGGGCTTTTCGGGCCCAATTTTTTTAATTTTAAAAAATTGTTTTTAATTATAAAAAATAATTATTTATTTTATTTTTAACAAAAAAATAAAATTTTAAATTTTAAATAATACTATTGTCTACTTATATTTATAATTTAAGTTTTTAAAGTTAAATTATTAATTAAAATATTAAAAATTATATAAGAATATATAATATTTATTAAAAAAATTATATAAAAACTAAAAAACGGGCCGGTCCCGGGCTTTCGGTCCCAAAATTTTTTGGGCCCTGACCCGGCCCGTTTTTTTATTTTTCGGTCCGGGCCCTGGCGGGTCGGTCCCAAAAAAATTTGGGCTCAGCCCGCGACGGGTTTTTTTCGGGTTTTCGGTCCGGGCTTTCGGGTTTTCGGGCTCAAACGCCCACCCCTAGGCGTGTGCGTTGGGTTTTGTTTTCCTGTGTTTTTTGTTCTCGTGTTTATTGGGTTAATTGCATCTATAACCCTGAGAAAGTCGGAATCTTCGGTTTGGACCTTCGAAGTTACGCATATATCCTTTTAGTCCCCAAACTGTTACAAAACTCTCAAATTAATTAATTAAACTATTAAATAATTAATTTATATACAAATTAGGGGTGGTTAATAACTGTAAAAGTCAATAGTTTTCAAGGCATTTGGATACTCTCTCCCACCCAAGTAATGATCATATTGTAATTTGTAAAGAAAATTTAACCATTAATTTGGAAAAGTGTATATTTAAATTGAATTGTATAAATTAAATAGAACTGAATTTTTATAATAAATAATAATAATGAGATTGATTGTTTACGTAAAATTATTCATCTTAATTATTTTTAATTTTACATTTAAAATTTTTGAATCGATTATCTAATTCGTCTTGTATTGATTATTACTCCCAAGACGTTATAAAAATCAGTTTATCATTTCTTTTCAAATGGGTTTAATCATTATCTTAATTTATAATTGAGTATTAAATAAGAGTATTTATGGTAAAAATATGTAAAACGTCAAATAAAAAATTAATATTAAAAAACTCAAAACGACATTTATAAAAGATTGGAAGGAATATTATTTTAAGAGTCCTGTGGATTTTCAAGCACTTTTATAAGAAGTGTGAGTATTTTGACACACCCCAAAAAATTGCGAGTATTTCATACACTTTCTACTTGAAATGTCTAACTTACCCTCAACTTTTAAAAAAACAAAACAAAAGCATTAAAATACAAGAAAAAGACAAAAATAGAAAATCAAAGTTTAGGTCCCCACTCCCCTTTTTTTTCCCCACTCCCCTTTTTTTTTCTCCTTTCGGTCCCCCCTCACCAAAATCGCCGCCACCTTTGAGAATCAAAGAAGAAGAAAATCCAGCCACCTCACTTCCGGCGACTCAATGGCTGACAACAACGACAACCAGGACGAGCCACAATGACCGACAGGCCCGTTCCTGAGTTTAGAGGGGCCCTAGGCAAAATATCGTAAACGGGCCCATACTAAATTACTAAAAACAATTATTTATTTAAATTTTTATATTTTTGAACAAATTTATCAAGAGAATGATGTAATTTTATCATAGTAGTATGCAAAAAATAACCAAAATCACAATTAAAAAAAATTGGTTTTTTTAAAAAAATTAATAAAAGTTTTCAAAATTTTAAAACTATAGAAAAAACTTGAAAAAATAAAATAAAAATTTTACTAATTAATTCTCTATTTTTTTCAATATTTTATTCTGTTTTTTTTAATTATTACTTATTTTAGAACTAATAAATAATTCTCAATATAACGCATTATTGGAAAAAAAATTAAGAATTAATTATTGTTCTATTTTTTTAATTATTACGTATTGTAAAGTGAATAAATAATTCTAAATATAACGCATTATTGAAAAAAAAATAAGAATTAATTATTGTTCGTTCTAAAATACGTGGTAATAAAAAAATAGTACACATTATTTTTTAGGAATTATTAAGATAAACGAGATTTTTTTTATGTTATTTAATAAGATTTGAGAATTTTTAAAAGATTTTGTTAATAAATAAATAAATTTCGATAAAAAAGTTTAAAATTTTTAATGTTACAAATATAAAATAATTAAGATAAGCACGTTATTTTTGATGAATTATTAAGATAAACGAGATTTTTTTATGTTATTTAATAAGATTTGAGAATTTTTAAAATATTTTGTTAAAAAATAAATAAATTACAATAAAAAATTTAAAATTTTTAATGTTACAAATATAAAATAATTAAGATAACCATTTTAAATTATATATATTAATATTATTTTTCAAAAATATAAATATATATATATATATATATATATATATATATATATATATATATATATATATATATATATATATATATATATATATATATATATATATATATATATATATATATATATATATATATATATATATATATATAATTTTTTTTTTAATAATGGGCCCCTAAAAAATTGGGGCCCTAGGCCGTCGCACCCTGGGCCTATGCCCAGGGCCGGCCCTGATGACCGATTCAAGCCCCGGTAAGTGGCCGCACCCTAGCTTTTTGAATTTCGAAATTTTGATTTTTTTTCAATAATGTGTTCAATTGGATGTGTTAATTGCTAGCCATTGAGTGTATTTAAGTTCCTTATTGCGTTTTAATTGATTTATAATTGAAATTCTGTGTTAAATTGGTCTTTGAATCGCCTGAAATTTCTGGTTTTGGGTCAGTGTTTATGGCTACACGGTAGCGTTTATAGAGCTGACCGTGTAGCGAGACCACCGTGTTACCTAGCAGCGACCGAGATTTTCTCGGTAACATGGTCAGATTTCTCGGTCACCGTGTTATCGGTTATCCGGTAACACGGTACACGGTGACCGTTAATAATTTTTTTTTTTTTTTTAATTTTGAGTTTTGTTATTTAATTGAATGTCATATTTATTTATTTAACTTCATTTTTGCAGGAGGGCTTCCATTGGAAGAGGCCAGAGTTCATACAGTTTTCGAAGAACCTCAATTTGTACGATCGGTTCGAATTACTAAAGGAAATTAGAGACACGCTGACGTCCGTCGACCCTACCCTAGCAGCTTTACGGACATTTAAGGAAAGTTGTTTCGGGTATTTGCTCTGGCTTAAGAGGGACGGAAGGTCCAATATGGCGATGCACCACCTGCTAGCTCGGGAGATCGTGAGTCCGACGATACCTCCATTCGAGCATTGGTTTTTCGTCGGGGGCCAGACTATTCGCTTTCGAGCACAGGAGTATGCCCTGATTACCGGATTTCGATTTGGTGGTCACGCATTTGATACTTCGGCCACCACGCACACGGTTTCTGAGGACTCTGTTTACTGAAGACACTTCAGACAGACGACGATCCTTAAAGATCTTCGTACGAGATTCACCTCTCTGAGTATGGGTCAGGACCCGGCCGACTACTTGAAGGTGGCCAACTTGTTGATCTACTATTTTTTCTTGTTGGGCCGAGACGATGCCAAGATCGACACTTGGGCTTGGGCTTTTGTGGAGGACGTTGCCGGATGGAATTCGTTTCTCTGGGGATCCTACTCCTGGCAGATCATGTCGCATTACATCTCCATAGTTGCGACGATGCCCGACCAAGTTAACTCGAGGGGATACCACGTTTACGGCCCAATTTGGGCCTTTCAGCTATGGTCGTACGAGGCTATACCGAGCCTGGGCCATGTCTGCGGAGTGCGGATGGAGAAAATTGTGAGGCCTTGGTTTTTGAACTGGAAATCGGTTGGATGTACCCTCGATTTCACTGATTTCTTCGAGGACGATGAGGTAAATTTTGTGAAATTAATGTTTTAAATTATTTATTTCCTTTAATTAATGCTTAATAAATTAATTTTCATTTGTTTTCAGCTTGTGGTCCTCTCGACTCTAGAGCCGACACGCAAGGAGGCGAGGACTGAGTACTTGATGGAGTAGTATACTTAATGTCTAGATTTGAGTATTCTGAACTCTGTATGCACTTTCATTTACCTATCTATTACAGACATTCATTTGCTTTTAATTATTATTAATTAAATATATGCAAATTATAGTCCTGGATTTTATACGTTGTAGTTAGTATGGTGGGGCATGGGCACACAGAAGATCATACTATCGGTTACTCGTATTTAATCGAACAGTTGCTCACGACCTAGATGGACACGGACCAATCCATCGGTATAGTCGTTGTGTGAGGGAGAACATAATTTATCTTAATTATTTTATCACACTTGTACACTTGGTGTATTGAGCGGATCGATTGAGACTCATCAATTAGGATTGCTCGGCGATAATTGATTTGAGACTCGGAGTATTTTATTCTTAATCCCTGAAACAATTGCGGGTGTGTATATTTAATATAAGTGACTTTGATTTACCAAAGGAATTAACCGATTTAATTATTGGGTTAATTACCGGTTAAGTTGGGTCACTATATTTTATATATGGCATGCCGTGAATTCTTGAAGGGGCAGTGTATCCCGGAAGGGTTGATAATATCCCCGAGATGAGCTCATAAGGATTTATTATGTAAACCTCGCGAGTGGATTTGTTCCGCATAATAAATAAGGTTGAGTGGTACTAGTCTCGGATAAAAGAGATGAATAAATTTATTAAGCAATAAATAAATTTTATTCATGGATATTTAAATCTTAAATACACGGAATAAATAATACTAAGTTGGAGAAATATTATTTGGTATAATATGGAATAATATTGGGAGGTCAATTTTATTTATATAGTGGAAAATAAATAAAATTAATATTGATAAGAATTAATGGATTTGGGTTGGACCCAATTTAATTTTCAATATTAAAGCCCAATATTTATTCTCCTTTTGATCCCCTTCGTAGCCTATAAAAGCACTACATGGTCTTCACTTTTCAACCTACGTTACGCCAACAATAAAGTTCTGAGAGTGAAGAGGATCCATAAGTTCGATAGCTCGTCGCCCACCCGACGTTCGAACGGAGTGCAAGGAATACGCGGGAAGGTCACGAGGTCATCGATTTCGTTTCTCCGAACAACGAATCGTAGGTACAATTCTCAACGCACTTGTTAATTGTTCGATTTGATTTATTGAAAATACCGTAGGACGAAGATCCAAGGATCGAAGCCCGGAATAGTCGGACGAACGCGCGGTGGTGGCGAAGCCACCGAACCGCGGCGTGCGCCCGCTAGGGTTTCGGCGTGGGGGCGTGGGGGCCGAACCCTCGGCTGGGCCGAGGGTGTGCGATCGATCGCGGGATCGATCGCTAGGGCACGGGCTGGTGCCGTGCCCTACCCCGCCGTGAAGGCGGGGGCCTCCTGGTGGCGGCGGGTCGCCGGACCCGCCGCGGGGGCTGCTGGGCAGCCCCACCCCGATCGATCGCTCGAGCGCGATCGATCCCTCATCGCGCGAAGCGCGCGGCCGTGGGGGTGCGGCTGGGGCGTGCGCGGCCTTCGGGCCTCGCTGTGCGCTTCGGTCGTATCCCGGCATGGTTGTCGTGTTCGTGTGATCTCCGGCGAAAGGTTCGTTCGGGTTATCGGTTCCGCAATTTTGATAACCCGGGATAGCGAATTCCAACAGTACTACACTTCGTTCCTTACCAGAGGAGCAGACGAAGTCAGGTACGTTTCTCCTGCTAGGATTGGACATGCTCCAAGAGGAGCACAGGCTACAGAACCGGTGAAGAAGAAGAAGCCGAACTTGATGGCACGCGTGGTCAAGGCGGTTGACAAGATGACGGGCGGTGACTCTCAGACTGGTCGACGCACGCGTGATACCATCACACCCGATTCATCTGCCGAGCGGCGTGCATCTCAGCGTGGATCTCACCGAGCCCGACGAGAGTCCTCTCCTGCAGCTGAGGCATCTGAGGCTTCAGATGACAGTACTGATCGGCGCATTGATCGACGGCTCCACAAGATCCTCAACGATGAGTCTGAAACGGGATTTTTGGGCCGATTGACTGCCCGGATGAGGAGGGTACAGAAGGAGGGCAACGACAGTCTTATGGAGCAGTTTCGGGGGTTTTTCAGTCACAGACGATACTCTCGGAGTCGCCCCTGTCCTTCTGATGCATCTCAGGGCGGTTTTCTGGCTGCTCGGCATTCTATCAGCGCGCCTCCTCGCTTTCAGGACTCGGAGCCCGAAGAGTTAGTTGATGTTGATGTCAGGGTTTCGTGTGGGGACTGGGCACACGATTTTGATCGTTATCGCAGGTCGCCACTTGTCGAGCCGACCTATGCCGAGTCTTTCCATGCCGAGTCGACCCACGTCGAGCAGCAGCCTCAGGTCGAGCAGCAGCCCCTGTACGAGCAGCATCCCCTGTAGGAGCAGCAGCCCCTGTACGAGCAGCAGCCCCTGATATTGGCGATAGCTATCGCACACCGACCCTGATATTCTCGACTGTTGGAGATAGCGGTCAGTTTTCGCCACCGAGGGGGCTGCGTGATTTCCAGGCTGTCTTAGCTCCCTTCCCACCGATTCACACCGACAGCATCTTCGGTCCGACTCCTGTTTATCGGCCAGAGAAGGATCCTGGTTTTGTTATACCGAGGGGGGCTGATGTACCGTAGGTTATCATTGATGCAGAGAGTTTTTGTCTGACTGCGTCGCAGGTCGAGTTGTTCAAGATGACATCTCCCGTGGAAAATGAACACGAAAATGAGATTGCATTGTCGGAAGAGGAGAAAGAACTTTGGGCTGATGAGGAGGAGGAGGATTATGTCGCCGAGAGTAGTCTCGGACCCCGTGTGAGGAGGCCCTCGACAGCTGTTCGGAGCCCGTACGTCGCGCAGTTCTGACGTACTGGCAGCAAGAAGGTTAGGGGGCTCTATTCGATGTTCCGTCGTGAAGGGCATGGAATGAGTGTCTATATTCCTTTCAACGAAGTCACTCTGGACCAGAATTACTTCGGCCTGATTGAGTCACTACATCATTGGTACTCGAACATGGTAAGTTAATTTGTAGTTAAATTTTGAAATTTATAATATTTATTAAATTGTGCTTAACTGTGATATGAATATTTTTCAGGAGATTGACATGTACATTACGTACCTGCGGGACAAGATAAAGCAGAACAAGGGTTTAAAAGATGAAGTCACTCCTGGTGGCGGCGGGTCGCCGGACCCGCCGCGGGGGCTGCTGGGCAGCCCCACCCCGATCGATCGCTCGAGCGCGATCGATCCCTCATCGCGCGAAGCGCGCGGCCGTGGGGGTGCGGCTGTGGCGTGCGCGGCCTTCGGGCCTCGCTGTGCGCTTCGGTCGTATCCCGGCATGGTTGTCGTGTTCGTGTGATCTCCGGCGAAAGGTTCGTTCGGGTTATCGGTTCCGCAATTTTGATAACCCGGGATAGCGAATTCCAACAATTGGTATCAGAGCGTGGTTTACGTTCGCGGTATTTTCGATAAAATTGTTCTTCCTTGCAGGGTTCCGACTATTATGGCTTAATTTATTATTCGCTTAATTTATTTTGTCATGATTGTTGTTTTATTAAACTCTCGGACATGTCGAGATTCGTTTTTGGTGGTGAATGCTTGTAATAGTAAAAATTCGGGGGTTGACCGAATGTAGGATTTATTATTATGTTCATGTTTTTCCGGAAAATGTATAGGGTCGATTTCGTGTATAGAATCGATACCGGAATTGTAATTTAGATTTTTGTAAATTTATTTTGCGATTGGATCGACAAATCGAAGACCGCCGGAGAAGACGAGGTGACGAGAGGGAAAGGGCTAGGGATCGATTGGATCGATCCCCATGGACGCCCGATCGAAGGCGTGGCGCGGGGTGGCTGGTTGCCCTAGCCGCGGCTGCCACCATCTCGGTGGTCGGCGGCGTGGCTGGGCGGCGGCGGTCCTCCCCGTGGCTGGCCGGACGATCGAAGTGGGGGTGGTTCGGGGTCTCCCAACCCGGGCTACTCCTACCGGAAATATACTTTCCTAATTAATTCATTATTTCCTATTTTGAGTATTTCTTTATGGAATATTCTAGAAAAATAGAAAAAGAATTAATTTAGTACTAAATTTATTTTTCCTATTGGATTATTCCTACTCATGGGAATATTCATGGATTAGGAATAAAATAAATTTGGAAAAAGTATAATAGTACTATTTATTTTATTTCTTTATTTCATTATGGATATCATCTAGAATATTCCAAGAATATCTTGGATAGATTATTCTAGTGATTTAATGAAGTGGAAAAAGAAAAATAAAATAAATAAAAATATTAATAATATTTAATTTTATTTTTGATATATTCAATTGACTTAATTTTCGAATTAAGTAACTTTTGGATTAATTGAAAATAAATAGATTTAAATATTGGATATTAATATTCTCGTCACATTGGGCATTCAAGAAACGAAGACTGAAGACTAGAAGATGCGTACGGGGATGTGATGAAGCCATAATAGTCGGAAAATAATATTCTAGTAATTATTTTGACTATGTGATAATACTATGTGCTTTATTACATGTATGCATGCTATATGTGTTTATTTTATGCACTAGATAGCGTATCCCTTTATTGTAAAAAGCTAAGTGGGAGAGGGTATGGAAACATACCCATGGTCTCCATTGCTGCTCTCTTGGTGACTTTTATATACCTTTGAGGTATATATAGATAAGTCATTGGAGGAGAGTTCTTGTAATTCCTCTTACAAGAAACATTGATTGAGTTTATCAAACAATGCCTAATTTGTCTTTCCAAAGCTGATTTCAAGTCGACTCATTCTCACCCCGGGGAGTGGAATGGAGCCAGAGCCACTTGGTCATGTAGAGGACACAAATTAGAGACTTTCGTGCCATTCTTTGATAGGTGGGTCGTTTGTCTGCTCGGCTCCCTCATTTATGAGAGATAGGGTCGTTCGCATGGTGAATCACTGGTTAGAAACTTCGAGTTTCACTTATGATTCTCCACGTCTTGATTTACGAGATTAAATGGATCGAGTAATTGGAAGTCAATTATAAAAGTCTCTTAGTGTAGTAAACGTCCACACCACGTGGCTTGCTATGCTGAAGGGCTTTGGATTAATTGATGTAGACAGTTGTAAGTAATTACGAAGAGTTGTGAAGTTATCGTAAACGTCCACACCACGTGGCTTGCGGTGATGTAGCAATTCCAAGTAATTTACTTTGGTACTGAGTAATGGTTTACACTTAGATACGCGTTATAGTATTCCTCCCCACGAGGTCACGCTATAATTGATGTATGACCGAAGGAAATCTAATTGCTAAATCATTTGGGTGGGTAAACGTCCACACCACGTGGCTTGCCTTACCTGATGGGATTTTAGATGTGATTAGTGATTTAATGATATTATTAAGGGAGATAATATCGGATATTAAATTGTTTGTCTGTTTTATGTGCTTATAGGTTAAGAATGACTGTGACCCCACTTTGTGATATACTTAAGGATAAAAACTCACCGGTTCCATATGGTGATGATTGGGAACGAAATCTGGACATTGTCCAGACTGCTGAGCTTTCCGAATCCACTGTTGTCCCAACTGATGAGGACATTCGAAATGACCTCAGGATGATGTTGAGACATAGCGTGGAAGCCGGGCAAGAGGTGATTAACATACTCACAGAATTCTCTCTCAATGAGTCCCTTAAAAAGGAATCAACGAGAGCGGAGTTTGTGTGTAAGTTAAGGAAATCACAAGCTTTTGTGGCAAGGCTAGAGGAAGAGCGTGCAAAGAAACCCAGTGGCTCCAAGCCGCGGATTGGGAAAGGCAAGCCTTCTGGCAAGTGCTTTCGATGCAAGCAGTTTGGGCACTGGAGGTCTGATTGTCCTCTCATCAAAGGTACGAAATTTTCCTTAGTCACTGAAACATTGTCAGCGGTGATATCTACCAGCACCTGGTGTGTAGATACGGGCGCCACTGACCATGTCTGCAATTCATTGCAGGGGTTCCAGGAAACCCGGAGACTTAGAGAGGGAGAAATCGTGGTCTACATGGGCAATGCCGCGAAGGTGGCGGCTGTTGCAGTGGGAGACGTTCACTTACGCTTTAGTAGTGATAGGGTTTTAGTCTTACAAAATTGTCTTTATGTACCGAATTTTAGAAAGAATTTAATTTCAGTTTCTAAGTTAATTCTGAATGGATATGCTGTTTCTTTTGATCACTCTGTGGTCATAAGAAGAAATAGTGAGATTGTCTGTTCTGGTACATTGGTGGACGATTTGTATATTCTAAATCCTGAGTCTAACACGATGCAACTAACCGAGAGTAATAACACATCTACGAACACCAATAAGAGAAAGGAACCTTCTAAGATGAATCAATTATACTTGTGGCATCTAAGGCTAGGTCATATTAATTCGAATAGAATTCAAAGGTTGAAAGCTGATGGTCTCATTAGCGGCATAGAAGGAGAGGACCTTCCAACCTGCGAATCCTGTTTGGAGGGTAAAATGACCAAGCGTTCTTTTTCTGGTAAAGGACGTAGAGCTGAACAAGTATTGGATTTGATTCACTCTGATGTATGCGGACCTATGTCTACTCAGGCAAGGGGAGGGTACGAGTATTTCATCACTTTTACTGATGATTACTCAAGGTATGGATATATTTACCTGATGCGCCACAAGAGTGATTCTTTTGACAAGTTCAAGGAATTCAAGGCTCTTGTGGAGAACCTTCGTGGTAAATCCATAAAATGCCTGCGATCTGATCGCGGAGGCGAGTACCTGTCTGGAGAATTCAAGGCATACTTGGCAGAGAATGGGATTGAATCCCAGCTGACTTCACCATATACTCCTCAGCAGAATGGTGTGTCAGAAAGAAGGAATAGGACTCTTATGGAAATGGTGCGATCAATGATGAGTTACTCGGATTTACCTGTTATGTTCTGGGGACTTGCCTTGGAAACAGCGGCGTATATTCTGAATAAGGTTCCGACCAAAACGGTACCAACTACACCCATGGAATTGTGGAGTGGGCGTAAGCCTAACTTGGGACACATTCGGATCTGGGGATGTCCAGCACACGTGTTGCGACAAGGCGCCGATAAGTTAGAACCTAGATCAGAAATACGGCTGTTTGTAGGATACCCGAAAGGAACTAAGGGTGGCATGTTCTATAGTCCTACGGACCAGAAGATCGTTATAAGTACTAACGCTCGGTTCTTAGAGGAAGACTATGTCATGGACCACAGCCCAAAAGTGACATAATACTTGATGAGTTGAGAGGTAACGAGGAAGACCTGGATACAGCCGAACCGAGTGTAGATACACCACTAGAACCTGCACATAATACTGTCACTGTTAATACACCGGAACGCCGTCGTAGTGGGAGGGTTGTTAGACAACCGGTCAGATGGATTGGACTGGGTGAGTCTTCGGACTCGGCACCCGGAGTTCATGAAATCGATCCCTGGACCTATGATGAGGCGGTACAGGATATAGATGCGCCTTCTTGGAAGAAAGCGATGAAATCCGAAATAGAATCTATGGATTCTAATAAAGTCTGGGATCTTGTAGAACCACCAAGCGGCGTAAAGCCAATTGGGTGTAAATGGGTCTACAAGAGAAAGAGAGGATCTGACGGAAAGGTTGAAACCTTTAAAGCTCGGCTTGTTGCGAAAGGATATACTCAGAAAGAGGGAATCGATTATGAGGAGACCTTCTCGCCGGTAGCCAAGATAAAGTCGATCCGGATTCTCTTATCCATAGCAGCTCATATGGATTATGAGGTGTGGCAAATGGATGTCAAGACAGCTTTTCTTAATGGAAGTCTTGACGAGACGATTTATATGAAACAACCAGAAGGATTCATTGCTAAGGGGCGAGATCATCTAGTGTGCAAGCTTAATCGATCCATTTATGGATTGAAACAAGCCTCGCGATCGTGGAACCTGCGGTTTGATGAAGTAGTCCAATCTTTTGGATTCATTCAAAGCATGGACGAATCGTGTGTGTATTGGAAACGTGATGGAAAGAAGGTGGTGTTTCTCGGGTTTTATGTAGATAACATTTTATCATTGGCAACAATGTAAAGATGTAATCAGACATGAAATGATGGTTGTCTGGATAAATCATTATGAAAGATAAAGGAAGAAGTTGGACCTGTTCTTGAGATCTTGGATCTCTAGGAGAGAACATTGTACTTCTCCTGGACATCTTACATATATATGATTGTGGTTCGTTTTAACATGCAAGATTCCCAGAAAGGTTCGTTACCTTTCAGATACGGAATGCATCTATCTAAGGATATGTGTTTTGGAACACAAAAGGAGATAGAAGCAATGAAAGCAGTTTCCTACACTTTAAGTGTGGAAATCTCGATGAATGCATTGTTGAAAACAAGAACCTGATATCGGCTATGCGGTTAGCATAGTGGGAGGATATCAAGGTAATCCTGGAAAGGAATACTTGACTGCTGTAATGAACATTTTAAGTACTTTCGAAGTACTGGAAACTATGTTCTGGATTACGGAGCAGACAAACATTTCCTTTGGATTACATTCTCTTAGATTTCTAATCAAATAAGGACCGGTGTAAGTCGATATCAGGCTATGTGTTTACTTTTGGAAAGAGGTGGAACCTTATAATGAAAGAGTGATAAGCGTAAAGCTTCTCGGACTCTCTCATAACCGAATAGCAGCCTCAGAGGTAGCGGAAGTTTTGGTTAGGTTCCGGGATGACCTCTAAGACTTGGATATGACTCTTAGTTTACCAAAGGCTATTAAATAGCGGTGCATGGTAAATTGGAAGAAGTCATAAGTCTGAAAGTAATGATAACACATAGAGCAAGTACCACCTGATACGAGCCATCGTCAGAGGGACGATGCAGTAGTCACCAAGATAGCTTCAGAGCGGCAACCTAGATTGCTCATTCACATGGTACTTCTTGGAAGTACAGCTTAAGCACGTGATGAGTATGGGAGTCGGGAGTTTGGAAGATAAGACTAGACCTTAGTATAAGTGGGAGATTGATGGAGTAGTATACTTAATGTCTAGATTTGAGTATTCTGAACTCTGTATGCACTTTCATTTACCTATCTATTACAGACATTCATTTGCTTTTAATTATTATTAATTAAATATATGCAAATTATAGTCCTGGATTTTATACGTTGTAGTTAGTATGGTGGGGCATGGGCACACAGAAGATCATACTATCGGTTACTCGTATTTAATCGAACAGTTGCTCACGACCTAGATGGACACGGACCAATCCATCGGTATAGTCGTTGTGTGAGGGAGAAAATAATTTATCTTAATTATTTTATCACACTTGTACACTTGGTGTATTGAGCGGATCGATTGAGACTCATCAATTAGGATTGCTCGGCGATAATTGATTTGAGACTCGGAGTATTTTATTCTTAATCCCTGAAACAATTGCGGGTGTGTATATTTAATATAAGTGACTTTGATTTACCAAAGGAATTAACCGATTTAATTATTGGGTTAATTACCGGTTAAGTTGGGTCACTATATTTTATATATGGCATGCCGTGAATTCTTGAAGGGGCAGTGTATCCCGGAAGGGTTGATAATATCCCCGAGATGAGCTCATAAGGATTTATTATGTAAACCTCGCGAGTGGATTTGTTCCGCATAATAAATAAGGTTGAGTGGTACTAGTCTCGGATAAAAGAGATGAATAAATTTATTAAGCAATAAATAAATTTTATTCATGGATATTTAAATCTTAAATACACGGAATAAATAATACTAAGTTGGAGAAATATTATTTGGTATAATATGGAATAATATTGGGAGGTCAATTTTATTTATATAGTGGAAAATAAATAAAATTAATATTGATAAGAATTAATGGATTTGGGTTGGACCCAATTTAATTTTCAATATTAAAGCCCAATATTTATTCTCCTTTTGATCCCTTTCGTAGCCTATAAAAGCACTACATGGTCTTCACTTTTCAACCTACGTTACGCCAACAATAAAGTTCTGAGAGTGAAGAGGATCCATAAGTTCGATAGCTCGTCGCCCACCCGACGTTCGAACGGAGTGCAAGGAATACGCGGGAAGGTCACGAGGTCATCGATTTCGTTTCTCCGAACAACGAATCGTAGGTACAATTCTCAACGCACTTGTTAATTGTTCGATTTGATTTATTGAAAATACCGTAGGACGAAGATCCAAGGATCGAAGCCCGGAATAGTCGGACGAACGCGCGGTGGTGGCGAAGCCACCGAACCGCGGCGTGCGCCCGCTAGGGTTTCGGCGTGGGGGCGTGGGGGCCGAACCCTCGGCTGGGCCGAGGGTGTGCGATCGATCGCGGGATCGATCGCTAGGGCACGGGCTGGTGCCGTGCCCTACCCCGCCGTGAAGGCGGGGGCCTCCTGGTGGCGGCGGGTCGCCGGACCCGCCGCGGGGGCTGCTGGGCAGCCCCACCCCGATCGATCGCTCGAGCGCGATCGATCCCTCATCGCGCGAAGCGCGCGGCCGTGGGGGTGCGGCTGGGGCGTGCGCGGCCTTCGGGCCTCGCTGTGCGCTTCGGTCGTATCCCGGCATGGTTGTCGTGTTCGTGTGATCTCCGGCGAAAGGTTCGTTCGGGTTATCGGTTCCGCAATTTTGATAACCCGGGATAGCGAATTCCAACAGTACTACACTTCGTTCCTTACCAGAGGAGCAGACGAAGTCAGGTACGTTTCTCCTGCTAGGATTGGACATGCTCCAAGAGGAGCACAGGCTACAGAACCGGTGAAGAAGAAGAAGCCGAACTTGATGGCACGCGTGGTCAAGGCGGTTGACAAGATGACGGGCGGTGACTCTCAGACTGGTCGACGCACGCGTGATACCATCACACCCGATTCATCTGCCGAGCGGCGTGCATCTCAGCGTGGATCTCACCGAGCCCGACGAGAGTCCTCTCCTGCAGCTGAGGCATCTGAGGCTTCAGATGACAGTACTGATCGGCGCATTGATCGACGGCTCCACAAGATCCTCAACGATGAGTCTGAAACGGGATTTTTGGGCCGATTGACTGCCCGGATGAGGAGGGTACAGAAGGAGGGCAACGACAGTCTTATGGAGCAGTTTCGGGGTTTTTTCAGTCACAGACGATACTCTCGGAGTCGCCCCTGTCCTTCTGATGCATCTCAGGGCGGTTTTCTGGCTGCTCGGCATTCTATCAGCGCGCCTCCTCGCTTTCAGGACTCGGAGCCCGAAGAGTTAGTTGATGTTGATGTCAGGGTTTCGTGTGGGGACTGGGCACACGATTTTGATCGTTATCGCAGGTCGCCACTTGTCGAGCCGACCTATGCCGAGTCTTTCCATGCCGAGTCGACCCACGTCGAGCAGCAGCCTCAGGTCGAGCAGCAGCCCCTGTACGAGCAGCATCCCCTGTAGGAGCAGCAGCCCCTGTACGAGCAGCAGCCCCTGATATTGGCGATAGCTATCGCACACCGACCCTGATATTCTCGACTGTTGGAGATAGCGGTCAGTTTTCGCCACCGAGGGGGCTGCGTGATTTCCAGGCTGTCTTAGCTCCCTTCCCACCGATTCACACCGACAGCATCTTCGGTCCGACTCCTGTTTATCGGCCAGAGAAGGATCCTGGTTTTGTTATACCGAGGGGGGCTGATGTACCGTAGGTTATCATTGATGCAGAGAGTTTTTGTCTGACTGCGTCGCAGGTCGAGTTGTTCAAGATGACATCTCCCGTGGAAAATGAACACGAAAATGAGATTGCATTGTCGGAAGAGGAGAAAGAACTTTGGGCTGATGAGGAGGAGGAGGATTATGTCGCCGAGAGTAGTCTCGGACCCCGTGTGAGGAGGCCCTCGACAGCTGTTCGGAGCCCGTACGTCGCGCAGTTCTGACGTACTGGCAGCAAGAAGGTTAGGGGGCTCTATTCGATGTTCCGTCGTGAAGGGCATGGAATGAGTGTCTATATTCCTTTCAACGAAGTCACTCTGGACCAGAATTACTTCGGCCTGATTGAGTCACTACATCATTGGTACTCGAACATGGTAAGTTAATTTGTAGTTAAATTTTGAAATTTATAATATTTATTAAATTGTGCTTAACTGTGATATGAATATTTTTCAGGAGATTGACATGTACATTACGTACCTGCGGGACAAGATAAAGCAGAACAAGGGTTTAAAAGATGAAGTCACTCCTAAGAAGACTATACTCTTGTGTACCGAGTTCTTCGTAAGATCCAATCATCCTATCAAATACACGTTTTTTTTATCATTTTCCTAATACTAATCGTTTAAATTTATTTTTAATTAACAGAACGCTTTGAGGACTCAGTATGCTAGAATTAAGGTGCCGACACAACATGTAAAGAGAAAGAACTTGGAGAAGAAATATGAGACCTGGGCACCGCCGGACTACATGCTAAAATACATCACGAGAGACGATAGGCACGAGACTTGGAAACATGCACGAGAGGTAATTTAAATAACCGTACATTTTTATTTTTTTAATTCAATTTAATATTTTAATTTAATTGTAAATAACGTTTTATTTTATTTTTTATTTTTTTAGGTGATAACGGTGTGTAATACCGGGCAACATTGGATCACGATAAAGATTTGTTGGAATAGGTGACCGGCGAGCCAACGGTTGGCCGAGCGGTTAACCGTATTCCGTTATATAACGGTTTATTTCGTTAATTAATGAAACCTATATTAATGGCATATACTATATCTGCTCCCAATGTTGAATCATAGATATAGTCCTGTACAGTTACACATGTTGTATGAATTCGGTTTGTTGGAAACCGAGAGATAATTCTGTTAACGCAACGTAACTGGTCAAACTCAGTTCCTAGTCGATGGGTTACGCCAATAACAAGGATACCCGACCTTTCCCCCTTGAGACTAGCACTTAATGTATGTGGGCTAATCTCGACCCTCGATGTTGGGACATCGACATACTTGAGTGGGTGCTCACTGTTGATGAGTTCACTGAACCCCCTCTCCCTGGAATCTCTTAGTGGTTATCACTGATCGAGTAGAGAATTCCATAATATAGTTGTACACAATTAATCCTTAAGACCCAGACATCACCGTGACTTCATCAGAGGACTAGCTGTATCGTGACGTGTCTCTGATTCCCTGGAAAGGGAGTAAGTCGAAAAAGGAGACAATGTTCGTGCAGTTCGAAATCTGATGTGAAGTATGTGCATGGTAGTAGGGGATCTGATCGCTTGATATAGATCATGGATGTCCTGTGTGTTCTGATGGTTCGTAGTCCCGGAATCTCTGGCCAGAGTTGAATAGTGAGGTGATTAGAGAAATGTGTTTCTCTGAATCAATCACGAATGGATTTTACGAAACCTAGAACGTACGCACAGTTATCAAACTCAACAAGAGATCTCGATTAACCAATATCTCTAGTTTGATCGGGACATATGTATCGGAGGGATCGTACTGTACGCTAACTATATTACAAGGTTCTTGCAGGCACTTCATTTGTATCTAGGGAATTAGTGAAGCGTGGCTGCTAGACGCTCGTCACTGATTCGTTGGGCACCGACTTGTTCGGAGATTAAATAATATGATTATTAATCTAAAACTCTTGGGAGTAGTTGAAATAAGAACAATATGTTGTTCGAATCACAATATGTTGTGAGCCCACGGCTAGTTATACACCTGAACCATTGAGGGTCACATTCTCGTGTAAACCGATCCTTGAATACGATCATGTATTAATTAAATGTTAATTAAGTACATATAGTCGGAGGTCAATATGATTGAATCCGAGATTCATAATTGTGATTATGAGTTGGAAATAATACTGAGCTAAAGAAAACGGACACGATGGTGTACACTTTCTATTTTGGGAAATTTCCCGATTTAGCAGTACCCCTGAAATGGGCTTTCCGATTTTGTGAAATTGGAAATTTTTATTATTATCTCATATTGATGAGAAAATTAAAACGAGAAAGAAAATATAATCGTTATATTTTTCGGAGATGAAATTGATTGTCAATTTTGGAGAAACGTAATGACGGCTAATGTATTGGGCCGGCTAGGGTTAATGGATCCGATCCATTAGGGTTTGAGCCCAACAAGCTCCTTTCTTCACCTATAAAAGGAGCTCCATAGGCTTGAGAATAAACACACCAAAGTGAAGAACTCAAAACCCTAGCCTCACTTTCTCTCCTCTCCTCTCTCCCTCTCGTCCGCCCCCTCGGCCCCTCCCTCGGAGGACCGCCGACAACCGGAGCCGCCACCCGCCGCGCCTAGTGCCGCCGCCGGCAGCCGCCTCCCCTCGCCGGAATCCGATTCCGGCACCGTTTTTCCGGCCCGTTTTTCCCGTCGTATTCTCCCTTACGTGTTTCTAGTGCAATACGTAAGTTGGATTACCTATACGAGGTGAAACCTGATTAGACGAGAGACGCCGAAGGAACGCCCGAGCACAGCCCGAGTCGCGCCCGTGCGCTCCAGCCATGACACACGAGTCCAGCCGAGAGCCCCGCCACTCGCCCGACTCTCCCCGCACACGACCCATGCCGTCCCCGCGTCGCATCCTCGCGACTTCCGATGAACCTCGTTTCGTCCGATGAATCCCTGAGGTACTTACGATTAAATTCAGATTTAATTGTTTGCGTTAATTGTTCGCGCTAAGTGTACAATTAAATTTGATTTAATTGTTTGCGTTAAATGTTTGCGCTATGTACTGTTAATGTTTGCCCTATGAGATTTTTAATTGATATAGAAAAATTAATTGTGATTAATTTAAATGTCAACTAAATTCAAATTGATTCGAATTAAATAATATGATTATCTTAATTGTCAATTTTACGCAAACGTATTATGTGCACATGTTTACGTAATTAATTATATACGTGTAATTAATTAATTTGATTAATTTAATTGTATAATTCAAGTTGATTAGAATTAAATAATATGATTATGTTACAAATAAAGCAAACTGATTATGTGCACATGTTTACGTAATTAATTATATACGTGTAATTAATTAATTTGATTAATTTAATTGTATAATTCAAGTTGATTAGAATTAAATAATATGATTATGTTAATTGTCAATTGATGCAAATTAATTATGTGCGGATATTTACATAAACTCAAGTTGATTAGAATTAAATAATAAAATTATGTTAATTGTCAATTTGACGCAAATTAATTATGTCTGTATGTTTACGTAATTAGTTGTAATATATTAAAGTAATATATTAATATGATTAATATAGTTGTATATTAATATGATTAGTTGTAATATATTAATATGATTAATATAATTGCGCTATAACTAATATATTAATATGATTAATATAGTTGTATATTAATATGATTAATATAATTTCGCTGGAAGTAATTAATTTATATGATAAATTTAATTGCGCTAGATTTAATTTATGTAGTATGAGATGCATAAATTAAATATTTAATTATTTGATAATTAAATTAAATGGTGGATTATTTATTCTAATTAGATTTGAATTAAGTCAATTAATGCATGTAATATTGAAAATATGATTTTCAATAAAATAAAATAAATATAATGTAAAATATTTACATTAATGAAAAACGGTTTTTCATAAAATTTTTGTTTTCCGTTGCGTATACATGCACGATCCCAATAGTCATTTCAGAGCGTAGGTTCTGAAATTGATTAATTGTCTATGAATATAATTGCCTAAAGCATGTTGTTGATTGATTTAATGTTGTTTAATTGAGACTTATTTGTTTCTATTAAGATATTTATTTTTATCTAATAGATTGAAACAATGCTTAATTTGTTATCAAGTAACAATTCAATGTCGAACATGAATGCACCTCGGGGAGTGATTCATCTAAACTTGTTTTTGTTAAAACAAATCAGAGACATCGAGCCATTTGATGGCATGATTCGATGGTCTGCTCGGCTCCCCCATTTATGGGAGATAGGGTCGCTCGCATGATGAATCGCTGGTTAGAAACCTCGAGTTTCACTTACGAGACATCACGTTTTGATTATTAAGATATTAATAAATTGAAATAGAAAGGAAGTATCAATATTTAATTTAGTGAAATTATTTATTGACCAATTAAATAATAGATTTAAATATTCGATCAACAAGGTGATAGATTAATTAATTGATTTAATTGTTAAATCAAGTTAATTAATAGAGCACCATTTAATTTGCATACCTCGTTTTAATTGTAATTAAATGCTATGTGAATTATGTGAGATATATATATTGTGATATATGTTATGATCGTATGTGCTCGTTAGGATGACCTATAGAGGACATAGTTGTTAAGAATAAACAATCGATCACTCACTTCATTCTCTCCTGAGAATGTATAACGATTATTCTGATGAGATAACAACCCTATACTCCTCCATTCTCTCCCGAGAATGTATATCAAGCCTTAAAGGAGAACCGATGTGTCGTTCTTTCTCCTTTCCTTCTACCGACAATAAATTATGTGAAAGCCACTTACAAATAGTATGGTATGCCGTGTTAGCGGGGAGTACTGCTTGTGAGTTAAGCTGTAATTTATTGACATAAGATGGAGAGGTGTTAACTACGATTCTTTTCAATGTGTGTGGTCGGATAGATTAACTATGGGCTTACACATGTTTACTGGAGTCCAACTTTCACTTCTCAGATCGGTAGGTCGGTCTTGACACATGGTTGACTTTGAAGGGTATAATTAACGTAGTTCATTGTCATGGTGAGGAAAAGTAATCTTTAGGGTCACATAGAGATGTGATTGAAAATGTTTCTACCTTTAGGTGAATGTAATCGGGCTAGATTAACTACGGGTTATATTCACGCTATTGGACCTAAAGCCTGTTGTACCCGAGAAAACGGTCACCGACACGTGTCACGAATCAAAGGGCCACGTCATCAAGAGAGAAAGTCAGCCAATACAGTCAAAAAGACCCTCAAAAGCATATCTAAGAAGAAGATAAGGAGCTTGGACAGTAAAGATCGCAAGGTAGAATCAGACTCCCTTCACAGGGGAATCGCCTGGGGAGGCTCCTGGGATGGCAGTCAATGAGCTGGGACTTCACGGGGAAAGAGGCAGATTAAGCACTAAGGGAAATTAGTGGGTACTTAATGCTTCATATTAGTGGACTAGAGGTCCAATAAGAGGCCGATATGTGGGCATTAGGTGGCATAATTAAGCCATGCATAGAGTATTATAAATAGAGGGAGTGAGATAGAGAAAAAGGGACATGCAAAACCTTGTATTTTAATATGATTTCTAAGTATGAATATATGAATAAAGAGGTGCCTTGAGCATCCATGTTCTACTTATGATTTCTGCTATAACTTAATCCTTTTGCTAGCTTACTTATAACAAATTTACCATTTTGTGTTGTTTATCAAAACCCTCAATTACCAGCAAATACTACCGACAAGTACAAAAACAACCAAAACAGTTGGCGCTAGAAGGATCGAGCATCAGGTATTTAAGTTGCAGAAAAAGCTCGATTAAAATCAGAAATGGTGAACGAAGACGAAGGTACTACGGTATCAGGTGCATCTGGCACAAGCGGCAGGTGGCGGGCTGTGATGGGTAAGGCCGTGATGGTGGAACCCGAGGTTCCATCTCCGCCTAAAAACCCAGAACCTGAAAATAAGGAACAGCCGCCGCCTACCCAAATCAGCTCCGATGAGCACGATAGCAAACATGCAGAGGCCGATGAGCCCACTGACAGTCAGGCAGATCAACGACAACGTCGACTTCGGTCACGACGTCGGAATCGCCGTCTTCATCCTTACGATCTCGGAGGGCCGTCGACGCCTAAGGCTCCACCTCCGATTAGATTCGCGAGTCTTGATACTCCACAGAAAATTGATGAAGCAGTGGCAGAGTTGATGTCTTTGAAGTATGTGATGACAACCCCTGTGATCCCGGTGAGAGGCATGCATGCACCCGCCGGGGAAAATCCAGGTAAGGGCCCTGAGTGTTGGAAATCGATATCCCGGGCTATTAAAATTATGCGGAACCGATAGCCCGACCGAAATCCTTCATCACCGGAGATTGGATCCCCGACTCATCCGCAGGAGTCCGACCTTTGGAGACTACGCGCCCGAAGACACGCAGCCCGCCCCCAGCCGATTTTCTCCCGCGAGTCGGATCCACGAACGCGAACCACCGCACGAGCCGGGGCCCGACCGAACACCCAGCGAGGCCCGAGGGCCGCGAGTCGTCCAGCCGAGCCCCCGCACGGGGCTCGCGATAATCTCGCGATGATCGCTGGGGATGCGCGAGGCATCCCCGGGGCTGCTCGTAGCAGCCCCGCAGCGGGTCGCGTGACCCGCTGCTCAACGCGCTGGGCTCGTCCCAGCGCTCCGCTGCGGGAAACCCCGCAGCACGCTACGAGTCGCTGCGGGTTACCCCCGCAGCTCCCAGCGATCGAGCCTACGGGCTCGATCGACCCCTCGGCCCCCAGCCGAGGGTGTTCGCGCTGAACGCGCCGCCGACGACGGAGGTCGGCGGATCCTCCCGCCGTGGCAACAGCCCACGGCGGATCCCCGACGATCGAACCCTAGGTTCGATCGTGTGCCTCGGCGTCCAGCCGAGGCTCACCTCTCGCGTCGCGCGTTCCCGGCGGTTGAACCCTAGGTTCGACCGCCCCTCTCGATCCTCGCCGGGGATCTCGAATCCCCGTCCCCGAGGTTCGTCGTTTATCCGAATCGTGTGTTCATGTACATACTACAATTAATCACACAAAATCATAAAAGAGGGTTTATGATTTTACCTTCGATTCGTTGTGCGGAGAAACGAAATCAAACACGTTGATGACCTTGCGATCTTCCCACGTATTCCTTGCACCTCGTCCGAACGTCGTGTGGGCGATGATCTATCGAACACTTTATGGATCTTCCTCAGTCTCCAAGACCTTTTAGTTGGCGTAACTTAGGTTGTGAAAAGTGAAGACCATGTAGTGCTTTTATAGGCTACGTAGGGGATCATAAGGAGAATAAATATTGGGGTCCAACCCAAATCCATTAATTCTTATCAATATTAATTTTATTTATTTTCCACTATATAAATAAAATTGCACTCCCAATATTATTCTATATTATATCAAATAATATTTCTCCATCTTAGTATTATTTATTCCGTGTATTTAAGATTTAAATATCCATGAATAAATTTATTTATTGCTCAATAAATAATATTCATATCTTATATCCGAGACTAGTACCGTTCAACTTTAATTATTATGCGGATTAAATCCACCTGCAGGGTTTACATAATAATTCCTTATGAACTCATCTCGGGGATATTATCAACCCTTACGGGATACACTGTCCCTTCAATAATTCACGGCATGCCATACATAAAATATAGTGACCCAACTCAACCGGTAATTAACCCAATAATTAAATCGGTTAATTCCTTTGGAAAATCAAAGTCACTAATATTAAATATACACACCCGCAATTATTTTAGGGATTAAGAATAAAATACTCCGAGTCTCAAATCAATTATCGCCGAGCAATCCTAATTGATGAGTCTCAATCGATCCGCTCAATACACCAAGTGTACAAGTGTGATAAAATAATTAAGACAAATTATTTTCTCTCTCACACAACGACTATACCGATGGATTGGTCCGTGTCCATCTAGATCGTGAGCAACTGTTCGATTAAATACGAGTAACCGATAGTATGATCTTCCGTGTGGGCCAGACACACCATACTAACTACAACGTATAAAATCCAGGACTATATTTTGCATAATTAATTAATTGGAAATAATTGTTTATTAATTAAATAGGTTAAATGCTATGATTGGGAGTTTACCGGTACTTAAATCTAGACATTAAGTACACAACTCCAACAATCTCCCACTTGTACTAAGGTCTAGTCATTTCCTCCAAACTCCCGACTCCCATACTCATCACGTGCTTAAGTTTATACTTCCTAGAAGTATTATGTGAATGAGCAATCTAGGTTGCCGCTCTGAAGTTATCTTGGTGACTACTGCGTCGTCTCCCTGACGATGATTCGTATCAGGTGGTACTGGCTCTATGTGTTATCATCACCTTTTGAACTTATGACTTCTTCCAGTTCTCCATGCACCGCTATATACATAGCCTTTGGTGAACCAAGAATCATATCCAAGTTCAGAGGTTATTCCGGAACCTAACCAAAACTTCCGCTGCCTCTGAGGCTGCTATTCGGTTTATGATAGAGTCCGAGAAGCTTTACGCTTATCACTCTTTCTTCCTTAGGTTCCACCTCTTCCAAAAAGTGAACACATAGCCTGATATCGACTTACACTGGTCCTTCCCTGATTTTTGGATCCGAGAAACTGTAATCTAAGAAAATTTCGTTTTGCTAGTAATCCAGTACTTCCAAGTACTTTACAGCATTCGAATATTTCTTATCCAGATTAGTTTGATATCCTCCCACTACGCTAACCGCATAGTTGATATCAGGTTCTTGTTTTTCAACATTGCATCCACAAAGCTCTCCACACTCGAAGTGTAGGAAACCGCTTTATCTATCTCCTTTATGTGTTCAAGACACATACCTTAGACAGATTCATTCTTTTCTCGAAAGGCAATAACCTTTCTCAGAATTGTGCATGTTTAAAACAAACCATAATCGTATAAGATATCTTAAGAGAAGTGCAAGTGTTCTTATCTAGAGATCGAAAGATTTCTAAGAACATGATACAATTTCATCTTAATCTTATATCTCGATTTATTTAGACAACCTCTATTTTATGTCTGACAACGCTTTTACATTGTTGCCAATGATGAAGTGTTATCTACACAAAATTCCGAGAAACACCACTTTGTTTCCATTACGTCTCCAATACACCAATCTTGTCTATGCTTCTTGATGAATCCATAAAATGGACTACCTCATCAATTTGCAAGTTCCACAAGTTTCAGCTTTGTGATAATCCATAAATGGATTTATTAAACTTGTACCTCTAAATGATCTTGCCCCTTTAACAATAATAAATTATTGCTATCCAAGTAGGCACATTTAGTTTAGTACTGCCTCCTATGCAGAACTAGGGATCGATTTCATGTCTACTAGATCCAGAGTTTAAAACTCCTCCAGTCTTATGAACATCTCCGGTTGCTCAACAACCTCCCACTGCAATGGCGTTCCGGTGTATAACAGTAATAACATTAGGTGCAGTTAGTGGTATACTACTCGGTTAGGCTGGTTCTCAGTCTTCTCTTTCCTCATTATAAAGTACTTTGTCAGTTAGGGCATTGTAGTTCATCTAATAGTCTTCCTCCATGAACCGGGTGAGAACACCCATCTGGTTCGCAGTACTATCGAAGTTACAATTACTTGTTCTTCTAGGATATTCTACAACCACACTGAATGTGCCGTTGTATCCAGAAATATCCATAGAACATAGGTAGTTCCGAAATAACTTGTTCTTTTACCATTAGAATTCCATTTCTTATTTCTGACACACCATGTCTACACATCAGTGTATGGTGCAGTCGTTTGAGACTTATTCTCTTTGATTTATGCTATGTGCTATTTAGATAGGTGACAGCCTCCGCGAACGAGTCGCATGCTTCTAATGGATATACTTTGAAGGTTCCCCATAATGGCTTTGTGTTGAAAACACTCCGCTTTTATGGCACATCAAGTATTCTAATCCATCTTCGAGTGTTCTCTAAAGAACGACTCCTACCTTCTCTAATTTCACATACCGCATTAATCATGAATCATTCTCTATACTCGTCCGAATTCCATCCTTTATCCAGAAAGGTTAACTTGGTTGTATCTTCTTCCAAAATTTGATTCTTAGGTCGGGAGGTCCATTCCTCCAACTATAATTGAATAAATCAATTTCGACCTTTTGAATCCTCTTTTGAACAAATACTACTAAGTTCAAGAATTCACAAGTATAATGATTGATAAAGAAATACATCTAATAAGTAAAACAAGTTACATGTATATAACGGTTTGTTGCATCGTGGTAGACTAAGGATTTATCATTCATATATTGCTATCTAATGTACCATAATAGATATCGCCATTATTTCTTGTCTAAATCAACAAGTGATTAAAGAAATAAAATATCCATTAATAATAGAAATCCAGAACAAAAGTTCTTTCTAAAAGGTACAAAGCAATAAACTTGAAATGAAATCCTATAACTATCAAAAAGATAAACGTCTTCCACTGCAACCGCTGCTTCCTCAACAGCTCTGCCCATGAGGACTCGAACTCTTCTTATCTAAGTCGCCGGGTTTTCTGGAACCCCTGCATTTAGAATGCACATACCGTCAGTGGTTCCATATCTACACACCAGAATTCTGGTAGATAATACCGCTGACTATGTTTTACGACTAAAGAAAAATTCGTACCTTTGAGAGGACAAGATGTAGACCCCCAGTACTCAGACTGCTTCCCTTGGGGATGTTGCTGGAATTCGATATCCCGGGGTATCAAAAATTGCGGAACCGATAACCCCGAACGAAATCCCGTCGCCGGAGATGATCATAGATACCGACTCATCCGCAGGAGTCCGACCTTTGGAGACTACGCGCCCGAAGACACGCAGCCCGCCCCCAGCCGATTTTCTCCCGCGAGTCGGAAATCAACAACGCGAACCACCGAACGGAGCCGGGCTCGACCCGAGCATCGCCGCGGGATGAACCCGCGGCTAAACCCTAGCCGAGCCCCCGCTGGGGCTCGCGATCGATCGATCGCATGGGGCTGCCCAGCAGCCCCCGGCGGTGAGTCCGGCGACTCACCGCCATCACCGGAGGTGGGAGGAGCCACCAGCCGCGGCGCCAGCCCGCGGCGGTTCCCCCCCCCGGCGATCGAGCTAGGGCTCGATCGCCCCCCAGCCGCGGCGTCCAGCCGCGGCCTCTCCTCGGTGCGCGCCGGCGGTCGAAGCCCTAGGCTCGACCGCCACCCCCTCGGCTCCCAGCCGAGGGCTTTCCTCGATCCCGGCGGGGATCTCTAGACCGCCGGCGGTCCGGTGGTCTTCGACCACCACCGCGCGGTCTATCCCCGTCCCCGGGTTCGTCGTCTTTCCCGGATCTTGTGTTCATGTACGTATCACAATTAAATCACATAAATTCACACGAAGGAGTTTATGATTGTACCTTTTGATTCGTTGTGCGGAGAAACGAAATCAAGTTGAAGACCCTTGGATCTTCCCACGTATTCCTTGCACTTCGTTCGAACGTCGGGTGGGCGACGATCTATCGAACTCCTATGGATCTCCTTCAACTCTCTAGAATATCAAGTATGATAATCTTGTCTTATGATTTATGAAGGCCATGTAGTGCTTTTATAGGCTACGTAGGGGATCTAAAGGAGGTGGAATATTGGGCTTCCAATATTGAAGATTAAATTGAGCCCACTGCCCAAGTCCATTAATCCTTATCAATATTAATTAATTTATTTTCCACTATATAAATTAATTGCACTCCCAATATTAAACCATATTATATCAAATAATATTTCTCCGGTAGTATTTATTTATTCCGTGTATTTAAGATTTAAATATCCATGAATAAAATTAATTTATTGCTAATTAATTTTTATTCATCTCTTTAATCCGAGACTAGTACCATTCAACCTTAATTATTGTGCGGAACGAATCCACTCATGAGGTTTACACAATAATTCCTTATGAACTCATCTCGGGGATATTATCAACCCTTACGGGATACACTGTCCGGTCAATTATTCACGGCATGTCATATATAAAATATAGTGACCCAACTTAACCGGAAATTAACCCAATAATTAAATCGGTTAATTCCTTTGGTAAATCAAGGTTACTTATACTAAATATATACACCCGCAATAATATCGGGGATTAAGAATAAAATACACTGAGACTCGAATCGATTATCGCCGGCAATCCTAATCGATGAATCTCAACGATCCGCTCAATACACCAAGTGTACAAGTGTGATAAAATAATTAAGATAAATTATTTTCTCTCTCACACAACGACTATACCAATGGATTGGTCCGTGTCCATCTAGGTCGTGAGCAACTGTTTGATTAAATACGAGTAACCGATAGTATGATCTTCTGTGCGCCCATGCTTGCACCATACTAACTACAACGTATAAAATCCAGGACTATAGTTTGCATATATTTAATTAATAATAATTAAACGCAAAACAATTGTTCGTTAATTTAATAGATTAAATGCTATGATCGGGAGTTTACCGTTACTTAAATCTAGACATTAAGTACACAACTCCAACAATCTCCCACTTGTACTAAGGTCTAGTCATTTCCTCCAAACTCCCGGTTCCCATACTCATCACGTGCTTAAGGTGTACTTCCGAGAAGTACTATGTGAATGAGCACTCTAGGTTGCCGCTCTGAAGTTATCTTGGTGACTACTACGTCGTCTCCCTGACGATGACTCGTATCAGGTGGTACTTGCACTATGTGTTATCATCACATTTAGACTTATGACTTCTTCCAGTTCATCATGCACCGCTATAATATAGCCTTTGATAAACTAAGAGTCATTTCCAAGTCTCAGAGGTTATCCCGGAACCTAACCAAAACTTCCGCTGCCTCTGAGGCTGCAGTTCGGTTATGAGAGAGCCTGAGAAGCATCCTGCTTATCACTCTTTACATATTAAAGGTTCCACCCTTTTCCAAAAGTGAACACATAGCCTGATATCGACTTACACTGGTCCTTTTCTGATTTGGGATCTGAGAAACTGTAATCTAAGAAGATTTCGTATTGCTTAGTAATCCAGTGCTTCCAAGTACTCTTACAGCATTCGAATATCTCTTATCCAGATTACTTTGATATCCTCCCACTACGCTAACCGCATAGTTGATATCAGGTTCTTGTTTTCTAACATTGCATTTAAGCTTTCCACACAAAGTGTAGGAAATTGCTTAGTATCATCTACCTCCTTAATGTGTTCGAAACACATGACCTTAGATAGATATACATATTCTGTCTCTGAAGGGTAACGACCTTTCTCAGAATTATGCATGTTTAAAAACAAGCCATAATCGTATAAGATATCTAGGAGAAGTACAATGTTCTTATCCCTAGATCATAAGATCTCAAGAACATGCTCTAACTTCTACTTAATCTTATATCCCGATTCATTTAGACAACCATTATTTTATGCCTGATAATGTCTTTACATTGTTGCCAATGATAAAATATTACCCACATAAAATTCCGAGAAACACCACCTTATTTCCATTACGTCTCCAATACACCTATCGTCTCTGCCTTTTGATGAATCCATCGAATGGATTATCTCATCAATTCGCAAGTTCCACGATTCAGTACTGCCCTTATGCAGAGCTAGGGATCGATTTCATTTTTACTAGATCCAGAGTCCGAACTCCTCTAGTCTTATGAATATCTCCGGTTGTTCAACAACCTCCCACTGCAATGGCGTCCCGGTGTATAACAGTAATAACAATAGGTGCAGTGTGTGGTGTACTTCTACTCGGTTTAGCTGGTTCTCAGTCTTTTGTCCTTTTTTCTCATTCCAAGGTATTAATTCAGTTCAGGCTTTGTGGTTCATCTAATAGTCTTCCTTTATGAACCGAACGAAAGTTCTTCTGGCTCATAGTACTATAGAACACACAATACTTCGTTCATCTAGGATATCCTACAACCATGCTTGTATCCAGGAATATCCATAGAACATAGGTAGTTCCGAACAACTTGTTCTCCTTTACTTTTAGATTTCCATTTCTTATTTTCAACGCACCATCTCTACACGTGAGTGTATGGAGCGGCCCTTTGGGATTGAATCCCAAACTTTGATTATGCTATGTGTTATTTAGATAGGTGATGGCCTCCGCGACCGAGTCGCAGGCTTCTAATGGATATACTTTAATGGCTCCCCATAACAGCTTTGTGTCCATTGACTAGTCAAAACACTTTGCTTTTATGGCACATTTAAGTACTCTAATCCATCATTGAGTATTCTTGAAAGAACTACTCATGCCTTTCTAATTGACACATATGTCTGCATATCTAATCATTTCTAATACTAGTCCGAATTCTATCCTTTATGAAGAAAGGTTTGCTTAGATGTATTATCCTCCAAATTCAATTCTCAGGTCGGAAGGTCCATTCCTTCAACTATAATTGATCAAATCAATTTCGACCTTTTGAATCTTATTTGAAAATACTACTAAGTACAAGAATTCACAAGTATAATGATTTAATAAAGAAATATATCTAATCAAGTAAAACAAGTTATAGAACGGTTCGTTGCATCGTGGTAGACTTAGGATCTATCATTCATATATTGCTATCTAATGTACCAGAATAGATAATGCCATCATTTCTTATCAAAATCATCCAATGATTAAAGAAATAAAATATCCATTCATAAATAATAGAAATCCAGAACAAAACGTTCTTTCTAAAATAAAGGGTACAAAATGCAATAATCTTGAAATGAAATCCTATTTAACTACTAAAGCAGATAAATGTCTTCCACCGCAACAGCTGCCTCCTCTACAGCTTTTGCCCGTGTAGACTCGAACTCTCCTTCTCTAAGTCGCCGGGTTTTCTGGAACCCCTGCATTCAAAATGCACATACCGTCAGTGGTTCCATATCTACACACCAGATTTCTGGTAGATAATACCGCTGACTATGTTTTTACGACTAAAGAAAAATTCGTACCTTTGAGAGGACAAGATGTAGACCCCCAGTACTCAGACTGCTTCCCTTGGGGATGTTTGCCAGACGGCTTCTTTATCCCACCCTTTGGTCCAAGTCCCTTAGGACCACCGGACCCCCTTGTCTTCTTCTCCTTTTCCTTGCCTTTAGGTCCGAAACCTTTGGCTTTGGCTATAAGAGCTTGCGATTGTTTCAACTCGTCTAAAAGATCCATCATCTCAAAAACATGATCAAGTGTTTCATCGAAGTAACAGATCTTTATGAGTATCCTCATCGCCTCTTTTCTAGCCTCCCCATCATGTCCAAACATCAACTTGAGTTTAAGCATGACATCATGATTAATGGCTAATGAACGAGCACTATCCCATTTTTCAAAGTCAAAAATCTCATCCTCAGTTGAGTTAATGGTGAGTCCAGGAGGACAAGTTTCACTGAGTACGTCTTTGTACTCCTTTACAGTCTGAGCAATGTCTAACCCTTCTTTCCATTCAACACAGTATGGAACCAGTGCGTCAAATTCCTCAAGTATTAACTTAAGTGGATTCATAGCTATTCTCTAAACCTATAAGCACATTTAAACAAACAATTAATTTAATATCCGATATTATCTCCCTTTAATAATATCATTAAATCACTAATTACATCTAAAATCCCATCAGATAAGGCAAGCCACGATAGTGTGGACGTTTACCCATCCAAATGATTTAGCAATTAGATTTGCTTTGGTCGTACATCACTATAGCGTTACTTCGATGGGAAGAATACTATAGAGCGTACCTAAGTGTAAACCATTACTCAGTATCTAAGAAGTTTTTGGGACTCGCATATCACCGCAAGCCACGATAGTGTGGACGTTTACGTTAACACACGATCCTTCTTTCTTCTATAACTGTCTACATCAATCGTTCTAAAATCCCATTCAATGCAGCAAGCCACGATAGTGTGGACGTTTACTACACCAAAAGATTTATACAATTGACATCCAATTACTTGAAGCATTCGATTTCGTAAATCAAGACGCGGAGAATCATAAGTGAAACTCGAAGTTTCTAACCAGTGATCCACCATGCGAACAACCCTATCTCTCATTAGATGAGGGAGCCGAGCAGACAATCGATCCACCTTAAGAAGATGGTACGAATGTCTCTAATTTGTGTCATCCACATGACCAAGTGGCTCTGGCTCCATTCCACTCCCCGGGGTGAGAATGAGTCGACTTGAAGTCAGTTTCAGAAAGACAAATTAGGCATTGTTTGATAAACTTAATCAATGTTTCTTGTAAAAAGGAATTACAAGAATTCTCCTACAATGACACATCTATACGAACTTCAAAAGTCCATAAGAGTCACCAAGAGAACAGTAATGGAGACCATGGGAATGTTTCCATCCCCTCTCCCACTTAGCTTTTTATAACAAAAGGGATACGCTATCTAATGCATAATTAAACACATAAGCATGCATACAAGTAATAAAGCACATAGCACATAGTCAAAATAATGCTAGAAAAATTATTTTCCGACTATCATGGCTTTATTCCATCTCCGTATGCTTCTTCTAGTCTTCAGTCTTCGTTCTTGAATGCTCCATGTGACGAGAATATTAATCCCAATATTTAAATCTATTTATTTTTAATAAATCCAAAAGATACTCAATTCGAAAATTAAGTCAATCGAATAAATCAAAAATAAAATTAAATATTATTAATATTTTTATTTATTTATTTTCCTATCTAATTCTATTAAATCTCTAGAATAATCTATCCAAGTCAAACTTGGAATATTCTAGAAGAATAGAATAAGGAAATAAAATAAATTAGGACTCTTCTACTTTCCAAGATTAATTAATTTCCATTACTATGAAAATTCCCATAAAATAGGAATAATCAATTAGGAAATAAATCAATTCTAAATTAATTATTATTCCTTTCTAATTCTATTAAATCTCTAGGATCCTATTCCAAGTAGAACTCGGAATACTCTAGAAGACTTCCATAATAGAATAAAGAATAAAATTAATTCCAATTAATTCTTTTCCTAATCCATGAGAATTCCCAAAAATAGGAAAAACTCAAATAGGAAACCGAATCAATTAGGAAAGCGAATCTAGGTAGGAGTAGCACGGGATGGGAGTTCCCGCACCACCCCACCATCATCGGCCGACCACCACCGGGAGGGAGCATCCGCCGCCGCCACTCCAGCCGGCCAGCCGCCACCGTCGCCGGCGACAGCCCACGGCCGAAGGGGCGCGACGCCCCCACCCTTTGGGCGATCGATTGGGGTCGATCAAGGGGTGATCGATCCCCGGTCCTTCGTCCTCCTCGTCTTCTTCGTCACACGCGTTTTACCGGCGGTCATCTCGGCATCGATCCAACGTAAATAAATTACAAGAAATAAATTTACAATTCCGGTATCGATTCTATACATGAAATCGACCCTATACATTTTCCGGAAAACATAGAACAATAATAATAAATCTAAATTCGGTCAACCCCCGAATTTTTACTATTACAAGCATTCATCCACACAAAACGAATCTCGACATGTCCGAGAGTTTAATAAACGAACAATCATGGTAAATTAAATAGCAATTAATTAAACGGATAATTAACAATTAATTAAACCATGATAGTCGGAATCCCTGCAAGGTAGAACACAATTGAATACATACATGAACACGAAACCTAACGCTCTGATACCAATTGCTGGAATTCGATATCCCGGGGTATCAAAAATTGCGGAACCGATAACCCCGAACGAAATCCCGTCGCCGGAGATGATCATAGATACCGACTCATCCGCAGGAGTCCGACCTTTGGAGACTACGCGCCCGAAGACACGCAGCCCGCCCCCAGCCGATTTTCTCCCGCGAGTCGGAAATCAACAACGCGAACCACCGAACGGAGTCGGGCTCGACCCGAGCATCGCCGCGGGATGAACCCGCGGCTAAACCCTAGCCGAGCCCCCGCTGGGGCTCGCGATCGATCGATCGCATGGGGCTGCCCAGCAGCCCCCGGCGGTGAGTCCGGCGACTCACCGCCATCACCGGAGGTGGGAGGAGCCACCAGCCGCGGCGCCAGCCCGCGGCGGTTCCCCCCCCCGGCGATCGAGCTAGGGCTCGATCGCCCCCCAGCCGCGGCGTCCAGCCGCGGCCTCTCCTCGGTGCGCGCCAGCGGTCGAAGCCCTAGGCTCGACCGCCACCCCCTCGGCTCCCAGCCGAGGGCTTTCCTCGATCCCGGCGGGGATCTCTAGACCGCCGGCGGTCCGGTGGTCTTCGACCACCACCGCGCGGTCTATCCCCGTCCCCGGGTTCGTCGTCTTTCCCGGATCTTGTGTTCATGTACGTATCACAATTAAATCACATAAATTCACACGAAGGAGTTTATGATTGTACCTTTTGATTCGTTGTGCGGAGAAACGAAATCAATTTGAAGACCCTTGGATCTTCCCACGTATTCCTTGCACTTCGTTCGAACGTCGGGTGGGCGACGATCTATCGAACTCCTATGGATCTCCTTCAACTCTCTAGAATATCAAGTATGATAATCTTGTCTTATGATTTATGAAGGCCATGTAGTGCTTTTATAGGCTACGTAGGGGATCTAAAGGAGGTGGAATATTGGGCTTCCAATATTGAAGATTAAATTGAGCCCACTGCCCAAGTCCATTAATCCTTATCAATATTAATTAATTTATTTTCCACTATATAAATTAATTGCACTCCCAATATTAAACCATATTATATCAAATAATATTTCTCCGGTAGTATTTATTTATTCCGTGTATTTAAGATTTAAATATCCATGAATAAAATTAATTTATTGCTAATTAATTTTTATTCATCTCTTTAATCCGAGACTAGTACCATTCAACCTTAATTATTGTGCGGAACGAATCCACTCATGAGGTTTACACAATAATTCCTTATGAACTCATCTCGGGGATATTATCAACCCTTACAGGATACACTGTCCGGTCAATTATTCACGGCATGTCATATATAAAATATAGTGACCCAACTTAACCGGAAATTAACCCAATAATTAAATCGGTTAATTCCTTTGGTAAATCAAGGTTACTTATACTAAATATATACACCCGCAATAATATCGGGGATTAAGAATAAAATACACTGAGACTCGAATCGATTATCGCCGGCAATCCTAATCGATGAATCTCAACGATCCGCTCAATACACCAAGTGTACAAGTGTGATAAAATAATTAAGATAAATTATTTTCTCTCTCACACAACGACTATACCAATGGATTGGTCCGTGTCCATCTAGGTCGTGAGCAACTGTTTGATTAAATACGAGTAACCGATAGTATGATCTTCTGTGCGCCCATGCTTGCACCATACTAACTACAATGTATAAAATCCAGGACTATAGTTTGCATATATTTAATTAATAATAATTAAACGCAAAACAATTGTTCGTTAATTTAATAGATTAAATGCTATGATCGGGAGTTTACCGTTACTTAAATCTAGACATTAAGTACACAACTCCAACAGATGTTTGCCAGAAGGCTTCTTTATCCCACCCTTTGGTCCAAGTCCCTTAGGACCACCGGAACCCCTTGTCTTCTTCTCCTTTCCTTTGCCTTTAGGTCCGAAACCTTTGGCTTTGGCTATAAGAGCTTGCTATTGTTTCAACTCGTCCAAAAGATCCATCATCTCAAAAACATGATTAAGTGTTTTATCGAAGTAACAGATCTTTACGAGTATCCTCATCGCCTCTTTTCTAGCCTCCCCATCATGTCCAAACAGCAACTTGAGTTTGAGCATGACATCATGATTAATGTCTAGTGAACGAGCACTCTCCCATTTTTCAAAGTCAAAAATCTCATCCTCAGTTGAGTTAATGGTGAGTCCAGGAGGACAAGTTTCACTGAGTACGTTTTTGTACTCTTTTGCAGTCTGAGCAATGTCTAACTCTTCTTTCCATTCAACACAGTGTGGAACCAGTGCGTCAAATTCCTCAAGTATCATCTCAAGTGGATTCATAGACATTTTCTAAACCTATAAGCACATTTAAACAAACAATTAATTTAATATCCGACGTTATCTCCCTGGAATAACATCATTAAATTACTAATCACATCTAAAATCCCATCAGGTAAGGCAAGCCACGTTCGTGTGGACGTTTACCCACCCAAATGATTTAGCAATTAGATTTGCTTTGGTCGTACATCATTATAGCGTTACTTCGTTGGGAAGAATACTATAAAGCGTACCTAAGTGTGAACCACCACTCAGTACTAAGGCAAATCGTTTAGAATTGTTATGTCACCGCAAGCCACGTTCGTGTGGACGTTTACGATAACTCGCAATCCCTTACAATCTCCTATAACTGTCTACATCAATTATTCTAAAATCCCTTTCAGTATAGCAAGCCACGTTCGTGTGGACGTTTACTACACCAAATAGATTTATATATAATTGAAATCCAATTACTTGATTCATTTGATTTCGTAAATCAAGACTCGGAGAATCATAAGTGAAACTCGAAGTTTCTAACCAGTGATTCACCATGCGAGCGACCCTATCTCTCATAAATGAGGGAGCCGAGCAGACAATCGATCCATCTATCAAAGAATGGTACGAAGGTCTCTAATTTGTGTCCTCTACATGACCAAGTGGCTCTGGCTCCATTCCACTCCCCGGGGTGAGAATGAGTCGACTTGAAATCAGTTTTGGAAAGACAAATTAGGCATTGTTTGATAAACTTAATCAATGTTTCTTGTAAAAGGAATTACAAGAATTCTCCTCCAATGACTTGTCTATATGAACTTCGAAAGTCCATAAAAGTCACCAAGAGAACAGTGATGGAGACCATGGGAATGTTTCCATCCCCTCTCCCACTTAGCTTTTTATAACAAAGGGATACGCTATCTAGTGCATAAAATAAACACATATAGCATGCATGAAAGCTATAAAGCACATAGATCACATAGTCAAAATAATGCTAGAGAAATTATTTTCCCGACTATCATGGCTTTGTCTTCATATGCATCCTCTAGTCTTCAGTCTTCGTTTCTTGAATGCTCCATGTGACGAGAATATTAATTTCCAATATTTAAATTTATTTATTTTCAATTAATCCAAAAGTTACTTAATTCGAAAATTAAGTCAATTGTGTTGGAGTTGTGTACTTAATGTCTAGATTTAAGTAACGGTAAACTCCCGATCATAGCATTTAATCTATTAAATTAACGAACAATTGTTTTGCGTTTAATTATTATTAATTAAATATATGCAAACTATAGTCCTGGATTTTATACGTTGTAGTTAGTATGGTGCAAGCATGGGCGCACAGAAGATCATACTATCGGTTACTCGTATTTAATCAAACAGATGCTCACGACCTAGATGGACACAGACTAATCCATCGGTATAGTCGTTGTGTGAGAGAGAAAATAATTTATCTTAATTATTTTATCACACTTGTACACTTGGTGTATTGAGCGGATCGTTGAGATTCATCGATTAGGATTGCCGGCGATAATCGATTCGAGTCTCAGTGTATTTTATTCTTAATCCCCGATATTATTGCGGGTGTATATATTTAGTATAAGTAACCTTGATTTACCAAAGGAATTAACCGATTTAATTATTGGGTTAATTTCCGGTTAAGTTGGGTCACTATATTTTATATATGACATGCCGTGAATAATTGACCGGACAGTGTATCCCGTAAGGGTTGATAATATCCCCGAGATGAGTTCATAAGGAATTATTGTGTAAACCTCATGAGTGGATTCGTTCCGCACAATAATTAAGGTTGAATGGTACTAGTCTCGGATTAAAGAGATGAATAAATTAATTAGCAATAAATTAATTTTATTCATGGATATTTAAATCTTAAATACACAGAATAAATAAATACTACCGGAGAAATATTATTTGATATAATATGGTTTAATATTGGGAGTGCAATTAATTTATATAGTGGAAAATAAATTAATTAATATTGATAAGGATTAATGGACTTGAGCATTGGGCTCAATTTAATCTTCAATATCGGAAGCCCAATATTCCACCTCCTTTAGATCCCCTACGTAGCCTATAAAAGCACTACATGGTCTTCATAAATCATAAGACAAGATTATCATACTTGATATTCTAGAGAGTTGAAGGAGATCCATAGGAGTTCGATAGATCGTCGCCCACCCGACGTTCGAACGAAGTGCAAGGAATACGTGGGAAGATCCAAGGGTCTTCAACTTGATTTCGTTTCTCCGCACAACGAATCAAAAGGTACAATCATAAACTCCTTCGTGTGAATTTATGTGATTTAATTGTGATACGTACATGAACACAAGATCCGGGAAAAACGACGAACTTCGGGGACGGGGATTCGAGATCCCCGGCGAAGGTTCGAAGGACCCTCGGCTGGGAGCCGAGGGGTGCGATCGAGCCCTAGGGGCGTCGATCGCGGGCCCACACGAGGACGCCCCGGCTGGAGCCGGGGCATGCGATCGACCGCGTGGTCGATCGCCGGGCGAGCCGCGGCTGGGCCGCGGCTGGTGCGCTGGGCGCACCGCCCTCCTTGGCGGTGGCGGTGAGTCGCCGGACTCACCGCCGGGGGCTGTTCGGAACAGCCCCACGGGGATGCGCGTGCATCCCCAGCGATCGCTAGGGCTGGCGATCGCGAGCCCGCGGTGGGGCTCGGCTAGGGTTTCGGCCGCGGGTTCATCCCGCGGTGATTCTCCGGTTGAGCTCCGGACATCGTGAGATGGTTCGCGTTCGTGGATCCGACTTGCGGGAGAAAATCGGCTGGGGGCGGGCTGCGTGTCTTCGGGCGCGTAGTCTCCAAAGGTCGGACTCTTGCGGATGAGTCGGGGATCCAGTTTCCGGCGACGGGATTTCGTTCGGGGTTATCGGTTCCGCATTTTTGATGCCCCGGGATATCGAATTCCAGCAATTGGTATCAGAGCGTTTGGTTTCGTGTTCATGTATGTATTCAATTGTGTTCTACCTTGCAGGGATTCCGACTATCATGGTTTAATTAATTGTTAAATTATTCGTTTAATTAATTGCTATTTAATTTACCATGATTGTTCGTTTATTAAACTCTCGGACATGTCGAGATTCGTTTTGTGTGGATGAATGCTTGTAATAGTAAAAATTCGGGGGTTGACCGAATTTAGATTTATTATTATTGTTTTATGTTTTCCGGAAAATGTATAGGGTCGATTTCATGTATAGAATCGATACCGGAATTGTAAATTTATTTCTTGTAATTTATTTACGTTGGATCGATGCCGAGATGATCGCCGGAAAAACGCGTGTGACGAAGAAGACGAGGAGGATGAAGGACCGGGGATCGATCACCCCTTGATCGACCCCAATCGATCGCCCAAAGGGTGGGGGCGTCGCGCCCCTTCGGCCGTGGGCTGTCGCCGGCGATGGTGGCGGCTGGCCGGCTGGAGTGGCGGCGGCGGGTACTCCCTCCCGGTGGTGGTCGGCCGATGATGGTGGGGTGGTGCGGGAACTCCCATCCCGTGCTACTCCTACCTAGATACGCTTTCCTAAATTAATTCGGTTTCCTATTTGAGTTTTTCCTATTTTTGGGAATTCTCATGGATTAGGAAAAGAATTAACTGGAATTAATTTTATTCTTTATTCTATTATGGAAGTCTTCTAGAGTATTCCGAGTTCTACTTGGAATAGGATCCTAGAGATTTAATAGAATTAGAAAGGAATAATAATTAATTTAGGATTAATTTATTTCCTAATTGATTATTTCTATTTTATGGGAATTTTCATAGTAATGGAAATTAATTAATCTTGGAAAGTAGAAGAGTCCTAATTTATTTTATTTCCTTATTCTATTATAGAAGTCTTCTAGAATATTCCAAGTTTGACTTGGATAGATTATTCTAGAGATTTAATAGAATTAGATGGGAAAAATAAATAAATAAAAATATTAATAAAATTTAATTTTATTTTTGATTTATTCGATTGACTTAATTTTCGAATTGAGTATCTTTTGGATTTATTAAAAATAAATAGATTTAAATATTGGGATTAATATTCTCGTCACATGGAGCATTCAAGAACGAAGACTGAAGACTAGAAGAAGCATACGGAGATGGAATAAAGCCATGATAGTCGAAAAATAATTTTTCTAGCATTATTTTGACTATGTGCTATGTGCTTTATTACTTGTATGCATGCTTATGTGTTTAATTATGCATTAGATAGCGTATCCCTTTGTTATAAAAAGCTAAGTGGGAGAGGGGATGGAAACATTCTCATGGTCTCCATTACTGTTCTCTTGGTGACTCTTATGGACTTTTGAAGTTCGTATAGATGTGTCATTGTAGGAGAATTCTTGTAATTCCTTTTACAAGAAACATTGATTAAGTTTATCAAACAATGCCTAATTTGTCTTTCTGAAACTGACTTCAAGTCGACTCATTCTCACCCCGGGGAGTGGAATGGAGCCAGAGCCACTTGGTCATGTGGATGACACAAATTAGAGACATTCGTACCATCTTCTTAAGGTGGATCGATTGTCTGCTCGGCTCCCTCATCTAATGAGAGATAGGGTTGTTCGCATGGTGAATCACTGGTTAGAAACTTCGAGTTTCACTTATGATTCCCCGCGTCTTGATTTACGAAATCGAATGCTTCAAGTAATTGGATGTCAATTGTATAAATCTTTTGGTGTAGTAAACGTCCACACTATCGTGGCTTGCTGCATTGAATGGGATTTTAGAACGATTGATGTAGACAGTTATAGAAGAAAAGAAGGATCGTGTGTTATCGTAAACGTCCACACTATCGTGGCTTGCGGTGATATGCGAGTCCCAAAATTCTTCTTAGATACTGAGTAATGGTTTACACTTAGGTACGCTCTATAGTATCCTTCCCATCGAAGTAACGCTATAGTGATGTACGACCAAAGCAAATCTAATTGCTAAATCATTTGGGTGGGTAAACGTCCACACTATCGTGGCTTGCCTTATCTGATGGGATTTTAGATGTAATTAGTGATTTAATGATATTATTAAAGGGAGATAATATCGGATATTAAATTAATTGTTTGTTTAAATGTGCTTATAGGTTTAGAGAATAGCTATGAACCCACTTTCTATGATACTCAAGGAGCATAAGCTCACTGGCACCAACTATATTGATTGGAAGAGAAATTTAGACATTGTCCTGACTTCGGAGGAGTACAAGTTTGTACTTCATGAAGTATGCCCTGCTGAGCCCACGGCTGCCTCAACTGATGAGGAAAAACTGGAATATCGGAAGTGGAAAAAGGCTGATGAAATGGCTAGGTGTTATATTTTGGCTTCCATGTCAAATGTACTCCAAACCCAACATGAGTCAATGGACACTGCCTATGATATGATGTTTAACCTCAAGGAGATGTTTGGGGAGCAAGATCGTGCGGCAAGGCAAGAAGCCATGAGAGTCCTCATGACAACTACTCAGTCTGAAGGAACGCCCGTTGGGGAGCACGTTCTTAAGATGATTAGTCTGTTGAATGAGCTTGAGATCCTAGGAGCTTCTATTGATGGGGAGACGCAAGTCGACATCATACTCCAGTCTCTGACCCCTAGTTTTGAGCAGTTTCGTATGAGCTATAATATGGGTAAACTATCTTATACTCTTGCGCAACTCCTGACTGAACTGAAGGCGGCAGAGGGGATCTACAAGAAGGGCAAGTCTCAAGTGCTTGTAGCTACCAAGTCCAAAGGCTTTAAGCCTGGTGGAGGTAGGGGCAAGAGAAGGAAGCAAGCCGGGAAACCCAGTGGTGTCAAGAAGACTGTACCACGAGTGGGGGCTGCAAAGCCAAGGGGCAAGTGCTTCCGATGCAACAAGTCTGGACACTGGAAGTCTGAATGTCCTCTCAGAGGTACGAATTTTTCTTTAGTCGTAAAAACATAGTCAGCGGTATTATCTACCAGAAATCTGGTGAGTAGATATGGAACCACTGACGGTATGTGCATTTTGAATGCAGGGGTTCCAGAAAACCCGGCGACTTAGAGAAGGAGAGTTCGAGTCTACACGGGCAAAAGCTGTAGAGGAGGCAGCTGTTGCGGTGGAAGACATTTATCTGCTTTAGTAGTTAAATAAGATTTCATTTCAAGTTTATTGCTTTATGTACCCTTTATTTTAGAAAGAACATTTTGTTCTGGATTTCTATTTATGAATGGATATTTTATTTCTTTAATCATTGGATGATTTTGATAAGAAATGATGGCATTATCTATTCTGGTACATTAGATAGCAATATATGAATGATAGATCCTAAGTCTACCACGATGCAACGAACCGTTCTATAACTTTTTTTTACTTGATTAGATATATTTCTTTATTAAATCATTATACTTGTGAATTCTTGTACTTAGTAGTATTTTCAAATAAGATTCAAAAGGTCGAAATTGATTTGATCAGTTATAGTTGAAGGAATGGACCTTCCGACCTGAGAATTGATTTTGGAGGATAATACATCTAAGCAAACCTTTCTTCATAAAGGATAGAATTCGGACTAGTATTAGAAATGATTAGATATGCAGACACATGTGTGAATTAGAAAGGCATGAGTAGTTCTTTCAAGAATACTCAATGATGGATTAGAGTACTTAAATGTGCCATAAAAGCAAAGTGTTTTGACTAGTCAATGGACACAAAGCTATTATGGGGAACCATTAAAGTATATCCATTAGAAGCCTGCGACTCAGTCGCGGAGGCCATCGCCTATCTAAATAACACATAGCATAATCAAAGATTGGGATTCAATCCCGAAGGGCCGCGCCATACACTCACGTGTAGAGATGGTGCGCTGAAAAATAAGAAATGGAAATCTAAAAGTAAGAGAGAACGAGTTGTTCGGAACTACCTATGTTCTATGGATATTCCTGGATACAAGCATGGTTGTAGGATATCCTAGGTGAACGAAATATTGTGAGTTCTATAGTACTATGAGCCAGAAGAACTTTCGTTCGGATCATAGAGGAAGACTATTAGATGAGCCACAAAGCCTGAACTGAATTAATACCTTGGAATGAGGAAAAGGACAAAAGACTGGGAACCAGCCAAACCGAGTAGAAGTACACCACACACTGCACCTATTGTTATTACTGTTATACACCGGGGCGCCATTGCAGTGGGAGGTTGTTGAACAACCGGAGATATTCATAAGACTAGAGGAGTTCGGACTCTGGATCTAGTAAGCATGAAATCGATCCCTAGCTCTGCATAAGGGCAGTACTGAATCGTGGAACTTGCGAATTGATGAGATAATCCATTCGATGGATTCATCAAAAGGCAGAGACGATATGTGTATTGGAGACGTAATGGAAACAAGGTGGTGTTTCTCGGAATTTTATGTAGATAATATTTTATCATTGGCAACAATGTAAAGATATTATCAGGCATAAAATAATGGTTGTCTAAATAAATCGGGATATAAGATTGAGTAGAAGTAAAGAGCATGTTCTTAAGATCTTATGATCTAGGAAAAGAACATTGTACTTCTCCTAGATATCTTATGCGATTATGGTTTGTTTTAACATGCATAATTCTGAGAAAGGTCGTTGCCCTTCAGAGACAGAATAAGTATATCTATCTAAGGTCATGTGTTTCGAACACATAAAGGAGATAGATGACACTAAACATTTTCCTACACCTAGTGTGGAAAGTTTAGATGCAATGTTGATAAACAAGAAACTGATATCAACTATGCGGTTAGCGTAGTGGGAGGATATCAAAGTAATCTGGATAAGAAATATTCGAATGCTGTAAGAGTACTTGGATGTACTGGATTACTAAGCAAGACGAAATTTTCTTAGATTACATATTCTCAGATTTCAAATCAGAGAAGGACCAGTGTAAGTCGATATCAGGCTATGTGTTCACTTTTGGAAAAGGTGGAACCTTTAATATGTAAAGAGTGATAAGCAGGATGCTTCTCAGGCTCTCTCATAACCGAACTACAGCCTCAGAGGCAGCGGAAGTTTTGGTTAGGTTCCGGGATAACCTCTAAGACTTGGAAATGACTCTTAGTTTATCAAAGGCTATTTTATAGCGGTGCATGATAAACTGGAAGAAGTCATAAGTCTAAAAGTGATGATAACACATAGTGCAAGTACCACCTGATACGAATCATCGTCAGGGAGACGACGTAGTAGTCACCAAGATAACTTCAGAGCGGCAACCTAGAGTGCTCATTCACATAGTACTTCTCGGAAGTACACTTTAAGCACGTGATGAGTATGGGAACCGGGAGTTTGGAGGAAATGACTAGACCTTAGTACAAGTGGGAGATTGTTGGAGTTGTGTACTTAATGTCTAGATTTAAGTAACGGTAAACTCCCGATCATAGCATTTAATCTATTAAATTAACGAACAATTGTTTTGCGTTTAATTATTATTAATTAAATATACGCAAACTATAGTCCTGGATTTTATACGTTGTAGTTAGTATGGTGCAAGCATGGGCGCACAGAAGATCATACTATCGGTTACTCGTATTTAATCAAACAGATGCTCACGACCTAGATGGACACGGACTAATCCATCGGTATAGTCGTTGTGTGAGAGAGAAAATAATTTATCTTAATTATTTTATCACACTTGTACACTTGGTGTATTGAGCGGATCGTTGAGATTCATCGATTAGGATTGCCGGCGATAATCGATTCGAGTCTCAGTGTATTTTATTCTTAATCCCCGATATTATTGCGGGTGTATATATTTAGTATAAGTAACCTTGATTTACCAAAGGAATTAACCGATTTAATTATTGGGTTAATTTCCGGTTAAGTTGGGTCACTATATTTTATATATGACATGCCGTGAATAATTGACCGGACAGTGTATCCCGTAAGGGTTGATAATATCCCCGAGATGAGTTCATAAGGAATTATTGTGTAAACCTCATGAGTGGATTCGTTCCGCACAATAATTAAGGTTGAATGGTACTAGTCTCGGATTAAAGAGATGAATAAATTAATTAGCAATAAATTAATTTTATTCATGGATATTTAAATCTTAAATACACGGAATAAATAAATACTACCGGAGAAATATTATTTGATATAATATGGTTTAATATTGGGAGTGCAATTAATTTATATAGTGGAAAATAAATTAATTAATATTGATAAGGATTAATGGACTTGAGCATTGGGCTCAATTTAATCTTCAATATTGGAAGCCCAATATTCCACCTCCTTTAGATCCCCTACGTAGCCTATAAAAGCACTACATGGCCTTCATAAATCATAAGACAAGATTATCATACTTGATATTCTAGAGAGTTGAAGGAGATCCTTAGGAGTTCGATAGATCGTCGCCCACCCGACGTTCGAACGAAGTGCAAGGAATACGTGGGAAGATCCAAGGGTCTTCAACTTGATTTCGTTTCTCCGCACAACGAATCAAAAGGTACAATCATAAACTCCTTCGTGTGAATTTATGTGATTTAATTGTGATACGTACATGAACACAAGATCCGGGAAAAACGACGAACTTCGGGGACGGGGATTCGAGATCCCCGGCGAAGGTTCGAAGGACCCTCGGCTGGGAGCCAAGGGGTGCGATCGAGCCCTAGGGGCGTCGATCGCGGGCCCACGAGAGGACGCCCCGGCTGGAGCCGGGGCATGCGATCGACCGCGTGGTCGATCGTCGGGCGAGCCGCGGCTGGGCCGCGGCTGGTGCGCTGGGCGCACCGCCCTCCTTGGCGGTGGCGGTGAGTCGCCGGACTCACCGCCGGGGGCTGTTCGGAACAGCCCCACGGGGATGCGCGTGCATCCCCGGCGATCGCTAGGGCTGGCGATCGCGAGCCCGCGGTGGGGCTCGGCTAGGGTTTCGGCCGCGGGTTCATCCCGCGGTGATTCTCCGGTTGAGCTCCGGACATCGTGAGATGGTTCGCGTTCGTGGATCCGACTTGCGGGAGAAAATCGGCTGGGGGCGGGCTGCGTGTCTTCGGGCGCGTAGTCTCCAAAGGTCGGACTCTTGCGGATGAGTCGGGGATCCAGTTTCCGGCGACGGGATTTCGTTCGGGGTTATCGGTTCCGCATTTTTGATGCCCCGGGATATCGAATTCCATCAAATTGAATATATCAAAAATAAAATTAAATATTATTAATATTTTTATTCATTTATTTTCCTATCTAATTCTATTAAATCTCTAGAATAATCTATCCAAGTTAAACTCGGAATATTCTAGAAGACTCCTATAATAGAATAAGGAAATAAATAAATTAGGACTCACTACTTTCCAAATTTATTTTATTCCTAATCCATGAATATTCCCATTAGTAGGAATAATCAAATAGGAAAAATAAATAAATTTAGTACTAAATTAATTAAATTTCTAATCTATGAATATTTCCATAAAGGAAATAAATCAATAGAAATAAAATTAATTTAAATTAATTCTTTTCCTAATGCATGAGAGTTTCCTAAAAGGAAAGTACTCAAATAGGAAACCCGAATTAATTTGGAAAGTTGGATTATGGTAGGAGTAGCACGGTTTGGGAGTCCCCGCACCACCCCCACCGTCGACCGCCGCCCGGGAGGAGCTCCGCCGCCGCCCCCAGCCCACGCGCCAGCACCACCGGTGGCCGGCGTGGCCGGGAGCTCCCACGGACAGCCCCATGTGGGCGATCGATCCATGGGTCGATCATGGGGTTGATCGGCCCCTTCGTCCATCGTCTTCTTCGTCACACCTTCTTCGTCTTCCGGCGATCGTCTCAATATCGAACCAACGTAATAAAATTACAAGAATTAAATTACACTATCCGGTATCGATTCTATACATGAAATCGACCCTATACATTTTCCGGAAAATAAAGTGCGTAATAATAAATCCTAAATTCGGTCAACCCCCGAATTTTTACTATTACAAACATTCAACCACACAAAACGAATCTCGACATGTCCGAGAGTTTAATAATCATGATAATAAAATTAACAATAATTAAATTAACCATGATAGCCGGAAATCCTGCAAGGTAGAACAATAATCGAGCATATACATGAACACGAAACCAAACGCTCTGATACCAGTTGTTGGAAATCGATATCCCGGGCTATTAAAATTATGCGGAACCGATAGCCCGACCGAAATCCTTCATCACCGGAGATTGGATCCCCGACTCATCCGCAGGAGTCCGACCTTTGGAGACTACGCGCCCGAAGACACGCAGCCCGCCCCCAGCCGATTTTCTCCCGCGAGTCGGATCCACGAACGCGAACCACCGCACGAGCCGGGGCCCGACCGAACACCCAGCGAGGCCCGAGGGCCGCGAGTCGTCCAGCCGAGCCCCCGCACGGGGCTCGCGATCATCTCGCGATGATCGCTGGGGATGCGCGAGGCATCCCCGGGGCTGCTCGTAGCAGCCCCGCAGCGGGTCGCGTGACCCGCTGCTCAACGCGCTGGGCTCGTCCCAGCGCTCCGCTGCGGGAAACCCCGCAGCACGCTACGAGTCGCTGCGGGTTACCCCCGCAGCTCCCAGTGATCGAGCCTACGGGCTCGATCGACCCCTCGGCCCCCAGCCGAGGGTGTTCGCGCTGAACGCGCCGCCGACGACGGAGGTCGGCGGATCCTCCCGCCGTGGCACCAGCCCACGACGGATCCCCGACGATCGAACCCTAGGTTCGATCGTGTGCCTCGGCGTCCAGCCGAGGCTCACCTCTCGCGTCGCGCGTTCCCGGCGGTTGAACCCTAGGTTCGACCGCCCCTCTCGATCCTCGCCGGGGATCTCGAATCCCCGTCCCCGAGGTTCGTCGTTTATCCGGATCGTGTGTTCATTTACATACTACAATTAATCACACAAAATCATAAAAGAGGGTTTATGATTTTACCTTCGATTCGTTGTGCGTAGAAACGAAATCAAACACGTTGATGACCTTGCGATCTTCCCACGTATTCCTTGCACCTCGTCCGAACGTCGTGTGGGCGACGATCTATCGAACACTTTATGGATCTTCCTCACTCTCCAAGACCTTTTAGTTGGCGTAACTTAGGTTGCGAAAAGTGAAGACCATGTAGTGCTTTTATAGGCTACGTAGGGGATCATAAGGAGAATAAATATTGGGCTTCCAATATTGAAAATTAAATTGGGTCCAACCCAAATCCATTAATTCTTATCAATATTAATTTTATTTATTTTCCACTATATAAATAAAATTGCACTCCCAATATTATTCTATATTATATCAAATAATATTTCTCCATCTTAGTATTATTTATTCCGTGTATTTAAGATTTAAATATCCATGAATAAATTTATTTATTGCTCAATAAATAATATTCATATCTTATATCCGAGACTAGTACCGTTCAACTTTAATTATTATGCGGATTAAATCCACCTGCAGGGTTTACATAATAATTCCTTATGAACTCATCTCGGGGATATTATCAACCCTTACGGGATACACTGTCCCTTCAATAATTCACGGCATGCCATACATAAAATATAGTGACCCAACTCAACCGGTAATTAACCCAATAATTAAATCGGTTAATTCCTTTGGAAAATCAAAGTCACTAATATTAAATATACACACCCGCAATTATTTTAGGGATTAAGAATAAAATACTCCGAGTCTCAAATCAATTATCGCCGAGCAATCCTAATTGATGAGTCTCAATCGATCCGCTCAATACACCAAGTGTACAAGTGTGATAAAATAATTAAGACAAATTATTTTCTCTCTCACACAACGACTATACCGATGGATTGGTCCGTGTCCATCTAGATCGTGAGCAACTGTTCGATTAAATACGAGTAACCGATAGTATGATCTTCCGTGTGGGCTAGACACACCATACTAACTACAACGTATAAAATCCAGGACTATATTTTGCATAATTAATTAATTGCAAATAATTGTTTATTAATTAAATAGGTTAAATGCTATGATCGGGAGTTTACCGGTACTTAAATCTAGACATTAAGTACACAACTCCAACACTGAGCAAACTGGTCGTGCTCCCCGGGGGAACCGCAGAACACGCCGGGCTTTAGATCTAAATAAAAGAGCCGAATCAGTAGCTACTTCTACGGATCCTCATCGACAGGCAAGTAGAAGTGACATGCACGGGCAACGTGTGAACTTCTCACAGAGCCCCCGGTGCTGATCTTGAACTGGCCGATTTGAGGCAGAAGTACTCTGAACTGGAAAGGCGATTGAACGAAAATCAAATTCTCGCCGCCCCGACAGGTCGTCATAATGATCCCTTGGCTCCCGAGGTTGAACAAGCTCCCATGCAACTGGAAATTCAGTTCATGCAAACCACTTTGTATAGCGGCAAGACTGATCCAGAAGTGCATTTGAGCAGATTCAGGACGTACATGTCCGGCCGAGGAGCCACTGATGCTACTCGGTGCAAATTGTTCCCACTCACCCTGGGCGATATTCCTCACCAATGGTACGCCAGCTTACCTACACATTCTATTAAGTGTTTTGACGACTTGGTGCAGAGGTTTGTGTCGTATTTTGCATCCAAAGCTTCCTATATGGAGTATAGTCAGAAGCTTCTTGGAGTCAAACAGGGTGAGAACGAAACTGACGAATCTTATGTGGATCGCGTGGAGGAACTACTGATGGCGGGCGGAGAAGAGATTGGCGATAACCTCAAACTTCACACCGTGTTGGCAGGTTTGAGAAGAAACTCTAAGTTGTTTAAATCTGCAATGTTAAACTATCCCCGATCGTATGAGGATTTTAGGAGGAAAGCTGGGGCCCAAGTGGCGTACCAGCGTCTTGTTGCTGGCGGGGGACACTCCCCCGAGCAAAAGAAAAAACCTCCTTTTTCCTCCGATCGAAGGCCAAATTATATTGGCAAGAAACCAGGCCCTAAGACAAATGACCCACGAGTGGATGAGATCCGTGAGTGGGAAGGAAAACTCACTGCTCAGACTGGTCATACACCAGCAGATATTCTGAATATCATGGTCATGCAAAAATCTGATCTGTTGGAAAAACCACCACCAATTCTAACTTCCCCGGACAAGTTGGATCCCAACAAATGGTGTGCCTTTCATGAAAAGATTGGTCACAACACCAGCCAGTGCAGACAACTGGTAAAACTGTTGTGGAAACTTTTTCAGGATGGGAAACTATGGCAATTCTTGCACAGGCCAGGTGCTGGGGGAAATCCGCAGGGGCCTCCTCCCCGGGAAGTACCCGCACCAGCTCAACCACCGCATCCTCCGGCTCAGGATCCCCAAAGGGTGGGTCAGATCATGATGATCGGCGGTTTAAAGCCGGTGAACGAGGAAAGCCACCGCAAGAGAAAGAGGGACTTTCAGATGTGGGAAGTTTGGTATGAAACTGCCCCATCAAAGGAAGCAGCGATCAATGAAACGGCGGTGATAACCTTCACCCCGGAAGATCGAGCCGAGACAAAGTTCCCGAAGGATGTTCCTTTAGTGACAAAGGCAAGGATCCTCGGTCTGGACGTGTCTCGCACGCTGGTAGACAATGGCGCGCATCTTAATGTTCTTTACAAAAAGACTCTGTATCTGATGGGGAAGCTGGCGCGCTATATCAACCCGTGCTATATGGTGTTGAAAGGTTTTGGTGACGATGTAGTCATCCCCTACGGAGAAATCATCCTCCCGGTGGAAATGATGGACGCGAAGAATCCCGAAGTCGTGATGGTTAGGAATCTTAAGTTTGTAATAGTTGATAAGGTTAGTGGCTATAATGCTTTGTTAGGCAGGCCCTTTCTGGACGCTTTTGAAGCAGTCGCCTCGTCCTATTACTACTGTATCAAGTTTCCAACACCCTCCGGTGCAGTTGGCACCGTCAGAGGGGACCTAGTAATGGCTAAGAAGACTTTGATGTATTTTCGCGATCTTGATAAAACTAAAATCAAAGAAAAAGCTAACATTCCCCAAATCAATTTGGAGGAAAGCAACGTAAAACAAATTGATCACATTAAAGATATCATTAAAATACCCGAGGAAGGAATGAGCTCTCCCAGGAAAAACCCGCGCGGAGAAGTTCTTCAGATCCCCTCGGATGACATGAATAAACCCCCCAAAGAAGAACCCAGTGAGGACTTAGCATCTCCTGGGGAAAAACAGCCTAAACCCAAAACAAACTTAGAGGATTGGGGCTCGCGGGGAGGATATCAATGCAAAAAAGCACCCGTAGTAGAGATGGTCGAAACTCTGGACTCTATAGTTTTAGATCCAGAACAAACCGAAAAACAAATACTTGTGGGGGCTCATATGGAATCCACTGTCAGAAGCGATTTGATAAAGTTCCTAAAGGAGAACATCTCCACTTTCTCATGGTCCAGTGCGGATTTAGGAAAGATAGACCCTAAACATGCCTGCCATCGATTGAAAATTGATCCATGCAAAAGGCCAATTGCGCAGAAGCGCAGGAAAATGGGCCCCGAGAAATGCCAGGCACTCGCCGGGGAAGTAGATAAACTAATTGAAAATAAACTGGTCAGGAAAGCTTCGAGTGATGTCACTTGGCTTTCCAATGCGGTAATGGTGACAAAAACGGCCGGGGCATGGCGTTTGTGTATAGATTTTACAGATCTAAACAATGCTTTCCCGAAAGACCTTTTTCCCATGCCACACATCGACCATGTGGTTGATAATTTGACAGGTCACGCGATATTCTCAACACTGGACGCTAAGGCCGGATACCATCAAATTCCCATGCATCCAGATGACGTTGAACACACGGCTTTCTACTCAGAGAAAGGGATCTATTGCTGGGAAAGAATGCCTTTTGGCCTGAAGAATGCTGGGGCCACCTATCAAAGGTTGGTAAATCTATTGTTTTCTGAATTAATTGGTAGAACCATGGAAGTGTACATTGATGATATTATTGTAAAAAGTAAAAACGAATCAGATCATGTCAAAGACCTCGAAGAAGTTTTCAAAATTCTGGGGCATTATAATATGAAATTGAACCCCAAGAAATGTAACTTCGGAATCAAAAAAGGGATGATCCTGGGGCATGTGGTTAGCGAGAAAGGCATTGAGCCCAACCCTACCAAAGTCCAAGCTATCTTGGACATGCAAGAGCCCCGGGACGTAAAAGGCGTACAACGACTCACGGCTTGTCTAGCCGCCCTGAATAGATACATTTCTTGCCTGGGAGATAAAACTCGACCGTTCTTTGCCTCCATCAAAGGACAGGAATTTCACTGGAAAAAGGAGGCCCAACAAGCTTTTGTACGGATAAAGGAATATTTATCCAATCCGATAGTAGTTGTGGCACCTAAACCAGGAGAAAAGTTGTATTTATACCTGGCCGCCTCAGAGCATGCCATCAGTGCAGTCTTGACGAGAGCGGAAGGAATAAAACACTTCCCGATTTATTTTGTGAGCCAAGTATTACATGAGGCAGAAATTAAATACACTCCACTGGAAAAATTAACATATGCTTTAATAGTGTCAATTAGAAAACTCCGGGCGTACTTATTTGAGCACCCCGTCGAAGTTTTGACTACTATGCCTTTAAGGCAAGTATTGCACCGGTCAGATATCTCCGGGAGACTCCTGCGTTGGGCGTTAGAAATTAGTCAGTATGACATAACTTTCGCCCCGAGGACAGCAATCAAAGCACAAGCCCTGGCAGATTTCATTGTGGAATTAACTTTCCTTGAGAAATCCCAGAATCAACCACGCGCCTGGCAGCTGTTTGTAGATGGATCATCTACCACCGCGTGCTCGGGGGCAGGAGTGGTATTACTCAGTCCCGATGGAGACTCAGTAACCCATGCGGTAAAGTTTGAATTCCCCACATCTAACAATGAAGCAGAGTACGAAGCTCTCATTTCTGGGTTGGAATTGGCTATAGCCGTCGGGGCAAGAAAACTCCATGTGTTTATGGACTCCCAGCTAGTAGTAAACCATGTAAGTGGGGACTACGAAGCCAGAGGGGAACAAATGATAAAATACCTAAAACTGGTATGGGAACTTTGCGAAAAAATCCCTGAAGTTCTAATTGAACAAATCCCACGGGAACACAATTCACAAGCTGACGCCCTGTCAAAATTAGCATCATCTGAGGGCTCAGCAGACTTCTCAAATATTGTTTTGACAAAATTAATGTCTCCATCAGTAGAACAAAGAGAGATACAAATGCAAATACTTGCCGGGGCCGGAGAAGACTGGCGAATTCCCATTCAACGGTACATAGATACCGGGGAAGTACCAGCAGATAAAACCGAAGCAAAACAACTCCGATCCCGAGCAGCAAAGTATACTTTAATAAACACACAACTTTATCGAAGAAGTTATTCCCTTCCACTACTAAAATGTGTGTCGAAGGAAGAAGGATTTAAAATCCTGGAGGAAATACATGATGGTGTGTGTGGAAATCATGCGGGGGGAAGATCCCTGGCACACAAAACCATGGGGCAAGGATTTTACTGGCCAAGCCTGAGAAAGGACGCAGTCGGATATGCACGCAAATGTGTTAAATGCCAGACGCATGGGCCTAACATCCGTATTTCCCCAGAAGCCTTGAAATCCATTTACAGCCCGTGACCATTTGCTCGGTGGGGTATCGATTTGATCGGACCACTAGCAACCGCACGGGGCGGAGTGAAATATGCGATTGTAGCAGTCGACTATTTTACCAAGTGGGTTGAAACAGAACCATTGAACAAAATTGATCAACCACAGGTTATCAAGTTCATATGGAAAAACATTATATGTCGATTCGGTTTGCCCGAGTCAATCATTTCTGACAACGGAAAACAATTCGATGGGGCTGAGGTGGAAGAATTCTGTGAAAAATGGAAAATCAGAAGGTTATTTTCTACTCCTTACCACCCCCAGACGAATGGTCAGGTTGAAGCAGTGAATAAGATACTAAAGCACACCATCAAATCAAAATTAGAAAGTCGCAAAGGAAAGTGGGCGGACGAACTTCCAGAGGTCCTGTGGTCGTATCGCACCACAACTAGAAATGCCACTGGAGAAACCCCCTACTCTTTAGCTTTTGGAACAGAAGCGGTAATTCCAGCGGAAATAACGGTGTTATCACATCGGACCGCTCAAGAAATCTCCCCGGAGAATGAAGTAACCATCCGGAAAGAGTTGGACCTTCTTGAAGAAAGAAGGTTAGCCTCGGATTCTCTAAATGCCATGAACAAACAAAGAATTGCGAAACTATTTAACTCTAAAGTAAAAGCACGAGAATTCCAAGTGGGAGACTTGGTGTTGAAGAAAATCTTGGGGACTCACCAGGGAGCACTGGGGCCGAACTGGGAGGGACCGTTTAGAGTGAGCCACTGCCTCCAAAACGGAGCGTACGAGTTAGAGCTTCTCGACGGGACCAAGGATCAGTATCGGTGGAATGCGTTGCACCTAAAGAAATTTTATCACTAAACCGAAAGGTTAATTTTGGCTTTTTGTAAAAGTATTATTTTTAAAACCTTTTTACTATCTTATAAATCTTCTCAGTATTTAAAAATACTTGTATGATTTTAAAGTTATATTTTGTCTATGATAAAGAAAAATATTGCCCCGGAAAAAGGAATAAATTTCCCGGTAAAAATAAAGAATATTGAGTATTCGTAGAAGAATACTAAGGTTCGGTAAAGACCCAAAAAATCTGTAGATTATGGGGCCGAACACTTTTTTCTGCGTACGGATTCGACAGAGTAAAAGAAACTCAAGAATCGCGCGGGGAGAAGATATTGGTCCGAAGAAAATCCTAAGAGGTATTCATAGTGAAATAAACCTCAAAAGGGTATTCATGATGAACAAACCACAGGATCGGTCAGTCTGTGTAAAAGGAGAGATGGAGGAGAAAAATGTTACTCAGAACCAGAGAATTCCAAGAGGTAACTAAATCCAAAAATCACTTTTGCAAGACAAAGAACTCACAAAGAGTCCCAACAAAGTTTTAAAATAAAACTTGGGTGTGAGCCAAAAGTTATCTATCTACAAGAATTACGATTCACCAAAGCTGACTTGTCAAGTAATAGATAATTGTGGTAAAAAGAAACCTAAACAAAACGGTGGAAGGGCCATTGGTAAGACCCAAAGGATAATATCCAAAAATAACTTACTAAGTTATTACACACCAGCAAAATATTAAAACTTGTCCAGGCAAAAACTGCCTCTGAAATTCAAACAGAAATAACAAATATTGTCTTATGGCCTTGGGCCAAAATAAGAAATAAAACATAAAAACCCCTGAGCTTTTTACACTCAGGGTAGGGTTCATCTTAGCAGAGACTCCTAAGTTGTAAAACTCAGGAGGTGGAATTACCATCACCAGGGGTTACCAGAGGATCTTTTTGGCTTGCCATCAGGCCCAACACCAAGTAGATCCATACCCTCATCATCAAATTCATCCTCATCAACAGGAGCATCATCAGCTAACTTTGCAGGTTCACCAGGCATAGAGAGGAGACTGTATGATGGCCACCATGTCATGTCAATTCCATGGACAACTTCCAGATCCATAAAAGGTTGAGGAACTCTGGAATCCAGAGTGCATCCCTTCATGTGATCCTTGAGGAGTTTGAGCCCATACTCTTTGGCCACATCATTCTTCTCCTTTGCTGCAGACCTAATGAGATCAGCATATGCAGTTACATAAAGGAGGTCAGTCAATACCCTGGGATTGTGAGCAGGTGAATCCAGTAGAGTTTCAAGCTCCACAACTCTTTCCATGGACTGTGCAAAGTTATCCTGGACCTGCTTCAGCTCTTGGGTGACCTTGACCACCTCATCCTTTAGCTCTTTCTTTTCCCTGACAAAGCTGTCCTGGGCATCCTCAATCTGTTCTTCTTTTTCCTTGATGGTTTTCAAAGCTTCCTGCATCTCAGACTTCAACTTCCCTATCTCTGCCCGTGCAGTATCTGCAACCTTCTTCCACCTATCCCTGTCCCCTGCTGCGGCTATGTAGGCTGCATTGAGCTCCTTCACTTGTGTTTCTTGACCAGTGCTGGTGATGCGTAGCTTGGTAACCTCAGCTCTGAGTTTCTCAGCCATGGTATGAGCACCAGAGATGGCAACTGCACTTTGACTGGCCAGTTTAAGGGCCAGGGAAAAGGCATGTTCCTCATGGTCCATCAGGTCATTGAGCTCTGAGGTCCAGCACCTCCCAACTGCATCAATTGAATCGCCAACAGGATTGCCCAGGGTAGTGACAGGGTCAATGGGGCCTTTGCCAGAGAAGAAAGGAAGGAGCACTGATGGAAGTTTTTCCTGAGAAAACCTAGCCGAGAAATAAAGTATAAGGATAAGATTGAATATTTTGTAAAGATAAAGAAAGAGTATAAAATAAATAAAAACTTACTTGTCAGAGAGAACTTTCTCAACTCCAAAAACAGACTGACTTATGTCAGCGCGGGGAGGTGATTCAGTCACATCAATTATACCCCTATCAACTTTCTTCCTTTTCTTGTCTCCTTCGAGCTTGACTTGTAGAAGTGTGGATGACCCGGAGGGAGGCAAACCCTGGCTGGGAACAACATCAGTCATCACAGCATCAGCAGGGGCCGGGGGTTCTTTGTAGGAGTCCACCACCTCCATGATCCCCAGAGAATCTGTCTCGCCGCCCTGGGCGGAGACAGTTCGGGATCTGGTCCGGGAAGCCGGGGCACCTACTGTTCCACCCCGAGTCTTTACAGATCCTCGGCCACCTATGCTGGTTGAACTGGTTTTTCATTTACGGGCTTTCCCCGTCTGGGATGGATCCACGAGTCCAAGTCTCTCAAACAGTCTGTTATCCGCCATATCAGGGGGTTTCACTTCGAACACAGTAGAGAAAAATTCTGCACCGGGAAAAGTAAAGATATTACACCCGACAAAAAATTGATGATCTTTCCCTGGGGGATATGTCCCCAGGAAATAAGACAAAACAAAAACTGTAGAAAATACAGGACTTTACCAAAACAAGGTTTGTCTTCAACGAACGGAGGACAGAACAAGCCTGCTGCGTCACGAATACTGTCGTCGTTAAGATACGTCGAGTCCCTCTCGGTAGTAGGAATGCACTGGGCCAAAAGATTCGCTGTAGCCAAATCCCACGGGATGCTATAGTCAGTTTTGGAGATCCGGGCACCTACAAACATAAAAACAATTTTAGATCAGTCAAAACTGTAAAAAACTTAAAAGTATAACTTACTTTCATCTTTAACGCCATAAGTTAGGGGAATTTCAATTTCTCCCTCTCGGGTTTGAGTTCTCCATCTCCCCGAGACATAAAACCATCGATCCCAACAAGTAGGATCTTTAACTTCCGGTTCCTTTATCTTCACCATGTTTTTCCTGCATCGAACTGTGTAATCACCCAACAACCCTTTCTGGAAATTGACCGGACTAAAGAACAAATGGAATTCATCCCCCGTAAGGGGTCGAGAAAATCCCACTTGTCCTAGAACCGTCAAAACCCCATACAACTGAGCCCACCCGTTCGGATGAATCTGATGAGGAGCCACACCCCACCGGTTCAACAAGCCTGAAATTGAAGGATGCAGAGGAAACCGCAGACCTTGATCCATCGCGTCGACGCCGATGGCCACCATGCCTGGAGGTGGACAACAGGCGGATTCTCCCTCCTGTGGCGCATGCAAATGCACGTTGAAGGGAATCCGCCAGTCATCCCTCCATTCGGTGAGTTCGTCCGCCGTCACCGTGCTATCTCGGCCATGCTGTTGGAGTTGTGTACTTAATGTCTAGATTTAAGTAACGGAAACTCCCGATCCATTGCCATTAATCTATTTAATTAAATAAACAATTATTTGTATTTAATTATTTATAATTAAATATATGCAAATTATAGTCCTGGATTCTATACGTTGTAGTTAGTATGGTGTGTCGGGCCCACACAGAAGATCATACTATCGGTTACTCGTATTTAATCGAACAGTTGCTCATGACCTAGATGGACACGGACCAATCCATCGGTATAGTCGTTGTGTGAGAAAGAAAATGATCTGTCTTGATTATTTTATCACACTTGTACACTTGGTGTATTGAGCGGATCGTTTTAGATTTATCGATTAGGATTGTCGGCGATAATCGATTTAAGTCTCAGTGTATTTTATTCTTAATCCCCGATACTATTGCGGGTGTGTATATTTAATATAAGTGACTTTGATTTTCCAAAGGAATTGACCGGTTTAATTACTGAGTCAATTACCGGTTAAGTTGGGTTGCTATATTTTATATATGACATGCCGTGAATACTTGACGGGAAAGTGTATCCCGTAAGGGTTGATAATATCCCCGAGATGAGTTCATAAGGAATTATTATGTAAACCCTGCAGGTGGATTTGTTCCGCATAATAATTAAGGTTGAATGGTACTAGTCTCGGATATAAGAGATGAATAAATTAATTAGCAATAAATTAATTTTATTCATGGATATTTATATCTTAAATACACGGAATAAATAATACTACCGGAGAAATATTATTTGATATAATATGGTTTAATATTGGGAGTGCAATTAATTTATATAGTGGAAAATAAATTAATTAATATTGATAAGGATTAATGGACTTGAGCATTGGGCTCAATTTAATCTTCAATATTAGAAGCCCAATATTCTACCTCCTTAAGATCCCCTACGTAGCCTATAAAAGCACTACATGGTCTTCTCTATTCTCATAACTTGAAGATCACAATTCTAGAGAGAGAAAGTAGAGAGGGAGATCCATGGAGTTCGGAAGATCGTCGCCCACCCGACGTTCGAGCTAGTGCAAGGAATACGTGGGAAGATCTCAAAGTCATCGATTGATCTCGTTTCTCCGAACAACGAATCGAAGGTATAAAATCGTTAAACACCCTTGATGATTTTATTCGATTAATTATTGAAAATACCGTAGAACCAAGATCCGAGGACGAACCCCGGACGAGGATCGAATCGGGCGGTGGTGGTTGAACCACCGGACCGCCGGCGGTTCAAGGATCCCCGTGGGGATCGAACCAAACACGCCCCGGCTGAACCGGGGGCGTGCGCATCGAAGGACCCCAGCCCACGGCTGGGGGTGCGATCGAACCCTAGGTTCGATCGCTGGGGTGGCGAGCTGGTTCCGCCGTGGCTCGCGAGGCGAGCCGCCCCCTCCTATGCGAACGGCGAGTCGCCGGACTTGCCGTAGGGTTGCTTGGATGCAACCCGGCGATCGCATGGTGCGATCGCGAGCTCGCACCCGCGGGGGTGCGGCTGGACGTGCGCCGTCTTCGGACGCCGTTGTGCGTTCGGTCGTATCCCGGCTCGCGTGGTGGTGCTCGCGTGATCTCCGGCGAAGGGTTTTTGATCGGGCTATGGTTTCCGCAAATTTTAATAGCCTGGGATATCGAATTCCAACAATTGGTATCAGAGCGTGGTTTACGTTCGCGGTATTTTCGATAAAATTGTTCTACCTTGCAGGGTTCCGACTATTATGGCTTGATGATTATTCGTTTAATTATTTTGTCATGTGATTGTTGGTTTTATTAAACTCTCGGACATGTCGAGATTCGTTTTATGTGTGGTGAATGCTTGTAATAGTAAAAATTCGGGGGTTGACCGAATTTAGGATTTATTATTACGTTCTACTTTTTCCGGAAATTGTATAGGGTCGATTTCATGTATAGAATCGATACCGGATAGTATAGAATTTATTTTGTAATTTATTCTATGTTGGATCGATGCCGAAACGACCGCCGGAGAAGAAGAAGAAGATGTGACGAAGAAGACGAAGGGACTCGGGATCGATCATGGAGATCGATCCCATGGAGATCGATCATGGAGATCGATCCCATGGAGATCGACCGCGAGGTGGGGGCTGCCCGCGGGACTCCTGGGCCACGCCGGCCACCAATGGAGGTGGTGCTGGGATTCGATGTCCCGGGCTATCAAAATTTTGCGGAACCGATAACCCGATCAAAACCCTAGATCGCCGGAGATTGGATCCCCGACTCATCCGCAGGAGTCCGACCTTTGGAGACTACGCGCCCGAAGACACGCAGCCCGCCCCCAGCCGAAGTCCCCCACGAGTCGGATCCATGAACGCGAACCACCTCACGAGCCGGGGCCCGACCGAACGCCCAGCGAGGCCCGAAGGCCGCGTGCGCCCAGCCGAGCCCCCGCGAGGGGCTCGCGATCGTCTACGGACGATCGCTGGGATCGCTCATAGCGATCCCCGGGCTGCTCGCGGCAGCCCCGCAGCGAGTCGCGTGACTCGCTGCTCGCGAGGGCGTCGCCCTCGCACGCCTCGCTACGGGTGAACCCGTAGCGCATACGAGGCAGCTACGGGTCATCCCGTAGCACGCCCGCGATCGATCCGAGGATCGATCGCACCCCTCGGCTCCAGCCGAGGGTTCCTCGCGCCACGCGCTTCCGACGAGGGGGCCGGCGGATCCTCCCGCCGTGGCACCAGCCCACGGCGGATCCCCGACGATCGATCCCTAGGTTCGATCGTGTGCCCCGGCGTCCAGCCGGGGCTCCCCTCTCGTCGCGCGTCCGGCGGTCCGAACCCTAGGGTTCGACCGCCGCGTTCGATCCTCGCCGGGGATCTCGAATCCCCGTCCCCGAGGTTCGTCGTTTTCCCGGATCGTGCGTTCATGTATATATCACAATTAATCATGAACAAATAATCAAAGAGGGGGTCTCGATTATTACCTCGATTCGTTGTACGGAGAAACGAATCTAATTGACGACCTTGCGATCTTCCTACGTATTCCTCGCACTTCGTCCGAACGTCGTGTGGGCGACGATCTATCGGATTCCTATGGATCTCCTTCACTCTTCAAGACCTTTTGATTGGCGTAACTTAGGTTGGGAAAAGTGAAGACCATGTAGTGCTTATATAGGCTACGTAGGGGATCATAAGGAGAATAAATATTGGGCTTCTAAATATTGAAGATTAAATTGGGTCCAACCCAAATCCATTAATCCTTATCAATATTAAATTTTATTTATTTTCCACTATATAAATAAAATTGCACTCCCAATATTATTCCATATTATATCAAATAATATTTCTCCAATTAGTATTATTTATTCCGTGTATTTAAGATTTAAATATCCATGAATAAATAATATTCATATCTTATATCCGAGACTAGTACCGTTCAACCTTTATTATTGTGCGGAACGAATCCACTCATGAGGTTTACACAATAATTCCTTATGAACTCATCTCGGGGATATTATCAACCCTTCCGGGATACACTTTCCCGTCAAGTATTCACGGCATGTCATATATAAAATATAGCGACCCAATTTTACCGGTAATTAACCCAATAATTAAAGCGGTTAATTCCTTTGGAAAATCAAAGTCTCTAATATTAAATATACACACCCGCAATAATATCGGGGATTAAGAATAAAATACTCCGAGATTTAAATTGATTATCCAAGGCAATCCTAATCAATAAATCTCAAGCTGATCCGCCCAATACACCAAGTGTACAAGTGTGATAAAATAATCAAGATAAATTATTTTCTCTCTCACACAACGACTATACCGATGGATTGGTCCGTGTCCATCTAGGTCGTGAGCAACTGTTCGATTAAATACGAGTAACCGATAGTATGATCTTCTGTGCGCCCATGCACACCATACTAACTACAACGTATAAAATCCAGGACTATATTTTGCATAATTAATTAATAATAATTAATTGCAAATAATTGTTTATTAATTAAATAGGTTAAATGCTATGACCGGGAGTTTACCGATACTTAAATCTAGACATTAAGTACACAACTCCAACAATCTCCCACTTGTACTAAGGTCTAGTCATTTCCTCCAAACTCCTGACTCCCATACTCATCACGTGCTTAAGTTATACTTCCCAGAAGTATTGTGTGAATGAGCAATCTAGGTTGCCGCTCTGAAGTTATCTTGGTGACTACTGCGTCGTCTCCCTTGACGATGACTCGTATCAGGTGGTACTGGCTCTATGTGTTATCATCACCTTTTGAACTTATGACTTCTTCCAGTTCTCCATGCACCGCTATGTACATGGCCTTTGGTGAACCAAGAATCATATCCAAGTTCAGAGGTCATTCCGGAACCTAACCAAAACTTCCGCTGCCTCTGAGGCTGCTATTCGGTTTATGATAGAGTCCGAGAAGCATCACGCTTATCACTCTTTCATCCTTAGGTTCCACCTCTTCTAAAAGTGAACACATAGCCTGATATCGACTTACACTAGTCCTTCTCTGATTTTGGATCTGAGAAACTGTAATCTAAGAAGATTTCGTTTTGCCAGTACTTCCAAGTACTTTACAGCATTCGAATATTTCTTATCCAGATTACTTTGATATCCTCCCACTACGCTAACCGCATAGTTGATATCAGGTTCTTGTTTTTCAACATTGCATCTACAAAGCTTTCTACACTTGAAGTGTAGGTAGCTGCTTTGTCTATATCTATATCCTTCATGTGTTCAAGACACATACCTTAGATAGATGTATTCTGTTCCCGAAAGGCAATAACCTTTCTCAGAATTGTGCATGTTTAAAACAACCCATAATCGTATAAGATATCTTAAGAGAAGTACAAATGTTCTTATCTAGAGATCGAAAGATTTCTAAGAACATGATCCAACTTCATCTTAATCTTATATCTCGATTTATTTAGACAACCTCTATTCTATGTTTGACAACACTTTTACATTGTTGCCAACGATGAAGTGTTATCTACACAAAATTCCGAGAAACACCACCTTTGTTTCCATTACGTCTCTAACACACCTTTCTCGCAAATCTATGCAGAACTAGGGATCGATTTCATGTCTACTAGATCCAGAGTTTAAAACTCCTCCAGTCTTATGAACATCTCTGGTTGCTTAACAACCTCCCACTGCAATGGCGTTCCGGTGTATAACAGTAATAACATTAGGTGCAGTTAGTGGTGTACCGCTACTCGGTCAGGCTGGTTCTCAGTCTCTCCTTTCCTCATTTTAAAGTACTTTGTCAGTTAGGGCATTGTTGTTCATCTAATAGTCTTCCTCTAAGAACCGGGCGAGGACACCCTTCTGGTTCGCAGTACTATTGAACATGCAATTACTTGTTCTTCTAGGATATTCTACAACGACATCAAATGTGCCGTTGTATCCAGAAATATCCATAGAACATAGGTAGTTCCGAATAAACTTGTTCCTTTTACTATTAGAATTCCATCTCTTATTCCTGACACACCATGTCTACACATCAGTGTATGGTGTAGTCTTTTGAGACTTAATCTCAATCTTTGATTTATGCTATGTGTCATTTAGATAGGTGATGGCCTCCGCGAACAAGTCGCAGGCTCCCAATGGATATACTTTGAAGGTTCCCCATAATGGCTTTGTGTTGAAAACACTCCGCTTTTATGGCACAACAAGTAGTCTAATCCATCTTCGAGTATTCTTGAAAGAATGACTCGTACCTTCTCTAATTACACATACCGCATTAATCATAAATCATTTTCTATACTTGTCCGAATTCTATCCTTTATCCAGAAAGGTTGACTTAGTCGTATCATCTTTCAAGATCGATTCTTAGGTCGGGAGGTCCATTCTTCCAACTATAATTGATCAAATCAATTTCGACCTTTTGAATCCCTTTTGAATAGATACTACCAAGTTCAAGAATTCACAAGTATAATGATTGATAAAGAAATACATTCAATAAGTAAAAACAAGTTATACATAACGGTTTGTTGCATCGTGGTAGACTAAGGATTCATTATTCACATATTGCTATCTAATGTACTCGAATAGATATCACCATTATTTCTTATCCAAACCATCAAATGATTAAAGAAATAAAATATCCATTAATAATAAAGAAAACCAGAACAAAAAGTTCTTTTTCAAAATAAAGGGGTACATAAAGCAATAACTGAAATGAAAACTTAAAATAGATAAATGTCTTCCACTGCAACCGCTGCTACCCCAACAGCTTTGCCCATGTAGACTCGAACTCTTCTTCTCTAAGTCGCCGGGTTTTCTGGAACCCCTGCATTTAAGACAATGCACATACCGTCAGTGGTTCCATATCTACACACCAGAATTCTGGTAGATAATACCGCTGACTATGTTTTTACGACTAAAGAAAAATTCGTACCTCTGAGAGGACATTCAGACTTCCAGTGTCCAGACTTGTTGCATCGGAAGCACTTGCCCCTTGGCTTACTAGCCCCCACTCGTGGTCCATTCCTCTTGGCACCACTGGGTTTTATGGCTTGCTTCCTTTTCTTGCCCCTACCTCCAATAGCTTTCAAGCTTTTGGACTTGGTAGCCACAAGCGCTTGAGACTTGCCCTTCTTGTAGATCCCCTCTGCCGCCTTCAGTTCAGTCAGGAGTTGCGCAAGAGTATAAGATAGTTTACCCATATTATAGCTCATACGAAACTGCTCAAAACTAGGGGTCAGAGACTGGAGTATGATGTCGACTTGCGTCTCACCATCAATCATAGCTCCTAGGACCTCCAATTCATTCAACAGACTCATCATCTTGAGAACGTGCTCCTCAACGGGCGTTCCTTCAGACTGAGTAGTCGACATGAGGACTCTCATTGCTTCTTGCCTCCCCGCACGGTCATGATGCCCAAACATCTCCTTGAGGTTAAATAACATATTCTCGGCAGTGTTCATCGGCTCATGTTGGTTTGGAGTACATTTGACATGGAAGCCAAAATATAGCACCTAGCCATTTCATCAGCCTTTTTCCACTTCCGATATGCTTCTTTTTCCTCATCAGTTGAGGCGGCCGTGGGTTCAGCAGGGCATTGCTCATAGAGTACAAATTTGTACTCTTCAGCAGTCAGGACAATGTCCAAATTTCTCTTCCAATCAATGTAATTGGGACCAGTGAGTTTATGTTCCTTGAGTATCACAGAAAGTGGATTCATAGCTATTCTCTAAACCTATAAGCACATGTAAACAAACAATCAATTTAATGTCCGATATTATCTCCCTCAAATAATATCATTAAATTACTAATTGCGTCTAAAATCCCATCAGGTAAGGCAAGCCACGTGGTGTGGACGTTTACCCACCCAAATGATTTAGCAATTAGATTTTCTTTGGTCATACATCAATCATAGCGTAACTTCGTGGGGAAGAATACTATAACGCGTATCTAAGTGTAAACCATCACTCAGCACTAAAGTACATCGCTTGGAATTGCTACGTCACCGCAAGCCACGTGGTGTGGACGTTTACGACAATTTCACAACTCTTCACAATTACTTATAACTGTCTACATCAATTAATCCAAAATCCGTTAGTATAGCAAGCCACGTGGTGTGGACGTTTACTACACCAAGAGATTTTTATAATTGACTCCCAATTACAAGATCCATTCGATTTCGTAAATCAAGACTCGGAGAATCATAAGTGAAACTCGAAGTTTCTAACCAGTGATTCACCATGCGAGCGACCCTATCTCTCATAAATGAGGGAGCCGAGCAGACAATCGACCCACCTATCAAAGAATGGTACGAAGGTCTCTAATTTGTGTCATCCACATGACCAAGTGGCTCTGGCTCCATTCCACTCCCCGGGGTGAGAATGAGTCGACTTGAAGTCAGTTTCAGAAAGACAAATTAGGCATTGTTTGATAAACTTGATCAATGTTTCTTGTAAAAGGAATTACAAGAATTCTCCTCCAATGACTTGTCTATATGAACTTCGAAAGTCCATAAAAGTCACCAAGAGAACAGTGATGGAGACCATGGGAATGTTTCCATCCCCTCTCCCACTTAGCTTTTTATGATAAAGGGATACGCTATCTAGTGCATAAAATAAACACATATAGCATGCATGAAAGCAATAAAGCACATAGATCACATAGTCAAAATAATGCTAGAGAATTATTTTTCCCGACTATCATGGCTTTATCTTCATATGCATCTTCTAGTCTTCAGTCTTCGTTTCTTGAATGCTTCATGTGACGGGAATATTAATCTCCAATATTTAAATCTATTTATTTTCAATTAATCCAAAAGTTACTTAATTCGAAAATTAAGTCAATTGAATATATCAAAAATAAAATTAAATATTATTAATATTTTTTATTTATTTATTTTCCTATCTAGTTCTATTAAATCTTTAGAATAATCTATCCAAGTAAAACTTGGAATATTCTAGAAGATATCTATAATAGACCAAGGAAATAAAATAAATTAGGACTTACTACTTTCCATTTATTTTTATTCCTAATCCATGAATATTCCCATGAGTAGGAATAAACAAATAGGAAAAATAAATTTAGTACTAAATTAATTAAATTCCTAATCTTTGAATAATTCCATGAAGGAAATAAATCAATAGGAATAAAATTAATTCCAATTAATTCTTTTCCTAATCCATGAGAGTTTCCAAAAGGAGAATACTCAAATAGGAAAAATCCGAATTAATTAGGAAAGTAGATCTTGGTAGGAATAGCATGGGATTGGGAGATCCCACGCCATCCCCACCGTCGACCTCCATCGCCCGGGACCACCACCACCGCCGCCCCCAGCCCACGCGCCACCATCACCGGTGGCCGGCGTGGCCGGAAGCCCTAGCGGGCAGCCCCCGGGATGGGGTCGATCGATCCTCATGGGGATCGATCATGGGGATGATCGACCCCCCCGGTTTTTCGTCCTCTTCGTCTTCGTCACACGTCTTCGTCTTCCGGCGATCGTCTCATCATCGAACCAACGTAAAATAAATTACAATAATCTAAATTACAATTCCGGTATCGATTCTATACATGAAATCGACCCTATACATTTTCCGGAAAATAAAGAACGTAATAATAAATCCTAAATTCGGTCAACCCCCGAATTTTTACTATTACAAACATTCAACCACACAAAACGAATCTCGACATGTCCGAGAGTTTAATAATCATGATAATTAATTAAATCCAACCATGATAGCCGGAAATCCTGCAAGGTAGAATAATAATCGAACATATACATGAACACGAAACCAAACGCTCTGATACCAATTGCTGGGATTCGATGTCCCGGGCTATCAAAATTTTGCGGAACCGATAACCCGATCAAAACCCTAGATCGCCGGAGATTGGATCCCCGACTTATCCGCAGGAGTCCGACCTTTGGAGACTACGCGCCCGAAGACACGCAGCCCGCCCCCAGCCGAAGTCCCCCACGAGTCGGATCCATGAACGCGAACCACCTCACGAGCCGGGGCCCGACCGAACGCCCAGCGAGGCCCGAAGGCCGCGTGCGCCCAGCCGAGCCCCCGCGAGGGGCTCGCGATCGTCTACGGACGATCGCTGGGATCGCTCATAGTGATCCCCGGGCTGCTCGCGGCAGCCCCGCAGCGAGTCGCGTGACTCGCTGCTCGCGAGGGCGTCGCCCTCGCACGCCTCGCTACGGGTGAACCCGTAGCGCATACGAGGCAGCTACGGGTCATCCCGTAGCACGCCCGCGATCGATCCGAGGATCGATCGCACCCCTCGGCTCCAGCCGAGGGTTCCTCGCGCCACGCGCTTCCGACGAGGGGGCCGGCGGATCCTCCCGCCGTGGCACCAGCCCACGGCGGATCCCCGACGATCGATCCCTAGGTTCGATCGTGTGCCCCGGCGTCCAGCCGGGGCTCCCCCCTCGTCGCGCGTCCGGCGGTCCGAACCCTAGGGTTCGACCGCCGCGTTCGATCCTCGCCGGGGATCTCGAATCCCCGTCCCCGAGGTTCGTCGTTTTCCCGGATCGTGCGTTCATGTATATATCACAATTAATCATGAACAAATAATCAAAGAGGGGGTCTCGATTATTACCTCGATTCGTTGTACGGAGAAACGAATCTAATTGACGACCTTGCGATCTTCCTACGTATTCCTCGCACTTCGTCCGAACGTCGTGTGGGCGACGATCTATCGGATTCCTATGGATCTCCTTCACTCTTCAAGACCTTTTGATTGGCGTAACTTAGGTTGGGAAAAGTGAAGACCATGTAGTGCTTATATAGGCTACGTAGGGGATCATAAGGAGAATAAATATTGGGCTTCTAAATATTGAAGATTAAATTGGGTCCAACCCAAATCCATTAATCCTTATCAATATTAAATTTTATTTATTTTCCACTATATAAATAAAATTGCACTCCCAATATTATTCCATATTATATCAAATAATATTTCTCCAATTAGTATTATTTATTCCGTGTATTTAAGATTTAAATATCCATGAATAAATTTATTTATTGCTCAATAAATAATATTCATATCTTATATCCGAGACTAGTACCGTTCAACCTTTATTATTGTGCGGAACGAATCCACTCTTGAGGTTTACACAATAATTCCTTATGAACTCATCTCGGGGATATTATCAACCCTTCCGGGATACACTTTCCCGTCAAGTATTCACGGCATGTCATATATAAAATATAGCGACCCAATTTTACCGGTAATTAACCCAATAATTAAATCGGTTAATTCCTTTGGAAAATCAAAGTCTCTAATATTAAATATACACACCCGCAATAATATCGGGGATTAAGAATAAAATACTCCGAGATTTAAATTGATTATCCAAGGCAATCCTAATCAATAAATCTCAAGCTGATCCGCCCAATACACCAAGTGTACAAGTGTGATAAAATAATCAAGATAAATTATTTTCTCTCTCACACAACGACTATACCGATGGATTGGTCCGTGTCCATCTAGGTCGTGAGCAACTGTTCGATTAAATACGAGTAACCGATAGTATGATCTTCTGTGCGCCCATGCACACCATACTAACTACAACGTATAAAATCCAGGACTATATTTTGCATAATTAATTAATAATAATTAATTGCAAATAATTGTTTATTAATTAAATAGGTTAAATGCTATGACCGGGAGTTTACCGATACTTAAATCTGGACATTAAGTACACAACTCCAACAGGTGGCGCGTGGGCTGGGGTGGCGGCGGCGCTCCTCTCGGCCGGCGATCGATGGTGGGTGGCGCGGGGTCCTTGTGATCTCGTGCTCTCCCGCCGAGATTCAACTTTCCTAAATTTTTTCGGTTTTCCTATTTTGAGTATTCCTATTTTTGGGAACTCTCATGGAATAGGAAAAGAATAAATTTAGAATAAATTTATTTCCTTATTGATTATTCCTAGTATGGGAATTTTCATGGATAAGGAAGAAATAAATTTAGATATAATTTGGTCTTCCTAATTGATTATTCCTTTTGGAATATTCATGGATTAGGAAAAGAATTAATTTGGAATTAATTTATTTTTCTATTTAATTATTCCTTTATGAAATTTTTAATGGATTAGGAAAATAATTAATTTGGAAAGTTTTGAAAGTCCTTAAATTAATTTTTCCTATTTAATTATTCTTTTATGGAATTTTTAATAGATTAGGAAAGGAATTAATTTGGAAGGATTAGGAGTCCTAATTTATTTTATTTCCTTATTCTATTATAGAAGTCTTCTAGAATGTTCCAAGTTTGACTTGGATAGGATTCTAAAGATTTAATAGAATTAGAAAGGAAAGGAAAAATAAATAAAAATATTAATAATATTTAATTTTATTTTTGATATATTCGATTGACTTAATTTTCGAATTAAGTAACTTTTGGATTAATTGAAAATAAATAGATTTAAATATTGGGATTAATATTCTCGTCACATGGAGCATTCAAGAACGAAGACTGAAGACTAGAAGATGCGTACGGGAATGCGATAAAGCCATAATAGTCGGAAAATAATTTTCTAGTATTATTTTGACTATGTGATAATATTTATGTGCTTTATTTCATGTATGCATGCTTATGTGTATTTAATTATGCATTAGATAGCGTATCCCTTTATTGTAAAAAGCTAAGTGGGAGATGTCGGTATCGATATACCGATCCGATCGATATACCGTGTGTGCGGAAGCGTGTAAAGCAATAGATCTACTATGCTATGATCTTAGTGCACACAAATATGTATAGACACACATATATTTATATATATATACATCCAATATATATATATATAGAGATATCAACGAGATCTTACTTTTGGTGACGAAGTGATTCGTTGATGTCGTTGAGGTGGTGTTGAGTCGATTGAACCACCTCAAATGGATCAGCCTCTAAATGTTCACCATTGGAATGACCTCGTCACGCCTTTGGATCGCGCGGATGTTGAAGCCGCACAAATGGCCCGGCCTCTACGTGTTGCACACGAACCCGGATGATGACTTGCTTGCTTGATCGAGTTGATTCTCCAAGAACAATCTCTTTTCTCTCTTTCTCTTGTGAATTTCGTGGGTGTTGATTAGGTATGATGAAAATCTGATTTTCATCTATATAATAGCCTCATTATGCATGCCATAACACCCCATTGTAACCTCCTACATAATGGGCATCATTATGCACCATTAACATGCAAAAGGAGTTACAAAGGAGGTGAAAGGTCATGCCACATACACATGCCACTATGCATTGTATGTGGTCCCACTTGCTTGTGTGGCATGCCATGTCACACTATGTGACATGCATCCATTCAAGCCATGCATCCTATGCATGTGAATTAAATCCACGTAAATATTGATTCTAAATCAATATATATATATCAAGCATCGTACATCATCTTTGAGTTCGTGTGTGACCCTGTAGGTATGATTTATCGATCAATATTATATTGTTCCCAACAATTTAATATTATCAAATAATCATTTAACATCCATAGAAGACCTTATGACTTTATCGATTGCACACGTAGGATCGAAGGACACATCCCAACAATCTCCCACTTGGCCTTCAGAGCCAGTGTGCTGCCAACTTCCTGTTGTCACTTATGTCTAAATTTGAACTTGAGGCAAGACTCGAGTCATCCTCAATCGGTTCAAACCTTTCTTGGACTTTGAGACAGACTGTAAAACCAGATTTATCACTATGATACGAATCTGGACGTGGCCACGTATTTTCCACAGTCTCGAATCTCCAAGTGGCCGGTAAGACATGTATCCCATTATAAAATGGAGGACAATCCCATCTTGTCAATCCAAGCTCTCCCACTTGCTTCCTGATATACCTAACAACAAGTTTTATAACCTCCTTTTACGAAAGGCATTTACTTGTATCAAAGTACACCATTTCACAATGGAATCACTCTGGACTACTCAGGTCAGAGGAAATTGCTCGACTGTCAATGAAATAGTATTATGACTCAAAATCTTAAATACTATTTCAGTCGGGTCTGTTCGATCATTAGTTCCCAGCTAATATCTATGTAATCGTACTTGATGTCCCACATCACTAGCCCATGAAGCGGCGCTATAGTACACATTACAATCTAGTTCTTTGTATCGTCAGTTTGTCCATACTCGATGATACGAACTAGGAACAATTTATGACTTAATTATATTAGTTCAACAATTGGGACTTCATTATGTGGTAAATCGACCTCATAACCCAATTAATATAATTTAATCATTTGGACAATTCATATAAATTAAACCATATTTATATGAAGAAATATGTATTATACATATGAGTGAATGTTTTACCAAATCTTTAAAAGTATCTAATACAGTAATAGAAATCACAACCCATCTCTAAGATGTCTGATCTCTATTGCAGTCGTGAAAGCCTCAAGCTTAGACTGCTGGAGAGGTTTAGAAAGCGGGTATGCAACCTTACCAAAAGTTGCAACTTTATTATCTCGATGTCTCCACGAAACTATCTCCCAGAGAATGTGGAACTTCCTGAGCACCATTTTTAGATTTGTTGTGCTTCCTAACTCATTGGCTTGCGCGATAGCTCTACTATAAATAGAGAACTATCGGATGGGCCGAGCTAGTTACGCCACCTAGTTCAATGAAGAACTTTCAAATCTGAACTGCCAACATCACTACATCCAATGCAGTGCCGTACTCAGCTTCTGTAGTTTAATCAACTATTGTATTTCATGGAACTATTCCAGTACATTTTACCTCTAAACAGACAAAAGATATAACCAGATTAAAATCGGAAATTATCTTAGTCTGTTTTGAAGTATGCATTCAAATATATTGTTAATATCAACTCATCTTGTCCTCCAAAGACAAGATAATATTCTTTAGTCCGTAAACAAAACTTTAGAATAGTTTTGGCCACATCCAATGTGCCTCACCAGATTTTCCTTGACACCAATTCGTCATGCTCAAAGCATACGATACTTTGGGTAATAATCGAACAACGTAACTCCCACTGATCTTCTTGTAAAACAAGATTCTTCTGTGTTCCTCTGAAATCCAAAACCCTGTATGGATACATCGAACTGAAGATTCCAACTCCAAGATGCTTGCTTTAATCCATAAATGGATTTATTAAGCTTGCATACTCTCTCAGCCTGATTAGGATCGATAAAACCCTCTGGTTGTGTCATAAACACATCCTCTACTAGAATGTCATTCAAGAAGGCGGTTTTAACATCCATTTGCCATATCTCATAATCATAATGAGCAGCAATGGCTAAGAGAATCCGAATGGATTTAATCATAGCAACTGGTGAAAAGGTTTCATCATAATCCACCCCGTGAATTTGTTTATATCCTTTTGCCACCAACCTTGCTTTGAAAACACTATGTTTTCCATTCATGTCTGGTTTTATTTTGTAAATCCATTTGCATCCAATGGGCCTAGCCCCTTTAGGCAAATCGACCAAGTTTCAAACTTGATTTTCAGACATTGATTCCATTTCGGATTTCATGGCACTCTGCCATTTCTCGGAATCTGGACTCGTCATAGCTTGGATATAGGTCGAAGGTTCATTGCTTTCTAAAAGCATGACTTCATAGCTCTCGTTTGTCAGAATACCTAAGTATCTGTCAGGTTGAGATCTAATCCATCCGGACCTTCGAGGGTTAGGTGTGGTTTCCAAAACCACTGGAGTACTCTCGACTTGGTCTTGAGTGTCCATCTCAGTTTGATCTTCTTGAACCTCGTTCAAGTTTTCTTGAACTTCGTTCAATTCAACTGAGCTCCTACTTACTTTCTTGGAAAGATATTCCTTTTCAAGAAATACACCATCTTGAGCAACAATGACTTTGTTCTCAGATTGGTTGTAAAAATGGTACCCTCGTGTTTCTTTTGGATAACCCACAAAGAAACATTTATCCGATTTGGGTTCAAGCTTTGTAGATATATTTCTCTTCACATAAGCTTCACATCCCCAAATATTGATATAAGACAAGTTAGGGACCTTCCCTTTCCATAACCCGTATGGTGTCTTATCAACAGCTTTTGACGGTGTCCTATTCAGTGTATAGGCCGCTGTTAAAAGTGCGTGTCCCTAAAAAGATTTCGGTAGTTCACTAAGGCTCATCATCGATCGAACCATATCCAATAAGGTTCTATTCCTCCTTTCGGAAACACCATTCATCTGGGGTGTTCCAGGTGGAGTGAGTTGATATAAAATACCACAACTCATAAGATGATCATCGAATTCTTGGCTAAGATATTCACGACCTTGATCCGATCGAATGGCTTTTATCTTCTTACCAAGTTGATTCTCAACTTCATTTTGGAATTCTTTGAACTTTTCAAAGGCTTCCGACTTATGCCTCATTAAATAGACATAACCATATCTACTTAAGTCATCGGTAAAAGTTATGAAGTAGAAATAACCTCCACGTGCTTGTGAGCTCATTGGACCACATACATCAGTATGGATTAAACCCAATAGGTCACTTGCACGTTCTCCTTTTCTTAGAAAAGGTGACTTTGTCATTTTGCCCATCAAACATCCTTCACATGTATCAAATGACTCCAAGTTAAAAGATTTTAGAATGCCTTCTTTAAGAAGTTTCTCTACACGTTTAATGTTGACGTGGCCTAATCGACAATGCCAAAGGTATGTTTCATTGAATTCATTCGATTTGGCCTTTTTGGTATCAATGTTATATATATGATTGTCAAGTTGAAGTATATATAATCCATGTTCTAATCGTGTCGAACCATAGAACACTCCACCTTTTGAAATAGTAAATAAACCATTTATTATAGTGAAGGAAAATCCTTCAGTATCCAATACTGAAATAGAAATGATGTTCTTGGTAATACTTGGAACGAAATAAACATTATTCAATACTAAAACAAGGCCCGAAGGCAAACACAAACCATAAGATCCTACGGCTAATGCAGCGACCCTCGCTCCGTTTCCAACCCGCAGATCGACATCTCCCTTTACTAAACTTCTACTTCTTTGCAGTCCCTGCACATGTGAAATAATGTGAGCACCGCATCCGGTATCCAATACCCAAGAAGAAGAATTTGTAAAGTTTATGTCTATGACATAAATACTTGAAGATGAAGGAACGACACCGTTCTTTACATCCTCCTGGAACTTGGGGCAATCCCGCTTGTAGTGTCCAACACGCTTGCAGTAGAAACACTCAGATTCCCCAGGAACCTTAGAAGCTTTCAAGAACCTTTTGGAAGGAGTTGCCACAACTTTCCCTTTCCCTTTGCCTTTCACTTCCGGTTTCTTAATCCCCTTGAACTTTTTGGTACCTCCTTCCCGAATCATAAGAACTTCCCTCCTAGGGTCCTTCTTAATCGCCGACTCAGCAGCCTTAAGCATCCCATGGAGCTCATGAAGCGATTTCTTCAGTCCATTCATGTGGAAATTCAGCCTAAAGGCGTCATATCCATCATGAAGAGAATGAAGAATGAAATCGGTAGCCAACTCGTCATCATATGCAAAACCGAGGCGAGCACTTGAAGCAAATAATCCAATCATTTGCTGCACATGTGGTCCCACGGGTTTACCCTTTTCCAGCCTAGCTGTTGCTATAGCCCGGGTGACACTGAAGCGCTCAATCCTAGCCTGTTCCCCGAACATGCTCTTGAGCTCTTCTTTGATGTCATAGGCTTCCATGAACTCGAATTGTTTTTGCAACTCGGGTACCATGGATGCCAACATCAAACATGTCACCTCATTCGAGGCTTTCTTAGCAAGGGCATATGATGCCTTTTGGACATCCGTGCCCCCATCAGCGGGAAGCACGGGAAGGGGTTTGTCCAACACACTTTCCTTTTCTTCGTATTTGAGGAATATCCTCAAGTTACGTTGCCAATCAAGGAAATTGGTGTTGTTCAACTTTTCTCTATCCAAGATAGAGCTGAACTTGAATTGAGTTGATACAGACATATTAAACTACAGAAGAAAGATAAATTAAGTAAGTAAAGATCCACAAAGCGTTTAAACAATTAAGGTTGTCTCGCATAACTACTTTATTTGTTTCATTTTGTTCATTCGATATCCAATATCGTCGTTCCCAATTATCTTAATATCAAAACCGTGATAAATCGTAAGTGAAAACTCGAGGTTTTCTAACCAGCGATCTTATCATGCAATTGAAGCCCTATCTCTCATTAAAATGAGGGAGCCAACCAGACAATCGATTCACGCCATCCAATGGCTCGAATGTCTCTAATCTGTGTCATCGACATAAGCAAGCGCTTTGGCTATATTCCACTCCCCGGGGTGAGAATGAGTCGAGTTGAACTTAGTCTTTGAAAAACAGATTAGGCATTGGTTTTTGACATTTTAATAAATTAGAACAAAACGATCCCAAGACCCTCATCTTGCGAATCCTTAAGCCGACTGAGTCCGCACTTAAGAACTCCAAGATAGGTAGACATCCCATGTCAATGACATCCAATGTCACTCTCGGTCGATGAGAGTCCCATTCTCATCTCATGTCTCGATAGCCACGCCTGCAGTGGATCTATCGATGAGAAAACCAAACTCACTTGTAAGGGTCTAACCCTTACTCCCACTTATCCCAAGATAACAAGTAGTACCCCGCTGAGGCGGACCTACCAACTTATGATCGAGGGCTTTATTGGTGTGATGTTTTGGACAAGACATTATACTCATTATTTTGGGAACTTGCATGCATAGGTTTGTTTATATGTAAGTTGAACATTTATAACATAAAACAACCTATAACTAGCAAAGCAAATAAATACGAAATCGAAAGGCCCCTAGAACCTCACAACTCTCAAAAGAAAAGAATTAAAGTAACAACAAAAGCCTTGAACATCTTCTGGACTGCTCCTCGCCCGCCATTTCAGTTCCGTGCCCTCCGATTTTGGTCAAATCTATTCCGTACCCAAAAAACCACGAACGGCGCCCGCCGTTTTTCAATCAGCGGTCGCCGAACACCACCGGCGGTCGCCGTTTCCAAAACGGCGCCCGCCGAAAGGGTTCGGAAAAAATCTGCCCAAAAATAGGCCATTCGGCGGTCGCCGTTTCCAAAACGGCGCCCGCCGAATCAAAACTGCGCCCGCCGGAGCTAAAACGGCGCCCGCCGTTTGGCTCCAGCAGCCCCGGTTTGCTTCGTTTTGCTTCGTTTTGCTTCGTTTCTTCTCGTTTTCGCCGGAGAGCAGAGATCCTCCATCGAACCATGGACCAAGTCCATCGCTTACAAGTAGTACAATACAAATATAATAGAAAAACCTATCTATTACAAATGATTCCAAGGGACGCAGCCCTCAAATACTACGGCCAATCGAAACGTAAAAAACGACGAAATCATTCACCCGACCACTAACGGTGGCCGGCCTTACATCTAATCACATAATCACAATTAAACAAATAATCCAATTATGTTGATTTAACCTTCGTGTCCAACACAAAAGTGTGCACGAGCCCTAAGCTCTGATACCAATTGTCGGTACCGATATACCGATCCGATCGATATACCGTGTGTGCGGAAGCGTGTAAAGAAATAGATCTACTATGCTATGATCTTAGTGCACACAAATATGTATAGACACACATATATTTATATATATATATATACATCCAATATATATATATATATAGAGATATCAACGAGATCTTACTTTTGGTGACGAAGTGATTCGTTGATGTCGTTGAGGTGGTGTTGAGTCGATTGAACCACCTCAAATGGATCAGCCTCTAAATGTTCACCATTGGAATGACCTCGTCACGCCTTTGGATCGCGCGGATGTTGAAGCCGCACAAATGGCCCGGCCTCTACGTGTTGCACACGAACCCGGATGATGACTTGCTTGCTTGATCGAGTTGATTCTCCAAGAACAATCTCTTTTCTCTCTTTCTCTTGTGAATTTCGTGGGTGTTGATTAGGTATGATGAAAATCTGATTTTCATCTATATAATAGCCTCATTATGCATGCCATAACACCCCATTGTAACCTCCTACATAATGGGCATCATTATGCACCATTAACATGCAAAAGGAGTTACAAAGGAGGTGAAAGGTCATGCCACATACACATGCCACTATGCATTGTATGTGGTCCCACTTGCTTGTGTGGCATGCCATGTCACACTATGTGACATGTGTTGGAAATCGACTATCCGGGACACGTCCGTTCGAACCCTCGAACATCCGGACGTCCCCAATCAACTTCTGGAGGTCACCTCCGATCAGCCATGGCCGCCCGCCCAAGAGATCGCGCGTCCGCCGCAGCCGAAGCCGCGGCTCACGATCTGCCCGGAGCAGGCGGCCGCCTGCCGCCCAGGCGGGCGCTCGCGCACCCGCGCAAGCGGGCGCTTGCTGCCCGAGCGGTCGCTCGCGACCCAGCGCGAGCGGGCGCCTGCCACCCAGGCGGGCGCTTGCCTGGTCCGAACAGCAGCGCGATGCTGCTGTTCCGGGCTATTTCCGATCCGTTTTTCTCCGTCCGGCCACCGATCCGGCGGTCCTCAACCGCCCAGAAGCCGAAGAAAATATACCTTGACCCCCGATTACCAATCGATGGTCCGTTGTATTATTACGTACGAGAAGAATCGAAAGAGATGCGGAAAAGGGTTTTCGATTCTTTACCTTTGATGCGTGATTCGGAGGAGCCGAATTGTTGAGACCTTAGAGCTTCTAACGTATGCCTCAGGCCCCGTCTCCAACCGTTGTGTGGGCAACGATCCGCTGGAGTTCTCCCGTCTATACTCTCTCTGTCTCAACCAGCGTAATGAATTATTCTCTAAGAATAATTATTATTGCGTTAACTTTTATTTTTAACAGAGAAAACTTTTAATTGCGCTAAGCAATTTATTTTTCTTTGATGAAAATAATTATTGCGGCGAATGTTAGGTTAAGAGAGGGTAAGGGAGGGGGTTTATATAGAGTTACGTTAGGGACCTTAGGTTAAATTAATTAAGGGCTAATTTGAAATATTAATTAACTTGGAATACTTAAAAGCAATTCCTTAACTAATCGATTTCAAATTTAATTATTATTAACTCCACTATAAAATAATAATTGAATTCCCGAAATTAATTTAATATTATTTCAACAATAATATTTCCGCCGAAATTACATATACGACTTTCCCCGTGTTTAAGATATCGAACGTCCACGAATTTATTTAATTACTAATAATTAAATTAATTCGTTTCTTATTATCCGAGACTAGTACCACTCATCCTTATTATCATGTGGAACAAATCCACCTGCAGGGTTTACATGATAAACTTTATGAGCTCATCTCGGGGACGTAATCAACCCGATAAACGGGACACGGTTTCCTGTCTATAATCTATAGCATGCCGTGCGTACAATTACGATTCCTAATTTACCGAGAATCTTGACTAATCAATTAGTCTCACTCATTGGCAAGTTAAAGAACCGAGAATTGGACACACGCACCTATAATTATATAGGGATTAGGAATTCGTATATCCGTAATATCTGAGGTCTAGTTCGATTACTTCGATTAGTATAAATCGAACGCCCTCCCGTGGTCCTGCTCAATACACCAAGTGTACGAGTATGACATGATAGTCAAGACCGACTATCTACCAGTCACACAACGACGTACCGATGGATTGTCCCTGTCCATCTAAGTCGTGAGCTACTGTTTGATAGTATACGAGTAACCGACAGTATGATCTTCCGCGTGTCTCCTCACGCCATACTGTCTACAACGTATATATCTAGGACTATTGCATAAAGTGCAATTATGCTTGAATCATATATCGAATTAAGGTATAGATAAAGAGTTCCGTATTTGCACTAAACTAGACATTTAGAATACAACTCCATCAATCTCCCACTTATACTAAAAGTCTAGTCGCCCTCTACCAAACATCAGATTCCCATAACCTTATCACGCCTACCCAACGCTTCCGCTGGAAGAGCTTCTGTGAATGGTTTTACCAGGAAATCCTCTCGATGCTATCTAGGTGACAACTGCATCGTCTTACTATACGATCTCTCGAATCAGGTGGTACTTGCGCTCTACATGTTATCTCCCACTGTGGACTTGTGGCATTTCAAGTTTTCCAATACCGCTATTCAAAATAGCTTTGGGTGAACTAGAAACCACATCTAAGTCCCTTAGGAAGTTCTGGAGCCACACTGACCTTTTAACTGCCTCACAGGCCGTTATCCTTTCAGTTTCCATGGTAGAGTCCGTAATGCATCGCTGCTTTACATTCTTCCATGTGACTGCTCCACTTCACAGTGAGAACACATAGCCTGACTTCGACTTTCAACTATCCCTGTTTGATTTGGTAATCCAATTCTATGTAATCCAAAAGAAACAACTTGACTGCTTTGTAACTCAGAACATAATTCCTGGTCCTCTAGAGGAGCCTAAACATGTTCTTTACATCAGTCGAGTGATCCTTTCCAGGATTACTATGATATCTCACCACCATACCCACGGCATAGCAGATATCAGTCTCGTGCATAGCATTACATACATTAAGCTTCCCACCATTAAGGTGCAGGGAACTGCTTACTCTTCATCTATCTCCTTTATTGTGTCGGACACAATAAAGGACCTTTCTTTAGATAGATGAATTCCACATCTAAAAGGTGAAGACCTTTCTTGGAATTCTGTATGCTGCAACGAGTAAGAATTGTATTTATGTATGAGACTCGAGATAAGTTCTATGTTCTTTTCTGGCGATCCTTTATAACTTTGATCCCAAGAACATTCCCGACTTCTCCTAAGTCTCTTACATTGAATTACTCGGACAACCATCCCTTTATGTCTGATAACATCTTTCATATTGTTGCCAATTTAGAAGGATGTCGTCTACATAAAGAATGAGAAAACACCACATCTTTTCTATCACTTCTTTATTACACACAGGACCTAAACATGCCCTGAATGAATCCATGAAATGGATTTTCTCATAGGTCCGCATGTGTCCAAGATCTTGAAGCTTCCTTCAATCCTAAGATTGATTAAGCTTGCTTACCGAATGCTCTTGGCTCTTTTCGATGAATCTCTCTGGCTGTCCCACACAGATGGCCCCGTCAAGACTTCGATTTAGGAAATCTGTCTTGACTTCCATCTTCCATGTAAAGACAAAAGAATCCGGATCGACTTTTGCCAAGACTGAGCATCTTGATCTTTCAGCGTCTCGTCATAGATCCAGGGTTCGGCTTCATGTTCTCCAGGTAACAAGTCCGAAGACTCTCCTATAAACATGAACCTGTCGGGTTGTCTAACAACCCTCCCACTACGACGACGCTCCGGTGTGTCTTTAGTGACTAAAGATTATAGTAGTGAACTACTCAGTTAGGCTGGTTCTAAGTTTTGATCAGTCCCTCTAAGCACATTAAGTATTACTCTACTCTTGGGCTTGTGATCTTGCATATATATATAGTCCATGTCTAAGAACCGAACATTGATGCAATCAACGAACATCTGGTCCTTTGGACTATATTACATATCTCAATTCGTTTTCTTAGGGTATCCTATAAACAGCCGAATATCTGTACAAGTTTCCATAGGAATCAAGTTCAGGATAAACGCCGCTGTTTCCAAGCCATATCCCAAAAACGAATTAGGTAACTCCGAATAACTCATTGTCTACTTTCCCATATCTATAAGAGTCCTATTCCTTCTTTACAACACATTATTTTGCCGAGGCATAAATGGTGTAGTCTGTCGGGGTTTAATCCCATTTTCTGATAAGTATGCCTTACTCCTCAAAGAGGTCTGCATATATCAGAGCGAATCAACTCTAGTGCTTTCTTGGATCTATGCCCTTTAACCGTAAAGGGTTGCCTGGTCATTTAAACTTCCAAGTATGATTCGAAGGTTGGAAAGTCCTTTCCTTCAACATAGCTGAGTAGTCCATCAGCTTTCACCCTTTGAATCGTACTCAAGTTAAAATGATCTAGCCTAAGATTCCATAAGTACATTTGATTCATCCTAGAAGGATCTTTACTCTTATTGGGTTTTGACAATGTGTTATTAGCTCCGGTGTGTTGCATCGTGGAAGAACACGGATTTAGCATTAAATTGTCTATCAATGTAACAGAATAGATAATATCCCCGTTTCCTACTCTGATAGGTATGAAACCATCCAAAGAAACGGAATATCCATTCTAAGCCAATTTAGAAATCCGAAATGAAATTTCTTTCTAAATGCCAGCACATAAAGACAATTTGTTAGAACTAAAATCCTACCGTTAAAACATTTAACATCTCCCACTGCAACGTCTGTTACCTTAACAGTATTGCCCATGTAGGTTATAACTTCTTCCTTTCTAAGTCTCCGGGTTTCCTGGAACCCCCGCATTAAGTGCAGACATGATTAGTGGTTCCCGTATCCACACACCAGGTACTGGCAGATACTACCACTAAACATGTTTCGGTGACTAAGGAAGAGTCAACTTCTTGTTGCTTGAGAGGACAATTAAAACTCCCAGTATCCAGACTGCTTACAACGGAAGCACTTGCCCCTTGGGCTTGCTTGTCCCATTCCGTGGTCCAGATATATTAGGCCCACTGGGTTTCCGTATTTGCTTCTTCTTCCTTTTGCTGCCCGGAGGCCTAGGAAGAGCCAATTTCTCAACCACAAGTTCTTGAGAGCCCTTAAAGATTCCCTCAGCCGCTTGAAGTTCAATCAGGAGTTCCGCCAATGAGTAAGACCCCTTATTCATGTTATAGTTCAGGCGGAACTGCTCAAAACTTCTCGGCAGAGACTGGAGCACAATATCGACTTGGGTTACCCCATCGATAACTGATCCTAGAATCTCTATCTCATTCAGATAGCACATCATCCTAAGAACGTGATTCCCCACGGGCGTTCCTTCGGATGCGATGGCCGTCATGAGTTGCCTCATTACATTTTGCCCGGTTGTCCTGTCCTGATAACCAAAAGGTTTCTTGAGGTTAAACATCATATCATAGGTAATGGTCATGGCTTGATCCCGATGTCGCAGCACATTTTGACATGAAAGCCATAATGCAGCTCCGCGTCATCTCAGAGCCTTGATCCACTTCCATGAGCTTCCTTTCCTCAGTAGTGGAAACATCATTTGGTTCAGCAGGTCAATTGACTTGGAGTACATAATTGTACTCCTCTGCAGTTAGGACAATGTCCAAGTTTCTTCTTTAATCCATACAAAATAGGTTCAGTGAGTTTGTTGACTTTTAATGGGAATAATACCATATAAAACAAACAATGAGTTTAATTCGATATCATTTCCCTCAAATAATATCATTAAACTACCAATCATTTCCAAAATCCCATCAGACTAGCATGCCACGTTCTTGTGGACGTATACTAATCCAAACGATTTTATAATTGGATTTTTACTTCGGTCGTACATCATTATAGCAGTGACTCCGATGGGGAGGATACTATAAAGCGTACCTAAGTGTATACCATTTCTCAGTACTAAGTCCACCGCTCGGGAACTACATGCCCACCGCAAGCCACGTTCATGTGGACGTTTACGTTGACATGCGGTCCTCCACGACTTTCTATAACTGTCGAGCCTCAATTAATCCTAAAGTTCCGTTTCCATCTAGCAAGCCACGTTAGTGTGGACGTTTACTAAAACAAACAACTTTATTAATTGAATCCCATTTATTTAAATGTCATAGAGTCTCAATTAACCCAAAGTACCGTTTCCATTTAGCAAGCCACGATAGTGTGGACGTTTACTAAAACAAACAACTTTGTTAATTGACTCTTTCATTTATTAAATTTCACAATTTTATTATTCAAAGCTTGATATCTCGTAAGTGAAACTCGAAGTTTCTAACCAGCGATCAATCATGCGATTGAGCCCTATCTCTCACTAGGTGAGGGAGCCAACCAGACAATCGATCTAGTCATCGAATGACTCGAATGTCTCTAATCTGTGTCATCGACATAAGCAAGCGCTTTGGCTCCATTCCACTCCCCGGGGTGAGAATGAGTCGAGTTGAACTTAGTCTTTGAAAGACAGATTAGGCACTTGCTTTTGAAAAATATATTTGTTCAATTCTATAAGTGGAATTTTAATTCGAATTTTGATCAAGTGATGTCCGTGTACCGACTTTATCCGATAGGGAGGATGACACTAAAGCCAACTCGTAAGTCGATACACAACACTTTCAAAACAGAGAATGGAGACCGCGGGATTGTTTCCAATCCCTCTCCCACTTAGTATTTTACGATAAGGGATAACATGCATAAAATAATTAAGCATAATAAAAGCACGTAAAACACGTAAAAAGCATTTAACGTGGCCCCGATTATTATGGCCTTAAGTATTCTCCAATGCACGTCTCTTGGAACTTCATCTCGTTGCTCGTCTCGATCTCGGTCCACCACCGACTCGCTCGAGGGTCAAGAGACGAACTCCTCCCACTGGAGCCTCGTCTCGAGCCTCGTTGAGTCGTCCGTGGGGTCGAACGAACCCCAGCCCCGCTGCTGCCCGTCGCGAACACGGGGTGTGTTCGATGGCTGCCCGTTGCCGGTTCGCCCTCCTCGATCCTCGTTTCTCCGGGTTTTGGTCTCGTCTCGATCCACCAAAATTAGTAAGAAAAATTACAAGAATAAACTTACTAAAACCGGCATCGATCCTATACAAGGTGATCGACCCTATACATGTCCCGGATACAACGAAAAATAAATAAACCTAACGACTCAACCCGTCGTTTTTATCTATTACAAACAAGCAACGTTTTCCAAAAACAAACAATCTCGACAAGCCCGAGAGTTTAACAAACCACAACAAAATTATCATACAACATCCCATAATGTTGGCCATAATAATCGGGTTCATCCTGCATCACAAAACGTACGAACAATACAACAAACCGATAAACCGTCTCTGATACCAATTGTTGGAAATCGACTATCCGGGACACGTCCGTTCGAACCCTCGAACATCCGGACGTCCCCAATCAACTTCTGGAGGTCACCTCCGATCAGCCATGGCCGCCCGCCCAAGAGATCGCGCGTCCGCCGCAGCCGAAGCCGCGACTCACGATCTGCCCGGAGCAGGCGGCCGCCTGCCGCCCAGGCGGGCGCTCGCGCACCCGCGCAAGCGGGCGCTTGCTGCCCGAGCGGTCGCTCGCGACCCAGCGCGAGCGGGCGCCTGCCACCCAGGCGGGCGCTTGCCTGGTCCGAACAGCAGCGCGATGCTGCTGTTCCGGGCTATTTCCGATCCGTTTTTCTCCGTCCGGCCACCGATCCGGCGGTCCTCAACCGCCCAGAAGCCGAAGAAAATATACCTTGACCCCCGATTACCAATCGATGGTCCGTTGTATTATTACGTACGAGAAGAATCGAAAGAGATGCGGAAAAGGGTTTTCGATTCTTTACCTTTGATGCGTGATTCGGAGGAGCCGAATTGTTGAGACCTTAGAGCTTCTAACGTATGCCTCAGGCCCCGTCTCCAACCGTTGTGTGGGCAACGATCCGCTGGAGTTCTCCCGTCTATACTCTCTCTGTCTCAACCAGCGTAATGAATTATTCTCTAAGAATAATTATTATTGCGTTAACTTTTATTTTTAACAGAGAAAACTTTTAATTGCGCTAAGCAATTTATTTTTCTCTGATGAAAATAATTATTGCGGCGAATGTTAGGTTAAGAGAGGGTAAGGGAGGGGGTTTATATAGAGTTACGTTAGGGACCTTAGGTTAAATTAATTAAGGGCTAATTTGAAATATTAATTAACTTGGAATACTTAAAAGCAATTCCTTAACTAATCGATTTCAAATTTAATTATTATTAACTCCACTATAAAATAATAATTGAATTCCCGAAATTAATTTAATATTATTTCAACAATAATATTTCCGCCGAAATTACATATACGACTTTCCCCGTGTTTAAGATATCGAACGTCCACGAATTTATTTAATTACTAATAATTAAATTAATTCGTTTCTTATTATCCGAGACTAGTACCACTCATCCTTATTATCATGTGGAACAAATCCACCTGCAGGGTTTACATGATAAACTTTATGAGCTCATCTCGGGGACGTAATCAACCCGATAAACGGGACACGGTTTCCTGTCTATAATCTATAGCATGCCGTGCGTACAATTACGATTCCTAATTTACCGAGAATCTTGACTAATCAATTAGTCTCACTCATTGGCAAGTTAAAGAACCGAGAATTGGACACACGCACCTATAATTATATAGGGATTAGGAATTCGTATATCCGTAATATCTGAGGTCTAGTTCGATTACTTCGATTAGTATAAATCGAACGCCCTCCCGTGGTCCTGCTCAATACACCAAGTGTACGAGTATGACATGATAGTCAAGACCGACTATCTACCAGTCACACAACGACGTACCGATGGATTGTCCCTGTCCATCTAAGTCGTGAGCTACTGTTTGATAGTATACGAGTAACCGACAGTATGATCTTCCGCGTGTCTCCTCACGCCATACTGTCTACAACGTATATATCTAGGACTATTGCATAAAGTGCAATTATGCTTGAATCATATATCGAATTAAGGTATAGATAAAGAGTTCCGTATTTGCACTAAACTAGACATTTAGAATACAACTCCATCAACATGCATCCATGCAAGCCATGCATCCCATGCATGTGAATTAAATCCACGTAAATATTGATTCTAAATCAATATATATATATCAAGCATCGTACATCATCTTTGAGTTCGTGTGTGACCCTGTAGGTATGATTTATCGATCAATATTATATTGTTCCCAACAATTTAATATTATCAAATAATCATTTAACATCCATAGACGACCTTATGACTTTATCGATTGCACACGTAGGATCGAAGGACACATCCCAACAGGAGAGGGTATGGAAACATACCCATGGTCTCCATTGCTGCTCTCTTGGTGACTTTTATAAACTTTTGAAGTTTGTATAGATAAGTCATTGGAGGAGAGTTCTTGTAATTCCTCTTACGAGAAACATTGATTAAGTTTATCAAACAATGCCTAATTTGTCTTTCCAAAACTGATTTCAAGTCGACTCATTCTCACCCCGGGGAGTGGAATGGAGCCAAAGCCACTTGGTCATGTAGAGGACACAAATTAGAGACCTTCGTACCATTCTTTTATAGATGGATCGATTGTCTGCTCAGCTCCCTCATTTATGAGAGATAGGGTTGTTCGCATGGTGAGTCACTGGTTAGAAACTTCGAGTTTCACTTATGATTCTCCGCGTCTTGATTTACAAGATCGAATGGATCAAGTAATTGGATTTCAATTATATAAATCTTTTGGTGTAGTAAACGTCCACACGAACGTGGCTTGCTATACCGAATGGGATTTTAGAATAATTGATGTAGACAGTTATAGGGAATTGTGAGGGATTGCGAGTTATCGTAAACGTCCACACGAACGTGGCTTGCGGTGGCATAGCAATTCTAAACGATTCGCCTTAGTACTGAGTAATGGTTTACACTTAGGTACGCTTTATAGTATTCTTCCCAACGAAGTAACGCTATAATGATGTGTTGGAATTGTGTACTTAATGTCTAGATTTAAGTAACGCAAACTCACGATCCATTGCCATTAATCTATTTAATTAAATAAACAATTATTTGCGTTTAATTATTTATAATTAAATATATGCAAATCATAGTCCTGGATTTTATACGTTGTAGTTAGTATGGTGCAAGCATGGGCGCACAGAAGATCATACTATCGGTTACTCGTATTTAATCGAACAGTTGCTCACGACCTAGATGGACACGGACCAATCCATCGGTATAGTCGTTGTGTGAGAGAGAAAATAATTTATCTTAATTATTTTATCACACTTGTACACTTGGTGTATTGAGCGGATCTGCTTGAGATTTATCGATTAGGATTGCCGGCGATAATCGATTTAAGTCTCAGTGTATTTTATTCTTAATCCCCGATATTATTGCGGGTGTGTATATTTAATATAAGTGACTTTGATTTACCAAAGGAATTAACCGATTTAATTATTAGGTTGATTACCGGTTAAGTTGGGTCACTATATTTCATATATGACATGCCGTGAATAATTGACCGGAAAGTGTATCCCGTAAGGGTTGATAATATCCCCGAGATGAGTTCATAAGGAATTATTATGTAAACCCTGCAGGTGGATTCGTTCCGCATAATAATTAAGGTTGAATGGTACTAGTCTCGGATATAAGAGATGAATAAATTAATTAGCAATAAATTAATTTTATTCATGGATATTTATATCTTAAATACACGGAATAAATAATACTACCGGAGAAATATTATTTGATATAATATGGTTTAATATTGGGAGTGCAATTAATTTTATATAGTGGAAAATAGAATTAATTAATATTAATGGATTAATAGATTTGGGCTTGGGCTCAATTTAATCATTAATATTGGAAGCCCAATATTCCACCTCCTTAAGATCCCCTACGTAGCCTATAAAAGCACTACATGGTCTTCTCTATTCTCACAACTTGAAGATCACAATTCTAGAGAGAGAGAGAAAGTAGAAAGGAAGATCCATGGAGTTCGGTAGATCGTCGCCCACACGACGTCCGGGCTAGTGCAAGGAATACGTGGGAAGATCTCAAAGGTCATCAAATTGAGTTCTTCGTTTTTCCGAACAACGAGAACGAGGTAAATCGTAAAACCCTCTTTATGATTTTATCGTTTATTTATCGTGAGAATATCATGAACCAAGATCCGAGGACGAACCCCGGAAACGAGGATGAACCGGCGGTGGTGGTCGAACCACCGGACCGCGGCGGTTCGGATCCCCGTGGGGTAGTGCGCATGCACGATGCATAACCCTCGGCTGGACGCCGAGGGTGGCGGTCGAACCCTAGGGTTTCGACCGCCCGTGCTCACAAGGGAGGAGCCCCGGCTGGACGCCGGGGCACGCGATCGAGCTGGGCTCGATCGCCGGGCAGCCGCGTGGCTGGCCCGATCGCGGTCCGCTGGGCGGACCGCCCTCCGATGCGGCAGCGGCGAGTCGCCGGACTCGCCGCGGGAGGGGCTGCTACGAGCAGCCCCGGGGGTTTGCGTGAGCAACCCCAGCGATTGCCGTGAGCAATCGCGAGCCCCTCGCGGGGCTCGGCTAGGGCACGCGTGGGGTTATCCCCGCGTGGTGTTCTTGGTCGAGCCCGGTTCGCGTACGGTGGTTCGTGGTGGTTTCCGGCGAAAGGTTTTTCGATTGGATTGTCGGTTCCGCAATTTAGACAATCCGGATATTCGAAGAATTTCGGTCGGAATTAATTAGATAATTTATTTATTTAAATTTATTAATTCCGGGATATCGATTTCCAACAATTGGTATCAGAGCGTTGGTTTTAGTTCATGATATTTTTCGATAAATTGTTCTACCTTGCAGGGTTTCCGACTATTATGGCTAGATATAATTGTTCTTAATTATTGTCATAATATTATTCTTGATTATTAAACTCTCGGACATGTCGAGATTCGTTTTATGTGTGGTGAATGCTTGTAATAGTAAAAATTCGGGGGTTGACCGAATTTAGGATTTATTATTACGTTCTATTTTTTTCCGGAAAATGTATAGGGTCGATTTCATGTATAGAATCGATACCGGATAATGTAATTTTAATTCTTGTAATTTATTTACGTTGGTTCGATGCCGAAACGACCGCCGGAGAAGACGTGTGACGAAGAAGACGAAGAGGACAAAATCCGGGGGGTCGATCATCCCCATGATCGATCCCCATGAGGATCGATCGACCCCGGGCTGCCCTAGGGCTCTCGGCCACGCCGGCCACCAAGGGAGGTGGCGCGTGGGCCTAGGCCGGCGGCGGATGGTGGTAGTCGATGGTGCTGGGATTCGATGTCCCGGGTTATCAAAATTGCGGAACCGATAACCCGACCGAAAACCCGTCGCCGGAAAACGCACGAACACCAACTCATCCGCAGGAGTCCGACCTTTGGAGACTACGCGCCCGAAGACACGCAGCCCGCCCCCAGCCGATTTTCTCCCACGAGTCGGAAATTACGAACGCGAACACCACGCGAAGAACCGGGCTCGACGAGAGCATCGCCGCGGGATGAACCCGCGGCTAAACCCTAGCCGAACCCCATCGCGGGGTTCGCGATCGCCGTGCATGGCGATCGCCGGGGCTGTTCGGAACAGCCCCTTGGCGGTGAGTCCGGCGACTCACCGCCGCCATCCGACGGGAGGGGGACCACCAGTCGCGGCGCGAAGCCGCGACGGTCCCCGGCGATCGAACTAGGGTTCGATCGCCCCAGCCGCGGCGTCCAGCCGCGGCCTTCTCCCTTTGCGCGCACCACCGGCGGAGGGAGGCCGGGGGGTTCGATCCGCCGTGGCACCAGCCCACGGCCGAACCCCCAGCGATCGACTTCACGTCGATCGCTCGCCCCGGCGTCCAGCCGGGGCTCCCCTCATGCCCGCGCGCCGGCGGTCGAACCCTAGGGTTCGGCCGCCCCTTGTTCGATCCCGACGAGGATCGCGAGATCCCCGTATCCCGGTCTCGACGTTCCCGGATCGTCTTGTTCATGTATGCATCACGATTAAAACAACGCACATAATCAAAGAAGGGGGTTCTCGATTATACCTTCGAATCGTTGTACGGAGAAACGAATTCGGTTGACGACCTTGTGATCTTCCCGCGTATTCCTTGCACTTCCGTTCGAACGTCGGGTGGGCGACGAGCTATCGAACTCTATGGATCTTCCTCACTCTCCAAGACTTTTAGTTGGCGTAACTTAGGTTGTGAAAAGTGAAGACCATGTAGTGCTTATATAGGCTACGTAGGGGATCATAAGGAGAATAAATATTGGGCTTCAATATTGAAAATTAAATTGGGTCCAACCCAAATCCATTAATTCTTATCAATATTAATTTTATTTATTTTCCACTATATAAATAAAATTGCACTCCCAATATTATTCCATATTATATCAAATAATATTTCTCCATCTTAGTATTATTTATTCCGTGTATTTAAGATTTAAATATCCATGAATAAATTTATTTATTGCTCAATAAATAATATTCATATCTTATATCCGAGACTAGTACCGTTCAACCTTTATTATTGTGCGGAACGAATCCACTCATGAGGTTTACACAATAATTCCTTATGAACTCATCTCGGGTATATTATCAACCCTTCCGGGATACACTTTCCCGTCAAGTATTCACGGCATGTCATATAAAAAATATAGCGACCCAATTTTACCGGTAATTAACCCAATAATTAAATCGGTTAATTCCTTTGGAAAATCAAAGCCTCTAGTATTAAATATACACACCCGCAATAATATCAGGGATTAAGAATAAAATACTCCGAGATTTAAATTGATTATCTTAGGCAATCCTAATCAATAAATCTCAAGCTGATCCGCCCAATACACCAAGTGTACAAGTGTGATAAAATAATTAAGACAAATTATTTTCTCTCTCACACAACGACTATACCGATGGATTGGTCCGTGTCCATCTAGGTCGTGAGCAACTGTTTGATTAAATACGAGCAACTGATAGTATGATCTTCCGTGTGGGCCAGACACACCATACTAACTATAACGTATAAAATCCAGGACTATATTTTTGCATAATTAATAATAATTAATTGCAAATAATTGTTTATTAATTAAATAGGTTAAATACCATGACCGGGAGTTTACCGGTACTTAAATCTAGACATTAAGTACACAACTCCAACAATCTCCCACTTGTACTAAGGTCTAGTCATTTCCTCCAAACTCCCGACTCCCATACTCATCACGTGCTTAATTTATACTTTCCAGAAGTATTATGTGAGTGAGCAATCTAGGTTGCCGCTCTGAAGTTGTCTTGGTGACTACTGCGTCGTCTCTCTGACGATGACTCGTATCAGGTGGTACTGGCTCTATGTGTTATCATCACCTTTTTTGAACTTATGACTTCTTCCAGTTCTCCACGCACCGCTATTTACATAGCCTTTGGTGAACCAAGAATCATATCCAAGTTCAGAGGTTACTCCGGAACCTAACCAAAACTTCCGCTGCCTCTGAGGCTGCTATTCGGTTTATGATAGAGTCCGAGAAGCATTACGCTTATCACTCTTTCATCCTTAGGTTCCACCTCTTCTAAAAGGTGAACACATAGCCTGATATCGACTTACACTGGTCCTTTCTCTGATCTTGGATCTGAGAAACTGTAATCTAAGAAGATTTCGTATTGCTAGTAATCCAGTACTTCCAAGTACTTTACAGCATTCGAATATTTCTTATCCAGATTACTTTGATATCCTCCCACTACGCTAACCGCATAGTTGATATCAGGTTCTTGTTTTTCAACATTGCATCTACAAAGCTCTCCACACTCGAAGTGTAGGTAACTGCTTTGTCCATATCTATCTCCTTCATGTGTTCGAAACACATATCTTTAGATAGATGTATTCTGTTCTAGAAAGGCAATAACCTTTCTCAGAATTGTGCATGTTTAAAACAACCCATAATCATATAAGATATCTTAAGAGAAGTGCAATTGTTCTTATCTAGAGATCGAAAGATTTCTAAGAACATGATCCAACTTCATCTTAATCTTATATCTCGATTTATTTAGACAACCTCTATTTTATGTCTGACAACACTTTTACATTGTTGCCAACGATGAAGTGTTATCTACACAAAATTCCGAGAAACACCACCCTTGTTTCCATCACGTCTCTAACACACCTTTCCTTGCCTTTTGATGAATCCATAGAATGGACTATCTCATCAATTCGCAAGTTCCTATGCAGAACTAGGGATCGATTTCATGTATACTAGATCCAGAGTTTAAAACTCCTCCAGTCTTATGAACATCTCCGGTTGGTTAACAACCTCCCACTGCAATGGCGTTCCGGTGTATAACAGTAATAACATTAGGTGCAGTTAGTGGTGTACTGCTACTCGGTCAGGCTGGTTCTCAGTCTCTCCTTTCCTCATTTTTAAAGTACTTTGTCAGTTAGGGCATTGTAGTCCATCTAATAGTCTTCTCCAAGAACCGGGCGAGGACACCCATCTGGTTCGCAGTACTATTGAACTTACAATTACTTGTTCTTCTAGGATATTCTACAACCATATAAAATGTGCCGTTGTATCCTGAAAATATCCATAGAACATAGGTAGTTCCGAACAAACTTGTCCTTTTACTATTAGAATCTCATCTCTTATTTCTGACACACCATGTCTACACATCAGTGTATGGTATAGTCGTTTGAGATTTAATCTCAATCTTTGATTTATGCAATGTCTTATTCGGATAGGTGATAGCCTCCGCGAACAAGTCGCAGGCTTTCAATGAATATACTTTGAAGGATCCCCATAATGGCTTTGTGTTGAAAACACTCCGCTTTTATGGCACAACAAGTAGTCTAATCCATCTTCGAGTATTCTTGAAAGAATGACTCGTACCTTCTCTAATTACACATACCGCATTAATCATCATTTTCTATACTTGTCCGAATTCCATCCTTTATCAGAAAGGTTAACTTAGTCGTATCATCTATCAAGATCGATTCTCAGGTCGGGAGGTCCATTCCTCCAACTATAATTGATCAAGTCAATTTCGACCTTTTGAATCCCTTTTGAATAGATACTACCAAGTTCAAGAGTTCACAAGTATAATGATTAATAAGAGAAATACATCTAGTAAAATAAGTTATACATAACGGTTTGTTGCATCGTGGTAGACTAAGGATTCATCATTCACGTATTGCTATCTAATGTACCATAATAGATATCACCATTATTTCTTATCCAAACCATCAAATGATTAAAGAAATAAAATATCCATTAATAATAAAGAAAGCCAGAACGAAGTTCCTTTTCAAAATAAAGGGGTACATAAGCAATAACTGAAATGAAAACTTAAAACAGATAAATGTCTTCCACTGCAACCGCTGCTACCCCAACAGCTTTGCCCATGTAGACTCGAACTCTTCTTCTCTAAGTCGCCGGGTTTTCTGGAACCCCTGCATTTAAGAAATGCACATACCGTCAGTGGTTCCATATCTACACACCAGAATTCTGGTAGATAATACCGCTGACTATGTTTTTACGACTAAAGAAAAATTCGTACCTCTGAGAGGACATTCAGACTTCCAGTGTCCAGACTTCTTGCATCGGAAGCACAAGCCCTTTGGCTTGCTAGTCCCCACTCGTGGTCCATTCCTCTTGGCACCACTGGGTTTCATGGCTTGCTTCCTTTTCTTGCCCCTACCTCCAATAGCTTTCAAGCTTTTGGGCCTGGTAGTTACAAGCGCTTGAGACTTGCCCTTCTTGTAGATCCCCTCTGCCGCCTTCAGTTCAGTCAGGAGTTGCGCAAGAGTATAAGATAGTTTACCCATATTATAACTCATACGAAACTGCTCAAAACTAGGGGTCAGAGACTGGAGTATGATGTCGACTTGCGTCTCACCATCAATCATAGCTCCTAGGACCTCCAATTCATTCAACAGACTCATCATCTTGAGAACGTGCTCCTCGACAGGCGTTCCTTCAGACTGAGTAGTTGACATGAGGACTCTCATGGCATCTTGCCTACCCGCACGGTCATGATGCCCAAACATCTCCTTGAGGTTAAATAACATATCCTCGGCAGTGTTCATCGACTGATGCTGGGTTTGGAGCACATTTGACATGGAAGCCAAAATATAGCACCTAGCCATTTCATCAGCCTTTTTCCACTTCCGATATGCTTCTTTTTCCTCATCAGTTGAGGCGGCCGTAGGTTCAGCAGGGCATTGCTCATAGAGTACAAACTTGTACTCTTCAGCAGTCAGGACAATGTCTAAATTTCTCTTCCAATCAATGTAGTTTGGACCAGTGAGTTTTTGTTCCTTGAGTATCATAGAAAGTGGATTCATAGCTATTCTCTAAACCTATAAGCACATGTAAACAAACAATCAATTTAATGTCCGACATTATCTCCCTCAAATAATATCATTAAATTACTAATTGCGCCTAAAATCCCATCAGGTAAGGCAAGCCACGTTCGTGTGGACGTTTACCCACCCAAATGATTTAGCAATTAGGTTTTCTTCGGTCGTACATCATTATAGCGTTACTTCGTTGGGAAGAATACTACAAAGCGTACCTAAGTGTAAACCACCACTCAGTACTAAGGTGAATTGTTTAGAATTGTTATGTCACCGCAAGCCACGTTCGTGTGGACGTTTACGATAACTCGCAATCCCTCACAATCTCCTATAACTGTCTTCATCAATTATTCTAAAATCCCTTTCAGTATAGCAAGCCACGTTCGTGTGGACGTTTACTACACCAAATAGATTTATATAATTGAAATCCAATTACTTGATCCATTTGATTTCGTAAATCAAGACTCGGAGAATCCTAAGTGAAACTCGAAGTTTCTAACCAGTGATTCACCATGCGAACGACCCTATCTCTCATAAATGAGGGAGCCGAGCAGACAAACGACCCACCTATCAAAGAATGGTACGAAGGTCTCTAATTTGTGTCCTCTACATGACCAAGTGGCTCTGGCTCCATTCCACTCCCCGGGGTGAGAATGAGTCGACTTGAAGTCAGTTTTGGAAAGACAAATTAGGCATTGTTTGATAAACTTGATCAATGTTTCTTGTAAAAGGAATTACAAGAATTCTCCTCCAATGACTTGTCTATATGAACTTCAAAAGTCCATAAAAGTCACCAAGAGAACAGTGATGGAGACCATGGGAATGTTTCCATCCCCTCTCCCACTTAGCTTTTTACGATAAAGGGATACGCTATCTAGTGCATAAAAATAAACACATATAGCATGCATGAAAGCAATAAAGCACATAGGTCACATAGTCAAAATAATGCTAGAGAAATTATTTTCCCGACTATCATGGCTTTATCTTCATATGCATCCTCTAGTCTTCAGTCTTCGTTTCTTGAATGTTCCATGTGACGAGAATATTAATTTCCAATATTTAAATCTATTTATTTTCAATTAATCCAAAAGTTACTTAATTCGAAAATTAAGTCAATTGAATATATCAAAAATAAAATTAAATATTATTAATATTTTTATTTATTTATTTTCCTATCTAGTTCTATTAAATCTCTAGAATAATCTATCCAATTAAAAAATTGGAATATTCTAGAAGATATCTATAATAGAACAAGGAAATAAAATAAATTAGGACTCACTACTTTCCAAATTTATTTTTATTCCTAATCCATGAATATTCCCATGAGTAGGAACAATCAAATAGGAAAAATAAATTTAGTACTAAATTAATTTAAATTTCCAATCTATGATTAATTCCATGAAGGAAATAAATCAATAGAAATAAAATTAATTTAAATTAATTCTTTTCCTAATCCATGAGAGTTTCCAAAAGGAGAACGCTCAAATAGGAAAAATCCGAATTAATTTGGAAAGTAAATTTCGGGCGTGGACAGCATGGGGTGGGAGTCCCCACGCCACCATCGACCCACACCTAGGAGGCGGCCGGCCACCTATACCGGCGGCTCCTCCATGTGAGGGTCGATCGACCCTTATGGATTTACCATGGGGTTGGTCGATCCGAGCCCTAGTTCCCTCTCGTCATCTCGTCTTCTCCGGCGGTCTCGATTCATCGATCCAATCGCAAAATAAATTACAATAATCTAAATTACAATTCCGGTATCGATTCTATACATGAAATCGACCCTATACATTTTCCGGAAAATAAAGTGCGTAATAATAAATCCTAAATTCGGTCAACCCCCGAATTTTTACTATTACAAACATTCAACCACACAAAAACGAATCTCGACATGTCCGAGAGTTTAATAATCATGATAATAAAATTAACAAAATTAAATTAACCATGATAGCCGGAAATCCTGCAAGGTAGAACAATAATCGAATACATACATGAACCCGAAACCAAACGCTCTGATACCAGTTGCTGGGATTCGATGTCCCGGGTTATCAAAATTGCGGAACCGATAACCCGACCGAAAACCCGTCGCCGGAATACGCACGAACACCAACTCATCCGCAGGAGTCCGACCTTTGGAGACTACGCGCCCGAAGACACGCAGCCCGCCCCCAGCCGATTTTCTCCCACGAGTCGGAAATTACGAACGCGAACACCACGCGAAGAACCGGGCTCGACGAGAGCATCGCCGCGGGATGAACCCGCGGCTAAACCCTAGCCGAACCCCATCGCGGGGTTCGCGATCGCCGTGCATGGCGATCGCCGGGGCTGTTCGGAACAGCCCCTTGGCGGTGAGTCCGGCGACTCACCGCCGCCATCCGACGGGAGGGGGACCACCAGTCGCGGCGCGAAGCCGCGACGGTCCCCGGCGATCGAACTAGGGTTCGATCGCCCCAGCCGCGGCGTCCAGCCGCGGCCTTCTCCCTTTGCGCGCACCACCGGCGGAGGGAGGCCGGGGGGTTCGATCCGCCGTGGCACCAGCCCACGGCCGAACCCCCAGCGATCGACTTCACGTCGATCGCTCGCCCCGGCGTCCAGCCGGGGCTCCCCTCATGCCCGCGCGCCGGCGGTCGAACCCTAGGGTTCGGCCGCCCCTTGTTCGATCCCGACGAGGATCGCGAGATCCCCGTATCCCGGTCTCGACGTTCCCGGATCGTCTTGTTCATGTATGCATCACGATTAAAACAACGCACATAATCAAAGAAGGGGGTTCTCGATTATACCTTCGAATCGTTGTACGGAGAAACGAATTCGGTTGACGACCTTGTGATCTTCCCGCGTATTCCTTGCACTTCCGTTCGAACGTCGGGTGGGCGACGAGCTATCGAACTCTATGGATCTTCCTCACTCTCCAAGACTTTTAGTTGGCGTAACTTAGGTTGTGAAAAGTGAAGACCATGTAGTGCTTATATAGGCTACGTAGGGGATCATAAGGAGAATAAATATTGGGCTTCAATATTGAAAATTAAATTGGGTCCAACCCAAATCCATTAATTCTTATCAATATTAATTTTATTTATTTTCCACTATATAAATAAAATTGCACTCCCAATATTATTCCATATTATATCAAATAATATTTCTCCATCTTAGTATTATTTATTCCGTGTATTTAAGATTTAAATATCCATGAATAAATTTATTTATTGCTCAATAAATAATATTCATATCTTATATCCGAGACTAGTACCGTTCAACCTTTATTATTGTGCGGAACGAATCCACTCATGAGGTTTACACAATAATTCCTTATGAACTCATCTCGGGTATATTATCAACCCTTCCGGGATACACTTTCCCGTCAAGTATTCACGGCATGTCATATAAAAAATATAGCGACCCAATTTTACCGGTAATTAACCCAATAATTAAATCGGTTAATTCCTTTGGAAAATCAAAGCCTCTAGTATTAAATATACACACCCGCAATAATATCAGGGATTAAGAATAAAATACTCCGAGATTTAAATTGATTATCTTAGGCAATCCTAATCAATAAATCTCAAGCTGATCCGCCCAATACACCAAGTGTACAAGTGTGATAAAATAATTAAGACAAATTATTTTCTCTCTCACACAACGACTATACCGATGGATTGGTCCGTGTCCATCTAGGTCGTGAGCAACTGTTTGATTAAATACGAGCAACTGATAGTATGATCTTCCGTGTGGGCCAGACACACCATACTAACTATAACGTATAAAATCCAGGACTATATTTTTGCATAATTAATAATAATTAATTGCAAATAATTGTTTATTAATTAAATAGGTTAAATACCATGACCGGGAGTTTACCGGTACTTAAATCTAGACATTAAGTACACAACTCCAACAGATGGTGGGGGTGGTGTGGGGTCTCCCAACCCATGCTACTCCTACCAAGATCCTACTTTCCTATTTGATTCGGTTTTCCTATTTGAGTGTTCTTAATTTTAGGAACTCTCATGGAATAGGAAAAGAATTAATTTGGAATTAATTTATTTTTCCTATTTAATTATTCCTTTATGGAATTTTTAATGGATTAGGAAAATAATTAATTTGGAAAGTTTTGAAAGTCCTTAATTAATTTTTCCTATTTAATTATTCCTTTATGGAATTTTTAATAGATTAGGAAAGGAATTAATTTGGAAGGATTAGGAGTCCTAATTTATTTTATTTCCTTATTCTATTATAGAAGTCTTCTAGAATATTCCGAGTTTGACTTGGATGGGATTCTAGAGATTTAATAGAATTAGATAGGAAAATAAAAATAAATAAAAATATTAATAATATTTGATTTTATTTTTGATATATTCGATTGACTTAATTTTCGAATTAAGTAACTTTTGGATTAATTGAAAATAAATAGATTTAAATATTGGGATTAATATTCTCGTCACATGGAGCATTCAAGAACGAAGACTGAAGACTAGAAGATGCGTACGGGGATGCGATAAAGCCATAATAGTCGGAAAATAATATTCTAGTATTATTTTGACTATGTGATAATATTCTATGTGCTTTATTTCATGTATGCATGCTTATGTGTATTTAATTATGCATTAGATAGCGTATCCCTTTATTGTAAAAAGCTAAGTGGGAGAGGGTATGGAAACATACCCATGGTCTCCATTGCTGCTCTCTTGATGACTTTTATAAACTTTTGAAGTTTATATAGATAAGTTATTGGAGGAGAGTTCTTGTAATTCCTCTTACAAGAAACATTGATTAAGTTTATCAAACAATGCCTAATTTGTCTTTCCAAAGCTGATTTCAAGTCGACTCATTCTCACCCCGGGGAGTGGAATGGAGCCAAAGCCACTTGGTCATGTAGAGGACACAAATTAGAGACCTTCGTACCATTCTTTTATAGATGGATCGATTGTCTGCTCGGCTCCCTCATCTAATGAGGGATAGGGTTGTTCGCATGGTGAATCACTGGTTAGAAACTTCGAGTTTCACTTATGATTCTCCGCGTCCTGATTTACAAGATCGAATGGATCAAGTAATTGGATTTCAATTATATAAATCTTTTGGTATAGTAAACGTCCACACGAACGTGGCTTGCTATACTGAATGGGATTTTGGAATAATTGATGTAGACAGTTATAGGGAATTGTGAAGGATTGCGAGTTATCGTAAACGTCCACACGAACGTGGCTTGCGGTGACGTAGCAATTCTGAACGATTCACCTCAGTACTGAGTAATGGTTTACACTTAGGTACGCTTTATAGTATTCTTCCCAACGAAGTAACGCTATAATGATGTACGACCAAAGCAAATCTAATTGCTAAATCATTTGGGTGGGTAAAACGTCCACACGAACGTGGCTTGCTTTACCTGATGGGATTTTAGATGTGATTAGTGGTTTAATGATATTATTTGAGGGAGATAATATCGGAGATTAAATCGATTGTTTGTTGTTATATGTGCTCATAGATTAGGACATGGCTTTGAACCCACTTTATGTGATACTTGAGGAATTTAACTCACTGGTCCCTAAATGTATTGATTGGAATAGAGATCTAGACATTGCCTAGACTGTTAAAGAGTACAAGTTTGTACTCAGTGAGCTTTGTTCTCCCGAACCTACTAATGTCTCGACTGTTGAGGAAATAACTGATTTTATCATGTTCAAACTCAAGGAGATGTTTAGACATGACATAGGCGGCTAGACAAGAAGCGATGAGGATACTCATAAAGGCCAGTCGCTTAGAGGAAACGCTTAAACACGTTTCTGAGATGATCGACCTTTTTAGACGAGTTGAGACGGAAATCGCAAGCTCTTGTAGCTAATGTCAAAGGTTTCGAGCCTAAGGGCAAAATCGGGGGAAAGGAAAAGCAAGCAAAGAAACCCAGTGGTCCTAAGTTTCTTAGATCACGAGATGGGGCGAGAAAGCCAATAGGCTAGTGTTCTCGATGCAAACAGTCTAGGTACTGGAAGTCTGATTATCCTCTCAAAGAAAGTACGAAATTTTCTTTAGTCGTAAAACATAGTCAGTGGTATTATCTACCGGAACCTGGTGAGTAGATATGGAACCACTGACGGTATGTGCATTTTAAATGCAGAGGTTCCAGGAAACCTAACGACTTTGAAAAGAAAAGATCGTAGTCTACATGGGCAATGCTGTGGAGGAGGCAGCTGTTGCAATGGAGGACGTTTTATAGGATTTCATTTTGAGTTATTGCTTTTATGTACCTTAAATATTAGAAAGAACTTTGTTCTGGATTTCTAATGAATGGATATTTTATTTCTTTTAATCATTTGATGGTTATAAGAAGAAATAATGATAGTATCTATTCTGGTACGTTGGCTAGCAATATATAAATGATGAATCCTGAGTCCACCATGATGCAACGAACCGTAGTATTAAGCTCGTTTTACTAATAAGAGATTTCTTTATCAATTATACATGTGGATTCTTATGCTGAGTCATGTTTATTCAAATAAGAAGTTCAAAGGTCGAAAATTGATTTTGATCAATTAAGTTGAGGGAGTGGACCTTCCGACCTAAGAATCTAATTTGGAAGATAATATGACTAAGCAATCCTTTATGGATATAAGATGTAAGATCCGGACAAGTATAAGAATTGATTGACTCTGATGTATGCAGACCTATGTCTACTCAGACAATAAGGTACGAGTATTTCATTTGATGATTACTCGAGAAATGGATTAGAATACCTGATGTGCCACAAAAGCAAGTGTTTTGACAAGTCAATGGACACTAAGCAATTGTGGAGAACCATCAAGGTATATTCATTTGTAGCCTGCGATTTGATCGCGGAGGCAAGTACCTGTCTAAGGAATGCATGGCATACTGATCAGAGATTGGGATTTGATCCCAAATGACTACACCATACACTGTAGTGTAGAAATGGTATGTCTTAAACAAGAAATGGAACTCTTATAGGAATGGTAAAATCATGAGTTATACGGAACTACCTGTGTTCTATGGATATGTCTGGAAACAACGGTGCATTCAAATGCGGTTGTAGAAAGTCCTAGAAGAACAAAAGATGTGTGTTCAATAGTTCTATGAACCAGAAGGACGTTATTAGTTCTAACGCCCGGTTCTTAGAGGAAGACTATTAGATGAACCACAAGCCCAAACTGACGTAATACTTTGAAATGAGAGAGAAAGATTAAGACTTAGAACCAGCCGAACCGAGTAGCGGTACACCACTAACTGCACCTACTGTTATCACTGTTTATACACCGGAACGCCATTGTAGTGGGAGGTTGTGGGACAACCGAAGATATTCATAAGACTAGGAGAGTCTTCGGACTCTGGACCTAGTATACATGAAATCGATCCCTAGATCTACATGAAGGCCGTACTAGATCTAAATGTGCCTTCTTGGAGAGCAATAAGGATTATTGCTAAGAGGCGAGATCATTTAGAGTACAAGCTTAGTTGATCCATTTATGGATTGAAACAAAGCATTGAGTTCGTGGTACTTGCAAATTGATGAGATAGTCCATTTTATGGATTCATCAAAAGCATAGACGAATCGTGTGTATGGGAAACGTGATGGAAACAAGGTGGTGTTTCTCGGAGGTTTTATGTAGATAACATTTTATCATTGGCAACAATGTAAAGATGTTGTCAGACATAAAATGATGGTTGTCTAGAAAAATCGATATATGAGATGAAGAAGAAGTTAGAGCATGTTCTTAAGATCTAGGATCTCAAGAAAAGAACATTGTACTTCTCCTAGACATCTTACATATATATGATTATGGTTCGTTTTAACATGCAAGATTCCGAGAAAGGTTCGTTACCTTTCAGAAACGGAATGCATCTATCTAAGGATATGTGTTTTGGAACACAAAAGGAGATAGAAGCAATAAAAGCAGTTTCCTACACTTTGAGTGTGGAAAGCTTAATAAATGCAATGTTGGAAACAAGAACCCGATATCGGCTATGCGGTGAGCATAGTGGGAGGATATCAAGGTAATCCTGGAAAGGAATATTCGACTGCTGTAAAAGTACTTTCGAAGTACTATTCTAGACTACGAAGCAGACGAGTTTTTCCTTTGGATTACATTCTCTTAGATTTCTAATCAAATGAGGACCAGTGTAAGTCGATATCAGGCTATGTGTTTCACTATTGAAGGAGAAGGAGTTTTAACATGGAAGAGTGATAAGCACGATGCTTTTCGGACTCTGCCATGAGTAACCAAATAGCGGCCTCAGAGGCAGCGGAAGTTTTGGTATAGCTCCGGGATAATCTCTGGGACTTAGATGTGATTCTTAATTTGCCAAAGGCTATGTAAATAGCGGTGCAATGGCAAATGGTAAGAAATCACAAGTCCATAAGTGTAAGATAACACCTAGTGCAAGTACCACCTGATACGAGTCATCGTCGAGGGAGACGACGCTGTAGTCACCAAGAAAACTTCAGAGCGACAACCTAGAGTGCTCATTCACATAGTACTTCTTGGAAGTACAACTTAAGCACGTGATGAGTATGGGAGTCGGGAGTTTGGAGGAAATGACTAGACATTAGTACAAGTGGGAGATTGTTGGAATTGTGTACTTAATGTCTAGATTTAAGTAACGCAAACTCACGATCCATTGCCATTAATCTATTTAATTAAATAAACAATTATTTGCGTTTAATTATTTATAATTAAATATATGCAAATCATAGTCCTGGATTTTATACGTTGTAGTTAGTATGGTGCAAGCATGGGCGCACAGAAGATCATACTATCGGTTACTCGTATTTAATCGAACAGTTGCTCACGACCTAGATGGACACGGACCAATCCATCGGTATAGTCGTTGTGTGAGAGAGAAAATAATTTATCTTAATTATTTTATCACACTTGTACACTTGGTGTATTGAGCGGATCTGCTTGAGATTTATCGATTAGGATTGCCGGCGATAATCGATTTAAGTCTCAGTGTATTTTATTCTTAATCCCCGATATTATTGCGGGTGTGTATATTTAATATAAGTGACTTTGATTTACCAAAGGAATTAACCGATTTAATTATTAGGTTGATTACCGGTTAAGTTGGGTCACTATATTTCATATATGACATGCCGTGAATAATTGACCGGAAAGTGTATCCCGTAAGGGTTGATAATATCCCCGAGATGAGTTCATAAGGAATTATTATGTAAACCCTGCAGGTGGATTCGTTCCGCATAATAATTAAGGTTGAATGGTACTAGTCTCGGATATAAGAGATGAATAAATTAATTAGCAATAAATTAATTTTATTCATGGATATTTATATCTTAAATACACGGAATAAATAATACTACCGGAGAAATATTATTTGATATAATATGGTTTAATATTGGGAGTGCAATTAATTTTATATAGTGGAAAATAGAATTAATTAATATTAATGGATTAATAGATTTGGGCTTGGGCTCAATTTAATCATTAATATTGGAAGCCCAATATTCCACCTCCTTAAGATCCCCTACGTAGCCTATAAAAGCACTACATGGTCTTCTCTATTCTCACAACTTGAAGATCACAATTCTAGAGAGAGAGAGAAAGTAGAAAGGAAGATCCATGGAGTTCGGTAGATCGTCGCCCACACGACGTCCGGGCTAGTGCAAGGAATACGTGGGAAGATCTCAAAGGTCATCAAATTGAGTTCTTCGTTTTTCCGAACAACGAGAACGAGGTAAATCGTAAAACCCTCTTTATGATTTTATCGTTTATTTATCGTGAGAATATCATGAACCAAGATCCGAGGACGAACCCCGGAAACGAGGATGAACCGGCGGTGGTGGTCGAACCACCGGACCGCGGCGGTTCGGATCCCCGTGGGGTCGTGCGCATGCACGATGCATAACCCTCGGCTGGACGCCGAGGGTGGCGGTCGAACCCTAGGGTTTCGACCGCCCGTGCTCACAAGGGAGGAGCCCCGGCTGGACGCCGGGGCACGCGATCGAGCTGGGCTCGATCTCCGGGCAGCCGCGTGGCTGGCCCGATCGCGGTCCGCTGGGCGGACCGCCCTCCGATGCGGCAGCGGCGAGTCGCCGGACTCGCCGCGGGAGGGGCTGCTACGAGCAGCCCCGGGGGTTTGCGTGAGCAACCCCAGCGATTGCCGTGAGCAATCGCGAGCCCCTCGCGGGGCTCGGCTAGGGCACGCGTGGGGTTATCCCCGCGTGGTGTTCTTGGTCGAGCCCGGTTCGCGTACGGTGGTTCGTGGTGGTTTCCGGCGAAAGGTTTTTCGATTGGATTGTCGGTTCCGCAATTTAGACAATCCGGATATTCGAAGAATTTCGGTCGGAATTAATTAGATAATTTATTTATTTAAATTTATTAATTCCGGGATATCGATTTCCAACATGATGTACGACCGAAGCAAATCTAATTGCTAAATCATTTGGGTGGGTAAACGTCCACACGAACGTGGCTTGCCTTACCCGATGGGATTTTAGATGTGATTAGTGGTTTAATGATATTATTAGAGGGAGATAATATCGGATATTAAATCGATTGTTTGTTATTATATGTGCTCATAGATTATGGATGGCTTTGAACCCACTTTATGTGATGCTTAAGGAATTTAACTCATTGGTCCCTGAATGTATTGATTGGAATAGAGATCTAGACATTGCCTAGACTGTTAAAGAGTACAAGTTTGTACTCAGTGAGCTTTGTTCTCCCGAACCTACTAATGTCTCGACTGTTGAGGAAAGAACTGATTTTATCATGTTCAAACTCAAGGAGATGTTTAGACATGACATAGGCGGCTAGACAAGAAGCGATGAGGATACTCATAAAGGCCAGTCGCTTCGAGGAAACGCTTAAACACGTTTTTGAAATGATTGACCTTTTAGACGAGTTGAGACGGAAATCGCAAGCTCTTGTAGCCAATGCCAAAGGTTTCGAACCTAAGGGCAAAACCGGGGGATAGGAAAAGCAAGCAAAGAAACCCAGTGGTCCTAAGATGGGGCGAGAAAGCCAATAGGCTAGTGTTCTCGATGCAAACAGTCTAGGTACTGGAAGTCTGATTATCCTCTCAAAGAAAGTACGAAATCTTCTTTAGTCTTAAAACATAGTCAGTGGTATTATCTACCGGAACCTGGTGTGTAGATATGGAACCATTGACGGTATGCGCATTCTAAATGCGAGGGTTCCAGGAAACCCGACGACTTGGAAAAGAAGAAATCGTAGTCTACATGGGCAATGCTGTTGAGGAGGCAGCTGTTGCAGTGGAAGACAATTATAGGGTTTCATTTTGAGCTATTGCTTTTATGTACCTTTAGAAAGAACTTTGTTCTGGATTTCTAATGAATGGATATTTTATTTCTTTTAATCATCTGATGGTTATAAGAAGAAATAAAGATAGTATCTATTCTGGTACATTAGCTAGCAATATATAAATGATGAATCCTGAGTCCACCACAGTGCAACGAACCGTAGTACAAAAATCGTTTTACTAATAAGAGATTTCTTTATTAAATCGATTATACTTGTGGATTCTTATGCTAAATCATGTTTATTCAAATAAGAAGTTCAAAGGTCGAAAATTGATATTTGATCAATTAAGTTGAAGGAGTGGACCTTCCGACCTAAGAATCTAATTTGGAAGATAACATGACTAAGCAATCCTTTATGGATATAAGATATAAGATCCGGACAAGTATAAGAATTTATTGACTCTGATGTGTGCAGACCTTTGTTTACTCAGACAATAAGGTACGAGTACTTCATTTTATGATTACTCGAAAGAATGGATTAGCATACCTGATGTGCCACAAAAGCAAAGTGTTTTGACAAGTCAATGGACACAAAGCTATTGTGGGGAACCATCATGGTATATCCATTGAAAGCCTGCGATCTAATCGCGGAGGCAAGTGGCTGTCTGAGGAATGCATGGCATACTGATCAGAGATTGGGATTTGATCCCAAATGACTACACCATACACTCTTGTGTAGAAATGGTGTGTCGGAAATAAGAAGTGGAACTCTTATAGAAATAGTAAAAGCATGAGTTATACGGAACTACCTATGTTCTATGGGTATGTCTGGAAACAACGGTGCATTCAATGCGGTTGTAGAATATCCTGGAAGAACAAAAGTTGTGTGTTCAATAGTACTATGAACCAGAAGGACGTTAGTTCTAACGCCCGGTTCTTAGAGGAAGACTATTAGATGAACCACAAGCCCAAAGTGACGTAATGCTTTGAATGAGAGAAAACGATAAGGACTTAGAACCAGCCGAACCGAGTAGCGGTACACCACTGACTGCACCTACTGTTATTACTGTTTATACACCGGAATGCCGTTGTAGTGGGAGGTTGTATGACAACCGAAGATATTCATAAGACTAGGAGAGTCTTCGGACTCTGGACCTAGTATACATGAAATCGATCCCTGGATCTACATAGAGGCAGTACTAGATCTAAATGTGCTCTCTTAGAAAGCAATAAGGTTTATTGCTAAGAGGCAAGATCATTTAGAGTACAAGCTTAGTTGATCCATTTATGGATTGGAACAAAGCATTGAGTTCGTGGTACTTGCAAGTTGATGAGATAGTCCATTTTATGGATTCATCAAAGCATAGACGAATAGTGTGTATTGGAAACGTGATGGAAACAAGGTGGTGTTTCTCGGGTTTTTATGTAGATAACATTTTATCATTGGCAACAATGTAAAGATGTAATCAGACATGAAATGATGGTTGCCTGGATAAATCATTATGAAAGATATAGGAAGAAGTTGTACTTCTCCTGGACATCTTACATATATATGATTATAGTTCGTTTTAACATGCAAAATTCCGAGAAAGGTTCGTTACCTTTCAGATACGGAATGCATCTATCTAAGGATATGTGTTTTGGAACACAAAATGAGATAGAAGCAATGAAAGCAGTTTCCTGCACTTCGAGTGTGGAAAGCTTGATAAATGCGATGTTAAAAACGAGAACCTGATATCTGCTATGCGGCTAGTATAGTGGGAGGATATCAAGGTAATCCTGGAAAGGAATACTCGACTGCTGTAATGAACATTTTAAGTACTTTCGAAGTATTGAAAACTATGTTCTGGATTACGGAGCAGACAAGCTCTTCCTTTGGATTACATTCTCTTAGATTTCTAATCGAATGAGGACCGGTGTAAGTCGATATCAGGCTATGTGTTTCACTATTGAAGGAGAAGGAGTTTTTAACATGGAAGAGTGATAAGCACGATGCTTTTCGGACTCTGCCATGGGTAACCAAATAGCAGCCTCAGAGGCAGCGGAAGTTTTGGTATAGCTCCGGGAATCTCTGGGACTTAAAGGTGATTCTTAATTTGCCAAAGGCTATGTGAATAGCGGTGCGATGGCAAATGGTAAGAAATCACAAGTCCATAAGTGAAAGATAACACATAGTGCAAGTACCACCTGATACGAGTCATCGTCGAGGGAGACGACGCTGTAGTCACCAAGATAACTTCAGAGCGGCAACCTAGATTGCTCATTCACATAGTACTTCTTGGAAGTACAACTTAAGCACGTGATGAGTATGGGAGTCGGGAGTTTTGGAGGAAATGACTAGACCTTAGTACAAGTGGGAGATTGTTGGAGTTGTGTGTTGGAAATCGATATCCCGGAATTAATAAATTTAAATAAATAAATTATCTAATTAATTCCGACCGAAATCCCTTGGAGATCGAATATCCGGATTGTCTAAAAAATTGCGGAACCGACAACCCAATCGAAATCCCGATCGCCGGAGAAACCGACTCATCCGCAGAAGTCCGACCTTTGGAGACTACGCGCCCGAAGACACGCAGCCCGCCCCCAGCCGAAGTCCCCCGCGAGTCGGAAACCACGAACACACCACGTGACCCGGGGCACGACCGAACACCACACGCGGGAAACCCCGCGTGCGTCCAGCCGAGCCCCCGCGTGGGGCTCGCGGTTACTCGTAGCAACCGCTGGGGCTGCTCGTAGCAGTCCCGCAGCGAGTCCTCGACTCGCTGCTCACGGGGATTGTTGGAGTTGTGTACTTAATGTCTAGATTTAAGTATCGGTAAACTCCCGGTCATAGCATTTAACCTATTTAATTAATAAACAATTGTTTGCAATTAATTAATAATTATTAATTAATTATGCAAAATATAGTCCTGGATTTTATACGTTGTAGTTAGTATGGTGTGTCGGGCCCACACAGAAGATCATACTATCGTTCACTCGTATTTAATCGAACAGTTGCTCACGACCTAGATAGACACGGACCAATCTATCGGTATAGTCGTTGTGTGAGAGAGAAAATAATTTGTCTTAATTATTTTATCACACTTGTACACCTGGTGTATTGGGCGGATCAGCTTGAGATTTATTCATTAGGATTGCCTTAGATAATCAATTTAAATCTCGGAGTATTTTATTCTTAATCCCTGATATTATTGCGGGTGTGTATATTTAATATTAGAGACTTTGATTTTCCAAAGGAATTAACCGATTTAATTATTGGGTTAATTACCGGTAAAATTGGGTAGCTATATTTTATATATGACATGCCGTGAATACTTGACGGGAAAGTGTATCCCGGAAGGGTTGATAATATCCCCGAGATGAGTTCATAAGGAATTATTGTGTAAACCTCATGAGTGGATTCGTTTCGCACAATAATAAAGGTTGAACGGTACTAGTCTCGGATATAAGAGATGAATATTATTTATTGAGCAATAAATAAATTTATTCATGGATATTTAAATCTTAAATACACGGAATAAATAATACTAATCGGAGAAATATTATTTGATATAATATGGAATAATATTGGGAGTGCAATTTTATTTATATAGTGGAAAATAAATAAAATTAATATTGATAAGAATTAATAGATTTGGGTTGGACCCAATTTAATTTTCAATATTGGAAGCCCAATATTTATTCTCCTAATGATCCCCTACGTAGCCTATATAAGCACTACATGGTCTTCACTTTTCATAACTTAATTTTAACCTACGGAAATCTTAAAGTCTTGAGAGTGAGGAAGATCCATTAGAGTTCGATAGCTCGTCGCCCACCCGACGTTCGAACGGAGTGCAAGGAATACGCGGGAAGATCACGAGGTCATCAACAAGATTCGTTTCTCCGTACAACGAATCGAGGTAATAATCGAGAACCCCCTTCTTTGATTATTTGTGCGTTGAATAATTGTGATATATACATGAACGCACGATCCGGGAAAACGACGAACCTCGGGGACGGGGATTCGAGATCCCCGGCGAGGATCGACTAGGGCGGACGAACCCTAGGGTTCGACCGCCGAGGACGCGCGACGAGAGGGGAGCCCCGGCTGGACGCCGGGGCACACGATCGAACCTAGGGTTCGATCGTCGGGGATCCGCCGTGGGCTGGTGCCACGGCGGGTGGATCCGCCGGCCCCCTCGTCGGAGGCGCGTGGCGCGAGGAACCCTCGGCTGGAGCCGAGGGGTGCGATCGATCCTCGGATCGATCGCGGGCAAGCTGCGGGTTCACCCGCAGCGACCCCGTACGTGCTGCGGGTTCGCCCGCAGCGGACGCGTACGGGGCTCGGCCCTCGCGAGCAGCGAGTCATCGCGACTCGCTGCGGGGCTGCTACGAGCAGCCCCGGGGATCGCTACGAGCGATCCCAGCGATCGTCGAGGACGATCGCGAGCCCCTCGCGGGGGCTCGGCTTGGCGCACGCAGCCTTCGGGCTTCGCTGGGCGTTCGGTCGGGCCCCGGCTCGTGAGGTGGTTCGCGTTCATGGATCCGACTCGCGGGAGAAAATCGGCTGGGGGCGGGCTGCGTGTCTTCGGGCGCGTAGTCTCCAAAGGTCGGACTCCTGCGGATGAGTCGGGATTCAATCTTCGGTGATCGAGGGTTTTTAATCGGGTTATCGGTTCCGCAATTTTGATAGCCCGGGACATCGAATCCCAGCAACTGGTATCAGAGCGTTTGGTTTCGTGTTCATGTATGTATTCGATTATTGTTCTACCTTGCAGGGTTTCCGACTATCATGGTTAATTTAATTATTGTTCTTTAATTAATTATCATGATTATTAAACTCTCGGACATGTCGAGATTAGTTTTTGTGTGGTTGAATGTTTGTAATAGTAAAAATTCGGGGGTTGACCGAATTTAGGATTTATTATTACGTACTTTATTTTCCGGAAAATGTATAGGGTCGATTTCATGTATAGAATCGATACCGGAATTGTAATTTAGATTATTGTAATTTATTTTACGTTGGTTCGATGATGAGACGATCGCCGGAAGACGAAGAAGTGACAAAGAGAGTAGGGCTTGGGATCGATCCCATGATGGTGATCGACCCATAGCCTAGCCGGCGTGGCTAGGCGGCGGCGGCGCTCCTCCCCGAGTGGCCGGCCGATTGCACATGGTGGGGATGGTGTGGGGTCTCCCAATCCCATGCTATTCCTACCAAGATATACTTTCCTAATTAATTCGGGTTTCCTATTTGAGCACTTTCCTTTTAGGAAACTCTCATGGATTAGGAAAAGAATTAATTTAAATTAATTTTATTTCTATTGATTTATTTCCTTCATGGAATTATTCATAGATTAGAAATTTAATTAATTTAGTATTAAATTTATTTTTCCTATTTGATTATTCCTACTTATGGGAATATTCATGGATTAGGAATAAAAATAAATTTGGAAAGTAGTGAGTCCTAATTTATTTTATTTCCTTGTTCTATTATAGATGTCTTCTAGAATATTCCAAATTTTATTTGGATAGATTATTCTAGAGATTTAATAGAACTAGATAGGAAAATAAATAAATAAAAATATTAATAATATTTAATTTTATTTTTGATATATTCAATTGACTTAATTTTCGAATTAAGTAACTTTTGGATTAATTGAAAATAAATAGATTTAAATATTGGAAATTAATATTCTCGTCGCATGGAGCATTCAAGAAACGAAGACTGAAGACTAGAGGATGCATATGAAGATAAAGCCATGATAGTCGGGAAAAAAAATAATTTCTCTAGCATTATTTTGACTATGTGATCTATGTGCTTTATTGCTTTCATGCATGCTATATGTGTTTATTTTATGCACTAGATAGCGTATCCCTTTATCATAAAAAGCTAAGTGGGAGAGGGGATGGAAACATTCCCATGGTCTCCATCACTGTTCTCTTGGTGACTTTTATGGACTTTCGAAGTTCATATAGACAAGTCATTGGAGGAGAATTCTTGTAATTCCTCTTATAAGAAACATTGATTAAGTTTATCAAACAATGCCTAATTTGTCTTTCCAAAGCTGATTTCAAGTCGACTCATTCTCACCCCGGGGAGTGGAATGGAGCCAGAGCCACTTGGTCATGTAAAGGACACAAATTAGAGACCTTCGTACCATTCTTTGATAAATGGATCGATTGTCTGCTCGGCTCCCTCATTTATGAGAGATAGGGTCGCTCGCATGGTGAATCACTGGTTAGAAACTTCGAGTTTCACTTATGATTCTCCGAGTCTTGATTTACGAAATCAAATGAATCAAGTAATTGGATTTCAATTATATAAATCTATTTGGTGTAGTAAACGTCCACACGAACGTGGCTTGCTATACTGAAAGGGATTTTAGAATAATTGATGTAGACAGTTATAGGAAATTGTAAGGGATTGCGAGTTATCGTAAACGTCCACACGAACGTGGCTTGCGGTGACATAACAATTCTAAACGATTTGCCTTAGTACTGAGTGGTGGTTTACACTTAGGTACGCTTTATAGTATTCTTCCCAACGAAGTAACGCTATAATGATGTGCGACCAAAGCAAACCTAATTGTTAAATCATTTGGGTGGGTAAACGTCCACACGAACGTGGCTTGCCTTACCTGATGGGATTTTAGACGCAATTAGTAATTTAATGATATTATTTGAGGGAGATAATATCGGACATTAAATTGATTGTTTGTTTACATGTGCTTATAGGTTTAGAGAATAGCTATGAATCCACTTTCTATGATACTCAAGGAACAAAAACTCACTGGTCAAAACTACATTGATTGGAAGAGAAATTTGGACATTGTCTTGACTGCTGAAGAGTACAAGTTTGTACTCTATGAGCAATGCCCTGCTGAACCCACGGCCGCCTCAACTGATGAGGTAAAATAAGCATATCGGAAGTGGAAAAAGGCGGATGAAATGGCTAGGTGCTATATTTTGGCTTCTATGTCAAATGTACTCCAAACCCAGCATCAGTCAATGGACACTGCCGAGGATATGTTATTTAACCTCAAGGAGATGTTTGGGCATCATGACCGTGCGGGGAGGCAAGAAGCCATGAGAGTCCTCATGTCAACTACTCAGTCTGAAGGAACGCCCGTTGAGGATCACGTTCTCAAGATGATGAGTCTGTTGAATGAATTGGAGGTCCTAGGAGCTATGATTGATGGTGAGACGCAAGTCGACATCATACTCCAGTCTCTGACCCCTAAGTTTGAGCAGTTTCGTATGAGCTATAATATGGGTAAACTATCTTATACTCTTGCGCAACTCCTGACTGAACTGAAGGCGGCAGAGGGGATCTACAAGAAGGGCAAGTCTCAAGCGCTTGTGACTACCAAGCCCAAAAGCTTGAAAGCTATTGGAGGTAGGGGCAAGAAAAGGAAGCAAGCCCTAAAACCTAGTGGTGCCAAGAGGAATGGACCACGAGTGGGGGCTAGTAAGCCAAAGGGCTTGTGCTTCCGATGCAAGAAGTCTGGACACTGGAAGTCTGAATGTCCTCTCAGAGGTACGAATTTTTCTTTAGTCGTAAAAACATAGTCAGCGGTATTATCTACCAGAATTCTGGTGTGTAGATATGGAACCACTGACGGTATGTGCATTTCTTAAATGCAGGGGTTCCAGAAAACCCGGCGACTTAGAGAAGAAGAGTTCGAGTCTACATGGGCGAAGCTGTTGGGGTAGCAGCGGTTGCAGTGGAAGACATTTGTTTTAAGTTTTCATTTCAGTTATTGCTTATGTACCCCTTTATTTTGAAAAAGAACTTCGTTCTGGTTTTCTTTATTATTAATGGATATTTTATTTCTTTAATCATTTGATGGTTTGGATAAGAAATAATGGTGATATCTATTATGGTACATTAGATAGCAATATGTGAATGATGAATCCTTAGTCTACCACGATGCAACAAACCGTTATGTATAACTTGTTTTACCTATTAGATGTATTACTCTTATTAATCATTATACTTGTGAATTCTTGAACTTGGTAGTATCTATTCAGAAGGGATTCAAAAGGTCGAAATTGATTTGATCAATTATAGTTGGAGGAATGCACCTCCCGACCTAAGAATCGATCTTGAAAGATGATACAACTGAGTTAACCTTTCTGGACAAAGGATGGGATTCGGACAAGTATAGAAAATGATTTGTGATTAATGCGGTATGTGTAATTAGAGAAGGTACGAGTCGTTCTTTCAAGAATACTCGAAGATGGATTAGATTACTTGTTGAGCCATAAAAGCGGAGTGTTTTCAACGCAAAGCGATTATGGGGAACCTTCAAAGTATATCCATTAGAAGCCTGCGACTTGTTCGCGGAGGCTATCACCTATCTAAATGACACATAGCATAAATCAAAGATTGAGATTAAGTCTCAAACGACTACACCATACACTGATGTGTGGTCATGGTGTGTCAGAAATAAGAGATAACATTCTAATAGTAAAAGGACAAGTCTGTTCGAAACTACCTATGTTCTATGGATATTTCTGGATACAACGGGACATTCTATGTGGTTGTAGAATATCCTAGAAGAACAAGTAATTGTATGTTCAATAGTACTACGAACCAGATGGGTGTCCTCACCCGGTTCTTAGAGGAAAACTATTAGATGAACTACAATGCCCTAACTGACAAAGTACTTTAAAATGAGGAAAGGAAAGACTGAGAACCAGCCTAACCGAGTAGTAGTACACCACTGACTGCACCTAAAGTTATTACTGTTATACACCGGAACGCCATTGCAGTGGGAGGTTGTTAAGCAACCAGAGATGTTCATAAGACTGGAGGAGTTTTGAACTCTGGATCTAGTATACATGAAATCGATCCCTAGTTCTGCATAGGAATTTGCGAATTGATGAGATAGTCCATTCTATGGATTCATCAAAAGGCAAGGAGAGGTGTGTTAGAGACGTAATGGAAACAAGGGTGGTGTTTTTCGGAATTTGGTGTAGATAACACTTCATCGTTGGCAACAATGTAAAAGTGTTGTCAGACATAAAATAGAGGTTGTCTAAATAAATCGAGATATAAGATTAAGATGAGGTTGGATCATGTTCTTAGAAATCTTTCGATCTCTAGATAAGAACATTTGTACTTCTCTTAAAGATATCTTATACGATTATGGTTTGTTTTAAACATGCACAATTCTGAGAAAGGTTATTGCCTTTCGGGAACAGAATACATCTATCTAAAGGTATGTGTTTTTAAACGCATAAAGGAGATAGATGTGGACAAAGCAGTTACCTACGCTTCGAGTGTAGAAAGCTTTGTAGATGCAATGTTGAAAAACAAGAACCTGATATCAACTATGCCGTTAGCGTAGTGGGAGGATATCAAAGTAATCTGGATAAGAAATATTCGAATGCTGTGAAGTACTTGGAAGTACTGGATCACTGGCAAAACGAAATCTTCTTAGATTACAGTTTCTCAGATCCAAAATCAGAGAAGGACCAGTGTAAGTCGATATCAGGCTATTTGTTCACATTTAGAAGAGGTGGAACCTAAGGATGAAAGAGTGATAAGCGTAATGCTTCTCGGACTCTATCATAAACCGAATAGCAGCCTCAGAGGCAGCGGAAGTTTTGGTTAGGTTCCAGAATGACCTCTGAACTTGGATATGACTCTTGGTTCACCAAAGGCTATGAAAATAGCGGTGCATGGAGAACTGGAAGAAGTCATGAGTTCAAAAGTTGATGATAACACATAGAGCCAGTACCACCTGATACGAGTCATCGTCAGAGAGACGACGCAGTAGTCACCAAGATAACTTCAGAGCGGCAACCTAGATTGCTCATTCACACAATACTTCTGGGAAGTATAACTTAAGCACGTGATGAGTATAGGAGTCGGGAGTTTGGAGGAAATGACTAGACCTTAGTACAAGTGGGAGATTGTTGGAGTTGTGTACTTAATGTCTAGATTTAAGTATCGGTAAACTCCCGGTCATAGCATTTAACCTATTTAATTAATAAACAATTGTTTGCAATTAATTAATAATTATTAATTAATTATGCAAAATATAGTCCTGGATTTTATACGTTGTAGTTAGTATGGTGTGTCGGGCCCACACAGAAGATCATACTATCGGTCACTCGTATTTAATCGAACAGTTGCTCACGACCTAGATAGACACGGACCAATCTATCGGTATAGTCGTTGTGTGAGAGAGAAAATAATTTGTCTTAATTATTTTATCACACTTGTACACCTGGTGTATTGGGCGGATCAGCTTGAGATTTATTGATTAGGATTGCCTTAGATAATCAATTTAAATCTCGGAGTATTTTATTCTTAATCCCTGATATTATTGCGGGTGTGTATATTTAATATTAGAGACTTTGATTTTCCAAAGGAATTAACCGATTTAATTATTGGGTTAATTACCGGTAAAATTGGGTAGCTATATTTTATATATGACATGCCGTGAATACTTGACGGGAAAGTGTATCCCGGAAGGGTTGATAATATCCCCGAGATGAGTTCATAAGGAATTATTGTGTAAACCTCATGAGTGGATTCGTTCCGCACAATAATAAAGGTTGAACGGTACTAGTATCGGATATAAGAGATGAATATTATTTATTGAGCAATAAATAAATTTATTCATGGATATTTAAATCTTAAATACACGGAATAAATAATACTAATCGGAGAAATATTATTTGATATAATATGGAATAATATTGGGAGTGCAATTTTATTTATATAGTGGAAAATAAATAAAATTAATATTGATAAGAATTAATAGATTTGGGTTGGACCCAATTTAATTTTCAATATTGGAAGCCCAATATTTATTCTCCTTATGATCCCCTACGTAGCCTATATAAGCACTACATGGTCTTCACTTTTCATAACTTAATTTTAACCTACGGAAATCTTAAAGTCTTGAGAGTGAGGAAGATCCATTAGAGTTCGATAGCTCGTCGCCCACCCGACGTTCGAACGGAGTGCAAGGAATACGCGGGAAGATCACGAGGTCATCAACAACATTCGTTTCTCCGTACAACGAATCGAGGTAATAATCGAGAACCCCCTTCTTTGATTATTTGTGCGTTGAATAATTGTGATATATACATGAACGCACGATCCGGGAAAACGACGAACCTCGGGGACGGGGATTCGAGATCCCCGGCGAGGATCGACTAGGGCGGACGAACCCTAGGGTTCGACCGCCGAGGACGCGCGACGAGAGGGGAGCCCCGGCTGGACGCCGGGGCACACGATCGAACCTAGGGTTCGATCGTCGGGGATCCGCCGTGGGCTGGTGCCACGGCGGGTGGATCCGCCGGCCCCCTCGTCGGAGGCGCGTGGCGCGAGGAACCCTCGGCTGGAGCCGAGGGGTGCGATCGATCCTCGGATCGATCGCGGGCAAGCTGCGGGTTCACCCGCAGCGACCCCGTACGTGCTGCGGGTTCGCCCGCAGCGGACGCGTACGGGGCTCAGCCCTCGCGAGCAGCGAGTCATCGCGACTCGCTGCGGGGCTGCTACGAGCAGCCCCGGGGATCACAACGAGCGATCCCAGCGATCGTCGAGGACGATTGCAAGCCCCTCGCGGGGGCTCGGCTGGGCGCACGCAGCCTTCGGGCTTCGCTGGGCGTTCGGTCGGGCCCCGGCTCGTGAGGTGGTTCGCGTTCGTGGATCCGACTCGCGGGAGAAAATCGGTTGGGGGCGGGCTGCGTGTCTTCGGGCGCGTAGTCTCCAAAGGTCGGACTCCTGCGGATGACTCGGGATTCAATCTTCGGTGATCGAGGGTTTTTGATCGGGTTATCGGTTCCGCAATTTTGATAGCCCGGGACATCGAATCCCAGCAGGGATGGGGTCCCCGTACGAACGCACGGGCTGCTCCCAGCAGCCCGCTAGGCACGCCCCGGATGCGATCCGCATCGCCCGCGTGCCCGCTGCGGGAACTCCCGCAGCTCGCGGCGATGCCGTCCGGGGGGATCAAGTCCACCTCGATCGAGCCCTCGGCTCCAGCCGAGGCTCACGCCCGGCAGCCCCTTTGGGCGAGAATCCATGAGCCGCCGGCGGTCCGGTGGTTCGACCACCACCGCCCGGTTCAATCTCACTTATGGGGTTCGTCCCTCGGATCTTGGTTCACGATAATTAAGATGTAAAATCATCGAGGGGGTTTTTCACGATTTTACCTTTGTTCTCGTTGTACGGAGAAACGAGATCTATGAAGACCTTGAGACCTTCCCACGTATTCCTTGCACTAGCTCGAACGTCGGGTGGGCGACGATCTTCCGAACTCCATGGATCTCCCTCTCTACTTTCTCTCTCTAGAATTGTGATCTTCAAGTTATATGTGTAGAGAAGACCATGTAGTGCTTTTATAGGCTACGTAGGGGATCTTAAGGAGGTGGAATATTGGGCTTCTAATATTGAAGATTAAATTGAGCCCAATGCTCAAGTCCATTAATCCTTATCAATATTAATTAATTTATTTTCCACTATATAAATTAATTGCACTCCCAATATTAAACCATATTATATCAAATAATATTTCTCCGGTAGTATTATTTATTCCGTGTATTTAAGATATAAATATCCATGAATAAAATTAATTTATTGCTAATTAATTTATTCATCTCTTATATCCGAGACTAGTACAATTCAACCTTAATTATTATGCGGAACGAATCCACCTGCAGGGTTTACATAATAATTCCTTATGAACTCATCTCGGGGATATTATCAACCCTTCCGGGATACACTATCCGGTCAATTATTCACGGCATGTCATATATGAAATATAGTGACCCAACTTAACCGGTAATCAACCCAATAATTAAATCGGTTAATTCCTTTGGTAAATCAAAGTCACTTATATTAAATATACACACCCGCAATAATATCGGGGATTAAGAATAAAATACACTGAGACTCGAATCGATTATCGCCGGCAATCCTAATCGATGAATCTCAACGATCCGCTCAATACACCAAGTGTACAAGTGTGATAAAATAATTAAGATAAATTATTTTCTCTCTCACACAACGACTATACCGATGGATTGGTCCGTGTCCATCTAGGTCGTGAGCTACTGTTCGATTAAATACGAGTAACCGATAGTATGATCTTCTGTGCGCCCATGCTTGCACCATACTAACTACAACGTATAAAATCCAGGACTATGATTTGCATATATTTAATTATAAATAATTAAATGCAAATAATTGTTTATTTAATTAAATAGATTAATGGCAATGGATCGTGAGTTTGCGTTACTTAAATCTAGACATTAAGTACACAACTCCAACAATCTCCCACTTGTACTAAGGTCTAGCCATTTCCTCCAAAACTCCCGACTCCCATACTCATCACGTGCTTAAGTTGTACTTCCAAGAAGTACTATGTGAATGAGCACTCTAGGTTGCCGCTGTGAAGTTATCTTGGTGACTACAGCGTCGTCTCCCTCGACGATGATTCGTATCAGGTGGTACTTGCACTATGTGTTATCTTACACTTATGGACTTGTGATTTCTTACCATTTGCCATCGCACCGCTATATACATAGCCTTTTGGCAAATTAAGAATCACCTCTAAGTCCCAGAGATTATCCCGGAGTTATACCAAAACTTCCGCTGCCTCTGAGGCCGCTATTTGGTTACCCATGGCAGAGTCCGAAAAGCATCGTGCTTATCACTCTTCCATGTTAAAACTCCTTCTCCTTCAATAGTGAAACACATAGCCTGATATCGACTTACACCGGTCCTCATTTGATTAGAAATCTAAGAGAATGTAATCCAAAGGAAAAACTCGTCTGCTTCGTAGTCTAGAACAGTACTTCGAAAGTACTTTTACAGCAGTCGAATATTCCTTTCCAGGATTACCTTGATATCCTCCCACTATGCTCACTGCATAGCCGATATCAGGTTCTCGTTTTCAACATTGCATTTATCAAGCTTTCCACACTCCAAGTGTAGGAAACCGCTCTCATTGCTTCTATCTCCTTTTGTGTTCCAAAACATATATCCTTAGATAGATGCATTCCGTCTCTGAAAGGTAACGAACCTTTCTCGGAATCTTGCATGTTAAAACGAACCATAATCATATATATGTAAGATGTCCAGGAGAAGTACAATGTTCTTTTATTGAGATCCCAGATCTTAAGAACATGCTCTAACTTCTTCTTTATCTCATATATCGATTTTTCTAGACAACCATCATTTTATGTCTGACAACATCTTTACATTGTTACCAATGATAAAATGTTATCTACATAAAACCTCCGAGAAACACCACTTTGTTTCCATCACGTTTCCCATACACATGATTCGTCAATGCCTTTTGATGAATCCATCAAATGGACTATCTCATCAATTCGCAAGTACCACGAACTCAATGCTTTGTTCCAATCCATAAATGGATCAACTAAGCTTGTACTCTAAATGATCTTGCCTCTTAGCAATAATCTTTATTGCTCTCCAAGAAGGCACATTTAGATCTAGTACGGCCTTCATGTAGATCCAGGGATCGATTTCATGTATACTAGGTCCAGAGTCCGAAGACTCTCCTAGTCTTATGAATATCTCCGGTTGTCCCACAACCTCCCACTACAATGGCGTTCCGGTGTATAAACAGTGATAACAGTAGGTGCAGTTAGTGGTGTACCGCTACTCGGTTCGGCTGGTTCTAAGTCTTAATCTTTCTCTCTCATTTCAAAGTATTACGTCACTTTGGGCTTGTGGTTCATCTAATAGTCTTCCTCTAAGAACCGGGCGTTAGAACTTATAACGTCCTTCTGGTTCATAGAACTATTGAACACACATCTTTTGTTCTTCTAGGATATTCTACAACCGCATTTGAATGCGCCGTTGTTTCCAGACATATCCATAGAACACAGGTAGTTCCGTATAACTCATGCTTTTACTATTTCTATAGGAGTTCCACTTCTTATTTCCGACACACCATTTCTACACAAGAGTGTATGGTGTAGTCATTTGGGATCAAATCCCAATCTCTGATCTGTATGCCATGCATTCCTCAGACAGGCACTTGCCTCCGCGATTAGATCGCAGGCTTTCAATGGATATACCATGATGGTTCCCCACAATAGCTTTGTGTCCATTGACTTGTCAAAACACTTTGCTTTTGTGGCACATCAAGTATGCTAATCCATCTTTTCGAGTAATAAAAAAATGAAGTACTCGTACCTTATTGTCTGAGTAAACAAAGGTCTGCATACATCAGAGTGAATATATTTTAATACTTGTCCGGATCTTATACCTTATATCCATAAAGGATTGCTTAGTTATGTTATCTTCCAAATTAGATTCTTAGGTCGGAAGGTCCACTCCTTCAACTTAATTGATCAAAATATCAATTTTCGACCTTTGAACTTCTTATTTGAATAAACATGACTTAGCATAAGAATCCACAAGTATAATGATTCATTACAGAAATATCTCTTAAAAGTAAAACGAGTTTTATGCTACGGTTCGTTGCATCGTGGTGGACTTAGGATTCATCATTTATATATTGCTAGCTAATGTACCAGAATAGATAATATCCTTATTTCTTCTTATAACCATCAAATGATTAAAAGAACTAAAATATCCATTCATTAGAAATCCAGAACAAAGTTCTTTCTAAAAAGGTACATAAAAGCAATAACTCAAAATGAAATCCTATATAATTGTCCTCCACTGCAACAGCTGCCTCCTCAATAGCATTGCCCATGTAGACTACGATTTATTCTTTTCTAAGTCGTCGGGTTTCCTGGAACCCTTGCATTTAAAATGCACATACCGTCAGTGGTTCCATATCTACACACCAGGTTCCGGCAGATAATACCACTGACTATGTTTTACGACTAAAGAAAAATTTCGTACTTTCTTTGAGAGGATAGTCAGACTTCCAGTACCCAGACTGTTTGCATCGAGAACTCTTGCCTATTGGCTTTCTCGTCCCATCTCGTGATCCAAGAAACTTAGGACCACTGGGTTTCTTTGCTTGCTTTTCCTTTTCCCCCGGTTTTGCCCTTAGGTTCGAAACCTTTGGAATTGGCTACAAGAGCTTGCGATTTCCGTCTCAACTCGTCCAAAAGGTCGATCATCTCAAAAACGTGTTTAAGCGTTTCCTCGAATCGACTAGCCTTTATGAGTATCCTCATCCCCTCTTGTCTAGCCTCTACACCATGTCTAAACATCTCCTTGAGTTTGAACATGATATCAAAATCAGTCCTTTCCTCATCAGTTAAGACATTTGTAGGCTCGGGAGGACAAAGCTCACTGAGTACAAACTTGTACTCTTCAACAGTTTGGGTAATGTCTAGATCTCTATTCCAATCATTACATTCAGGGACCAATGAGTTTAAAATCCTTACGTATCACATAAAGTGGGTTCAAAGCCATATCCTAATCCATGAGCACATATAACAACAAACAATCGATTTAATCTCCGATATTATCTCCCTCAAATAATATCATTAAACCACTAATCGCATCTAAAATCCCATCAGATATGGCAAGCCACGATAGTGTGGACGTTTACCTATCCAAATGATTTAGCAATTAGATTTCCTTCGGTCGTACATCATCATTAGCGTTACTTCGATGGGAAGAATACTAATAAGCGTACCTAAGTGTAAACCATTACTCAGTATCTAAGAAGATTGTTTGGGACACGCATATTCACCGCAAGCCACGATAGTGTGGACCTTTACGTTAACATACGCTCCTTTACTCCCTTCTATAACTGTCTACATCAATCGTTCCAAAATCCCATTCAATGCAGCAAGCCACGATAGTGTGGACGTTTACTACACCAAAAGACTTTTACAATTGACTCCCAATTACATGAATCATTCAATCTTGTAAATCAAGACGCGGAGAATCATAAGTGAAACTCGAAGTTTCTAACCAGTGATTCACCATGCGAACGACCCTATCTCTCATAAATGAGGGAGTCGAGCAGACAATCGATCCACCTTCAAAAGGATGGTACGAAGGTCTCTAATTTGTGTCCTCGACATGACCAAGTGGCTTTGGCTCCATTCCACTCCCCGGGGTGAGAATGAGTCGACTTGAAATCAGTTTCAGAAAGACAAATTAGGCATTGTTTGATAAACTTAATCAATGTTTCTCGTAAAAGGAATTACAAGAATTCTCCTTCAATGACTTGTCTATACGAACTTCAAAAGTCCATAAAAGTCACCAAGAGAACAACAATGGAGACCATGGATATGTTTCCATACCCTCTCCCACTTAGCTTTTTACAATAAAGGGATACGCTATCTAATGCATAATTAAATACACATAAGCATGCATACATGTAATAAAGCACATAGAATATTATCACATAGTCAAAATAATACTAGAATATTATTTTTCGACTATTATGGCTTTATCGCATCCCCGTACGCATCTTCTAGTCTTCAGTCTTCGTTCTTGAATGCTCCATGTGACGAGAATATTAATCCCAATATTTAAATCTATTTATTTTCAATTAATCCAAAAGTTACTTAATTCGAAAATTAAGTCAATCGAATATATCAAAAATAAAATTAAATATTATTAATATTTTTATTTATTTATTTTTTTTTTTTTATTTTTTTTTTTATCTAATTCTATTAAATCTCTAGAATCCCATCCAAGTCAAACTCGGAATATTCTAGAAGACTTCTATAATAGAATAAGAAAATAAAATAAATTAGGACTCCTAATCCTTCCAAATTAATTCCTTTCCTAATCTATTAAAAATTCCATAAAGGAATAATTAAATAGGAAAAATTAATTAAGGACTTTCAAAACTTTCCAAATTAATTATTTTCCTAATCCATTAAAAATTCCATAAAGGAATAATTAAATAGGAAAAATAAATTAATTCCAAATTAATTCTTTTCCTATTCCATGAGAGTTCCTAAAAATAAGAACACTCAAATAGGAAAACCGAATCAAATAGGAAAGTAGGATCTTGGTAGGAGTAGCATGGGTTGGGAGACCCCACACCACCCCCACCATCGACTACCACCATCCGCCGCCGGCCTAGGCCCACGCGCCACCTCCTTTGGTGGCCGGCGTGGCCGAGAGCCCTAGGGCAGCCCGGGGTCGATCGATCCTCATGGGGATCGATCATGGGGATGATCGACCCCCCCCCGGATTTTGTCCTCTTCGTCTAGATTTAAGTAACGGAAACTCCCGATCCATTGCCATTAATCTATTTAATTAAATAAACAATTATTTGCATTTAATTATTTATAATTAAATATATGCAAATTATAGTCCTGGATTCTATACGTTGTAGTTAGTATGGTGTGTCGGGCCCACACAGAAGATCATACTATCGGTTACTCGTATTTAATCGAACAGTTGCTCACGACCTAGATGGACACGGACCAATCCATCGGTATAGTCGTTGTGTGAAAAAGAAAATGATCTGTCTTGATTATTTTATCACACTTGTACACTTGGTGTATTGAGCGGATCGTTTGAGATTTATCGATTAGGATTGCCGGCGATAATCGATTTAAGTCTCAGTGTATTTTATTCTTAATCCCCGATACTATTGCGGGTGTGTATATTTAATATAAGTGACTTTGATTTTCCAAAGGAAATGACCGGTTTAATTACTGAGTCAATTACCGGTTAAGTTGGGTCGCTATATTTTATATATGACATGCCGTGAATACTTGACGGGAAAGTGTATCCCGTAAGGGTTGATAATATCCCCGAGATGAGTTCATAAGGAATTATTATGTAAACCCTGGAGGTGGATTTGTTCCGCATAATAATTAAGGTTGAATGGTACTAGTCTCGGATATAAGAGATGAATAAATTAATTAGCAATAAATTAATTTTATTCATGGATATTTATATCTTAAATACACGGAATAAATAATACTACCGGAGAAATATTATTTGATATAATATGGTTTAATATTGGGAGTGCAATTAATTTATATAGTGGAAAATAAATTAATTAATATTGATAAGGATTAATGGACTTGAGCATTGAGCTCAATTTAATCTTCAATATTAGAAGCCCAATATTCCACCTCCTTAAGATCCCCTACGTAGCCTATAAAAGCACTACATGGTCTTCTCTACACATATAACTTGAAGATCACAATTCTAGAGAGAGAAAGTAGAGAGGGAGATCCATGGAGTTCGGAAGATCGTCGCCCACCCGACGTTCGAGCTAGTGCAAGGAATACGTGGGAAGGTCTCAAGGTCATCGATTGATCTCGTTTCTCCGAACAACGAATCGAAGGTATAAAATCGTTAAACACCCTTGATGATTTTATTCGATTAATTATTGAAAATACCGTAGAACCAAGATCCGAGGACGAACCCCGGACGAGGATCGAATTGGGCGGTGGTGGTTGAACCACCGGACCGCCGGCGGTTCAAGGATCCCTGTGGGGATCGAACCAAACACGCCCCGGCTGAACCGGGGGCGTGCGCATCGAAGGACCCCAGCCCACGGCTGGGGGTGCGATCGAACCCTAGGTTCGATCGCTGGGGTGGCGGGCTGGTGCCGCCCCCTCCTATGCGAACGGCGAGTCGCCGGACTCGCCGTAGGGTTGCTTGGATGCAACCCGGCGATCGCATGGTGCGATCGCGAGCTCGCACCCGCGGGGGTGCGGCTGGACGTGCGCCGTCTTCGGACGCCGTTGTGCGTTCGGTCGTATCCCGGCTCGCGTGTGATGGAGTTATATTCTAAATGTCTAGTTTAGTGCAAATACGGAACTCCTTATCTATACCTTAATTCGATATATGATTCAAGCATAATTGCACTTTATGCAATAGTCCTAGATATATACGTTGTAGACAGTATGGCGTGAGGAGACACGCGGAAGATCATACTGTCGGTTACTCGTATACTATCAAACAGTAGCTCACGACTTAGATGGACAGGGACAATCCATCGGTACGTCGTTGTGTGACTGGTAGATAGTCGGTCTTGACTATCATGTCATACTCGTACACTTGGTGTATTGAGCAGGACCACGGGAGGGCGTTCGATTTATACTAATCGAAGTAATCGAACTAGACCTCAGATATTACGGATATACGAATTCCTAATCCCTATATAATTATAGGTGCGTGTGTCCAATTCTCGGTTCTTTAACTTGCCAATGAGTGAGACTAATTGATTAGTCAAGATTCTCGGTAAATTAGGAATCGTAATTGTACGCACGGCATGCTATAGATTATAGACAGGAAACCGTGTCCCGTTTATCGGGTTGATTACGTCCCCGAGATGAGCTCATAAAGTTTATCATGTAAACCCTGCAGGTGGATTTGTTCCACATGATAATAAGGATGAGTGGTACTAGTCTCGGATAATAAGAAACGAATTAATTTAATTATTAGTAATTAAATAAATTCGTGGACGTTCGATATCTTAAACACGGGGAAAGTCGTATATGTAATTTCGGCGGAAATATTATTGTTGAAATAATATTAAATTAATTTCGGGAATTCAATTATTATTTTATAGTGGAGTTAATAATAATTAAATTTGAAATCGATTAATTAAGGAATTGCTTTTAAGTATTCCAAGTTAATTAATATTTCAAATTAGCCCTTAATTAATTTAACCTAAGGTCCCTAACGTAACTCTATATATATCCCCTCCCTTACCCTCTCTTAACCTACAGAACGCCGCAACATTTAATTTTGCTGAGAAAATAATTGCGTTAGCGCAAATATATTTTTCTCTGTAAAATTAATAAGTTTAACGCAATAATTTTTCTCTAAGAGAGAAAAAATAAATCTGACGCTGGTTGAGAAGAGAGAGCATAGACGGGAGAACTCCAGCGGATCGTTGCCCACACAACGGTTGGAGACGGGATCAGAGGCATACGTTAGAAGCTCTAAGGTATCAACAATTCGGCTCCTCCGAATCACGCATCAAAGGTAAAGAATCGAAAACCCTTTTCTGCATCTCTTTCGATTCTTCTCGTACGTAATAATACAACGGACCATCGATTGGTAATCGGGGGTCAAGGTATATTTTCTTCGGCTTCTGGGCGGTTGAGGACCGCCGGATCGGTGGCCGGACGGAGAAAAACGGATCGGAAATAGCCCGGAACAGCAGCATCGCGCTGCTGTTCGGACCAGGTAAGCGCCCGCCTGGGTGGCAGGCGCCCGCTCGCGCTGGGTCGCGAGCGACCGCTCGGGCAGCAAGCGCCCGCTTGCGCGGGTGCGCGAGCGCCCGCCTGGGCGGCAGGCGGCCGCCTGCTCCGGGCAGATCGTGAGCCGCGGCTTCGGCTGCGGCGGACGCGCGATCTCTTGGGCGGGCGGCCATGGCTGATCGGAGGTGACCTCCAGAAGTTGATTGGGGACGTCCGGATGTTCGAGGGTTCGAACGGACGTGTCCCGGATAGTCGATTTCCAACAATTGGTATCAGAGCCGGTTTATCGGTTTGTTGTATTGTTCGTACGTTTTTGTGATGCAGGATGAACCCGATTATTATGGCCAACATTATGGGATGTTGTATGATAATTTTGTTGTGGTTTGTTAAACTCTCGGGCTTGTCGAGATTGTTTGATTTTGGAAAACGTTGCTTGTTTGTAATAGATAAAAAACGACGGGTTGAGTCGTTAGGTTTATTTATTTTTCGTTGTATCCGGGACATGTATAGGGTCGATCACCTTGTATAGGATCGATGCCGGTTTTAGTAAGTTTATTCTTGTAATTTTTCTTACTAATTTTGGTGGATCGAGACGAGACCAAAACCCGGAGAAACGAGGATCGAGGAGGGCGAACCGGCAACGGGCAGCCATCGAACACACCCCGTGTTCGCGACGGGCAGCAGCGGGGCTGGGGTTCGTTCGACCCCACGGACGACTCAACGAGGCTCGAGACGAGGCTCCAGTGGTAGGAGTTCGTCTCTTGACCCTCGAGCGAGTCGGTGGTGGACCGAGATCGAGACGAGCAACGAGATGAAGTTCCAAGAGACGTGCATTGGAGAATACTTAAGGCCATAATAATCGGGGCCACGTTAAATGCTTTTTACGTGTTTTACGTGCTTTTATTATGCTTAATTATTTTATGCATGTTATCCCTTATCGTAAAATACTAAGTGGGAGAGGGATTGGAAACAATCCCGCGGTCTCCATTCTCTGTTTTGAAAGTGTTGTGTATCGACTTACGAGTTGGCTTTAGTGTCATCCTCCCTATCGGATAAAGTCGGTACACGGACATCACTTGATCAAAATTCGAATTAAAATTCCACTTATAGAATTGAACAAATATATTTTTCAAAAGCAAGTGCCTAATCTGTCTTTCAAAGACTAAGTTCAACTCGACTCATTCTCACCCCGGGGAGTGGAATGGAGCCAAAGCGCTTGCTTATGTCGATGACACAAATTAGAGACATTCGAGTCATTCGATGACTAGATCGATTGTCTGGTTGGCTCCCTCACCTAGTGAGAGATAGGGCTCAATTGCATGATTGATCGCTGGTTAGAAACTTCGAGTTTCACTTACGAGATATCAAGCTTTGAATAATAAAATTGTGAAATTTAATAAATGTAAGAGTCAATTAACAAAGTTGTTTGTTTTAGTAAACGTCCACACTATCGTGGCTTGCTGAATGGAAACGGTACTTTGGGTTAATTAAGATTCTATGACATTTAAATAAGTGAGATTCAATTAATAAAGTTGTTTGTTTTAGTAAACGTCCACAAGAACGTGGCTTGCTAAATGGGAACGGAACTTTGGGATTAATTGAGGCTCGACAGTTATAGAAAGTCGTGGAGGACCGCATGTCAACGTAAACGTCCACATGAACGTGGCTTGCGGTGGGCATGTAGTTCCCGAGCGGTGGACTTAGTACTGAGAAATGGTATACACTTAGGTACGCTTTATAGTATCCTCCCCATCGGAGTCACTGCTATGATGATGTACGACCGAAGTAAAATCCAATCATAAAATCATTTGGACTGGTAAACGTCCACAAGAACGTGGCTTGCTAAGTCTGATGGGATTTTGGAAATGATTGGTAGTTTAATGATATCACTTGAGGGAAATGATATCGAATTAAACTCATTGTTTGTTTTATATGAAATTATTCCCATTAAAAGTCAACAAACTCACTGAACCTGTTTTGTATGGATTAAAGGAGAAACTTGGACATTGTCCTAACTGCAGAGGGGTACAATCATGTACTCCAAGTCAATTGACCTGCTGAACCAAATGATGCTTCCACTACTGAGGAAAGGAAGCTCATGGAAATGGATCAAGGCTCTGAGATGACGCGGAGCTGCATTATGGCTTTCATGTCAAAATGTGCTGCGACATCGGGATCAAGCCATGACCATTACCTATGATATGATGCTTAACCTCAAGAAACTTTTTGGTTATCAGGACAGGACAGCCGGGCAAAATGCAATGAGGCAACTCATGATGGCCATCGCATCCGAAGGAACGCCCGTGGGGAATCACGTTCTTAGGATGATGTGCTATCTGAATGAGAAAGAGATTCTAGGATCAGTTATCGATGGGGTAACCCAAGTCGATATTGTGCTCCAGTCTCTACCGAGAAGTTTTGAGCAGTTCCGCCTGAACTATAACATGAATAAGGGGTCTTACTCATTGGCGGAACTCCTGATTGAACTTCAAGCGGCTGAGGGAATCTTTAAGGGCTCTCAAGAACTTGTGGTTGAGAAATTGGCTCTTCCTAGGCCTCCGGGCAGCAAAAGGAAGAAGAAGCAAATACGGAAACCCAGTGGGCCTAATATATCTGGACCACGGAATGGGACAAGCAAGTCCAAGGGGCAAGTGCTTCCGTTGTAAGCAGTCTGGATACTGGGAGTTTTAATTGTCCTCTCAAGCAACAAGAAGTTGACTCTTCCTTAGTCACCAAAACATGTTTAGTGGTAGTATCTGCCAGTACCTGGTGTGTGGATACGGGAACCACTAATCATGTCTGCACTTAATGCAGGGGTTCCAGGAAACCCGGAGACTTAGAAAGGAAGAAGTTATAACCTACATGGGCAATACTGTTAAGGTAATAGCCATTGTAGTGGGAGATGTTAAATGTTTTAACGGTAGGATTTTAGTTCTAATAAATTGTCTTTATGTGCCGGCATTTAGAAAGAATTTTCATTTCAGATTTCTAAATTGGCTTAGAATGGATATTCCGTTTCTTCTGATAGTTTCATACTTATCGAAGTAGGAAACGGGGATATTATCTATTCTGGTACATTGATAGACAATTTAATACTAAATCCGTGTTCTTCCACGATGCAACACACCAGAGCTAATAACACATTGTCGAACCCCAATAAGAGTAAAGATCCTTCTAGGATGAATCAAATGTACTTATGGAATCTTAGGATAGATCATTTTAACTTGAGTACGATTCAAAAGGTGAAAGCTGATGGACTACTCAGCTAGGTTGAAGGAAAGGACCTTCCAACCTTCGAATCATACTTGGAAGTTTAAATGACCAAGCAACCCTTTACGGTTAAATGGAAAAGATCCATGAAAGTACTAGAGTTGATTCGCTCTGATATATGCAGACCTCTTCGAGGAGTAAGGCATACTTATCAGAAAATGGGATTAACTCCCGACAGACTACACCATTTATGCCTTGGCAAAATAATGTGTTGTAAAGAAGGAATAGGACTCTTATAGATATGGGAAAGTAGACAATGAGTTATTCAGAGTTACCTAATTCGGTTTTGGGATATGCCTTGGAAACAACGGCGTTTATCCTAAACTTGATTCCTTTTGGAAACTTGTACAAGATATTCGGCTGTTTATAAGATACCCTAAGAAAACGGATTGAGATATGTAATATAGTCCAAAGGACCAGATGTTCGTTGATTGCATCAATGTTCGGTTCTTAGACATGGACTATATATATGCAATATCACGAGCCCAAGAGTAGGGTAATACTTAATGTGCTTAGAGGGACTGATCAAAACTTTGAACCAGCCTAACTGAGTAGTTCACTACTGTAATCTTTATCCACTAAAGACACACCGGAGCGTCGTCGTAGTGGGAGGGTTGTTAGAAAACCCGACAGGTTCATGTCTATAGGAGAGTCTTCGGACTTGTTGCCTGGAGAACATGAAGCCGACCCCTAGATCTATGGCGAGACGCTGAAAGATCAAGATGCTCAGTCTTGGTAAAAGACGATGAAATATGAGATTGAATCTTTGGATTCAAATCATGTCTGGGATCTTGTAGCACCGCCCAAAGGTGTAAAACCTTAAGGCTAGGCTTGTTGCGAGAGTGTGCACTCAGAAAGAAAGGGATCTATTATGAGTAAACTTCTTCGCCGGTAGCTATGCTAAAGTCGATCCGGATTCTTTTGTCTTCACATGGAAGATGGAAGTCAAGACGGATTTCCTAAATCGAAGTCTTGACGGGACCATCTGTGTGGGACAGCCAGAGGGATTCATCGAAAAGAGCCAAGAGCATTCGGTAAGCAAGCTTAATCAATCTTAGGATTGAAGGAAGCTTTAAGATCTTGGACACATGCGGACCTATGAGAAAATCCATTTCATGGATTCATTCAAGGCATGTTTAGGTCCTGTGTGTAATAAAGATGTGACTGAAAAGATGTGGTGTTTTCTCATTATTTATGTAGACGACATCCCTCTAAATTGGCAACAATATGAAGGATGTTATCGGACATAAAGGGATGGTTGTCCGAGTAATTCAATGTAAGAGACTTAGGAGAAGTCGGGAATGTTCTTGGGATCAAAGTTATAAATGATCGCCAGAAAAGGACATAGAACTTATCTCGAGCCTCATACATAAATACAATTCTTACTCGTTGCAGCATACAGAATTCCAAGAAAGGTCTTCACCTTTTAGATGTGGAATTCATCTATCTAAAGTTTTGTGTCCGACACAATAAAGGAGATAGATGAAGAGTAAGCAGTTCCCTGCACCTTAATGGTGGGAAGCTTAATGTATGTAATGCTATGCACGAGACTGATATCTGCTATGCCGTGGGCATGGTGGTGAGATATCATAGTAATCCTGGAAAGGATCACTCGACTGATGTAAAGAACATGTTTAGGCTCCTGTAGAGGACCAGGAATTATGTTCTGAATTACAAAGCAGTCAAGTTGTTTCTTTTGGATTACATAGAATTGGATTACCAAATCAAACAGGGATAGTCGAAAGTCGAAGTCAGGCTATGTGTTCTCACTGTGAAGTGGAGCAGTCACATGGAAGAATGTAAAGCAGCGATGCATTACGGACTCTACCATGGAAACTGAAAGGATAACGGCCTGTGAGGCAGTTAAAAGGTCAGTGTGGCTCCAGAACTTCCTAAGGGACTTAGATGTGGTTTCTAGTTCACCCAAAGCTATTTTGAATAGCGGTATTGGAAAACTTGAAATGCCACGAGTCCACAGTGGGAGATAACATGTAGAGCGCAAGTACCACCTGATTCGAGAGATCGTATAGTAATACGATGCAGTTGTCACCTAGATAGCATCGAGAGGATTGCCTGGTAAAACCATTCACAGAAGCTCTTCCAGCGGAAGCGTTGGGTAGGCGTGATAAGGTTATGGGAATCTGATGTTTGGTAGAGGGCGACTATACTTTTAGTATAAGTGGGAGATTGATGGAGTTATATTCTAAATGTCTAGTTTAGTGCAAATACGGAACTCCTTATCTATACCTTAATTCGATATATGATTCAAGCATAATTGCACTTTATGCAATAGTCCTAGATATATACGTTGTAGACAGTATGGCGTGAGGAGACACGCGGAAGATCATACTGTCGGTTACTCGTATACTATCAAACAGTAGCTCACGACTTAGATGGACAGGGACAATCCATCGGTACGTCGTTGTGTGACTGGTAGATAGTCGGTCTTGACTATCATGTCATACTCGTACACTTGGTGTATTGAGCAGGACCACGGGAGGGCGTTCGATTTATACTAATCGAAGTAATCGAACTAGACCTCAGATATTACGGATATACGAATTCCTAATCCCTATATAATTATAGGTGCGTGTGTCCAATTCTCGGTTCTTTAACTTGCCAATGAGTGAGACTAATTGATTAGTCAAGATTCTCGGTAAATTAGGAATCGTAATTGTACGCACGGCATGCTATAGATTATAGACAGGAAACCGTGTCCCGTTTATCGGGTTGATTACGTCCCCGAGATGAGCTCATAAAGTTTATCATGTAAACCCTGCAGGTGGATTTGTTCCACATGATAATAAGGATGAGTGGTACTAGTCTCGGATAATAAGAAACGAATTAATTTAATTATTAGTAATTAAATAAATTCGTGGACGTTCGATATCTTAAACACGGGGAAAGTCGTATATGTAATTTCGGCGGAAATATTATTGTTGAAATAATATTAAATTAATTTCGGGAATTCAATTATTATTTTATAGTGGAGTTAATAATAATTAAATTTGAAATCGATTAATTAAGGAATTGCTTTTAAGTATTCCAAGTTAATTAATATTTCAAATTAGCCCTTAATTAATTTAACCTAAGGTCCCTAACGTAACTCTATATATATCCCCTCCCTTACCCTCTCTTAACCTACAGAACGCCGCAACATTTAATTTTGCTGAGAAAATAATTGCGTTAGCGCAAATATATTTTTCTCTGTAAAATTAATAAGTTTAACGCAATAATTTTTCTCTAAGAGAGAAAAAATAAATCTGACGCTGGTTGAGAAGAGAGAGCATAGACGGGAGAACTCCAGCGGATCGTTGCCCACACAACGGTTGGAGACGGGATCAGAGGCATACGTTAGAAGCTCTAAGGTATCAACAATTCGGCTCCTCCGAATCACGCATCAAAGGTAAAGAATCGAAAACCCTTTTCCGCATCTCTTTCGATTCTTCTCGTACGTAATAATACAACGGACCATCGATTGGTAATCGGGGGTCAAGGTATATTTTCTTTGGCTTCTGGGCGGTTGAGGACCGCCGGATCGGTGGCCGGACGGAGAAAAACGGATCGGAAATAGCCCGGAACAGCAGCATCGCGCTGCTGTTCGGACCAGGTAAGCGCCCGCCTGGGTGGCAGGCGCCCGCTCGCGCTGGGTCGCGAGCGACCGCTCGGGCAGCAAGCGCCCGCTTGCGCGGGTGCGCGAGCGCCCGCCTGGGCGGCAGGCGGCCGCCTGCTCCGGGCAGATCGTGAGCCGCGGCTTCGGCTGCGGCGGACGCGCGATCTCTTGGGCGGGCGGCCATGGCTGATCGGAGGTGACCTCCAGAAGTTGATTGGGGACGTCCGGATGTTCGAGGGTTCGAACGGACGTGTCCCGGATAGTCGATTTCCAACAGCGTGGTGGTGCTCGCATGATCTCCGGCGAAGGGTTTTTGATCGGGTTATGGTTTCCGCAAATTTTAATAGCCCGGGATATCGAATTCCAACACATGCGCACCCCACTCCTGGTGATTTGGGTCTGGTTGAACCGAAGTAATGGTCCTCTCAGCGGGAACGTAGGGATGGGCCGCGTCTAGTTCGTCCAGTCGGTATTTAGGCAAGGCCGGCTCCGCCTTGTCCATGAATTCCTTGTACTGACGAGCGAGCAGGACGTGAGGCTCTTCGACCACCTTGGGGCGAACGACTCTCGTGTATTTTGGCATGATGGTGAGGGTTGTAGAAGGAAATTTACACTACAAATTAAACAAATTTACACAGTAAAATTGCAGGGGGAAGGAAATTCTTACGGATTTTCAGATCTGAGAATCGAAGAGAGATGTGAATTTTCAAAATTTGAAATGGGTTAATATGTTTTGAAAATATAAACCTGCAACATGAATAGATCGACGGTTGAGATCAAGGAAGGGGAAGAGAGGGCGGTTACCGATGAAAAACGTACTCAAGTATCCCCCCACTACCCCGTAAAACTTAAAATACTTGGTCAGGATAATGCCACGTGGCAAGTATTCACTGACAAAGGACAGGATTAGAAGAAATCCTTTTTTCCTACATTCTTTTATCATTTATTTATGTATCAGATTATTGATAAGTTTTCTGATACTTATCACGATTTACAAAATAAAAAGAGTCCTTCAAGGACAACAACACTTATTCATTTCACCGGGAAATAAAACCGGGGAAACATGATTTAACAAAGAAAATACAAATTTCCTATATTCTGGATAAATCTCACGGGGAAGAATATCCCAGTCATCTTTTACAGGAAGATTTTCAGGCTCAGTATTGATCGAGCTATCTTCAGAATCAGTTCCCAGATCAATGATCTCCTCTCCATCCCTCCCAAATACTCCAATATTGAAAGACTTCTTCCCACGCAACTCCAGGAAGATGGTTACGCCCACCGAAGCAAGACGGCGTTCGCAGAACTTGTTCTAGCCCTCACTCAGAGCGAGGCGTCGACCATCTTTCTCCACTTTAACTGTCCAGACCCGTTCAAAAGCATCTACCAAAGCAACATCCTGTCCATCGAGCTCCGGAAACTTCTGAGAAAAAGACAAAGGAAGAGGCAGCTTAGTTTTCATCGACCGGTTCCTAATCCGAGAAGAAAAGCTGGTTATTTGATTCGGGTACACATCTCTGTTCCAAGTGAAAGCCATGATATGAAGTCGACTCCAGTTTAGAAGAGCCTTTAAAGGCGTAAAATTCAGAATTAAATGAAGTCTCAACCACCAACAGAAAGTCAGAATGCTATTTCCAAGACGAGTCAACCGAGAAAGACCACCATAAACTTCAGGGAAATCAGAGTTGAAAACTCTAATTTTCCTGGGGGCCTATGTTGTACCCGAGAAAACGGTCACCGACACGTGTCACGAATCAAAGGGCCACGTCATCAAGAGAGAAAGTCAGCCAATACAGTCAAAAAGACCCTCAAAAGCATATCTAAGAAGAAGATAAGGAGCTTGGACAGTAAAGATCGCACGGTAGAATCAGACTCCCTTCACAGGGGAATCGCCTGGGGAGGCTCCTGGGATGGCAGTCAATGAGCTGGGACTTCACGGGGAAAGAGGCAGATTAAGCACTAAGGGAAATTAGTGGGTATTTAATGCTTCATATTAGTGGACTAGAGGTCCAATAAGAGGCCTATATGTGGGCATTAGGTGGCATAATTAAGCCATGCATAGAGTATTATAAATAGAGGGAGTGAGATAGAGAAAAAGGGACATGCAAAACCTTGTATTTTAATATGATTTCTAAGTATGAATATATGAATAAAGAGGTGCCTTGAGCATCCATGTTCTACTTATGATTTCTGCTATAACTTAATCCTTTTGCTAGCTTACTTATAACAAATTTACCATTTTGTGTTGTTTATCAAAACCCTCAATTACCAGCAAATACTACCGACAAGTACAAAAACAACCAAAACAAAGCCCAACTAAGGAAAAATAAGTTTTCCCGTCTGTCTGCTAGAGGATAGCGGAATTCGAAAAATTTAGTGGGAGGCAATTAAATGATAAAGACCAAACATTTAATTGTAATCATTAATAACGAATTATCTCAATGTTAATCTTCTTAATATTTCTCAGTAATATTCTCTAAGATATCCCGTAACATCGATACTCGACCAATCCAAATCAAAACTCACTGGCCCAAACCATTTGAATTGGAATCTCAATCTTGTGATTTAAAATGATGAGTGCCTCTATGTACTTGAGAATAGATTATTTGATAATCTCACTCAACCTTTGACTTCTAAGGAATGCCACTTATGAGAAGTGGATTTCTAGTTCTTATGAATCGTTCATTATGAACTGCAACATGAACAAGCTCGATCCTTAAATGGATAAGTAGTTCAAGATGTTGATCAACGAGTCAACCATCAATACAAGAAATTTGTTCTCATTATTGCTTCTTCATGAAAGAAATGTTCTTCTTGAAGAAAATGACGGAAATAGTTTCCGGTCTAAGCATAAAGATGGATAAAGGTGATACTAGAAGGGCGACTAAGAACAAGGTCAACAAATGAGTTGAGCTTGCCATCGTTGTGTGAATAAAGGCCATAGGGCCATAACTGCTAAAATGCCTTGGGCAGAAACGTTCTGACAAAGGTTCGTATTGGGTTATAGTTATTCTATTGTTTTGAACAATTGATTATTTGTTTCGTCTAAATTTAGAAACCTGCTATTAATAGAAATGTTATATTATTAGATCTTACTTCTATATTTGATATAGAAGGTAAAGTTTTTAATTTTGTTTTGGAAATCCAATTTCCTTTATACAAAAGAAAGCAAATATGATTTGCTAAAGACGATAAACAAATAAATAAGAATGAACTAAACCCAAATATCAGCAATGGATAGAAGTCAAAACCCCGCACAACTTTAGCACGCTAGTTGAGTGTGTTGAAGATCTATTGGATTTGATCCAAACGGAGATGTGTGATCCACTAACGTGTTACTGGTGGGGGTGGTTTTCAACTACCAAATGTACTTATGAAGTACACGTCTCTAATTTTGAAGTGTTCAATAATTTTAGACATCAAAGTAGGAAACCAACTTGGTTGTTATATTAAGATATGATCGTGGTAATAAATATTTAAGCACCAAGATTATTGACTATCTAAAGGAGAATACGATTCTCTGGCAATGGACTCCGTCTGGAACTCCTTAATTGTATTGAGTGTCCGAATGTTGGAATCAAACTTTGTTAGACATGGTTCGATCCACAAAGGGGTTCACCAAATTGTCGACGAAACTGTAAAAGTCCTGCACTTTTGACAGTCGTCCATTTGCTGAATAGTGTTACCACCAAAGCAGTTAAAACCACACCATATGAACTTGGGCACTCCCGTATCCTGCTTGCGTGAAGCGGCTAGTGGGAGATAAGTTGGATAGTAGATCCGGCTTATGCCATTTTGTGGGGTATCCTGAACATTCACAAGGATACATGTTCTACTATATTTCTAAAACAAAATGTTTGTCTAAAGAAATGTTGCCTTCTTAGCGAAGAAGTTTCTATTCGATAGAAAAGGCAATATAGTAAATGTCGAAATAGTTCGAGAATATGAACCACACTATGAAGTTCAAATACAAGTACTTGGAGATGAACCAATTCAACAAACCACTAATATACCTCTTCATCTATCGGTTCGTAAATCCGAAAATGTTCGGAAGGTACCTGATAGACGGTTCCAACTTGATAATGATCAAGATATAGTTGACGATGGATATGATCCAATAAACTTCAACTGATTCGTATTGGATACGAATATGGGACATTGTCTTATTGCCATGAAATTCATAATGGACTGTATGTACTCCAACAAGGTTTGACCTTGGTAGATCCACCAAAGGGAATTGTTCCCAAAGGATGCATATTGATCTATTAATGCTGGAGTAGTATACTTAATGTCTAGATTTGAGTATTCTGAACTCCTTGTACACTTTCATTTACCTATTAATAATGAACATTCATTTGCTTTTAATTATTGTTAATTAAATATATGCAAATTATAGTCCTGGATTTTATACGTTGTAGTTAGTATGGTGTTGCATGGGCACACAGAAGATCATACTATCGGTTACTCGTATTTAATCGAACAGTTGCTCACGACCTAGATGGACACGGACCAATCCATCGGTATAGTCGTTGTGTGAGAGAGAAAATAATTTATCTTAATTATTTTATCACACTTGTACACTTGGTGTATTGAGCGGATCGATTGAGACTCATCAATTAGGTTTGCTCGGCGATAATTGATTTGAGACTCAGTGTATTTTATTCTTAATCCCCGATACAATTGCGGGTGTGTATATTTAATATATGTGACTTTGATTTTCCAAAGGAATTGACCGGTTTAATTATTGGGTCAATTACCGGTTAAGTTGGGTCACTATATTTTATATATGGCATGCCGTGAATTCTTGACGGGACAGTGTATCCCGGAAGGGTTGATAATATCCCCGAGATGAGCTCATATGGATTTATTATGTAAACCTCGCGAGTGGATTTAATTCCGCATAATAAATAAGGTTGAGTGGTACTAGTCTCGGATAAAAGAGATGAATAAATTTATTAAGCAATAAATAAATTTTATTCATGGATATTTATATCTTAAATACACGGAATAAATAATACTACCGGAGAAATATTATTTGGATATAATATGGTTTAATATTGGGAGTGCAATTAATTTATATAGTGGAAAATAAATTTAATTAATATTGATAAGGATTAATGGACTTGAGCAGTGGGCTCAATTTAATCTTCAATATTGGAAGCCCAATATTCCACCTCCTTTAGATCCCCTATGTAGCCTATAAAAGCACTACATGGCCTTCATAAATCACAAGACAAGATTATCACACTTGATATTCTAGAGAGTTGAAGGAGATCCATAGGAGTTCGATAGATCGTCGCCCACCCGACGTTCGAACGGAGTGCAAGGAATACGTGGGAAGATTCAAAACAACGAATCGAAAGGTATGATATCCTAACACCCTCGATATTATTCGGTTTTGATTTATCGAGAATACCGTAAAACAAAGATCCGAAGATCGAAACCCGGAATAGACGGACGAACGCGTGGTGGTGGCGAAGCCACCGGACCACGGCATCCTCCCGCTAGGGTTTCGGCGGGGCGACGGGGGCCGAACCCTCGGCTTGGCCGAGGGTGTGCGATCGACCGCGAGGGGTCGATCGCTGGGCACGGGCTGGTGCCGTGCCTAACCCCGCCGTGAAGGCGGGGGCCTCCAGGTGGCGGCGAGTCGCCGGACTCGCCGCAGGGGCTGCCGATGCAGCCCCACCCCAACTGATCGCCGGCGTGCGATCGGTGATCGCGCGAACCCCGCGGACGGGGGTTCGGGCTGGACGCGCACGCGACTTCGGTCGTGTTGTGCGTTCGGCTCGTGCTCCGGTTCGTTCGTCGGCGTTCGTGTAATCTCCGGCGATGGGTTTTTGATCGGGCTATGGTTTCCGCAAATTTTAATAGCCCGGGATATCGAATTCCAACAATTGGTATCAGAGCGTGGTTTACGTTCGCGGTATTTTCGATAAAATTGTTCTACCTTGCAGGGTTTCCGACTATTATGGCTTAATTTATTATTCGTTTAATTTATTTTGTCATGATTGTTGGTTTGATTAAACTCTCGGACATGTCGAGATTCGTTTTTGGTGGTGAATGCTTGTAATAGTAAAAAATTCGGGGGTTGACCGAATTTAGGATTTATTATTACGTTCTACTTTTTCCGGAAATTGTATAGGGTCGATTTCATGTATAGAATCGATACCGGATAGTGTAAAATTAAATTTGTAATTTATTTTGCGTTGGATCGATGCCGAAACGACCGCCGGAGAAGACGTGTGACGAAGGAGATGTCGTGAGGGTGAAGGGACGAGGATCGACCATCCCCGTGGTCGATCCATGAGGATCGATCGATCGACCCTTGGAGGGGCCGCCGGCAACGGTGGCCAGCCACCTCCTAGGCGGCGGTCGATGGGTGGCGCGGGGATCCCCACCCCGTGCTATCCCGGTCCGGTGATTTGCTTTCCTAATTAATTCAAGTTTTCCTATTTGAGTTTTTCCTATTTTTGGAAATTCTCATGGATTAGGAAAAGAATTAATTGGAATTAATTTTATTTTCTTATTCTATTATGGAAGTCTTCTAGAGTATTCCGAGTTCTACTTGGAATAGGATCCTAGAGATTTAATAGAATTGGAAAGGAATAAAAGTTAATTTAGGATTGATTTATTTCCTAATTGATTATTCCTATTTTATGGGAATTTTCATAGTAATGGAAATTAATTAATCTTGGAAAGTAGAGGAGTCCTAAATTATTTTATTTCCTTATTTCATTATGGAAATCATCTAGAATATTCCAAGTGGGTCTTGGATAGATTATTCTAGAGATTTAATGAAGTAGAAAGAGAAATTAAAATAAATAAAAATATTAATAATATTTAATTTTAATTTTGATTTATTCAATTGACTTAATTATTATTAATTAAGTATCTTTTGGATTTATTAAAAATAAATAGATTTAAATATTGGAAATTAATATTCTCGTCACATGGAGCATTCAAGAACGAAGACTGAAGACTAGAAGATGCGTACGGAGATGGAGTAAAGCCATAATAGTCGGAAAATAATATTCTAGTAATTATTTTGACTATGTGATAATATTATGTGCTTTATTACATGTATGCATGCTATATGTGTTTACTTTTATGCACTAGATAGCGTATCCCTTTATTGTAAAAAGCTAAGTGGGAGAGGGTATGGAAACATACCCATGGTCTCCATTGCTGCTCTCTTGGTGACTTTTATAAACTTTTGAAGTTTACATAGATAGGTCTGTTGGAATTCGATATCCCGGGTTATTTAAATTTGCGGAACCGATAACCCGAACGAACCCTTCGCCGGAGATCACACGAACGCCGACTCATCCGCCGGGATCCGACCTTTGGAGACCACGCGCCCGAAGACGCGTAGCCCGCCCCCAGCCGAACCCCCGCGAGTCGGGGTTCGCGCGATCGAAGGATCGCGTCTCACGCGATCGGGTGGGGCTGCATCGGCAGCCCCCGCGGCGAGTCCGGCGACTCGCCGCCGCCTGGAGGTCCCCACCGTCGAGGTGGGGTGGGGTGCGGCACCAGCCCGCGCCCCGACGGTCGATCCCCGTGATCGACCGCGCGCCCTCGGCCCAGCCGAGGGTCGCATCCTCCGCGCCCGCCGAACCCTAGGCGGGTCGATCCACGCGGTCCGGTGGCTTCGCCACCACCGCGTGATCGTCCGTCTACTCCGGGTCCGAACTTCGGATCTTGCGTTCTACGGTATTTTCAATAAACAAAATCGAATAATATCAAGTTAGTTTAGATATCATACCTACGATTCGTTGTTCGGAGAAACGAAATCGAGATGACCTCGTGATCTTCCCGCGTATTCCTTGCACTCCGTTCGAACGTCGGGTGGGCGACGATCTATCGAACTCCTATGGATCTTCTTCACTCTTCAAGACTTTATGATTGGCGTATCTTAGGTTAATGAATTGTGAAGACCATGTAGTGCTTTTATAGGCTACGTAGGGGATCAAAAGGAGATTAAATATTGGGCTTCTAATATTGAAAATTAAATTGGGTCCAACCCAAATCCATTAATTCTTATCAATATTAATTTTATTTATTTTCCACTATATAAATAAAATTGCACTCCCAATATTTATCCATATTATATCAAATAATATTTCTCCGGTTAGTATTATTTATTCCGTGTATGTAAGATTTAAATATCCATGAATAAAATTTATTTATTGCTTAATAAATTTATTCATCTCTTATATCCGAGAATAGTACCACTCAACCTTATTTATTATGCGGAACAAATCCACTCGCGAGGTTTACATAATAAATCCTTATGAGCTCATCTCGGGGATATTATCAACCCTTTCGGGATACACTGTCCCTTCAAGAATTCACGGCATGCCATATATAAAATATAGTGACCCAACTTAACCGGTAATTAACCCAATAATTAAATCGGTTAATTCCTTTGGAAAATCAAAGTCACTTATATTAAATATACACACCCGTAATTGTTTCAGGGATTAAGAATAAAATACTCCGAGACTTAAATCAATTATCACAGAGCAATCCTAATTGATAAGTCTCAAGCGATCCGCTCAATACACCGAGTGTACAAGTGTGATAAGATAATCAAGATAAATTATCTTCTCTCTCACACAACGACTATACCGATGGATTGGTCCGTGTCCATCTAGGTCGTGAGCAACTGTTTGATTAAATACGAGTAACCGATAGTATAATCTTCTGTGCGCCCATGCTTGCACCATACTATCTACAACGTATAAAATCCAGGACTATAATTTGCATCTATTTAATTAACAATAATTAAAAGCAAATGAATGTCTGTTATAAATAGGTAAATGAAAGTGCACACAGAGTTCAGAATACTCAAATCTAGACATTAAGTATACTACTCCATCAATCTCCCACTTATACTAAGGTCTAGTCTTATCTTCCAAACTTCTGACTCCCAAACCCTCCAAGTGCTTGTAATATACTTCCTTAGGAAGTATCTTGGTGAAAGGGTCCGCTAGGTTGTCTTCCGAAGCTATCTTGGTGACTATCGCATCGCCCCTCTTGACGATGTCTCGAATCAGGTGGTACTTGCGCTCTATGTGTTTTGTAGCACTATGGGACCGAGGTTCCTTACTGTTTTCCACTGCACCGCTATTGTCACAATAAATTGTCATAGCCTTGGGCAAACTCGGAATCACATCTAAGTCCTGGAGGAAATTAAGGAACCACACTGACTCTTTCGCTGCCTCTGAGGCTGCAACATATTCAGCTTCCATGGTAGAGTCCGAAATGCACTTCTGCTTAACACTCTTCCATGATACGGCTCCACCTCCCAAAGTGTACACATAGCCTGATGTCGACTTACGCCGGTCCTTATCCGCTTGGAAATCCGAATCTGTGTAACCCAAAGGAATCAGATTGTCTGCACTGTATCTTAGAACATAATCCTTAGTATTTCGCAAATACTTGAAAATGCTCTTTACGGCAGTCCAATGAGCCTTTCCAGGGTTACTCTGATATCTTGCTACTATGCCAATGGCATAACAGATATCAGGCCTCGTGCATAACATTGCATACATTAAGCTTCCCACAGCCGAAGCGTAGGGAACCGCTTTCATGTCATCTTTCTCCTTCTGTGTCTGAGGACACATCTCCTTAGAAAGATAAGTTCCTTTACTGAAGGGCAGATTACCCTTCTTGGAATCTTGCATGTTAAAACGAGCTAGAATCGTGTCTATGTAAGATTGCTGGGAAAGACACAATGTTCTATTCCGGCGATCCCTTATAACTTTGATCCCTAGAACATGTCCAACTTCTCCCAAATCTTTCATATCGAATTGTCTAGACAACCATCCCTTTATGTCTGATAACATCTTTACACTGTTGCCAATGAGAAGTATGTCGTCTACATAAAGCACGAGAAACACCACTTTCTTTCCATCACGTTTCCAATACACACACGATTCGTCCATGCTTTGAATGAATCCAAAAGATTGGACTACTTCATCAAACCGCAGGTTCCACGATCTCGAGGCTTGTTTCAATCCATAAATGGATCGATTAAGCCTGCACACTAGATGATCTCGCCCCTTAGCAATGAATCCTTCTGGTTGTTTCATATAAATCGTCTCGTCAAGACTTCCATTAAGGAAAGCTGTCTTGACATCCATTTGCCACACCTCATAATCCATATGAGCTGCTATGGATAAGAGAATTCGGATTGACTTTATCTTGGCTACCGGCAAGAAGGTCTCCTCATAATCGATTCCCACTTTCTGAGTATATCCTTTCGCAACAAGCCGAGCTTTAAAGGTTTCAACCTTTCCGTCAGATCCTCTCTTTCTCTTGTAAACCCATTTACACCCAATTGGCTTTACGCCGCTTGGTGGTTCTACAAGATCCCAGACTTTATTAGAATCCATAGATTCTATTTCGGATTTCATCGCTTTCTTCCAAGAAGGCGCATCTATATCTTGTACCGCCTCATCATAGGTCCAGGGATCGACTTCATGAACTCCGGGTGCCGAGTCCGAAGACTCACCCAGTCCAATCCATCTGTCCGGTTGTTTAACAACCCTCCCACTACGACGGCGTTCCGGTGTATTAACAGTGACAGTATTAGGTGCAGGTTCTAGTGGTGTATCTATACTCGGTTCGGCTGTATCCAGGTCTTCCTCGTTACCTCTCAACTCATCAAGCATTATGTCACTTTTGGGCTTGTGGTCCATGACATAGTCTTCCTCTAAGAACCGAGCGTTAGTACTTATAACGATCTTCTGGTCCGTAGGACTATAGAACATGCCACCCTTAGTTCCTTTCGGGTATCCTACAAACAACCGTATTTCCGATCTGGGTTCTAACTTATCGGCGCCTTGTCGCAACACATGTGTTGGACATCCCCAGATCCGAATGTGTTTCAAGTTAGGCTTACGCCCACTCCACAATTCCATGGGTGTAGTTGGTACCGTTTTGGTCGGAACTCTATTCAGAATGTACGCCGCTGTTTCCAAGGCAAGTCCCCAGAACATAACAGGTAAGTCCGAGTAACTCATCATCGATCGAACCATCTCCATAAGAGTCCTATTCCTTCTTTCTGACACACCATTCTGCTGAGGAGTATATGGTGAGGTCAGCTGAGATTCAATCCCATTCTCTGCCAAGTATGCCTTGAATTCTCCCGACAGGTACTCGCCTCCGCGATCAGATCGCAGGCATTTTATGGATTTACCACGAAGGTTCTCCACAAGAGCCTTGAATTCCTTGAACTTGTCAAAAGAATCACTCTTGTGGCGCATCAGGTAAACATATCCATACCTTGAGTAATCATCAGTAAAGGTGATGAAATACTCGTACCCTCCCCTTGCCTGAGTAAACATAGGTCCGCATACATCAGAGTGAATCAAATCCAATACTTGTTCAGCTCTACGTCCTTTACCAGAAAAAGAACGCTTGGTCATTTTACCCTCCAAACAGGATTCGCAGGTTGGAAGGTCCTCTCCTTCTATGCCGCTAATGAGACCATCAGCTTTCAACCTTTGAATTCTATTTGAATTAATATGACCTAGCCTTAGATGCCACAAGTATAATTGATTCATTTTAGAAGGCTCCTTTCTCTTATTGGTGTTCGTAGATGTGTTATTACTCTCGGTTAGTTGCACCGTGTTAGACTCAGGATTTAGAATATACAAATCGTCTACCAATGTACCAGAACAGACAATCTCACTATTTCTTCTTATGACCACAGAGTGATCAAAAGAAACAGAATATCCATTCAGAATTAACTTAGAAACTGAAATCAAATTCTTTCTAAAATTCGGTACATAAAGACAATTTTGTAAAACTAAAACCCTATCACTACTAAAGCGTAAGTGAACGTCTCCCACTGCAACAGCCGCCACCTTCGCGGCATTGCCCATGTAGACCACGATTTCTCCCTCTCTAAGTCTCCGGGTTTCCTGGAACCCCTGCAATGAATTGCAGACATGGTCAGTGGCACCCGTATCTACACACCAGGTGCTGGTAGATATCACCGCTGACAATGTTTCAGTTGTTGGAAATCGATATCCCGGGCTATTAAAATTTGCGGAAAATAATAACCCGAACGAAATCCTTCATCGCCGGAGATCCGAACGCGAACCACCGCACGAGCCGGGGCCCGACCAAGTACCCAGCGAGGCCCAAAGGCCGCGAGCACCCAGCCGAGCCCCCGTACGGGGCTCGCGATCATCTCCATGATGATCGCTGGGGATGCACGAGGCATCCCCGGGGCTGCTCGTAGCAGCCCCGCAGCGGGTTCACGAACCCGCTGCTCGCGAAGGGGCCAGCCCCGCACGCCCGCTACGGGCGAACCCGTAGCACGTACGAGGCAGCTACGGGTGACCCCGTAGCATACCCGCGATCGAGCTCACGGGCTCGATCGCCCCTCGGCTCCAGCCGAGGGCCTCTCCGCGCGACGCCGCCGGTGAAGGGGCTGGGGTTCACCCGCCTTGGCACCAGCCCACGGCGAACCCCGGTGGTCGACCCGAGGTCGACCCCACACCCCGGCGTCCAGCCGGGGCTCATCCCTTCAACCGCGCGCCGGCGGTCGAACCCTAGGGTTCGGCCGCCACCCTCGATCCCATCGAGGGTTTCCTCGACCTTCGCCGGGGATCTCGAATCCCCGTCCCCGAAGTTCGTACGTTTACCCGGATCGTGTGTTCATGTATATGCTACAATCAAATCATAAAAGAGGGTTTATGATTTATTACCTTCGATTCGTTGTACGGAGAAACGAATTAAAGTGTTGATGACCTTGCGATCTTCCCACGTATTCCTTGCACCTCGTCCGAACGTCGTGTGGGCGACGATCTATCGAACTCCTATGGATCTCCTTCACTCTTCAAGACTTTATGATTGGCGTAGGTTATCTTGTGTTATGAAAAGTGAAGACCATGTAGTGCTTTTATAGGCTACGTAGGGGATCATAAGGAGATTAAATATTGGGCTTCTAATATTGAAGATTAAATTGAGCCCAATGCTCAAGTCCATTAATCCTTATCAATATTAATTAATTTATTTTCCACTATATAAATTAATTGCACTCTCAATATTAAACCATATTATATCAAATAATATTTCTCCGGTAGTATTATTTATTCCGTGTATTTAAGATTTAAATATCCATGAATAAATTTATTTATTGCTCAATAAATATTATTCATCTCTTATATCCGAGAATAGTACCGTTCAACTTTAACTATTATGCGGATTAAATCCACCTGCAGGGTTTACATAATAATTCCTTATGAACTCATCTCGGGGATATTATCAACCCTTACGGGATACACTTTCCCGTCAAGTATTCACGGCATGTCGTATATAAAATATAGTGACCCAACTTAACCGGTAATTAACCCAATAATTAAATCGGTTAATTCCTTTGGAAAATCAAAGTCACTTATATTAAATATACACACCCGCAATAATATCGGGAATTAAGAATAAAATACTCTGAGATTTAAATTGATTATCCAAGGCAATCCTAATCAATAAATCTCAAGCGATCCGCCCAATACACCAAGTGTACAAGTGTGATAAAATAATTAAGATAAATTATTTTCTCTCTCACACAACGACTATACCGATGGATTGGTCCGTGTCCATCTAGGTCGTGAGCAACTGTTCAATTAAATACGAGTAACCGATAGTATGATCTTCTGTGCGCCCATGCACACCATACTAACTACAACGTATAAAATCCAGGACTATATTTTGCGTAATTAATTAATAATAATTAAATGCAAATAATTGTTTATTAATTAAATAGGTTAAATGCCATGACCGGGAGTTTACCGATACTTAAATCTAGACATTAAGTACACAACCCCAACAATCTCCCACTTGTACTAAGGTCTAGTCATTTCCTCCAAACTCCCGACTCCCATACTCATCACGTGCTTAAGTTATACTTCTCAGAAGTATTATGTGAATGAGCAATCTAGGTTTCCGCTCTGAAGTTATCTTGGTGACTACTGCGTCGTCTCTCTGACGATGATTCGTATCAGGTGGTACTTGCTCTATGTGTTATCATCACCCTTTGAACTCATGACTTCTTCCAGTTCTCCATGCACCGCTATATACATAGCCTTTGGTGAACCAAGAATCATATCCAAGTTCAGAGGTCATTCCGGAACCTAACCAAAACTTCCGCTGCCTCTGAGGCTACTTTTCGGTTTATGATAGTGTCCGAGAAGCATCACGCTTATCACTCTTTCATCCTTAGGTTCCACCTCTTCTAAAATTGAACACATAGCCTGATATCGACTTACACTGGTCTTTCTCTGATTTTAGATCTGAGAAATTGTAATCTAAGAAGATTTCGTCTTGCTTAGTAATCCAGTACTTCCAAGTACTTTTACAGCATTCGAATATCTCTTATTCATATTACTTTGATATCCTCCCACTACGCTAACCGCATAGTTGATATCGGGTTCTTGTTTTATAACACCGCATTTACAAAGCTCTCTACACTCGAAGTGCAGGAAACTGCTTTGTCTACATCCATCTCCTTTATGCGTTCGAAACACATACCTTTAGACAGATGTATTCTGTTCCTGAAAGGCAATAACCTTTCTCAGAATTGTGCATGTTTAAAACAAACCATAATCGTATAAGATATCTTAAGAGAAGTACAAACGTTCTTATCTAGAGATCGAAAGATTTCTAAGAACATGATTCAACTTCATCTTAATCTCATATCTCGATTTATTTTAGACAACCTCTATTTTATGTCTGACAATACTTTTACATTGTTGCCAATGATGAAGTGTTATCTACACAAAATTCCGAGAAACATCACTTTGTTTCCATTACGTCTCCAATACACCAATCTTGTCTATGCTTCATGATGAACCCATAAAATGGACTATCTCATCAATTTGCAAGTTCCACAAGCTTCAGCTTTGTGATAATCCATAAATGGATTTACTAAGCTTGTACTTCTAAATGATCTCGCCTCTTTAACAATAAATTATTGCTATCCAAGTAGGCACATTTAGATTAGTATTGCCCCCTATGCAGAACTAGGGATCGATTTCATGTCTACTAGATCCAGAGTTTAAAACTCCTCCAGTCTTATGAACATCTCCGGTTGCTTAACAACCTCCCACTGCAATGTCGTTCCGGTGTATAACAGTAATAACATTAGGTGCAGTTAGTGGTGTACTACTACTCGGTTAGGCTGGTTCTCAGTCTTCTTTTTCCTCATTATAAAGTACCTTGTTCGTTAGGGCATTTGCAGTTCATCTAATAGTCTTCTACAAGAACCGGGCGAAGACACCCTTCTGGTTCGTAGTACTATTGAACATACAATTACTTGTTCTTCTAGGATATTCTACAACCACATTGAATGTGCCGTTGTATCCAGAGATATCCATAGAACATAGGTGGTTCCGTACAAACTTGTCCTTATACTATTAGAATTTCATTTCTTATTCCTGACACACCATGTCTACACATCAGTGTATGGTGCAGTCGTTTGAGATCTAATCTCAATCCTTGATTTATGCTATGTGCTCTTTAGATAGGTAGTGGCCTCCGCGAACAAGTCGCAGGCTTTCAATGGATATACTTTGAAGGATCCCCATAATGGCTTTGGGTCGAAAAACACTTTGCTTTTACGGCACATCGAGTTTTAATCCATCTTCGAGTATTCTTGAAAGAACGACTCGTACCTCTCTAATTTCACATGTCACCGCATTAATCATAAATCATTTTCAATACTTGTCCGAACTCCATCCTTTATCCAGAAAGGTTAACTTAGTTGTATCTTCTTCCAAAATTTGATTCTTAGGTCGGGAGGTCCATTCCTCCAACTATAATTGAATAAATCAATTTCGACCTTCTGAATCCCCTTTTTGAATAAATACTACTAAGTTCAAGAATTCACAAGTATAATGATTGATAAAGAAATACATCTAATAAGTAAAACAAGTTTATATATAACGGTTTGTTGCATCGTGGTAGACTAAGGATTCATCATTCATATATTGCTATCTAATGTACCAGAATAGATATCGCTATTATTTCTTATCTAAACCATCAAATGATTAAAGAAATAAAATATCCATTAATAATAGAAAACCAGAACAAAAGTTCCTTCTAAAATATAAGGTACAAAGAAATAAACTTGAAATGAAATCCTATAACTATCAAACAGATAGATAAATGTCTTCCACTGCAACCGCTGCTTCCTCAACAGCTTTGCCCATGTGGACTCGAACTCTTCTTATCTAAGTCGCCGGGTTTTCTGGAACCCCTGCATTTAGAATGCACATACCATCAGTGGTTCCATATCTACACACCAGAATTCTGGTAGATAATACCGCTGACTATGTTTTACGACTAAAGAAAAAAATTCGTACCTTTGAGAGGACAAGATGTAGACCCCCAGTACTCAGACTGCTTCCCTCGGGGATATTTGCCAGAAGGCTTCTTTATCCCACCCTTTGGTCCAAGTCCCTTAGGACCACTGGACCCCCTTGTCTTCTTCTCCTTTCCCTTGCCTTCAGGTCCGAAACCTTTGGCTTTGGATATAAGAGCTTGCGATTGTTTCAACTCGTCTAAAAGATCCATCATCTCAAAAAAATGATCAAGTGTTTCCTCGAAGTAACAGATCTTTATTGTTGGAGTTGTGTACTTAATGTCTAGATTTAAGTACCGGTAAACTCCCGGTCATAGCATTTTACCTATTTAATTAATAAACAATTATTTGCATTTAATTATTATTAATGCAAAATATAGTCCTGGATTTTATACGTTGTAGTTAGTATGGTGTGCATGGGCGCACAGAAGATCATACTATCGGTTACTCGTATTTAATCGAACAGTTGCTCACGACCTAGATGGACACGGACCAATCCATCGGTATAGTCGTTGTGTGAGAGAGAAAATAATTTATCTTAATTATTTTATCACACTTGTACACTTGGTGTATTGGGCGGATCACTTGAGATTTATTGATTAGGATTGCCTTGGATAATCAATTTAAATCTCGGAGTATTTTATTCTTAATCCCCGATACTATTGCGGGTGTGTATATTTAATATAAGTGACTTTGATTTTCCAAAGGAATCGACCGAATTAATTACTGGGTCAATTACCGGTTAAGTTGGGTCGCTATATTTTATATATGACATGCCGTGAATACTTGACGGGAAAGTGTATCCCGGAAGGGTTGATAATATCCCCGAGATGAGTTCATAAGGAATTATTGTGTAAACCTCATGAGTGGATTTGTTCCGCACAATAATAAAGGTTGAACGGTACTAGTCTCGGATATAAGATATGAATATTATTTATTGAGCAATAAATAAATTTATTCATGGATATTTAAATCTTAAATACACGGAATAAATAATACTAATCGGAGAAATATTATTTGATATAATATGGAATAATATTGGGAGTGCAATTTTATTTATATAGTGGAAAATAAATAAAATTAATATTGATAAGAATTAATGGATTTGGGTTGGACCCAATTTAATTTTCAATATTGAAGCCCAATATTTATTCTCCTTATGATCCCCTACGTAGCCTATATAAGCACTACATGGTCTTCACTTTTAAAGTGAGAATTAATTGACCTACGCCAATCATAAAGTCTTGAGAGTGAGGAGGATCCATAGAGTTCGATAGATCGTCGCCCACACGACGTTCGGACGAGGTGCAAGGAATACGCGGGAAGATCGCAAGGTCATCAACAAGATTCGTTTCTCCGTACAACGAATCGAGGTAATAATCGAGAACCCCCTTCTATGATTATTTGTGCGTTGAATAATTGTGATATATACATGAACGCACGATCCGGGATAAACGACGAACCTCGGGGACGGGGATTCGAGATCCCCGGCGAGGATCGAGGGTGCGGCCGAACCCTAGGGTTCGACCGCCGGTGCGTGGGCGTGAGGGGAGCCCCGGATGGACGTCGGGGCGAGCGATCGACGTGAAGTCGATCGCTGGGGGTTCGGCCGTGGGCTGGTGCCACGGCGGGGCGAACCCCCTGGCCTCCCTTCGTCGGTGGTGCGCGCAAAGGAGGAAGGCCGCGGCTGGACGCCGCGGCTGGGGCGATCGAGCCCTAGCTCGATCGCCGGGGACCGTCGTGTTGGAATTCGCTATCCCGGGTTATCAAAATTGCGGAACCGATAACCCGAACGAACCCTTCGCCGGAGATCACACGAACGCCGACTCATCCGCCGGAGTCCGGGCTTTGGAGACCACGCACCCGAAGGCGCGCGATCCGCCCCCACCCGAACCCCCGCGAGTGCGGGGTTCGTACGATCGAATCGATCGCGCCAAGCGCGATCGGGGTGGGGCTGCCCAGCAGCCCCCGCGGCGGGTCCGGCGACCCGCCGCCACCAGGAGGCCCCCGCCTTCACGGCGGGGTAGGGCACGGCACCAGCCCGTGCCCAGCGATCGATCCCATGGATCGATCGCACACCCTCGGCCCAGCCGAGGGTTCGCCCCCATGCCCGCGAAACCCTAGCCCGGGCGATCGCCCGTGGTCCGGTGGCTTCGCCACCACCACGCGATCGTCCCCCGTTCATGGTTTCTTATCTCGGATCTTCGTCCTACGGTATTTTCAATAAAACACAAATCGAACAATTAACAAGTGCGTTGAGAATTGTACCTACGATTCGTTGTTCGGAGAAACGAAATCGATGACCTCGTGATCTTCCCGCGTATTCCTTGCACTCCGTTCGAACGTCGGGTGGGCGACGAGCTATCGAACTTATGGATCCTCTTCACTCTCAGAACTTTATTGTTGGCGTAACGTAGGTTGAAAAGTGAAGACCATGTAGTGCTTTTATAGGCTACGAAGGGGATCAAAAGGAGAATAAATATTGGGCTTTAATATTGAAAATTAAATTGGGTCCAACCCAAATCCATTAATTCTTATCAATATTAATTTTATTTATTTTCCACTATATAAATAAAATTGAACTCCCAATATTATTCCATATTATACCAAATAATATTTCTCCAACTTAGTATTATTTATTCCGTGTATTTAAGATTTAAATATCCATGAATAAAATTTATTTATTGCTTAATAAATTTATTCATCTCTTATTTCCGAGACTAGTACCACTCAACCTTATTTATTATGCGGGACAAATCCACTCGCGAGGTTTACATAATAAATCCTTATGAGCTCATCTCGGGGATATTATCAACCCTTCCGGGATACACTGCCCCTTCAAGAATTCACGGCATGCCATATATAAAATATAGTGACCCAATTTAACCGGTAATTAACCCAATAATTAAATCGGTTAATTCCTTTGGGAAATCAAAGTCACTAATATTAAATATACACACCCGCAATTATTTTAGGGATTAAGAATAAAATACTCCGAGCCTCAAATCAATTATCGCCGAGCAATCCTAATTGATGAGTCTCAATCGATCCGCTCAATACACCAAGTGTACAAGTGTGATAAGATAATCAAGACAAATTATCTTCTCTCTCACACAACGACTATACCGATGGATTGGTCCGTGTCCATCTAGGTCGTGAGCAACTGTTCGATTAAATACGAGTAACCGATAGTATGATCTTCTGTGTGGGCCAGACACACCATACTAACTACAACGTATAAAATCCAGGACTATGATTTGCATATATTTAATTAACAACAATTAAAAGCAAATGAATGTTCATTATTAATAGGTAAATGAAAGTGCATACAGAGTTCAGAATACTCAAATCTAGACATTAAGTATACTACTCCATCAATCTCCCACTTATACTAAGGTCTAGTCTTATCCTCCAAACTTCTGACTCCCAAACCCTCCAAGTGCTTGTTATATACTTCCTTAGGAAGTATCTTGGTGAAAGGGTCCGCTAGGTTGTCTTCCGAAGCTATCTTGGTGACTATCGCATCGCCCCTCTTGACGATGTCTCGAATCAGGTGGTACTTGCGCTCTATGTGTTTCGTAGCACTATGGGACCGTGGTTCCTTACTGTTTGCCACTGCACCGCTATTGTCACAATAAATTGTCATAGCCTTAGGCAAACTCGGAATCACATCTAAGTCCTGGAGGAAATTAAGGAACCACACTGATTCTTTCGCTGCCTCTGAGGCTGCAACATATTCAGCTTCCATGGTAGAGTCCGAAATGCACTTTTGCTTAACACTCTTCCATGATACGGCTCCACCTCCCAAAGTGTACACATAGCCTGATGTCGACTTACGCCGGTCCTTATCAGCTTGGAAATCCGAATCTGTGTAACCCAAAGGAATCAGATTGTCTGCACCGTATCTGAGAACATAATCTTTAGTATTTCGCAAATACTTGAAAATGCTCTTCACGGCAGTCCAATGAGCCTTTCCAGGGTTACTCTGATATCTCGCTACTATGCCAACGGCATAACAGATATCAGGCCTCGTACATAACATTGCATACATTAAGCTTCCCACAGCCGAAGCGTAGGGAACCGCTTTCATGTCATCTTTCTCCTTCTGTGTCTGAGGACACATTTCCTTAGAAAGATAAGTTCCTTTACTGAAGGGCAGATCACCCTTCTTGGAATCTTGCATGTTAAAACGAGCTAGAATCGTGTCTATGTAAGATTGCTGGGAAAGACACAATGTTCTATTCCGGCGATCCCTTATAACTTTGATCCCTAGAACATGTCCGACTTCTCCCAAATATTTCATATCGAATTGTCTAGACAACCATCCCTTTATGTCTGATAACATCTTTACACTGTTGCCAATGAGAAGAATGTCGTCTACATAAAGCACGAGGAACACCACCTTCTTTCCATCACGTTTCCAATACACACACGATTCGTCCATGCTTTGAATGAATCCAAAAGATTGGACTACTTCATCAAACCGCAGGTTCCACGATCGCGAAGCTTGTTTTAATCCATAAATGGATCGATTAAGCTTGCACACTAGATGATCTCGCCCCTTAGCAATGAATCCTTCTGGTTGTTTCATATAAATCGTCTCGTCAAGACTTCCATTAAGGAAAGCTGTCTTGACGTCCATTTGCCACACCTCATAATCCATATGAGCTGCTATGGATAAGAGAATCCGGATCGACTTTATCTTGGCTACCGGCGAGAAGGTCTCCTCATAATCGATTCCCTCTTTCTGAGTATATCCTTTCGCAACAAGCCGAGCTTTAAAGGTTTCAACCTTTCCGTCAGATCCTCTCTTTCTCTTGTAGACCCATTTACACCCAATTGGCTTTACGCCGCTTGGTGGTTCTACAAGATCCCAGACTTTATTAGAATCCATAGATTCTATTTCGGATTTCATCGCTTTCTTCCAAGAAGGCGCATCTATATCTTGTACCGCCTCATCATAGGTCCAGGGATCGACTTCATGAACTCCGGGTGCCGAGTCCGAAGACTCACCCAGTCCAATCCATCTGACCGGTTGTTTGACAACCCTCCCACTACGACGGCGTTCCGGTGTATTAACAGTGACAGTATTAGGTGCAGGTTCTAGTGGTGTATCTACACTCGGTTCGGCTGTATCTAAGTCTTCCTTGTCTCCTCTTAACTCATCAAGTATTATGTCACTTATGGGCTTGTGGTCCATGACATAGTCTTCCTCTAAGAACCGAGCGTTAGTACTTATAACGATCTTCTGGTCCGTAGGACTATAGAACATGCCACCTTTAGTTCCTTTCGGGTATCCTACAAACAACCGTAATTCTGATCTAGGTTCTAACTTATCGGCCCCTTGTCGCAACACATGTGCTGGACATCCCCAGATCCGAAGGTGCCTGAGGCTAGGCTTGCGCCCGCTCCACCTTTCCATGGGTGTTGTGGGAACCGTTTTCGTTGGAACCATGTTGAGAATATACGCCGCTGTTTCCAAGGCATGTCCCCAGAACATAGTAGGTAAGTCCGAGTAACTCATCATTGAACGTACCATTTCCATAAGAGTCCTATTCCTTCTTTCCGACACACCATTCTGCTGGGGAGTATATGGTGATGTCATCTGGGAATCAATCCCATTCTCTACTAAGTATGCCTTGAATTCTCCAGACAGGTACTCGCCTCCGCGATCAGATCGCAGGCATTTAATGGATTTACTTTGAAGGTTCTCCACAAAAGCCTTGAACTCCTTGAACTTGTCAAAGGATTCGCTCTTGCGGCGCATCAAGTATACAAATCCATATCTTGAGTAATCATCAGTGAAAGTGATGAAGTACTCGTACCCTCCCCTTGCCTGAGTAGACATAGGTCCGCATACATCAGAGTGAATCAAATCCAATACTTGTTCAGCTCTATGTCCTTTACCAGAAAAAGAACGCTTGGTCATTTTACCCTCCAAACAGGATTCGCAGGTTGGAAGGTCCTCTCCTTCTATGCCGCTAATGAGACCATCAGCTTTCAACCTTTGAATTCTATTCGAATTAATATGACCTAGCCTTAGATGCCACAAGTATAATTGATTCATTTTAGAAGGTTCCTTTCTCTTATTGGTGTTCGTAGATGTGTTATTACTCTCGGTTAGTTGCATCGTGTTAGACTCAGGATTTAGAATATACAGATCGTCCACCAATGTACCAGAACAGACAATCTTACTATTTCTTCTTATGACCACAGAGTGATCAAAAGAAACAGAATATCCATTCAGAATTAACTTAGAAACCGAAATCAAATTCTTTCTAAAATTCGGTACATAAAGACAATTCTGTAAAACTAAAACCCTATCACTACTAAAACGTAAGTGAACGTCTCCCACTGCAACAGCCGCCACCTTCGCGGCATTGCCCATGTAGACTACGATCTCTCCCTCTCTAAGTCTCCGGGTTTCCTGGAACCCCTGCAATGAATTGCAGACATGGTCAGTGGCGCCCGTATCTACACACCAGGTGCTGGTAGATATCACCGCTGACAATGTTTCAGTGACTAAGGAAAATTTCGTACCTTTGATGAGAGGACAATCAGACTTCCAGTGCCCAAACTGCTTGCATCGAAAGCACTTGCCCAAAGGCTTGCCTTTCCCAATCCGTGGCTTTAAACCACTGGGTTTCTTTGCACGCTCTTCCTCTAGCCTTGCCACAAGAGCTTGTGATTTTCTCAACCTACGCACAAACTCCGCTTTCGCCGAATCCTTTTTAAGGGACTCATTGAGAGAGAACTCCGTGAGTATGTTAATCACCTCTTGTCCGGCTTCCACGCTATGTCTCAACATCATCCTGAGGTCATTTCGAATGTCCTCATCAGTTGGGACAATAGTGGATTCGGAAAGCTCAACAGTCTGAACAATGTCCAGATTTCGTTCCCAATCATCACCATATGGAACCGGTGAGTTTTCATCCTTAAGTATATCACAAAGTGGGGTCACAGTCATTCTTAACCTATAAGCACATAAAACAAACAAACAATTTAATATCCGATATTATCTCCCTCAAATAATATCATTAAATCACTAATCACATCTAAAATCCCATCAGGTAAGGCAAGCCACGTTCGTGTGGACGTTTACCCACCCAAATGATTTAGCAATTAGATTTTACTTCGGTCATACATCAATTATAGCGTAACCTCGTTGGGAGGAATACTATAACGCGTATCTAAGTGTAAACCATTACTCAGTACTAAGGTGAACCGTTTAGAATTGTTATGTCACCGCAAGCCACGTTCGTGTGGACGTTTACGACAACTCGCAACCCTTCACAATTCCCTATAACTGTCTACATCAATTATTCTAAAATCCCATTCAGTATAGCAAGCCACGTTCGTGTGGACGTTTACCATACCAAAAAGATTTATATAATTGAAATCCAATTACTAGATCCATTCAATCTCGTAAATCAAGACGTGGAGAATCATAAGTGAAACTCGAAGTTTCTAACCAGTGATTCACCATGCGAACGACCCTATCTCTCATAAATGAGGGAGCCGAGCAGACAATCGATCCATCTATCAAAGAATGGTACGAAGGTCTCTAATTTGTGTCCTCTACATGACCAAGTGGCTCTGGCTCCATTCCACTCCCCGGGGTGAGAATGAGTCGACTTGAAATCAGCTTTGGAAAGACAAATTAGGCATTGTTTGATAAACTCAATCAATGTCTCTTGTAAGAGGAATTACAAGAACTCTCCTCCAATGACTTATCTATATAAACTTCAAAAGTTCATAAAAGTCACCAAGAGAGCAGCAATGGAGACCATGGGCATGTTTCCATACCCTCTCCCACTTAGCTTTTTACAATAAAGGGATACTGTTGGAAATCGACTACCCGGGACGAGTCCGTTCGACAACTCGAACATCCGGACACGCCCAGTCGACCTCCAGCGTGCCTACTGTGTCCACGACGAAGCCCCAGACCCGAAACGCGCCCAGCCATCGCACCCGAGGAACAACTGCGCGAAACGAGGGGCTGCTGACCTCTCTGTCGTCCGACACCATCTGGTGTCGTCCGACAAGTCCATGTCGGCCGACATGAAAAGTTGTCGGCCGACAGCGTCGCGAACAGCAGTGCGACGCTGCTGTTCCAGGCCCGTTTCTGGTCGTTTTTCTCGATTCCGACCATTGCTCCGGCGTCCAGAGACTGCCCAATGATCTGAGAACATTAACCACGGTCCTTGGAAACCCGATCGTGGTTTGTTGTATGATTACGTACGAAAAGAATCGAAATAATGCGGAAATAGGGTTTCGATTTCTTATACCTTTGATGCGTGATTCGGAGAAGCCGAATAGGCGAACACCCTGAGATCTTCTAGTGTGTATCCTAGCCCTCGACGCCGGACGTTGTGTGGGCAACGATCCACCGGAGTCTTCTCTTCTTCTTCTCTCTCAAACCCTCTTTTTCACGTTTTAATTATTCTGTCTCCAGAAATATATTTGCGCTAGCAAATTAATTTCTACAGAATTAATTATTCTGTCTCCAGAAATATATTTGCGCTAGCAAATTAATTTCTACAGAAATAAAAACACTGCGCTAATCTAAATTAATTAAGCAGAGAAGAAAATAATTGCGCTAACAAAATAATTTCTCCACAGAATTAATTATAGCGGCGTAACTTAGGTTAGGAGAAGAGAGATTGAGGGGTTTATATAGGCCACACTAGGGACCTTAGGACAATTAATTAATTAGGCTAAATTGTAATTTAATTAAACCGGTGTCCTTAAAAGAAAACCTTTAATTAAATCCAATTTTAATTATAATTAATTCCACTATAAAATTATAATTGAATTCCCAATTAATTAATCTATATTATTTTACCAATAATATTTCCGCCGAAATTACATATACGACTTTCCCCGTGTTTAAGATATCGAACGTCCACGAATTTATTTAATTACTAACAATTAAATTAATTCGTTTCTTATTATCCGAGACTAGTACCACTCATCCTTATTATCATGTGGAACGAATCCACCTGCAGGGTTTACATGATAAACTTTATGAGCTCATCTCGGGGACGTCATCAACCCGATAAACGGGACACGGTTTCCTGTCTATAATCTATAGCATGCCGTGCGTGCAATTACGATCCCCAATTTACCGAGAATCTCGACTAATCATTTAGTCTCACTCATTGGCAAGTCAAAGAACCGAGAATTGGACACACGCACCTATAATTATATAGGGATTAAGAATTCGTATATTCGTAATATCTGAGGTCTAGTTCGATTACTGCGATTAGTATAAATCGAACGCCCTCCCGTGGTCCTGCTCAATACACCAAGTGTACGAGTGTAACATGATAGTCAAGACCAACTATCTACCAGTCACACTACGACGTACCGATGGATTGTCCCTGTCCATCTAAGTCGTGAGCTACTGTTCGATAGTATACGAGTAACCGACAGTATGATCTTCCGCGTGTCTCCTCACGCCATACTGTCTACAACGTATACATCAAGGACTATTGCATTAAATGCAATCATGTTTGAATCATATCTCGAACTAAGGTATAGATAAGGAGTTCCGTATTTGCACTAAACTAGACATTTAGAATACAACTCCATCAATCTCCCACTTATACTAAAAGTCTAGTCGCCCTCTCCCAAACATTAGATTCCCATAACCTCATCACGCCTACCCAACGCTTTCGCTGGAAGTGCCTCTGTGAACGGGTTTTACCAGGCAATCCTCTCGATGCTATCTAGGTGACAACTTCATCGTCTTACTAGACGATCTCTCGAATCAGGTGGTACTTGCGCTCTACATGTTATCTCCCACTGTGGACTCGTGGCATTTCAAATTTTCCAATACCGCTATTCAAAATAGCTTTGGGTGAACTAGAAACCACATCTAAGTCCCTTAGGAAGTTCTGGAGCCATACTGACCTTTTAACTGCCTCACAGGCCGTTATCCTTTCAGTTTCCATGGTAGAGTCCGTAATGCATCGCTGCTTTACATTCTTCCATGTGACTGCTCCACTTCACAGTGAGAACACATAGCCTGACTTCGACTTTCAACTGTCCCTGTTTGATTTGGAAATCCAATTCTATGTAATCCAATGGAAATAACTTGACTGCTTTGTAACTCAGAACATAATTCCTGGTCCTCTGCAGGAGCCTAAACATGTTCTTTACATCAGTCGAGTGATCCTTTCAGGATTACTATGATATCTCACCACCATGCCCACGACATAGTAGATATCAATCTCGTGCATTGCATTACATACATTAAGCTTCCCACCATTAAGGTGTAGGGAACTGCTTAATCTTCATCTATCTCCTTTATTGTGTCGGACACAAAACTTTAGATAGATGAATTCCACATCTAAAAGGTGAAGACCTTTCTTGGAATTCTGTATGCTGCAACGAGTAAGAATTGTATTTATGTATGAGACTCGAGATAAGTTCTATGTTCTTTTCTGGCGATCCTTTATAACTTTTATCCCAAGAACATTCCCGACTTCTCCTAAGTCTCTTACATTGAATTACTCGGACAACCATCCCTTTATGTCGGATAACATTTTTCATATTGTTGCCAAAATAGAAAGATGTCGTCTACACAAAGAATGAGAAAACACCACATCTTTTCTGTCACTTCTTTATTACACACAGGACCTAAACATGCCTTGAATGAATCCATGAAATGGATTTTCTCATAGGTCCGCATGTGTCCAAGATCTTGAAGCTTCCTTCAATCCTAAGATTGATTAAGCTTGCTTACCGAATGCTCTTGGCTCTTTTCGATGAATCCCTCTGGCTACAGGATCCCAGACATGATTTGAATCCAAAGATTCAATCTCATATTTCATCGTCTTTTACCAAGACTGAGCATCTTGATCTTTCAGCGTCTCGTCATAGATCTAGGGGTCGGCTTCATGTTCTCCAGGTAACAAGTCCGAAGACTCACCTATAAACATGAACCTGTTGGGTTGTCTAACAACCCTCCCACTACGACGACGCTCCGGTGTATCTTTAGTGACTAAAGATTATAGTAGTGAACTACTCAGTTAGGCTGGTTCTAAGTTTTGATCAGTCCCTCTAAGCACATTAAGTATTACTCTACTCTTGGGCTTGTGATCTTGCATATATATATAGTCCATGTCTAAGAACCGAACATTGATGCAATCAACGAACATCTGGTCCTTTGGACTATATTACATATCTCAATTCGTTTTCTTAGGGTATCCTATAAACAGCCGAATATCTGTACAAGTTTCCAAAGGAATCAAGTTCAGGATAAACGCCGCTGTTTCCAAGCCATATCCCAAAACGAATTTGGTAACTCCGAATAACTCATTGTCTACTTTCCCATATCTATAAGAGTCCTATTCCTTCTTTACAACACATTATTTTGCCGAGGCATAAATGGTGTAGTCTGTCGGGGTTTAATCCCATTTTCTGATAAGTATGCCTTACTCCTCAAAGAGGTCTGCATATATCGGAGCGAATCAACTCTAGTACTTTCTTGGATCTATGCCCTTTAACCGTAAAGGGTTGCCTGGTCATTTAAACTTCCAAGTATGATTCGAAGGTTGGAAAGTCCTTTCCTTCAACCTAGCTGAGTAGTCCATCAGCTTTCACCCTTTGAATCGTACTCAAGTTAAAATGATCTAGCCTAAGATTCCATAAGTACATTTGATTCATCCTAGAAGGATCTTTACTCTTATAGGGGTTCGACAATGTGTTATTTTCTCCGGTATGTTGCATCGTGGGAGAATATGGATTTTGTATTAAATTGTCTGTCAATGTACCAGAATGAATAACAACCCCGTTTCCTACTCTGAAAAGTATGAAACTATCAGAAGAAACAGAATATCCATTCTAAGTCAATTTAGAAATCCGAAATGAAATTTCTTTCTAAATACCGGCACATAAAGACAATTTATTAGAACTAAAATCCTACCGTTAAAACCATTTAACATCTCCCACTGCAACGGTTGTTACCTTAACAGTATTGCCCATGTAGGTTATGACTTCTTCCTTTCTAAGTCTCCGAGTTTCCTGGAACCCCTGCATTTCGGTGCAGACATGATAAGTGGTTCCCGTATCCACTCACCAGGTACTGGCAGATACTACCACTAAACATGTTTCGGTGACTAAGGAAGAGTCAACTTCTTGTTGCTTTAGAAGAAAATTAAAACTACCAGTATCCAGACTGCTTACAACGGAAGCACTTGCCCCTTGGGCTTGCTTGTCCCATTCCGTGGTCCAGATATATTAGGCCCACTGGGTTTCCGTATTTGCTTCTTCTTCCTTTTGCCGCCCGGAGGCCTAGGAAGAGCCAATTTCTCAACCACAAGTGCTTGAGAGCCCTTAAAGATTCCCTCAGCCGCTTGAAGTTCAATCAGGAGTTCCGCCAATGAGTAAGACCCCTTATTCATGTTATAGTTCAGGCGGAACTGCTCAAAACTTCTCGGCAGAGACTGGAGCACAATATCGACTTGGGTTACCCCATCGATAACTGATCCTAGAATCTCTATCTCATTCAGATAGCACATCATCCTAAGAACGTGATTCCCCACGGGCGTTCCTTCGGATGCGATGGCCGTCATGAGTTGCCTCATTGCATTTTGCCCGGCTGTCCTGTCCTGATAACCAAAAAGTTTCTTGAGGTTAAGCATCATATCATAGGTAATGGTCATGGCTTGATCCCGATGTCGCAGCATATTTTGACATGAAAGCCATAATGTTGCTCCGCGTCATCTCATTAGCCTTGATACATTTCCAATGAGCTTCCTTTCCTCAGTAGTGGAAACATCATTTGGTTCAGCAGGTCAATTGACTTGGAGTACATAATTGTACTCCTCTGCAGTTAGGACAATGTCCAAGTTTCTTCTTTAATCCATACAAAACAGGTTCAGTGAGTTTGTTGACTTTTAATGGGAATAATACCATATAAAACAAACAATGAGTTTAATTCGATATCATTTCCCTCAAATAATATCATTAAACTACCAATCATTTCCAAAATCCCATCAGACTAGCATGCCACGTTCTTGTGGACGTATACTAATCCAAACGATTTTATAATTGGATTTTTACTTCGGTCGTACATCATTATAGCAGTGACTCCGATGGGGAGGATATTATAAAGCGTACCTAAGTGTATACCATTTCTCAGTACTAAGTCCACCGCTCGGGAACTACATGCCCACCGCAAGCCACGTTCATGTGGACGTTTACGTTGACATGCGGTCCTCCACGACTTTCTATAACTGTCGAGCCTCAATTAATCCTAAAGTTCCGTTTCCATCTAGCAAGCCACGTTAGTGTGGACGTTTACTAAAACAAACAACTTTATTAATTGAATCCCATTTATTTAAATGTCATAGAGTCTCAATTAACCCAAAGTACCGTTTCCATTTAGCAAGCCACGATAGTGTGGACGTTTACTAAAACAAACAACTTTGTTAATTGACTCTTACATTTATTAAATACCACAATTTTATTATTCAAAGCTTGATATCTCGTAAGTGAAACTCGAAGTTTCTAACCAGCTATCAATCATGCAATTGAGCCCTATCTCTCACTAGGTGAGGGAGCCAACCAGACAATCGATCTAGTCATCGAATGACTCGAATGTCTCTAATCTGTGTCATCGACATAAGCAAGCGCTTTGGCTCCATTCCACGGGTGAGAATGAGTCGAGTTGAACTTAGTCTTTGAAAGACAGATTAGGCACTTGCTTTTGAAAAATATAATTGTTCGATTATTATAAGTGGAATTTAATTCGAATTTTGATCCAGTGATATCCGTGTGTCAACTTTATCCGATAGGGAGGATGACACTAAAGCCAACTCGTAAGCGACACACATCACCATCAAAACAGAGAATGGAGACCGCGGGATTGTTTCCAATCCCTCTCCCACTTAGTATTTTGCGATAAGGGATAACATGCATAAACAATTAAGCATAATAATAAAGCACGTAAAACAAGCAAAAAACAATTAACGTGGTCCCGATTATTATGGCCTTAAGTGTTCTCCAATGCACGTCTCTTGGATCTTGTTGCTCATCTTGATCTCGGTCCACCACCGACTCGCTCGAGGATCAAGAGACGAACTCCTCCCACTGGAGCCTCGTCTCGAGTCTCATCGTGTCGTCCGTGGGGTCGAACGAACCCCAGCCCCGCTGCTGCCCATTGCGAACACGGGGTGTGTTCGATGGCTGCCCGTTGCCGGTTCGCCCTCCTCGATCCTCGTTTCTCCAGGTTTTTGGTCTCGTCTCGATCCACCAAAATTAGTAAGAAAAATTACAAGAATAAATCTACTAAATCCGGCATCGATCCTATACAAGGTGATCGACCCTATACATGCCCGGAAACGACGAAATAAATAAATAAACCTAACGACTCAACCCGTCGTTTTTATCTATTACAAACAAGCAACGTTTTCCAAAACAAAACAATCTCGACAAGCCCGAGAGTTTAACAAACCACAACAAAATTATCATACAACATCCCATAATGTTGGCCATAATAATCGGGTTGAACCTGCAAGCAATTCGTACAAACAACACAACAAACCGAATAACCGGCTCTGATACCAATTGTTGGAAATCGACTACCCGGGACGAGTCCGTTCGACAACTCGAACATCCGGACACGCCCAGTCGACCTCCAGCGTGCCTACTGTGTCCACGACGAAGCCCCAGACCCGAAACGCGCCCAGCCATCGCACCCGAGGAACAACTGCGCGAAACGAGGGGCTGCTGACCTCTCTGTCGTCCGACACCATCTGGTGTCGTCCGACAAGTCCATGTCGGCCGACATGAAAAGTTGTCGGCCGACAGCGTCGCGAACAGCAGCGCGACGCTGCTGTTCCAGGCCCGTTTCTGGTCGTTTTTCTCGATTCCGACCATTGCTCCGGCGTCCAGAGACTGCCCAATGATCTGAGAACATTAACCACGGTCCTTGGAAACCCGATCGTGGTTTGTTGTATGATTACGTACGAAAAGAATCGAAATAATGCGGAAATAGGGTTTCGATTTCTTATACCTTTGATGCGTGATTCGGAGAAGCCGAATAGGCGAACACCCTGAGATCTTCTAGTATGTATCCTAGCCCTCGACGCCGGACGTTGTGTGGGCAACGATCCACCGGAGTCTTCTCTTCTTCTTCTCTCTCAAACCCTCTTTTTCACGTTTTAATTATTCTGTCTCCAGAAATATATTTGCGCTAGCAAATTAATTTCTACAGAATTAATTATTCTGTCTCCAGAAATATATTTGCGCTAGCAAATTAATTTCTACAGAAATAAAAACACTGCGCTAATCTAAATTAATTAAGCAGAGAAGAAAATAATTGCGCTAACAAAATAATTTCTCCACAGAATTAATTATAGCGGCGTAACTTAGGTTAGGAGAAGAGAGATTGAGGGGTTTATATAGGCCACACTAGGGACCTTAGGACAATTAATTAATTAGGCTAAATTGTAATTTAATTAAACCGGTGTCCTTAAAAGAAAACCTTTAATTAAATCCAATTTTAATTATAATTAATTCCACTATAAAATTATAATTGAATTCCCAATTAATTAATCTATATTATTTTACCAATAATATTTCCGCCGAAATTACATATACGACTTTCCCCGTGTTTAAGATATCGAACGTCCACGAATTTATTTAATTACTAACAATTAAATTAATTCGTTTCTTATTATCCGAGACTAGTACCACTCATCCTTATTATCATGTGGAACGAATCCACCTGCAGGGTTTACATGATAAACTTTATGAGCTCATCTTGGGGACGTCATCAACCCGATAAACGGGACACGGTTTCCTGTCTATAATCTATAGCATGCCGTGCGTGCAATTACGATCCCCAATTTACCGAGAATCTCGACTAATCATTTAGTCTCACTCATTGGCAAGTCAAAGAACCGAGAATTGGACACACGCACCTATAATTATATAGGGATTAAGAATTCGTATATCCGTAATATCTGAGGTCTAGTTCGATTACTGCGATTAGTATAAATCGAACGCCCTCCCGTGGTCCTGCTCAATACACCAAGTGTACGAGTGTAACATGATAGTCAAGACCAACTATCTACCAGTCACACTACGACGTACCGATGGATTGTCCCTGTCCATCTAAGTCGTGAGCTACTGTTCGATAGTATACGAGTAACCGACAGTATGATCTTCCGCGTGTCTCCTCACGCCATACTGTCTACAACGTATACATCAAGGACTATTGCATTAAATGCAATCATGTTTGAATCATATCTCGAACTAAGGTATAGATAAGGAGTTCCGTATTTGCACTAAACTAGACATTTAGAATACAACTCCATCAGATACGCTATCTAGTGCATGAAATAAACACATATAGCATGCATACATGTAATAAAGCACATAGTATTATCACATAGTCAAAATAATTACTAGAATATTATTTTCCGACTATTATGGCTTCATCACATCCCCGTACGCATCTTCTAGTCTTCAGTCTTCGTTTCTTGAATGCCCCATGTGACGAGAATATTAATGTCCAATATTTAAATCTATTTATTTTCAATTAATCCAAAAGTTACTTAATTCGAAAATTAAGTCAATTGAATATATCAAAAATAAAATTAAATATTATTAATATTTTTATTTATTTTATTTTCTTTTTCCACTTCATTAAATCACTAGAATAATCTATCCAAGATATTCTTGGAATATTCTAGATGATATCCATAATGAAATAAAGAAATAAAATAAATAGTACTATTATACTTTTTCTAAATTTATTTTATTCCTAATCCATGAATATTCCCATGAGTAGGAATAATCAAATAGGAAAAATAAATTTAGTACTAAATTAATTCTTTTTCTATTTTTCTAGAATATTCCATAAAGAAATACTCAAAATAGGAAATATGAATTAATTAGGAAAGTATATTTCCGGTAGGAGTAGCCCGGGTTGGGAGACCCCGAACCACCCCCACCTTCGATCGACCGGCCAGCCACGGGGAGGAGCGCCGCCGCCCAGCCAAGCCGACAACCACCGAGATGGTGGCAGCCGCGGCTAGGGCAACCAGCCCCTATCCCATGCCCGTTCGATCCGGGCATCGCACGGGATCGATCAAGTCGATCCCAAGCCCCTCGTCTACCTCGTCACTTCATCTTCTCCGGCGGTCTTCGATACGTCGATCCAATCGCAAAATTAAATTTACAAAAATCTAAATTACAATTCCGGCATCGATTCTATACACGAAATCGACCCTATACATTTTCCGGAAAAAACAATGAACATAATAATAAATCCTAAATTCGGTCAACCCCCGAATTTTTACTATTACAAGCATTCACCACCAAAAAACGAATCTCGACATGTCCGAGAGTTTAATAAAACCAACAATCACATGACAAAATAATTAAACGAATAATCATCAAGCCATAATAGTCGGAACCCTGCAAGGTAGAACAATTTTATCGAAAATACCGCGAACGTAAACCACTCTCTGATACCAGTTGTTGGAATTCGCTATCCCGGGTTATCAAAATTGCGGAACCGATAACCCGAACGAACCCTTCCCCGGAGATCACACGAACGCCGACTCATCCGCCGGAGTCCGGGCTTTGGAGACCACGCACCCGAAGGCGCGCGATCCGCCCCCACCCGAACCCCCGCGAGTGCGGGGTTCGTACGATCGAATCGATCGCGCCAAGCGCGATCGGGGTGGGGCTGCCCAGCAGCCCCCGCGGCGGGTCCGGCGACCCGCCGCCACCAGGAGGCCCCCGCCTTCACGGCGGGGTAGGGCACGGCACCAGCCCGTGCCCAGCGATCGATCCCATGGATCGATCGCACACCCTCGGCCCAGCCGAGGGTTCGCCCCCATGCCCGCGAAACCCTAGCCCGGGCGATCGCCCGTGGTCCGGTGGCTTCGCCACCACCACGCGATCGTCCCCCGTTCATGGTTTCTTATCTCGGATCTTCGTCCTACGGTATTTTCAATAAAACACAAATCGAACAATTAACAAGTGCGTTGAGAATTGTACCTACGATTCGTTGTTCGGAGAAACGAAATCGATGACCTCGTGATCTTCCCGCGTATTCCTTGCACTCCGTTCGAACGTCGGGTGGGCGACGAGCTATCGAACTTATGGATCCTCTTCACTCTCAGAACTTTATTGTTGGCGTAACGTAGGTTGAAAAGTGAAGACCATGTAGTGCTTTTATAGGCTACGAAGGGGATCAAAAGGAGAATAAATATTGGGCTTTAATATTGAAAATTAAATTGGGTCCAACCCAAATCCATTAATTCTTATCAATATTAATTTTATTTATTTTCCACTATATAAATAAAATTGAACTCCCAATATTATTCCATATTATACCAAATAATATTTCTCCAACTTAGTATTATTTATTCCGTGTATTTAAGATTTAAATATCCATGAATAAAATTTATTTATTGCTTAATAAATTTATTCATCTCTTATTTCCGAGACTAGTACCACTCAACCTTATTTATTATGCGGAACAAATCCACTCGCGAGGTTTACATAATAAATCCTTATGAGCTCATCTCGGGGATATTATCAACCCTTCCGGGATACACCGCCCCTTCAAGAATTCACGGCATGCCATATATAAAATATAGTGACCCAACTTAACCGGTAATTAACCCAATAATTAAATCGGTTAATTCCTTTGGAAAATCAAAGTCACTAATATTAAATATACACACCCGCAATTATTTTAGGGATTAAGAATAAAATACTCCGAGCCTCAAATCAATTATCGCCGAGCAATCCTAATTGATGAGTCTCAATCGATCCGCTCAATACACCAAGTGTACAAGTGTGATAAGATAATCAAGACAAATTATCTTCTCTCTCACACAACGACTATACCGATGGATTGGTCCGTGTCCATCTAGGTCGTGAGCAACTGTTCGATTAAATACGAGTAACCGATAGTATGATCTTCTGTGTGGGCCAGACACACCATACTAACTACAACGTATAAAATCCAGGACTATGATTTGCATATATTTAATTAACAACAATTAAAAGCAAATGAATGTTCATTATTAATAGGTAAATGAAAGTGCATACAGAGTTCAGAATACTCAAATCTAGACATTAAGTATACTACTCCATCACGTCGCGGCTTCGCGCCGCGACTGGTGGTTCCCCCTCCTGCCGGCGATGGCGGTGAGTCGCCGGACTCACCGCCCGGGGCTGCCGGAGCAGCCCAGCGATCGCCATACACGGCGACCGCGAACCCCGCGGATGGGGTTCGGCTAGGGTTTAGCCGCGGGTTCATCCCGCGGCGATGCTCTCGTCGAGCCCGGATCTTCGTGGTGTTTGCGTTCGTAATTTCCGACTCGCGGGAGAAAATCGGCTGGGGGCGGGCTGCGTGTCTTCGGGCGCGTAGTCTCCAAAGGTCGGACTCCTGCGGATGAGTCGGTGTTCGTGTAATCTCCGGCGACGGGTTTTCGATCGGGTTATCGGTTCCGCAATTTTGATAGCCCGGGACATCGATTCCCAACAATTGGTATCAGAGCGTTTGGTTACGTGTTCATGTATATGTTCGATTATTGTTCTACCTTGCAGGATTTCCGGCTATCATGGTTAATTAATTATTGTTTAATTTATTATCATGATTATTAAACTCTCGGACATGTCGAGATTCGTTTTGTGTGGTTGAATGTTTGTAATAGTAAAAATTCGGGGGTTGACCGAATTTAGGTTTTATTATTACGTTCGTTTTTTTCCGGAAAATGTATAGGGTCGATTTCATGTATAGAATCGATACCGGAATTGTAATTTAGATTATTGTAATTTATTTTGCGATTGGATCGATGGATCGAGACCGCCGGAGAAGACGAGATGACGAGAGGGAGCTAGGGCTCGGATCGACCAACCCCATGGTCAATCCATAAGGGTCGATCGACCCTCACATGGAGGAGCCGCCGGTATAGGTGGCCGGCCGCCTCCTAGGTGTGGGTCGAGGGTGGCGTGGGGACTCCCACCCCATGCTGTCCACGCCCGGAAATTAACTTTCCTAATTAATTCGGATTTTTCCTATTTGAGCGTTCTCCTTTTAGGAAACTCTCATGGATTAGGAAAAGAATTAATTTAAATTAATTTTATTTCTATTGATTTATTTCCTTCATGGAATTAATCATAGATTGGAAATTTAAATTAATTTAGTACTAAATTTATTTTTCCTATTTGATTATTCCTACTCATGGGAATATTCATGGATTAGAAATAAAAATAAATTTGGAAAGTAGTGAGTCCTAATTTATTTTATTTCCTTGTTCTATTATAGATGTCTTCTAGAATATTCCAATTTTACTTGGATAGATTATTCAAGAGATTTAATAGAACTAGATAGGAAAATAAATAAATAAAAATATTAATAATATTTAATTTTATTTTTGATATATTCAATTGACTTAATTTTCGAATTAAGTAACTTTTGGATTAATTGAAAATAAATAGATTTAAATATTGGAAATTAATATTCTCGTCACATGGAGCATTCAAGAAACGAAGACTAAAGACTAGAGGATGCATATGAAGATAAAGCCATGATAGTCGGGAAAATAATTTCTCTAGCATTATTTTGACTATATGTTCTATGTGCTTTATTGCTTTCATGCATGCTATATGTGTTTATTTTATGCACTAGATAGCGTATCCCTTTATCGTAAAAAGCTAAGTGGGAGAGGGGATGGAAACATTCCCACGGTCTCCATCACTGTTCTCTTGGTGACTTTTATGGACTTTCAAAGTTCATATAGACAAGTCATTGGAGGAGAATTCTTGTAATTCCTCTTACAAGAAACATTGATCTAGTTTATCAAACAATGCCTAATTTGTCTTTCTGAAGCTGACTTCAAGTCGACTCATTCTCACCTCGGGGAGTGGAATGGAGCCAAAGCCACTTGGTCATGTGGATGACACAAATTAGAGACTTTCGTGCCATTCTTTGATAGATGGGTCGTTTGTCTGCTCGGCTCCCTCATTTATGAGAGATAGGGTCGCTCGCATGGCGAATCACTGGTTAGAAACTTCGAGTTTCACTTATGATTCTCCGAGTCTTGATTTACAAAATCTAATGGATCTTGAAATTGGGAGTCAATTATAAAAGTCTCTTAGTGTAGTAAACGTCCACACCACGTGGCTTGCTATGCTGACGGACTTTGGATTAATTGATGTAGACAGTTGTAAGTAATTACGAAGAGTTGTGAAGTTATCGTAAACGTCCACACCACGTGGCTTGCGGTGATGTAGCAGTTCTAAGTGATTTACTTTGGTGCTGAGTGATGGTTTACACTTAGATACGGGTTATAGTATTCTTCCCCACGAAGTAACGCTATAATCGATGTTGTTGGAGTTGTGTACTTAATGTCTAGATTTAAGTAACGGAAACTCACGATCCATTGCCATTAATCTATTTAATTAAATAAACAATTATTTGCGTTTAATTATTTATAATTAAATATATGCAAATTATAGTCCTGGATTTTATACGTTGTAGTTAGTATGGTGTTGCATGGGCGCACAGAAGATCATACTATCGGTTACTCGTATTTAATCGAACAGTTGCTCACGACCTAGATGGACACGGACCAATCCATCGGTATAGTCGTTGTGTGAGAGAGAAAATAATCTATCTTGATTATTTTATCACACTTGTACACTTGGTGTATTGAGCGGATCTGCTTGAGATTTATCGATTAGGATTGCCGGCGATAATCGATTCAAGTCTCAGTGTATTTTATTCTTAATCCCCGATACTATTGCGGGTGTGTATATTTAATATAAGTGACTTTGATTTACCAAAGGAATTAACCGATTTAATTATTGGGTTAATTACCGGTTAAGTTGGGTCACTATATTTTATATATGACATGCCGTGAATACTTGACGGGAAAGTGTATCCCGGAAGGGTTGATAATGTCCCCGAGATGAGTTCATAAGGAATTATTATGTAAACCCTGCAGGTGGATTTGTTCCGCATAATAATTAAGGTTGAATGGTACTAGTCTCGGATACAAGAGATGAATAAATTAATTACGCAATTAATTTAAATTTATTCATGGACATTTCTATCTTAAATACACGGAATAAATAATACTACCGGAGAAATATTATTTGATATAATATGGTTTAATATTGGGAGTGCAATTAATTTTATATAGTGGAAAATAGAATTAATTAATATTAATGGATTAATAGATTTGGGCTTGGGCTCAATTTAATCATTAATATTGGAAGCCCAATATTCCACCTCCTTAAGATCCCCTACGTAGCCTATAAAAGCACTACATGGTCTTCTCTATTCTCATAACTTGAAGATCACAATTCTAGAGAGAGAAAGGAGAGAAGGAGATCCATAGTGTTCGGAGGATCGTCGCCCACCCGACGTTCGAACAAGTGCAAGGAATACGTGGGAAGATCTCAAGGTCATCATAAGATCTCGTTTCTCCGCACAACGAATCGAAAGGTGAATTAAATAATTCCGCTATTTAATTCATGTATATATTGAAATCAATTATCGGAAAAACAAGATCCAAGAGTCGAACCCGGATTAGACGAACGATCACGCGGTGGTGGCGAAGCCACCGGACCGCGGGATCGCCCGCTAGGGTTTGGCGGCGCGCGGAGGAAAGGAACCCTCGGCTGGGCCGAGGGCTCGCGATCGATCACGGGGATCGATCGCCGGGGGCGCGGGCTGGTGCCGCACCCCACCCGCCGTGAAGGGGGGGCTCCTCCAGGCGGCGGCGAGTCGCCGGACTCGCCGCGGGGGGCTGCTGGGCAGCCCCATCGATCGTGAACATCGAACGCGATGTTCGATCGCGTGAACCCGGCTCGCGGGGGTTCGGGTGGGGGCGGATTGCGCGCCTTCGGGCGCGTGGTCTCCAAAGCCCGGACATCGGCGGATGAGTCGACGTTCGTGTGATCTCCGGCGAAGGGTTCGTTCGGGTTATCGGTTCCGCAATTTTGATAACCCGGGATATCGAATTCCAACAATTGGTATCAGAGCGTACTGTTACGTTTTTCGTTAATTGTTTCGATAATCGATTATCGTTGTTTATAGCCATAGATTAATTTAAATTGTTAAATTATTGTGCTATATTGTTCTACGTACTTGTTTTATCTCTCGTATGAATTGTGATTGTCGGAAAAATTAAATATTAAAATCGAGGGTTTTCGGTAATCGAACCGGATCGATCGGACGAGGGCTCGTAGCGGGACCGGGCTGTATGGCGGCTGAGGGTCGACGGCATCAACCACCAGTGGTGGTGGTCGCCGGATGTCGACCGCTGCCGTGAGGCCAAGCGGTTCAGCCGCTACGCGCGGCGCCTCGTGGGTCGCGGCTTCGGCTGCGTACTCAGAGCGGGCTGCTGTGCGGGCTGTGTGCGGGCTGCTCGTGCGGTGGGGCCACTTGATCGCAGCGGGTCGATGGCATGTGTCGTCAGTGGAGACGCCATGCCGAGATCGACCAGACCGCTGTTGAAGTATACAATCGGCCGTTGAAGACGATCGTTTTGGCCTTCCGCTGAATGAATTAATTCATGTAATTAGTGGACGTGCATGTGCTGTTGTGCATATGCTAGTATGCGCATGGTGTGCATGTTATTACATGCATGGGATTAATTCTTGGTCTAGTTGGTCCAGTTGGTTCGATTGAGATTTTGGGATGACCGGAATTTTCGTTTTTCGGTTCGTCCCGGTAAATCCGATCTTTCCGAAAATAATTTAATCTTTCTAATTTTATTTAATTTAATTTTGGAGTTAATTCAAATTCTATTTGGATTAGATTTCTTAATTATGGAATTAAATAATGGAATTAGATGGAGAGTTAAATTAGGAAAGAAAATCCTAGTTTCTCTAGATATCCTATACCTACTTGGATTAGAAGTCTTGAGAAGAATCAAAATTCGATTTTGATTAGGATTCTTGAGATCTAATTTAAATAGGATTGAGAAATTATTAAAATATTGATTTTATTTAATTTAAGTATTTTATTTAAAATCATTAGATTAATTCAAAATTTATTTTGGATTGGATAATCTTGGATTTTATTTAGAATAGAATTAAATATGGAAATCAATGGATTTTAATAATATTGATTTTATTTAATTTAAGTATTTTATTTAAAATCATTAGATTAATTCAAAATTTATTTTGGATTGGATAATCTTGGATTTTATTTAGAATAGAATTAAATATGGAAATCAATGGATTTTAATAATATTGATTTTATTTAATTTAAGTATTTTATTTAAAATCATTAGATTAATTCAAAATTTATTTTGGATTGGATAATCTTGGATTTTATTTAGAATAGAATTAAATATGGAAATCAATGGAATTGATTTTACTTAATTGGAGTATTTTATTTAAAATCATTAGATTGATTCAAATTTATTTTTGAATTGGAATCTTGGATTTTATTTAAAATAAATTAAATATGAGAATCAAAGAATTTTTCCGTCGCTCGGCAAAGTATTCAAGACGTAGAATGAAGACTCAAGGAAAGCATGCTGGAATTCATCAAGGTACGAATAGTCGAGAAATAATTTTTACTTGAGCAATTATTTGATTATTTGTGTACGTACTTGCATGAAATGTATGTTTGTTATTATGCTTATGTGTATTTAATTATGCATTAGATAGCGTATCCCTTTATTGTAAAAAGCTAAGTGGGAGAGGGAATGGAAACATTGCCATGGTCTCCATTGCTGTTCTCTTGGTGACTTTTATGGACTTCTGAAGTTCATATAGATAAGTCATTGGAGGAGAATTCTTGTAATTCCTTTTACGAGAAACATTAATTAAGTTTATCAAACAATGCCTAATTTGTCTTTCCAAAGCTGATTTCAAGTCGACTCATTCTCACCCCGGGGAGTGGAATGGAGCCAAAGCCACTTGGTCATGTAGAGGACACAAATTAGAGACCTTCGTGCCATTCTTTGATAGATGGGTCGATTGTCTGCTCGGCTCCCTCATTTATGAGAGATAGGGTTGTTCGCATGGTGAATCACTGGTTAGAAACTTCGAGTTTCACTTATGATTCTCCACGTCTTGATTTACAAGATTAAATGGATCAAGTAATTGGGAGTCAATTATAAAAGTCTCTTAGTGTAGTAAACGTCCACACCACGTGGCTTGCTATACTGACGGACTTTGGATTAATTGATGTAGACAGTTATAAGTAATTATGAAGAGTTGTGAAGTTATCGTAAACGTCCACACCACGTGGCTTGCGGTGATGTAGCAATTCCAAGTAATTTACTTTGGTACTGAGTAATGGTTTACACTTAGATACGCATTATAGTATTCCTCCCCACGAGGTTCCGCTATAAGTGATGTATGACCGAAGCAAATCTAATTGCTAAATCATTTGGGTGGGTAAACGTCCACACCACGTGGCTTGCCTTACCTGATGGGATTTTAGATGTGATTAGTGGTTTAATGATATTATTTGAGGGAGATAATATCGGAGATTAAATCGATTGTTTGTTGTTATATGTGCTCATAGATTAGGAAATGGCCTTGAACCCACTTTATGTGATACGTAAGGATTTTAAACTCATTGGTCCCTGAATGTATTGATTGGAATAGAGATCTGGACATTGCCCAGACTGTTGAAGAGTACAAGTTTGTACTCAGTGAGCTTTGTCCTCCCGAGCCTATTGACATAGGCGGCTAAACAAGAAGCGATGAGGATACTCATAAAGGCCAGTCACTTCGAGGAAACGCTTAAAAACGTTTTTAAGATGATTGACCTTTTAGACGAGTTGAGACGGAAATCGCAAGCTCTTGTAGCCAATGCCAAAGGTTTCGAACCTAAAGGCATGAATCGGGGGAGAGGACAAGGAAGCAAAGTAACCCAGTGGTTCCTTTTGGACCACTAGATGGGACGAGAAAGCCATGAGGCAAGTATTCTCGATGCAAACAGTCTGGGTACTGGAAGTCTGATTATCCTCTCAAAGAAAGTACGAAATTTTCTTTAGTCATGAAACATAGTCAGTGGTATTATCTACCGGAACCTGGTGTGTAGATATGGAACCACTGACGGTATGTGCATTCTAAATGCAAGGGTTCCAGGAAACCCGACGACTTAGATAAGAAGAAATCGTAGTCTACTTGGGCAATGCTGTAGAGGTGGCAGCAGTTGCAGTGGAGGACATTTTATAGGTTTTTCATTTTGGGTTATTGCTTTTATGTACCTTTCAAATTAGAAAGAACTTTGTTCTGGATTTCTAATAAATGGATATTTTATTTCTTTTAATCATTTGATGGTTATAAGAAGAAATAATGATATTATCTATTTTGGTACATTAGCTAGCAATATATAAATGATGAATCCTGAGTCAACCACGATGCAACGAACCGTTTAATATATAACTCGTTTTACTAATAAGAGATTTCTTTATTAAATCATTTATACTTGTGGATTCTTATGCTAAGTCATATTTATTCAAATGAGAAGTTCAAAGGTCGAAAATTGATTGTAAGATCAATTAAGTTGAAGGAGGACCTTCCGACCTAAGAATCTAATTTGGAAGATAATACGACTAAGCAATCCTTTATGGATATAAGATATAAGATCCGGACAAGTATTAGAATTGATTAACTCTGATTTATGATCAGAGCTTGGGATTGGATCCCAAGTGACTACACCATACAGTCTTCTGTAGGATTGGTGTGTCGGAAATAAGAAATGGAACTCTTATAGAAATAGTAAAAGCATGAGTTATACGGAACTACCTGTGTTCTATGGATATGTCTGGAAACAACGGCACATTCAAATGTGGTTGTAGAATATCCTAGAAGAACAAAAGGTGTGTGTTCGATAGTACTATGAACCAGAAGGACGTTATAAGTTCTAACGCCCGGTTCTTAGAGGAAGACTATTAGATGAACCACAAGCCCAAAATGACATGATACTTCTGAAGAGAGAGAAAACGATTAAGACTTAGAACCAGCCGAACCGAGTAGCGGTACACCACTAACTGCACCTACTGTTATTACTGTTTATACACCGGAATGCCATTATAGTGGGAGGTTGTTTGACAACCGGAGATATTCATAAGACTAGGAGAGTTTTGAACTCTGGACCTAGTATACATGAAATCAATCCCTGGATCTACATGAAGGCGGTACTAGATCTAAATGTGCCTTCTTGGAAAGCATTAAATATTATTGCTAAGAGGCAAGATCATTTAGAGTACAAGCTTAGTTGATTCATTTATGGATTGGAACAAAGCATTGAGTTCGTGGTACTTGCAAATTGATGAGATAGTCCATTTTATGGATTCATCAAAGCATAGACGAATTGTGTGTATTGGAAACGTGATGGAAAACAAGGTGGTGTTTCTCGGGTTTTATGTAGATAACATTTTATCATTGGCAACAATGTAAAGATGTTGTCGGACATAAAATGATGGTTGTCTAGAAAAATCGATATATGAGATAAAGAAGAAGTTAGAGCGTGTTCTTAAGATCTAGGATCTCAAGAAAAGAACATTGTACTTCTCTAGAAATCTTATACGATTATGGTTCGTTTTAACATGCAAAATTCCGAGAAAGGTTCGTTACCTTTCAGAGACGGAATGCATCTATCTAAGGATATGTGTTTTGGAACACAAAAGGAGATAGAAGCAATGAAAGCGGTTTCCTACACTTCAAGTGTGGAAAGCTTGATAAATGCAATGTTGAAAACGAGAACCTGATATCGGCTATGCGGTTAGCATAGTGGGAGGATATCAAGGTAATCCTGGAAAGGAATGCTTGACTGATGTAATGAACATTTTAAGTACTTTCGAAGTACTGGAAACTATGTTCTGGATTACGGAGCAGACAAACATTTCCTTTGGATTACATTCTCTTAGATTTCTAATCAAATAAGGACCGGTGTAAGTCGATATCAGGCTATGTGTTTCACTATTAAAGGAGAAGGAGTTTTAACATGGAAGAGTGATAAGCACGATGCTTTTCGGACTCTGCCATGAGTAACCAAATAGCGGCCTCAGAGGCAGCGGAAGTTTGGTATAACTCCGGGATAATCTCTGGGACTTAGATGTGATTCTTAATTTGCCAAAGGCTATGTAAATAGCGGTGCGATGACAAATGGTAAGATCACAAGTCCATAAGTGTAAGATAACACATAGTGCAAGTACCACCTGATACGAGTCATCGTCGAGGGAGACGACGCTGTAGTCACCAAGAAAACTTCAGAGCGGCAACCTAGATTGCTCATTCACATAGTACTTCTTGGAAGTACAACTTAAGCACGTGATGAGTATGGGAGTCGGGAGTTTGGAGGAAATGACTAGACCTTAGTACAAGTGGGAGATTGTTGGAGTTGTGTACTTAATGTCTAGATTTAAGTAACGGAAACTCACGATCCATTGCCATTAATCTATTTAATTAAATAAACAATTATTTGCGTTTAATTATTTATAATTAAATATATGCAAATTATAGTCCTGGATTTTATACGTTGTAGTTAGTATGGTGTTGCATGGGCGCACAGAAGATCATACTATCGGTTACTCGTATTTAATCGAACAGTTGCTCACGACCTAGATGGACACGGACCAATCCATCGGTATAGTCGTTGTGTGAGAGAGAAAATAATCTATCTTGATTATTTTATCACACTTGTACACTTGGTGTATTGAGCGGATCTGCTTGAGATTTATCGATTAGGATTGCCGGCGATAATCGATTCAAGTCTCAGTGTATTTTATTCTTAATCCCCGATACTATTGCGGGTGTGTATATTTAATATAAGTGACTTTGATTTACCAAAGAAATTAACCGATTTAATTATTGGGTTAATTACCGGTTAAGTTGGGTCACTATATTTTATATATGACATGCCGTGAATACTTGACGGGAAAGTGTATCCCGGAAGGGTTGATAATGTCCCCGAGATGAGTTCATAAGGAATTATTATGTAAACCCTGCAGGTGGATTTGTTCCGCATAATAATTAAGGTTGAATGGTACTAGTCTCGGATACAAGAGATGAATAAATTAATTACGCAATTAATTTAAATTTATTCATGGACATTTCTATCTTAAATACACGGAATAAATAATACTACCGGAGAAATATTATTTGATATAATATGGTTTAATATTGGGAGTGCAATTAATTTTATATAGTGGAAAATAGAATTAATTAATATTAATGGATTAATAGATTTGGGCTTGGGCTCAATTTAATCATTAATATTGGAAGCCCAATATTCCACCTCCTTAAGATCCCCTACGTAGCCTATAAAAGCACTACATGGTCTTCTCTATTCTCATAACTTGAAGATCACAATTCTAGAGAGAGAAAGGAGAGAAGGAGATCCATAGTGTTCGGAGGATCGTCGCCCACCCGACGTTCGAACAAGTGCAAGGAATACGTGGGAAGATCTCAAGGTCATCATAAGATCTCGTTTCTCCGCACAACGAATCGAAAGGTGAATTAAATAATTCCGCTATTTAATTCATGTATATATTGAAATCAATTATCGGAAAAACAAGATCCAAGAGTCGAACCCGGATTAGACGAACGATCACGCGGTGGTGGCGAAGCCACCGGACCGCGGGATCGCCCGCTAGGGTTTGGCGGCGCGCGGAGGAAAGGAACCCTCGGCTGGGCCGAGGGCTCGCGATCGATCACGGGGATCGATCGCCGGGGGCGCGGGCTGGTGCCGCACCCCACCCGCCGTGAAGGGGGGGCTCCTCCAGGCGGCGGCGAGTCGCCGGACTCGCCGCGGGGGGCTGCTGGGCAGCCCCATCGATCGTGAACATCGAACGCGATGTTCGATCGCGTGAACCCGGCTCGCGGGGGTTTGGGTGGGGGCGGATTGCGCGCCTTCGGGCGCGTGGTCTCCAAAGCCCGGACTTCGGCGGATGAGTCGACGTTCGTGTGATCTCCGGCGAAGGGTTCGTTCGGGTTATCGGTTCCGCAATTTTGATAACCCGGGATATCGAATTCCAACAGATGTATGGCCAAAGAAAAATCTGATTGCTAAATCATTTGGGTGGGTAAACGTCCACACCACGTGGCTTGCCTTACCTGATGGGATTTTAGATGCAATTAGTAATTTAATGATATTATTTGAGGGAGATAATATCGGACATTAAATTAATTGTTTGCTTACATGTGCTTATAGGTTTAGAGAATAGCTATGAATCCACTTTCTATGATACTCAAGGAACATAAACTCACTGGTCCCAACTACATTGATTGGAAGAGAAATTTGGACATTGTCCTGACTGCTGAAGAGTACAAGTTTGTACTCTATGAGCAATGCCCTGCTGAGCCCACGGCTGCCTCAACTGATGAGGAAAAAGCAACATATCGGAAGTGGAAAAAGGCTGATGAAATGGCCAGGTGCTATATTTTGGCTTCCATGTCAAATGTACTCCAAACCCAACATCAGTCGATGAACACTGCCCGGGATATGATGGCTAACCTCAAGGAGATGTTTGGGGAGCAGGATCGTGCGGCAAGGCAAGAAGCAATGAGAGTCCTCATGTCAACTACTCAGTCTGAAGGAACGCCCGTTGGGGAGCACGTTCTCAAGATGATAAGTTTGTTGAATGAACTTGAGGTCCTAGGAGCTTCCATTGATGATAAGACGCAAGTCGACATCATACTCCAGTCTCTGACCCCTAAGTTTGAGCAGTTTCGTATGAGCTATAATATGGGTAAACTATCTTATACTCTTGCGCAACTCCTGACTGAACTCAAGGCGGCAGAGGGGATCTACAAGAAGGGCAAGTCTCAAGCGCTTGTGGCTACCAAGTCCAAAAGCTTGAAAGCTATTGGAGGTAGGGGCAAGAAAAGGAAGCAAGCCATTAAACCCAGTGGTGCCAAGAGGAATGGACCACGAGTGGGGGCTAATAAGCCAAGGGGCAAGTGCTTCCGATGCGATAAGTCTGGACATTGGAAGTCTGAATGTCCTCTCAGAGGTACGAATTTTTCTTTAGTCGTAAAAACATAGTCAGCAGTATTATCTACCAGAATTCTGGTGTGTAGATATGGAACCACTGACGGTATGTGCATTATTCTAAATGCAGGGGTTCCAGAAAACCCGGCGACTTAGAGAAGAAGAGTTCGAGTCTACATGGGAAAAGCTGTTGGGGTAGCAGCGGTTGCAGTGGAACACATTTATCTGTTTTAAGTTTTCATTTCAGTTATTGCTTATGTACCCCTTTAATTTGAAAAAGAACTTTGTTCTATTTTTCTTTATTATTAATGGATATTTTATTTCTTTAATCATTTGATGGTTTGGATAAGAAATAAGGGTGATATCTATTCTGGTACATTAGACAGCAATACATGAATGATGTATCCTTAGTCTACCACGATGCAACAAACCGTTATGTATAACTTGTTTTACTTATTAGATGTGTTTCTCTTATTAATCATTATACTGTTGGAGTTGTGTACTTAATGTCTAGATTTAAGTAACGGTAAACTCCCGATCATAGCATTTAATCTATTAAATTAATAAACAATTGTTTTGCGTTTAATTATTATTAATTAAATATATGCAAAATATAGTCCTGGATTTTATACGTTGTAGTTAGTATGGTGCAAGCATGGGCGCACAGAAGATCATACTATCGGTTACTCGTATTTAATCAAACAGTTGCTCACGACCTAGATGGACACGGACCAATCCATCGGTATAGTCGTTGTGTGAGAGAGAAAATAATTTATCTTAATTATTTTATCACACTTGTACACTTGGTGTATTGAGCGGATCGTTGAGATTCATCGATTAGGATTGCCGGCGATAATCGATTCGAGTCTCAGTGTATTTTATTCTTAATCCCCGATATTATTGCGGGTGTGTATATTTAATATAAGTAACTTTGATTTACCAAAGGAATTAACCGATTTTATTATTGGGTTAATTTCCGGTTAAGTTGGGTCACTATATTTTATATATGACATGCCGTGAATAATTGACCGGACAGTGTATCCCGTAAGGGTTGATAATATCCCCGAGATGAGTTCATAAGGAATTATTGTGTAAACCTCATGAGTGGATTCGTTCCGCACAATAATTAAGGTTGAATGGTACTAGTCTCGGATTAAAGAGATGAATAAATTAATTAGCAATGAATTAATTTTATTCATGGATATTTAAATCTTAAATACACGGAATAAATAAATACTACCGGAGAAATATTATTTGAAATAATATGGTTTAATATTGGGAGTGCAATTAATTTATATAGTGGAAAATAAATTAATTAATATTGATAAGGATTAATGGACTTGAGCATTGGGCTCAATTTAATCTTCAATATTGGAAGCCCAATATTCCACCTCCTTTAGATCCCCTACGTAGCCTATAAAAGCACTACATGGCCTTCATAAAAAATAAGACAAGATTATCATACTTGATATTCTAGAGAGTTGAAGGAGATCCATAGGAGTTCGATAGATCGTCGCCCACCCGACGTTCGAACGAAGTGCAAGGAATACGTGGGAAGATCCAAGGGTCTTCAACTTGATTTCGTTTCTCCGCACAACGAATCAAAAGGTACAATCATAAACTCCTTCGTGTGAATTTATGTGATTTAATTGTGATACATGCATGAACACAAGATCCGGAAAAACGACGAACTTCGGGGACGGGGATTCGAGATCCCCGGCGAACGTTCGAAGGACCCTCGGCTGGGAGCCGAGGGGTGCGATCGAGCCCTAGGGGCGTCGATCGCGGGGCCCACACGAGGACGCCCCGGCTGGAGCCGGGGCATGCGATCGACCGCATGGTCGATCGCAGGGCGAGCCGCGGCTGGGCCGCGGCTGGTGCGCTGGGCGCACCGCCCTCCTCGGCGGTGGCGGTGAGTCGCCGGACTCACCGCCGGGGGCTGTTCGGAACAGCCCCATGGGGATGCGCGTGCATCCCCACCCCACGCGATCAATCGATCGCGAGCCCCGACGGGGGCTCGGCTAGGGTTTAGCCGCGGGTTTATCCCGCGGCGATGCTCGGGTCGAGCCCGGCTCCGTTTGTGTGGTTCGCGTTCGTGGATCCGACTCGCGGGAGAAAATCGGCTGGGGGTGGGCTGCGTGTCTTCGGGCGCGTAGTCTCCAAAGGTCGGACTCCTGCGGATGAGTCGGTATTCGTGATCGGTTTCCGGCGACGGGATTTCGTTCGGGGTTATCGGTTCCGCAATTTTGATACCCCGGGATATCGATTTCCAGCAATTGGTATCAGAGCGTTTGGTTTCGTGTTCATGTATGTATTCAATTGTGTTCTACCTTGCAGGGATTCCGACTATCATGGTTTAATTAATTGTTAATTATTCGTTTAATTAATTGCTATTTAATTTACCATGATTATTCGTTTATTAAACTCTCGGACATGTCGAGATTCGTTTTGTGTGGATGAATGCTTGTAATAGTAAAAATTCGGGGGTTGACCGAATTTAGATTTATTATTATTGTTTCATGTTTTCCGGAAAATGTATAGGGTCGATTTCATGTATAGAATCGATACCGGAATTGTAAATTTATTTCTTGTAATTTATTTACGTTGGATCGATGCCGAAACGACCGCCGGAGAACGCGTGTGACGAAGAAGACGAAGAGGACGAAGGACGGGGATCGATCAAACCCCTTGATCGACCCCAATCGATCGACCCTAGGGGAGGGGGCCGATCGCCCTCGGCTAAGGGCTGCCGCCGGCGACGGTGGCGGCTGGTGGTTGGGCTGGGCGGCGGTGCTCCTCCGCGGGGGGTGGCCGATGATGGTGGGGTGGCGCGGGAACTCCCATCCCTTGCTACTCCTACCTAGATTAACTTTCCTAATTGATTCGGTTTTCCTATTTGAGTTTTTCCTATTTTTGGGAATTCTCATGGATTAGGAAAAGAATTGATTAATATTAATTTTATTCCTTATTCTATTATGAAAGTCTTCTAGAGTATTCCGAGTTCTACTTGGAATAGGATCCTAGAGATTTAATAGAATTAGAAAGGAATAATAATTAATCTAGGATTAATTTATTTCCTAATTGATTATTTCTATTTTATGGGAATTTTCATAGTAATGGAAATTAATTAATCTTGGAAAGTAGAAGAGTCCTAATTTATTTTATTTCCTTATTCTATTATAGAAGTCTTCTAGAATATTCCAAGTTTGACTTGGATAGATTATTCTAGAGATTTAATAGAATTAGATGGGAAAATAAATAAATAAAAATATTAATAATATTTAATTTTATTTTTGATTTATTCGATTGACTTAATTTTCGAATTGAGTATCTTTTGGATTTATTAAAAATAAATAGATTTAAATATTGGGATTAATATTCTCGTCACATGGAGCATTCAAGAACGAAGACTGAAGACTAGAAGAAGCATACGGAGATGGAATAAAGCCATGATAGTCGGAAAATAATTTTTCTAGCATTATTTTGACTATGTGCTATGTGCTTTATTACTTGTATGCATGCTTATGTGTTTAATTATGCATTAGATAGCGTATCCCTTTGTTATAAAAAGCTAAGTGGGAGAGGGGATGGAAACATTCCCATGGTCTCCATTACTGTTCTCTTGGTGACTCTTATGGACTTTTGAAGTTCGTATAGATGTGTCATTGTAGGAGAATTCTTGTAATTCCTTTTACAAGAAACATTGATTAAGTTTATCAAACAATGCCTAATTTGTCTTTCTGAAACTGACTTCAAGTCGACTCATTCTCACCCCGGGGAGTGGAATGGAGTCAGAGCCACTTGGTCATGTGGATGACACAAATTAGAGACATTCGTACCATCCTTTTAAGGTGGATCGATTGTCTGCTCGGCTCCCTCATCTAATGAGAGATAGGGTTGTTCGCATGGTGAATCACTGGTTAGAAACTTCGAGTTTCACTTATGATTCCCCGCGTCTTGATTTACGAAATCGAATGCTTCAAGTAATTGGATGTCAATTGTATAAATCTTTTGGTGTAGTAAACGTCCACACTATCGTGGCTTGCTGCATTGAATGGGATTTTAGAACGATTGATGTAGACAGTTATAGAAGAAAGGAAGGATCGTGTGTTAACGTAAACGTCCACACTATCGTGGCTTGCGGTGATATGCGAGTCCCAAGATTCTTCTTAGATACTGAGTAATGGTTTACACTTAGGTACTGTTGGAAATCGATATCCCGGAATTAATAAATTAATTAAAATTAATTATCTAATTAATTCCGACCGAAATCCTTCGGAGAACGAATATCCGGAGTTGTAAAATTAGCGGAACGACAACTCCAATCGACTCCCGGTTGCCGGAAATCCGCCACGAACCTCCACGGGGATAGCCCAACCGAACAAACCCTAACCGAACGAACACGGGCTGTTCGGTCGAGCCTCCGTGTGGGGCTCGCGGCTGTCCGTAGCAGCCGCCTAGGGCTGCCCTTGGCAGCCCCCCTTGGGCATGGTTGAACCCTCGCGGATCAGCCCTTAGCCTGCCATGTCCCGCTGATCGCCCCCAAGCCACGGTCGAACCGTGGCTAGCGATCAGCCCGCAGCCACCGCCGCGCGAGCGGCGGTCCAGCCGTGCGAGGGGCGATCAGCCCGCGCGAGCGGTGATCGCGCCGTGCGAGCGGTTGCTCCAGCAGCCCGCTGGACAAGCATGGGCGATCGAGCTCATGCTCGATCGAGTCTCGGCGTCCAGCCGAGGCTCACGCCCCTCGACCCCTCTCTAGTCGAGCCGTTGAGCCGCCGGCGGTCCGGTGATCTTCGATCACCACCGCCCGGTTCAACCTCGACATGGGTCGCGTTCTCGGATCTTGGTTCACGATATTTTCACGATAATTAACATGTAAAATCATCGAGGGGGTTTTCACGATTTTACCTTTGTTCTCGTTGTACGGAGAAACGAGATCTATGAAGACCTTGAGACCTTCCCACGTATTCCTTGCACTAGCTCGAACGTCGGGTGGGCGACGATCCTCCGAACTCCATGGATCTCCCTCTCTACTTTCTCTCTCTAGAATTGTGATCTTCAAGTTATGAGAATAGAGAAGACCATGTAGTGCTTTTATAGGCTACGTAGGGGATCTTAAGGAGGTGGAATATTGGGCTTCCAATATTAATGATTAAATTGAGCCCAAGCCCAAATCTATTAATCCATTAATATTAATTAATTCTATTTTCCACTATATAAAATTAATTGCACTCCCAATATTAAACCATATTATATCAAATAATATTTCTCCGGTAGTATTATTTATTCCGTGTATTTAAGATATAAATATCCATGAATAAAATTAATTTATTGCTAATTAATTTATTCATCTCTTATATCCGAGACTAGTACCATTCAACCTTAATTATTATGCGGAACGAATCCACCTGCAGGGTTTACATAATAATTCCTTATGAACTCATCTCGGGGATATTATCAACCCTTCCGGGATACACTGTCCGGTCAATTATTCACGGCATGTCATATATGAAATATAGTGACCCAACTTAACCGGTAATCAACCCAATAATTAAATCGGTTAATTCCTTTGGTAAATCAAAGTCACTTATATTAAATATACACACCCGCAATAATATCGGGGATTAAGAATAAAATACACTGAGACTCGAATCGATTATCGCCGGCAATCCTAATCGATGAATCTCAACGATCCGCTCAATACACCAAGTGTACAAGTGTGATAAAATAATTAAGATAAATTATTTTCTCTCTCACACAACGACTATACCGATGGATTGGTCCGTGTCCATCTAGGTCGTGAGCTACTGTTCGATTAAATACGAGTAACCGATAGTATGATCTTCTGTGCGCCCATGCTTGCACCATACTAACTACAACGTATAAAATCCAGGACTATGATTTGCATATATTTAATTATAAATAATTAAATGCAAATAATTGTTTATTTAATTAAATAGATTAATGGCAATGGATCGTGAGTTTGTGTTACTTAAATCTAGACATTAAGTACACAATTCCAACAATCTCCCACTTGTACTAAGGTCTAGTCATTTCCTCCAAACTCCCGACTCCCATACTCATCACGTGCTTAAGTTGTACTTCCAAGAAGTACTATGTGAATGAGCACTCTAGGTTGCCGCTCTGAAGTTATCTTGGTGACTACAGCGTCGTCTCCCTCGACGATGACTCGTATCAGGTGGTTCTTGCACTATGTGTTATCTTACACTTATGGACTCGTGATTTCTTACCATTTGCTATCGCACCGCTATATACATAGCCTTTGGCAAATTAAGAATCACATCTAAGTCCCAGAGATTATCCCGGAGTTATACCAAAACTTCCGCTGCCTCTGAGGCCGCTATTTGGTTACCCATGGCAGAGTCCGAAAAGCATCGTGCTTACAAAGTGAAACACATAGCCTGATATCGACTTACACTGGTCCTCATTCGATTAGAAATCTAAGAGAATGTAATCCAAAGGAAAATGTTCGTCTGCTTCGTAGTCTAGAACAGTACTTCGAAAGTACTTTTACAGCAGTCGAATATTCCTTTCCAGGATTACCTTGATATCCTCCCACTATGCTCACCGCATAGCCGATATCAGGTTCTTTGTTTTCAACATTGCATTTATTAAGCTTTCCACACTCAAAGTGTAGGAAACTGCTTTCATTGCTTCTATCTCCTTTTGTGTTCCAAAACACATATCCTTAGATAGATGCATTCCGTTTCTGAAAGGTAACGAACCTTTCTCGGAATCTTGCATGTTAAAACGAACCATAATCATATATATGTAAGATGTCCAGGAGAAGTACAATGTTCTTTTCTTGAGATCCTAGATCTTAAGAACATGCTCTAACTTCTTCTTCATCTCATATATCGATTTTTCTAGACAACCATCATTTTATGTCTGACAACATCTTTACATTGTTACCAATGATAAAATGTCATCTACATAAAACCTCCGAGAAACACCACCTTGTTTCCATCACATTTCCCATACATACGATTCGTCTATGCTTTTGATGAATCCATAAAATGGACTATCTCATCAATTTGCAAGTACCACGAACTCAATGCTTTGTTCCAATCCATAAATGGATCAACTAAGCTTGTACTCTAAATGACCTTGCCTCTTAGCAATAAACCTTATTGCTCTCCAAGAAGGCACATTTAGATCTAGTACGGCCTTCATGTAGATCCAGGGATCGATTTCATGTATACTAGGTCCAGAGTCCGAAGACTCTCCTAGTCTTATGAATATCTCCGGTTGTTCCACAACCTCCCACTACAATGGCGTTCCGGTGTATAAACAGTGATAACAGTAGGTGCAGTTAGTGGTGTACCGCTACTCGGTTTGGCTGGTTCTAAATCTTAATCTTTCTCTTCTCATTTCAAAGTATTACGTCACTTTGGGCTTGTGGTTCATCTAATAGTCTTCCTCTAAGAACCGGGCGTTAGAACTTATAACGTCCTTCTGGTTCATAGTACTATTGAACACACATCTTTTGTTCTTTAGAATATTCTACAACCGCATTTGAATGCGCCGTTGTTTCCAGACATATCCATAGAACATAGGTAGTTCCGTATAACTCATAATTTTACTATTTCTATAAGAGTTCCATTTCTTGTTTACGACACACCATTTCTACACAACAGTGCATGGTGAAGTCATTTAGGATCAAATCCCAATTTCTGATTAGTATGCCATGCATTCCTCAGACAGGTACTTGCTTCCGCGATCAAATCGCAGGCTACAAATGGATATACCTTGATGGTTCTCCACAATAGCTTTGTGTCCATTGACTTGTCAAAACACTTGCTTTTGTGGCACATCAGGTATTCTAATCCATTTCTCGAGTAATCATCAAATGAAGTACTCGTACCTTATTGTCTGAGTAGGCATAGGTCTGCATACATCAGAGTCAATCAATTCTTATACTTGTCCGGATCTTACATCTTATATCCATAAAGGATTGCTTAGTCATATTATCTTCCAAATTAGATTCTTAGGTCGGAAGGTCCACTCCTTCAACTTAATTGATCAAATATCAATTTTCGACCTTTGAACTTCTTATTTGAATAAACATGACTCAGCATAAGAATCTACAAGTATAATTGATAAAGAAATCTCTTATTAGTAAAACGAGTTTCACTACGGTTCGTTGCATCGTGGTGGACTCAGGATTCATCATTTATATATTGCTAGCTAATGTACCAAAATATCATTATTTCTTCTTATAACCATCAAATGATTAAAAGAAATAAAATATCCATTCATTAGAAATCCAGAACAAAGTTCTTTCTAATATGAAAGGTACATAAAAGCAATAACCCAAAATGAAATCTTATAAAATGTCCTCCACTGCAACTGCTGCCTCCTCTACAGCATTGCCCATGTAGACTACGATCTTTTCTTTTCCAAGTCGTTAGGTTTCCTGGAACCTCTGCATTTAAAATGCACATACCGTCAGTGGTTCCATATCTACTCACCAGGTTCCGGTAGATAATACCACTGACTATGTTTTACGACTAAAGAAAATTTCGTACTTTCTTTGAGAGGATAATCAGACTTCCAGTACCCAGACTGTTTGCATCGAGAACACTTGCCTATTGGCTTTCTCGTCCCATCTCGTGGTCCAAAAGGAACCACTGGGTTTCTTTGCTTTCTTGTCCTTTCCCCCGATTCATGCCTTTAGATTCGAAACCTTTGGCATTGGCTACAAGAGCTTGCGATTTCCGTCTCAACTCGTCTAAAAGGTCAATCATCTCAAAAACGTTTTTAAGCGTTTCCTCGAAGTGACTGGCCTTTATGAGTATCCTCATCGCTTCTTGTCTAGCCGCCTATGTCAATAGGCTCGGGAGGACAAAGCTCACTGAGTACAACCTTGCACTCTTTAACAGTTTGGTTAATGTCTAGATCTCTATTCCAATCATTACATTTAGGGACCAATGAGTTTAAAATCCTTACGTATCACATAAAGTGGGTTCAAAGCCATATCCTAATCTATGAGCACATATAACAACAAACAATCGATTTAATCTCCGATATTATCTCCCTCAAATAATATCATTAAACCACTAATCGCATCTAAAATCCCATCAGATATGGCAAGCCACGATAGTGTGGACGTTTACCTATCCAAATGATTTAGCAATTAGATTACCTTCGGTCGTACATCATTATTAGCGTTACTTCGATGGGAAGAATACTAATAAGCGTACCTAAGTGTAAACCATTACTCAGTATCTAAGAAGATTTTGGGACACGCATATTCACCGCAAGCCACGATAGTGTGGACGTTTACGTTAACATACGCTCCTACTCCCTTCTATAACTGTCTACATCAATCGTTCCAAAATCCCATTCAATGCAGCAAGCCACGATAGTGTGGACGTTTACTACACCAAAAGACTTTTACAATTGACTCCCAATTACTAGATGCATTCGATTTTTGTAAATCAGGACGCGGAGAATCATAAGTGAAACTCGAAGTTTCTAACCAGTGATTCACCATGCGAACGACCCTATCTCTCATAAAATGAGGGAGCCGAGCAGACAATCGATCCACCTTCAAAAGGATGGTACGAAGGTCTCTAATTTGTGTCCTCGACATGACCAAGTGGCTTTGGCTCCATTCCACTCCCCGGGGTGAGAATGAGTCGACTTGAAATCAGTTTCAGAAAGACAAATTAGGCATTGTTTGATGAACTTAATCAATGTTTCTCGTAAAAGGAATTACAAGAATTCTCCTCCAATGACTTGTCTATACGAACTTCAAAAGTCCATAAAAGTCACCAAGAGAACAGCAATGGAGACCATGGATATGTTTCCATACCCTCTCCCACTTAGCTTTTTACAATAAAGGGATACGCTATCTAATGCATAATTAAATACACATAAGCATGCATACATGAAATAAAGCACATAGAATATTATCACATAGTCAAAATAATTACTAGAATATTATTTTCCGACTATTATGGCTTTATCGCATCCCCGTACGCATCTTCTAGTCTTCAGTCTTCGTTCTTGAATGCTCCATGTGACGAGAATATTAATCCCCAATATTTAAATCCATTTATTTTCAATTAATCCAAAAGTTACTTAATTCGAAAATTAAGTCAATCGAATATATCGAAAATAAAATTAAATATTATTAATATTTTATTTATTTATTTTCCTTTCTAATTCTATTAAATCTTTAGAATAGTCTATCCAAGTAAAACTTGGAATATTCTAGAAGACCTCTATAATAGAATAAGGAAATAAAATAAATTAGGACTCCTAATCCTTCCAAATTAATTCCTTTCCTAATCTATTAAAAATTCCATAAAGGAATAATTAAATAGGAAAAATTAATTAAGGACTTTAAAACTTTCCAAATTAATTATTTTCCTAATCCATTTAAAATTCCATAAAGGAATAATAAAATAGGAAAAATAAATTAATTATAAATTTATTCCTTTTCCTAATCTATGAAAATTCCCAAGAATAGGAATAATCAATAAGGAAAAATAAATTTATTTTAAATTTATTCTTTTTCTATTCCATGAGAATTCCCAAAAATAGGAATACTCAAAATAGGAAAACCGAATAATTTTAGGAAAGTTGGATCTTGGCGGGAGAGCACGAGTTGGGGATCCTCGCGCCTCACTACCACCATCGTCGGCCGAGAGGGGAGCCTCCACCACCACAGTCCGGCCGGCCAGCCACCGTTGCCGGCGGCATCACGGCCGAGAAGGCCGCGGGCAGCCCCTCCCCCTTCGATCGATCCTTCCTTTGGGGTCGATCATGGGGTTGATCGATCCCCGGAATCCTCCCTCTCTTCGTCTCCTCCGTCACACTTTTCCGGTCGTCGTTTCGTCCTCGATCCAACGTAAAATAAATTACAATTTAATTTTACACTATCCGGTATCGATTCTATACATGAAATCGACCCTATACATTTTCCGGAAAAAACGAAAAACAATAATAATAAACCTAAATTCGGTCAACCCCCGAATTTTTACTATTACAAGCATTCACCACCAAAAACGAATCTCGACATGTCCGAGAGTTTAATAATCAAGAACAATATTATGACAATAATTAAGAACAATTATATCTAGCCATAATAGTCGGAAACCCTGCAAGGTAGAACAATTTATCGAAAAATACCGTGAACGAAAACCAACGCTCTGATACCAATTGTTGGAAATCGATATCCCGGAATTAATAAATTAATTAAAATTAATTATCTAATTAATTCCGACCGAAATCCTTCGGAGAACGAATATCCGGAGTTGTAAAATTAGCGGAACGACAACTCCAATCGACTCCCGGTTGCCGGAAATCCGCCACGAACCTCCACGGGGATAGCCCAACCGAACAAACCCTAACCGAACGAACACGGGCTGTTCGGTCGAGCCTCCGTGTGGGGCTCGCGGCTGTCCGTAGCAGCCGCCTAGGGCTGCCCTTGGCAGCCCCCCTTGGGCATGGTCGAACCCTCGCGGATCAGCCCTTAGCCTGCCATGTCCCGCTGATCGCCCCCAAGCCACGGTCGAACCGTGGCTAGCGATCAGCCCGCAGCCACCGCCGCGCGAGCGGCGGTCCAGCCGTGCGAGCGGCGATCAGCCCGCGCGAGCGGTGATCGCGCCGTGCGAGCGGTTGCTCCAGCAGCCCGCTGGACAAGCATGGGCGTTCGAGCTCATGCTCGATCGAGTCTCGGCGTCCAGCCGAGGCTCACGCCCCTCGACCCCTCTCTAGTCGAGCCGTTGAGCCGCCGGCGGTCCGGTGATCTTCGATCACCACCGCCCGGTTCAACCTCGACATGGGTCGCGTTCTCGGATCTTGGTTCACGATAATTAACATGTAAAATCATCGAGGGGGTTTTAACGATTTTACCTTTGTTCTCGTTGTACGGAGAAACGAGATCTATGAAGACCTTGAGACCTTCCCACGTATTCCTTGCACTAGCTCGAACGTCGGGTGGGCGACGATCCTCCGAACTCCATGGATCTCCCTCTCTACTTTCTCTCTCTAGAATTGTGATCTTCAAGTTATGAGAATAGAGAAGACCATGTAGTGCTTTTATAGGCTACGTAGGGGATCTTAAGGAGGTGGAATATTGGGCTTCCAATATTAATGATTAAATTGAGCCCAAGCCCAAATCTATTAATCCATTAATATTAATTAATTCTATTTTCCACTATATAAAATTAATTGCACTCCCAATATTAAACCATATTATATCAAATAATATTTCTCCGGTAGTATTATTTATTCCGTGTATTTAAGATATAAATATCCATGAATAAAATTAATTTATTGCTAATTAATTTATTCATCTCTTATATCCGAGACTAGTACCATTCAACCTTAATTATTATGCGGAACGAATCCACCTGCAGGGTTTACATAATAATTCCTTATGAACTCATCTCGGGGATATTATCAACCCTTCCGGGATACACTGTCCGGTCAATTATTCACGGCATGTCATATATGAAATATAGTGACCCAACTTAACCGGTAATCAACCCAATAATTAAATCGGTTAATTCCTTTGGTAAATCAAAGTCACTTATATTAAATATACACACCCGCAATAATATCGGGGATTAAGAATAAAATACACTGAGACTCGAATCGATTATCGCCGGCAATCCTAATCGATGAATCTCAACGATCCGCTCAATACACCAAGTGTACAAGTGTGATAAAATAATTAAGATAAATTATTTTCTCTCTCACACAACGACTATACCGATGGATTGGTCCGTGTCCATCTAGGTCGTGAGCTACTGTTCGATTAAATACGAGTAACCGATAGTATGATCTTCTGTGCGCCCATGCTTGCACCATACTAACTACAACGTATAAAATCCAGGACTATGATTTGCATATATTTAATTATAAATAATTAAATGCAAATAATTGTTTATTTAATTAAATAGATTAATGGCAATGGATCGTGAGTTTGTGTTACTTAAATCTAGACATTAAGTACACAATTCCAACAGGTACGCTCTATAGTATTCTTCCCATCGAAGTAACGCTATAGTGATGTACGACCAAAGCAAATCTAATTGCTAAATCATTTGGATGGGTAAACGTCCACACTATCGTGGCTTGCCTTATCTGATGGGATTTTAGATGTGATTAGTGATTTAATGATATTATTAAAGGGAGATAATATCGGATATTAAATTAATTGTTTGTTTAAATGTGCTTATAGGTTTAGAGAATAGCTATGAACCCACTTTCTATGATACTCAAGGAGCATAAGCTCACTGGCACCAACTATATTGATTGGAAGAGAAATTTAGACATTGTCCTGACTTCGGAGGAGTACAAGTTTGTACTCCATGAAGTATGCCCTGCTGAACCCACGGCTGCCTCAACTGATGAGGAAAACTGGAATATCGGAAGTGGAAAAAGGCTGATGAAATGGCTAGGTGTTATATTTTGGCTTCCATGTCAAATGTACTCCAAACCCAACATGAGTCAATGGACACTGCCTATGATATGATGTTTAACCTCAAGGAGATGTTTGGGGAGCAAGATCGTGCGGCAAGGCAAGAAGCCATGAGAGACCTCATGACAACTACTCAGTCTGAAGGAACGCCCGTTGGGGAGCACGTTCTTAAGATGATTAGTCTGTTAAATGAGCTTGAGATCCTAGGAGCTTCTATTGATGGGGAGACGCAAGTCGACATCATACTCCAGTCTCTGACCCCTAGTTTTGAGCAGTTTCGTATGAGCTATAATATGGGTAAACTATCTTATATTCTTGCGCAACTCCTGACTGAACTGAAGGCGGCAGAGGGGATCTACAAGAAGGGCAAGTCTCAAGCGCTTGTAGCTACCAAGTCCAAAGGCTTTAAGCCTGGTGGAGGTAGGGGCAAGAGGAGGAAGCAAGCCGGGAAACCCAGTGGTGTCAAGAAGACTGTACCACGAGTGGGGGCTGCAAAGCCAAGGGGCAAGTGCTTCCGATGCAACAAGTCTGGACACTGGAAGTCTGAATGTCCTCTCAGAGGTACGAATTTTTCTTTAGTCGTAAAAACATAGTCAGCGGTATTATCTACCAGAAATCTGGTGTGTAGATATGGAACCACTGACGGTATGTGCATTTTGAATGCAGGGGTTCCAGAAAACCCGGCGACTTAGAGAAGGAGAGTTCGAGTCTACACGGGCAAAAGCTGTAGAGGAGGCAGCTGTTGCGGTGGAAGACATTTATCTGCTTTAGTAGTTAAATAGGATTTCATTTCAAGTTTATTGCTTTATGTACCCTCTATTTTAGAATGAACGTTTTGTTCTGGATTTCTATTATTTATGAATGGATATTATATTTCTTTAATCATTGGATGATAAGAAATGATGGCATTATCTATTCTGGTACATTAGATAGCAATATATGAATGATAGATCCTAAGTCTACCACGATGCAACGAACCGTTCTATAACTTGTTTTACTTGATTAGATATGTTTCTTTATTAAATCATTATACTTGTGAATTCTTGTACTTAGTGGTATTTTCAAATAAGATTCAAAAGGTCGAAATTGATTTGATCAATTATAGTTGAAGGAATGGACCTTCCGACCTGAGAATTGAATTTGGAGGATAATACATCTAAGCAAACCTTTCTTCATAAAGGATAGAATTCGGACTAGTATTAGAAATGATTAGATATGCAGACACATGTGCAAATTAGAAAGGCATGAGTAGTTCTTTCAAGAATACTCAATGATGGATTAGAGTACTTAAATGTGCCATAAAAGCAAAGTGTTTTGACTAGTCAATGGACACAAAGCTATTATGGGGAACCATTAAAGTATATCCATTAAAAGCCTGCGACTCGGTCGCGGAGGCCATCGCCTATCTAAATAACACATAGCATAATCAAATATTGGGATTCAATCCCAAGGGGCCGCGCCATACACTCACGTGTAGAGATGGTGCGTTGTAAATAAGAAATGGGAATCTAAAAGTAAAGGAGAACAAGTTGTTCGGAACTACCTATGTTCTATGGATATTCCTGGAATGGTTGTAGGATATCCTAGGTGAACAAAGTATTGTGTGTTCTATAGTACTATGAGCCAGAAGAACTTTCGTTCGGTTCATAGAGGAAGACTATTAGATGAACCACAAAGCCTGAACTGAATTAATACCTTGGAATGAGAAAAAGGACAAAAGACTGGGAACCAGCCAAACCGAGTAGAAGTACGCCACAAACTGCACCTATTGTTATTAGTTATACACTGGGACGCCATTGCAGTGGGAGGTTGTTGAACAACCGGAGAAATTCATAGGACTAGAGGAGTTCGGACTCTGGATCTAGTAAACATGAAATCGATCCCTAGCTCTGCATAAGGGCAGTACTGAATCGTGGAACTTGCGAATTGATGAGATAATCCATTCGATGGATTCATCAAAAGGCAGAGACGATAGGTGTATTGGAGACGTAATGGAAACAAGGTGGTGTTTCTCGGAATTTTTATGTAGATAATATTTTATCATTGGCAACAATGTAAAGATGTTATCAGGCATAAAATAATGGTTGTCTAAATGAATCGGGATATAAGATTAAGTAGAAGTTAGAGCATGTTCTTGAGATCTTATGATCTAAGGAAAAGAACATTGTACTTCTCCTAGATATCTTATACGATTATGGTTTGTTTTAAACATGCATAATTCTGAGAAAGGTCGTTGCCTTTCAGAGACAGAATATGTATATCTATCTAAGGTCATGTGTTTCGAACACATAAAGGAGATAGATGATACTGAACAGTTTCCTACACCTAGTGTGGAAATTTTAGATGCAATGTTGATAAACAAGAAACTGATATCAACTATGCGGTTTGCGTAGTGGGAGGATATCATGAGTAATCTGGACAAGAGATTTTCAGAAATCTTCTTAGATTACACATTCTCAGATCTAAAATCAGAGAAGGGCCAGTGTAAGTCGATATCAGGCTATGTGTTCACTTTTGGAAAAGGTGGAACCTTTAATATGTAAGAGTGATAAGCAGGATGCTTCTCAGGCTCTCTCATAACCAAACAGCAGCCTCAGAGGCAGCGGAAGTTTTGGTTAGGTTCCGGGATAACCTCTAAGACTTGGAAATGACTCTTAGTTTATCAAAGGCTATTTTATAGCGGTGCATGATAAACTGGAAGAAGTCATAAGTCTAAAAGTGATGATAACACATAGTGCAAGTACCACCTGATACGAATCATCGTCAGGGAGACGACGTAGTAGTCACCAAGATAACTTCAGAGCGGCAACCTAGAGTGCTCATTCACATAGTACTTCTTGGAAGTACACCTTAAGCACGTGATGAGTATGGGAACCGGGAGTTTGGAGGAAATGACTAGACCTTAGTACAAGTGGGATATTGTTGGAGTTGTGTACTTAATGTCTAGATTTAAGTAACGGTAAACTCCCGATCATAGCATTTAATCTATTAAATTAATAAACAATTGTTTTGCGTTTAATTATTATTAATTAAATATATGCAAAATATAGTCCTGGATTTTATACGTTGTAGTTAGTATGGTGCAAGCATGGGCGCACAGAAGATCATACTATCGGTTACTCGTATTTAATCAAACAGTTGCTCACGACCTAGATGGACACGGACCAATCCATCGGTATAGTCGTTGTGTGAGAGAGAAAATAATTTATCTTAATTATTTTATCACACTTGTACACTTGGTGTATTGAGCGGATCGTTGAGATTCATCGATTAGGATTGCCGGCGATAATCGATTCGAGTCTCAGTGTATTTTATTCTTAATCCCCGATATTATTGCGGGTGTGTATATTTAATATAAGTAACTTTGATTTACCAAAGGAATTAACCGATTTTATTATTGGGTTAATTTCCGGTTAAGTTGGGTCACTATATTTTATATATGACATGCCGTGAATAATTGACCGGACAGTGTATCCCGTAAGGGTTGATAATATCCCCGAGATGAGTTCATAAGGAATTATTGTGTAAACCTCATGAGTGGATTCGTTCCGCACAATAATTAAGGTTGAATGGTACTAGTCTCGGATTAAAGAGATGAATAAATTAATTAGCAATAAATTAATTTTATTCATGGATATTTAAATCTTAAATACACGGAATAAATAAATACTACCGGAGAAATATTATTTGAAATAATATGGTTTAATATTGGGAGTGCAATTAATTTATATAGTGGAAAATAAATTAATTAATATTGATAAGGATTAATGGACTTGAGCATTGGGCTCAATTTAATCTTCAATATTGGAAGCCCAATATTCCACCTCCTTTAGATCCCCTACGTAGCCTATAAAAGCACTACATGGCCTTCATAAAAAATAAGACAAGATTATCATACTTGATATTCTAGAGAGTTGAAGGAGATCCATAGGAGTTCGATAGATCGTCGCCCACCCGACGTTCGAACGAAGTGCAAGGAATACGTGGGAAGATCCAAGGGTCTTCAACTTGATTTCGTTTCTCCGCACAACGAATCAAAAGGTACAATCATAAACTCCTTCGTGTGAATTTATGTGATTTAATTGTGATACATGCATGAACACAAGATCCGGAAAAACGACGAACTTCGGGGACGGGGATTCGAGATCCCCGGCGAACGTTCGAAGGACCCTCGGCTGGGAGCCGAGGGGTGCGATCGAGCCCTAGGGGCGTCGATCGCGGGGCCCACACGAGGACTCCCCGGCTGGAGCCGGGGCATGCGATCGACCGCATGGTCGATCGCCGGGCAAGCCGCGGCTGGGCCGCGGCTGGTGCGCTGGGCGCACCGCCCTCCTCGGCGGTGGCGGTGAGTCGCCGGACTCACCGCCGGGGGCTGTTCGGAACAGCCCCATGGGGATGCGCGTGCATCCCCACCCCACGCGATCAATCGATCGCGAGCCCCGACGGGGGCTCGGCTAGGGTTTAGCCGCGGGTTTATCCCGCGGTGATGCTCGGGTCGAGCCCGGCTCCGTTTGTGTGGTTCGCGTTCGTGGATCCGACTCGCGGGAGAAAATCGGCTGGGGGCGGGCTGCGTGTCTTCGGGCGCGTAGTCTCCAAAGGTCGGACTCCTGCGGATGAGTCGGTATTCGTGATCGGTTTCCGGCGACGGGATTTCGTTCGGGGTTATCGGTTCCGCAATTTTGATACCCCGGGATATCGATTTCTAGCATATACTTGTGAATTCTTGAACTTGGTAGTATCTATTCAAGAGGAATTCAAAAGGTCGAAATTGATTTGATCAATTATAGTTGGAGGAATGGATCTCCCGACCTAAGAATCAATCTTGGAAGATGATACAACTAAGTTAACCTTTATGGATAAAGGATGGAATTCAGACAAGTATAGAAAATGATTGATGATTAATGCGGTATGTGTAATTAGAGAAGGTACGAGTCATTTCTTTCGAGAATACTCGAAGATGGATTAGAATACTTGATGTGCCATAAAGGCGGAGTGTTTTCAACACAAAGCTATTATGGGGGTCCTTCAAAGTATATCTATTGAAAGCCTGCGACTTGTTCGCGGAGGCTATCACCTATCTAAATAACACATAGCATAAATCAGAAATTGAGATTAAATCTCAAACGACTGCACCATACACTGATGTGTGGATATGGTGTGTCAGAAAGGAGAAATGGAATTCTAATAGTAAAAGGACAAGTTTGTTCGGAACTACCTAAGTTCTATGGATATTTCTGGATACAACGGTACATTCTATGTGGTTGTAGAATATCCTAGAAGAACAAGTAATTGTATGTTCAATAGTACTACGAACCAGATGGGTATCCTCACCCGGTTCTTAGAGGAAAGACTATTAGATGAACTACAATGCCCTAACTGACAAAGTACTTTAAAAGGAGGAAAGGGAAGACTGAGAACCAGCCTAACCGAGTAGTAGTACATCACTGACTGCACCTAATGTTATTACTGTTATACACCGGAACGCCATTGCAGTGGGAGGTTGTTAAGCAACCAAAGATATTCATAAGACTGGAGGAGTTTTGAACTCTGGATCCAGTATACATGAAATCGATCCCTAGGACTGCATAGATTTGCGAGAAAGGTGTGTTAGAGACGTAATGGAAACAAGGGTGGTGTTTCTCGGAATTTTGTGTAGATAACACTTCATCATTGGCAACAATGTAAAAGTGTTGTCAAACATAAAATACAGGTTGTCTAAATAAATCGAGATATGAGATTAAGATGAAGTTGGGTCATGTTCTTAGAAATCTTTCGATTTCTGGATAAGAACATTTGTACTTCTCTTAAGATATCTTATACGATTATGGTTTGTTTTAAACATGCACAATTCTGAGAAAGGTTATTGCCTTTCTAGAACAGAATACATCCATCTAAGGGTATGTGTTTCGAACACATGAAGGAGATGGATACAGACAAAGCAGTTTCCTGCACTTCGAGTGTAGAGAGCTTTGTAGATGCCATGTTGAAAAACAAGAACCTGATATCAACTATGCGTTAGCGTAGTGGGAGGATATCAAAGTAATCTGGATAAGAAATATTCGAATGCTGTGAAATTACTTACTAGCAAGACGAAATCTTCTTAGATTACAGTTTCTCAGATCCAAAATCAGAGAAAGACCAGTGTAAGTCGATACCAGGCTATGCGTTCACCTTTAAGAGGTGGAACCTAAGAATGAAAGAGTGATAAGCGTGATGCTTCTCGGACTCTATCATAAGCCGAATAGCAGCCTCAGAGGCAGCGGAAGTTTGGTTGGGTTCCGGAATGACCTCTGAACTTGGATATGATTCTTGGTTCACCAAAGGCTATGTATATAGCGGTGCATGGAGAACTGGAAGAATTCATAAGTTCAAAAGGGTGATGATAACACATAGAGCCAGTACCACCTGATTCGAGTCATCGTCAGTGAGACGATGCAGTAGTCACCTAGATAACTTCAGAGCGGCAACCTAGATTGCTCATTCACATAATACTTCTGGGAAGTATAAATTAAGCACGTGATGAGTATGGGAGTCGGGAGTTTGGAGGAAATGACTAGACCTTAGTACAAGTGGGAGATTGTTGGAGTTGTGTACTTAATGTCTAGATTTAAGTACCGGTAAACTCCCGGTCATAGCATTTTACCTATTTAATTAATAAACAATTATTTGCATTTAATTATTATTAATGCAAAATATAGTCCTGGATTTTATACGTTGTAGTTAGTATGGTGTGCATGGGCGCACAAAAGATCATACTATCGGTTACTCGTATTTAATCGAACAGTTGCTCACGACCTAGATGGACACAGACCAATCCATCGGTATAGTCGTTGTGTGAGAGAGAAAATAATTTATCTTAATTATTTTATCACACTTGTACACTTGGTGTATTGGGCGGATCACTTGAGATTTATTGATTAGGATTGCCTTGGATAATCAATTTAAATCTCGGAGTATTTTATTCTTAATCCCCGATACTATTGCGGGTGTGTATATTTAATATAAGTGACTTTGATTTTCCAAAGGAATCGACCGGTTTAATTACTGGGTCAATTACCGGTTAAGTTGGGTCGCTATATTTTATATATGACATGCCGTGAATACTTGACGGGAAAGTGTATCCCGGAAGGGTTGATAATATCCCCGAGATGAGTTCATAAGGAATTATTGTGTAAACCTCATGAGTGGATTTGTTCCGCACAATAATAAAGGTTGAACGGTACTAGTCTCGGATATAAGATATGAATATTATTTATTGAGCAATAAATAAATTTATTCATGGATATTTAAATCTTAAATACACGGAATAAATAATACTAATCGGAGAAATATTATTTGATATAATATGGAATAATATTGGGAGTGCAATTTTATTTATATAGTGGAAAATAAATAAAATTAATATTGATAAGAATTAATGGATTTGGGTTGGACCCAATTTAATTTTCAATATTGAAGCCCAATATTTATTCTCCTTATGATCCCCTACGTAGCCTATATAAGCACTACATGGTCTTCACTTTTAAAGTGAGAATTAATTGACCTACGCCAATCATAAAGTCTTGATAGTGAGGAGGATCCATAGAGTTCGATAGATCGTCGCCCACACGACGTTCGGACGAGGTGCAAGGAATACGCGGGAAGATCGCAAGGTCATCAACAAGATTCGTTTCTCCGTACAACGAATCGAGGTAATAATCGAGAACCCCCTTCTATGATTATTTGTGCGTTGAATAATTGTGATATATACATGAACGCACGATCCGGGATAAACGACGAACCTCGGGGACGAGGATTCGAGATCCCCGGCGAGGATCGAGGGTGCGGCCGAACCCTAGGGTTCGACCGCCGGTGCGCGGGCGTGAGGGGAGCCCCGGCTGGACGCCGGGGCGAGCGATCGACGTGAAGTCGATCGCTGGGGGTTCGGCCGTGGGCTGGTGCCACGGCGGGGCGAACCCCCTGGCCTCCCTTCGCCGGTGGTGCGCGCAAAGGAGGAAGGCCGCGGCTGGACGCCGCGGCTGGGGCGATCGAGCCCTAGCTCGATCGCCGGGGACCGTCGCGGCTTCGCGCCGCGACTGGTGGTTCCCCCTCCTGCCGGCGATGGCGGTGAGTCGCCGGACTCACCGCCCGGGGCTGCCGGAGCAGCCCAGCGATCGCCATACACGGCGACCGCGAACCCCGCGGATGGGGTTCGGCTAGGGTTTAGCCGCGGGTTCATCCCGCGGCGATGCTCTCGTCGAGCCCGGATCTTCGTGGTGTTTGCGTTCGTAATTTCCGACTCGCGGGAGAAAATCGGCTGGGGGCGGGCTGCGTGTCTTCGGGCGCGTAGTCTCCAAAGGTCGGACTCCTGCGGATGAGTCGGTGTTCGTGTAATCTCCGGCGACGGGTTTTCGATCGGGTTATCGGTTCCGCAATTTTGATAGCCCGGGACATCGATTCCCAGCATTTATGAGTATCCTCATCGCCTCTTTTCTAGCCTCCCCATCATGTCCAAACATCAACTTGAGTTTAAGCATGACATCATGATAAGCGGCTAATGCACGAGCACTATCCCACTTTTCAAAGTCAAAAATCTCCTCCTCAGTTGAGTTAATGGTGAGTCCAGGAGGACAAGTTTCACTGAGTACGTCTTTGTACTCCTTTACAGTCTGAGCAATGTCTAACTCTTCTTTCCATTCAACACAGTATGGAACCAGTGCGTTAAATTCCTCAAGTATCATCGAAAGTGGATTCATAGCGATTCTCTAAACCTATAAGCACATTTAAACAAACAATTAATTTAATATCCGACATTATCTCCCTGGAATAACATCATTAAATCACTAATCACATCTAAAATCCCATCAGGTAAGGCAAGCCACGTGGTGTGGACGTTTACCCACCCAAATGATTTAGCAATTAGATTTTCTTTGGCCATACATCGATTATAGCGTAACTTCGTGGGGAAGAATACTATAACGCGTATCTAAGTGTAAACCATTACTCAGCACTAAAGTAAATCGTTTGGAATTGCTACATCACCGCAAGCCACGTGATGTGGACGTTTACGATGATTTCACAACTCTTCACAATTACTTATAACTGTCTACATCAATTAATCCAAAATCCGTTAGCATAGCAAGCCACGTGGTGTGGACGTTTACTACACTAAGAGACTTTTATAATTGACTCCCAATTACAAGATCCATTAGATTTTGTAAATCAAGACTCGGAGAATCATAAGTGAAACTCGAAGTTTCTAACCAGTGATTCGCCATGCGAGCGACCCTATCTCTCATAAATGAGGGAGCCGAGCAGACAATCGACCCACCTATCAAAGAATGGTACGAAGGTCTCTAATTTGTGTCATCCACATGACCAAGTGGCTTTGGCTCCATTCCACTCCCCGGGGTGAGAATGAGTCGACTTGAAGTCAGTTTCAGAAAGACAAATTACGCATTGTTTGATAAACTCGATCAATGTTTCTTGTAAAAGGAATTACAAGAATTCTCCTCCAATGACTCGTCTATACGAACTTCGAAAGTCCATAAGAGTCACCAAGAGAACAGTAATGGAGACCATGGGAATGTTTCCATCCCCTCTCCCACTTAACTTTTTACAATAAAGGGATACGCTATCTAGTGCATAAAATAAACACATATAGCATGCATACAAGCAATAAAGCACATGATATCACATAGTCAAAATAATGCTAGAAAATTATTTTCCGACTATCATGGCTTTATCCCATCTCCGTACGCATCTTCTAGTCTTCAGTCTTCGTTTCTTGAATGCTCCATGTGACGAGAATATTAATATCCAATATTTAAATCTATTTATTTTTAATTAATCCAAAAGTTACTTAATTCGAAAATTAAGTCAATTAAATATATCAAAAATAAAATTAAATATTATTAATTTATTTATTTTCCTATCTAATTCTATTAAATCTCTAGAATAATCTATCCAAGTAAAAACTTGGAATATTCTAGAAGACATCTATAATAGAACAAGGAAATAAAATAAATTTAGGACTCTCCTACTTTCCATCATTAATTAATTTCCATCTAATGAAAATTCCCAAGAATAGGAATAATCAAATAGGAAATAAATTAATATCAAATTAATTAAATTCCTAATCCATGAATATCTCCATAAAGGAAATAAAACAAATAGGAATAAAATTAATTAAATTAATTATTTTCCTAATCCATGAGAGTTTCCTAAAAGGAAGATACTCAAATAGGAAAGCCGAATCAATTTAGGAAAGTCGGAATTTGGTAGGAGTAGCGTGGGTTGGGAGACCCCACACCACCCCCATCTTCAATCGGCCGGCCACCAAGGAGGAGAACCGCCGCCCAGCCACGCCGGCCAACCACCGGACCGGCGGCAGCCCGCGGCTAGGGCAGTCGAGCCCTCGCCCCTAGCCCTCGATCGATCCATGGGGTCGATCATGGGGATGATCGGCCCCTTCGTCCATTGTCTTCTTCGTCACACCTTCTTCGTCTTCCGGCGATCGTTTCGGCATCGATCCAACGTAATTAAAATTACAAGAATTAAATTACAATATCCGGTATCGATTCTATACATGAAATCGACCCTATACATTTTCCGGAAAATAAAGAACGTAATAATAAATCCTAAATTCGGTCAACCCCCGAATTTTTACTATTACAAACATTCAACCACACAAAACGAATCTCGACATGTCCGAGAGTTTAATAAACGAATAATCATGATAATTAATTAAGCAATAATTAAATCAACCATGATAGCCGGAAATCCTGCAAGGTAGAACAATAATCGAGCATATACATGAACACGAAACCAAACGCTCTGATACCAATTGTTGGAAATCGATATCCCGGGCTATTAAAATTTGCGGAAAATAATAACCCGAACGAAATCCTTCATCGCCGGAGATCCGAACGCGAACCACCGCACGAGCCGGGGCCCGACCAAGTACCCAGCGAGGCCCGAAGGCCGCGAGCACCCAGCCGAGCCCCCGTACGGGGCTCGCGATCATCTCCATGATGATCGCTGGGGATGCACGAGGCATCCCCGGGGCTGCTCGTAGCAGCCCCGCAGCGGGTTCATGAACCCGCTGCTCGCGAAGGGGCCAGCCCCGCACGCCCGCTACGGGCGAACCCGTAGCACGTACGAGGCAGCTACGGGTGACCCCGTAGCATACCCGCGATCGATCTCACGGGCTCGATCGCCCCTCGGCTCCAGCCGAGGGCCTCTCCGCGCGACGCCGCCGGTGAAGGGGCTGGGGTTCACCCGCCTTGGCACCAGCCCACGGCGAACCCCGGTGGTCGACCCGAGGTCGACCCCACGCCCCGGCGTCCAGCCGGGGCTCATCCCTTCAACCGCGCGCCGGCGGTCGAACCCTAGGGTTCGGCCGCCACCCTCGATCCCATCGAGGGTTTCCTCGACCTTCGCCGGGGATCTCGAATCCCCGTCCCCGAAGTTCGTACGTTTACCCGGATCGTGTGTTCATGTATATGCTACAATCAAATCATAAAAGAGGGTTTATGATTTATTACCTTCGATTCGTTGTACGGAGAAACGAATTAACGTGTTGATGACCTTGCGATCTTCCCACGTATTCCTTGCACCTCGTCCGAACGTCGTGTGGGCGACGATCTATCGAACTCCTATGGATCTCCTTCACTCTTCAAGACTTTATGATTGGCGTAGGTTATCTTGTGTTATGAAAAGTGAAGACCATGTAGTGCTTTTATAGGCTACGTAGGGATCATAAGGAGATTAAATATTGGCTTCTAATATTGAAGATTAAATTGAGCCCAATGCTCAAGTCCATTAATCCTTATCAATATTAATTAATTTATTTTCCACTATATAAATTAATTGCACTCCCAATATTAAACCATATTATATCAAATAATATTTCTCCGGTAGTATTATTTATTCCGTGTATTTAAGATTTAAATATCCATGAATAAATTTATTTATTGCTCAATAAATATTATTCATCTCTTATATCCGAGAATAGTACCGTTCAACTTTAATTATTATGCGGATTAAATCCACCTGCAGGGTTTACATAATAATTCCTTATGAACTCATCTCGGGGATATTATCAACCCTTACGGGATACACTTTCCCGTCAAGTATTCACGGCATGTCGTATATAAAATATAGTGACCCAACTTAACCGGTAATTAACCCAATAATTAAATCGGTTAATTCCTTTGGAAAATCAAAGTCACTTATATTAAATATACACACCCGCAATAATATCGGGGATTAAGAATAAAATACTCTGAGATTTAAATTGATTATCCAAGGCAATCCTAATCAATAAATCTCAAGCGATCCGCCCAATACACCAAGTGTACAAGTGTGATAAAATAATTAAGATAAATTATTTTCTCTCTCACACAACGACTATACCGATGGATTGGTCCGTGTCCATCTAGGTCGTGAGCAACTGTTCGATTAAATACGAGTAACCGATAGTATGATCTTCTGTGCGCCCATGCTTGCACCATACTAACTACAACGTATAAAATCCAGGACTATAGTTTGCATATATTTAATTAATAATAATTAAACGCAAATAATTGTTTATTAATTAAATAGGTTAAATGCCATGACCGGGAGTTTACCGATACTTAAATCTAGACATTAAGTACACAACCCCAACATCAGTGACTAAGGAAAATTTCGTACCTTTGATGAGAGGACAATTAGACCTCCAGTGTCCAAACTGCTTGCATCGAAAGCACTTGCCCGAAGGCTTGCCCCTCCAAATCCGTGGTTTTAAACCAGTGGGTTTCTTTGCATGCTTTTCCTCTAGCCTTGCCACAAAAGCTTGTGATTCTCTTAACTTACGCACAAATTCCGCTTTCGCCGAATCCTTTTTAAGGGACTCATTGAGAGAGGATTCTGTGAGTATGTTAATCACCTCTTGTCCGGCTTCCACACTATGTCTCAACATCATCGTGAGGTCATTTCGAATGTCCTCATCAGTTGGGACAACAGTGGATTCGGAAAGCTCAACAGTCTGAACAATGTCCAGATTTCGTTCCCAATCATTACTATATGGAACCGGTGAGTTATCATCCTTAAGTATATCACAAAGTGGGGTCACAGTCATTCTTAACCTATAAGCACATAAAACAAACAAACAATTTAATATCCGATATTATCTCCCTCAAATAATATCATTAAATCACTAATCACATCTAAAATCCCATCAGGTAAGGCAAGCCACGTGGTGTGGACGTTTACCCACCCAAATGATTTAGCAATTAGATTTTCTTTGGTCATACATCACTTATAGCGTCACCTCGTGGGGAGGAATACTATAATGCGTATCTAAGTGCAAACCATTACTCAGTACCAAAGTAAATTATTTGGAATTGCTACATTACCGCAAGCCACGTTGTGTGGACGTTTACGATAACTTCACAACTCTTCATAGTTACTTACAACTGTCTACATCAATTAATCCAAAGTCCGTCAGCATAGCAAGCCACGTGGTGTGGACGTTTACTACACTAAGAGACTTTTATAATTGACTCCCAATTACTTGATCCATTTAATCTTGTAAATCAAGACGCGGAGAATCATAAGTGAAACTCGAAGTTTCTAACCAGTGATTCACCATGCGAACAGCCCTATCTCTCATAAATGAGGGAGCCGAGCAGACAATCGATCCATCTTCAAAAGAATGGTACGAAGGTCTTTAATTTGTGTCCTCGACATAACCAAGTGGCTCTGGCTCCATTCTACTCCCCGGGGTAAGAATGAATCGACTTGAAATCAGTTTTGGAAGGACAAATTAGGCATTGTTTGATGAACTTAATCAATGTTTCTCGTAAGAGGAATTACAAGAACTCTCCTCCAATGACCTTGATGGAGTAGTATACTTAATGTCTAGATTTGAGTATTCTGAACTCTGTGTGCACTTTCATTTACCTATTTATAACAGACATTCATTTGCTTTTAATTATTGTTAATTAAATATATGCAAATTATAGTCCTGGATTTTATACGTTGTAGATAGTATGGTGCAAGCATGGGCGCACAGAAGATCATACTATCGGTTACTCGTATTTAATCAAACAGTTGCTCACGACCTAGATGGACACGGACCAATCCATCGGTATAGTCGTTGTGTGAGAGAGAAGATAATTTATCTTGATTATCTTATCACACTTGTACACTCGGTGTATTGAGCGGATCGCTTGAGACTTATCAATTAGGATTGCTCTGTGATAATTGATTTAAGTCTCGGAGTATTTTATTCTTAATCCCTGAAACAATTGCGGGTGTGTATATTTAATATAAGTGACTTTGATTTTCCAAAGGAATTAACCGATTTAATTATTGGGTTAATTACCGGTTAAGTTGGGTCACTATATTTTATATATGGCATGCCGTGAATTCTTGAAGGGACAGTGTATCCCGAAAGGGTTGATAATATTCTTGAGATGAGCTCATAAGGATTTATTATGTAAACCTCGCGAGTGGATTTGTTCCGCATAATAAATAAGGTTGAATGGTACTATTCTCGGATATAAGAGATGAATAGATTTATTAAGCAATAAATAAATTTTATTCATGGATATTTAAATCTTAAATACACGGAATAAATAATACTAACCGGAGAAATATTATTTGATATAATATGGATAAATATTGGGAGTGCAATTTTATTTATATAGTGGAAAATAAATAAAATTAATATTGATAAAAATTAATGGATTTGGGTTGGACCCAATTTAATTTTCAATATTAGAAGCCCAATATTTAATCTCCTTTTGATCCCCTACGTAGCCTATAAAAGCACTACATGGTCTTCACAATTCATTAACCTAAGATACGCCAATCATAAAGTCTTGAAGAGTGAAGAAGATCCATAGGAGTTCGATAGATCGTCGCCCACCCGACGTTCGAACGGAGTGCAAGGAATACGCGGGAAGATCACGAGGTCATCTCGATTTCGTTTCTCCGAACAACGAATCGTAGGTATGATATCTAAACTAACTTGATATTATTCGATTTTGTTTATTGAAAATACCGTAGAACGCAAGATCCGAAGTTCGGACCCGGAGTAGACGGACGATCACGCGGTGGTGGCGAAGCCACCGGACCGCGTGGATCGACCCGCCTAGGGTTCGGCGGGCGCGGAGGATGCGACCCTCGGCTGGGCTGAGGGCGCGCGGTCGATCACGGGGATCGACCGTCGGGGCGCGGGCTGGTGCCGCACCCCACCCCACCTCGACGGTGGGGACCTCCAGGCGGCGGCGAGTCGCCGGACTCGCCGCGGGGGCTGCCGATGCAGCCCCACCCGATCGCGTGAGACGCGATCCTTCGATCGCGCGAACTCCGACTCGCGGGGGTTCGGCTGGGGGCGGGCTACGCGTCTTCAGGCGCGTGGTCTCCAAAGGTCGGATCCCGGCGGATGAGTCGGCGTTCGTGTGATCTCCGGCGTATTCCTTGCACTCCGGAATTTATTAGTTAGGACTATTATACTTTTCCAAATTTATTTTTATTCCTAATCCATGAATATTCCCATGAGTAGGAATAATCAAATAGAAAAAATAAATTTGATTATTCCTACTCATGGGAATATTCATGGATTAGGAATAAAAATAAATTTGGAAAGTAGTGAGTCCTAATTTATTTTATTTCCTTATTCTATTATAGAAGTCTTCTAGAATATTCCGAGTTTTACTTGGATAGATTATTCTAGAGATTTAATAGAATTAGATAGGAAAATAAATAAATAAAAATATTAATAATATTTAATTTTATTTTTGATATATTCAATTGACTTAATTTTCGAATTAAGTAACTTTTGGATTAATTGAAAATAAATAGATTTAAATATTGGAGATTAATATTCTCGTCACATGGAGCATTCAAGAAACGAAGACTGAAGACTAGAGGATGCATATGAAGATAAAGCCATGATAGTCGGGAAAATAATTCTCTAGCATTATTTTGACTATGTGATCTATGTGCTTTATTGCTTACATGCATGCTATATGTGTTTATTTTATGCACTATATAGCGTATCCCTTTATCGTAAAAAGCTAACTGGGAGAGGGGATGGAAACATTCCCATGGTCTCCATCACTGTTCTCTTGGTGACTTTTATGGACTTTCGAAGTTCACATAGACAAGTCATTGGAGGAGAATTCTTGTAATTCCTCTTACAAGAAACATTGATCAAGTTTATCAAACAATGCCTAATTTGTCTTTCTGAAACTGACTTCAAGTCGACTCATTCTCACCCCGGGGAGTGGAATGGAGCCAGAGCCACTTGGTCATGTGGATGACACAAATTAGAGACCCTCGTACCATTCTTTGATAGGTGGGTCGATTGTCTGCTCGGCTCCCTCATTTATGAGAGATAGGGTCGCTCGCATGGTGAATCACTGGTTAGAAACTTCGAGTTTCACTTATGATTCTCCGAGTCTTGATTTACGAAATCGAATGGATCTTGTAATTGGGAGTCAATTATAAAAATCTCTTGGTATAGTAAACGTCCACACCACGTGGCTTGCTATGCTAACGGATTTTGGATTAATTGATGTAGACAGTTATAAGTGATTGTGAAGAGTTGTGAAATTGTCGTAAACGTCCACACCACGTGGCTTGCGGTGACGTAGCAATTCCAAGCGATGTACTTTAGTGCTGAGTGATGGTTTACACTTAGATACGCGTTATAGTATTCTTCCCCACGAAGTTACGCTATGATTGATGTATGACCAAAGAAAATCTAATTGCTAAATCATTTGGGTGGGTAAACGTCCACACCACGTGGCTTGCCTTACCTGATGGGATTTTAGACGCAATTAGTAATTTAATGATATTATTTGAGGGAGATAATATCGGACATTAAATTGATTGTTTGTTTACATGTGCTTATAGGTTTAGAGAATAGCTATGAATCCACTTTCTGTGATACTCAAGGAACATAAACTCACTGGTCCCAATTACATTGATTGGAAGAGAAATTTGGACATTGTCCTGACTGCTGAAGAGTACAAGTTTGTACTCTATGAGCAATGCCCTGCTGAACCCACGGCCGCCTCAACTGATGAGGAAAAAGAAGCATATCGGAAGTGGAAAAAGGCTGATGAAATGGCTAGGTGCTATATTTTGGCTTCCATGTCAAATGTACTCCAAACCCAACATGAGCCGATGAACACTGCCGAGGATATGTTATTTAACCTCAAGGAGATGTTTGGGCATCATGACCGTGCGGGTAGGCAAGAAGCCATGAGAGTCCTCATGTCGACTACTCAGTCTGAAGGAACGCCCGTTGAGGAGCACGTTCTCAAGATGATGAGTCTGTTGAATGAATTGGAGGTCCTAGGAGCTATGATTGATGGTGAGACGCAAGTCGACATCATACTCCAGTCTCTGACCCCTAGTTTTGAGCAGTTTCGTATGAGCTATAATATGGGTAAACTGTCTTATACTCTTGCGCAACTCCTGACTGAACTGAAGGCGGCAGAGGGGATCTACAAGAAGGGCAAGTCTCAAGCGCTTGTGGCTGTTGGAAATCGATATCCCGGAATTAATAAATTTAAATAAATAAATTATCTAATTAATTCCGACCGAAATCCTTCGGAGAACGAATATCCGGAATTGTCAATGCGGAACGACAATTCCAAACGATCCCCGGTTGTCGGAACATCCCGCCACGAACCACCACGAAACCGAGCCCAACCAAACCCTAATTGCGGGCGAACCCGCGGCTTGTTCGGTCGAGCCCTCGCATGGGCTCGCGGCTGATCACAACAGCCGCCTAGGGCTGCTCGTAGCAGCCCACTAGGGTTGCCAAAACCCTACGCGAACAGCCCGCTAGGCCATGCCCGAGCACCGCGAGGAGCAGCCCCATCGAACCCTAGCCGAGGCACGAACCCCCGCTGTTCGATCAGCCCCTCGCACGCCTCCAGGCGTGCAACACGGATCAGCCCGCACGGCCCCGTGCAACAGCTCGCGTCGCACGCGAATCTGCTACGAGAAAATTCGTAGCTCGCTGCGAGCAGCACGGGGCGATCGCTTGGGAGCCTAGCGCTCGCGCGCGTCATGGACCAGGCGGGCGCCTGGTCCTCAGGCGGGCGCCTGCTCCCCAGCGAACCGTGTTCGCGCAATCCTCGTCGCCGGATCGCTCCAGCCGCGGCGGTCCGGTGATACTCGATCACCACCGCCCGGCTCGACCCCGATGAGGATTCCAAATCTCGGATCTTGGTTCACGATATTTCTACGATAATTAAACGATTAAATCATAAAGGGGGTTTTACGATTTACCTCGTTCTCGTTGTTCGGAAAAACGAAGAACTCAATTGATGACCTTGAGATCTTCCCACGTATTCCTTGCACTAGCCCGGACGTCGTGTGGGCGACGATCTACCGAACTCCATGGATCTCCTCCACTCTTCAAGAACTTTATGATTGGCGTATCTTAGGTTAATGAATTGTGAAGACCATGTAGTGCTTTTATAGGCTACGTAGGGGATCAAAAGGAGATTAAATATTGGGCTTCTAATATTGAAAATTAAATTGGGTCCAACCCAAATCCATTAATTCTTATCAATATTAATTTTATTTATTTTCCACTATATAAATAAAATTGCACTCCCAATATTTATCCATATTATATCAAATAATATTTCTCCGGTAGTATTATTTATTCCGTGTATTTAAGATTTAAATATCCATGAATAAATTTATTTATTGCTCAATAAATATTATTCATTTCTTATATCCGAGAATAGTACCGTTCAACCTTAATTATTATGCGGATTAAATCCACCTGCAGGGTTTACATAATAATTCCTTATGAACTCATCTCGGGGATATTATCAACCCTTACGGGATACACTTTCCCGTCAAGTATTCACGGCATGTCATATATAAAATATAGTGACCCAACTCAACCGGTAATTGACCCAGTAATTAAACCGGTCAATTCCTTTGGAAAATCAAAGTCACTTATATTAAATATACACACCCGCAATAGTATCGGGGATTAAGAATAAAATACACTGAGACTTAAATCGATTATCGCCGGCAATCCTAATCGATAAATCTCAAACGATCCGCTCAATACACCAAGTGTACAAGTGTGATAAAATAATCAAGACAGATCATTTTCTCTCTCACACAACGACTATACCGATGGATTGGTCCGTGTCCATCTAAGTCGTGAGCAACTGTTCGATTAAATACGAGTAACCGATAGTATGATCTTCTGTGTGGGCCCGACACACCATACTAACTACAACGTATAGAATCCAGGACTATAATTTGCATATATTTAATTATAAATAATTAAATGCAAATAATTGTTTATTTAATTAAATAGATTAATGGCAATGGATCGTGAGTTTCCGTTACTTAAATCTAGACATTAAGTACACAACTCCAACAATATCCCACTTGTACTAAGGTCTAGTCATTTCCTCCAAACTCCCGACTCCCATACTCATCACGTGCTTAAGTTGTACTTCCAAGAAGTACTATGTGAATGAGCAATCTAGGTTGCAGCTCTGAAGTTATCTTGGTGACTACAGCGTCGTCTCCCCTGACGATGATTCGTATCAGGTGGTACTTGCTCTATGTGTTATCTTACACTATTTGACTTGTGATTTCTTACCATTTGCCATCGCACCGCTATTTACATAGCCTTTGACAAATTAAGAATCACATCTAAGTCCCAGAGATTATCCCGGAGCTATACCAAAACTTCCGCTGCCTCTGAGGCCGCTATTTGGTTACCCATGGCAGAGTCCGAAAAGCATCGTGCTTATCACTCTTCCATGTTAAAACTCCTTCTCCTTCAATAGTGAAACACATAGCCTGATATCGACTTACACCGGTCCTCATTCGATTAGAAATCTAAGAGAATGTAATCCAAAGGAAATGCTTGTTTGCTCCGTAATCCAGAACATAGTTTCCAGTACTTCGAAAGTACTTAAAATGTTCATTACAGCAGTCGAGTATTCCTTTCCAGGATTACCTTGATATCCTCCCACTATACTAGCCGCATAGCAGATATCAGGTTCTCGTTTTTAACATCGCATTTATTAAGCTTTCCACACTCCAAGTGTAGGAAACCGCTTTAATTGCTTCTATCTCCTTTTGTGTTCCAAAACACATATCCTTAGATAGATGCATTCCGTATCTGAAAGGTAACGAACCTTTCTCGGAATCTTGCATGTTAAAACGAACTATAATCATATATATGTAAGATGTCCAGGAGAAGTACAACTTCTTCCTATATCTTTCATAATGATTTATCCAGACAACCATCATTTCATGTCTGATTACATCTTTACATTGTTGCCAATGATAAAATGTTATCTACATAAAAACTTCCGAGAAACAGCACCTTGTTTCCATCACGTTTCCTATACACACGATTCGTCTATGCTTTGATGAATCCATAAAATGGACTATCTCATCAATTTTTGCAAGTACCACGAACTCAATGCTTTGTTCCAATCCATAAATGGATCAACTAAGCTTGTACTCTAAATGATCTTGCCTCTTAGCAATAATCCTTATTGCTTTCCAAGAAGGCACATTTAGATTTAGTACTGCCTCCATGTAGATCCAGGGATCGATTTCATGTATACTAGGTCCAGAGTCCGAAAACTCTCCTAGTCTTATGAATATCTTCGGTTGTCACACAACCTCCCACTACAACGGCATTCCGGTGTATAAACAGTAATAACAGTAGGTGCAGTTAGTGGTGTACCGCTACTCGGTTCGGCTGGTTCTAAGTCTTAATCTCTCTCTCTCATTTCAAAGTATTACGTCACTTTGGGCTTGTGGTTCATCTAATAGTCTTCCTCTAAGAACCGGGCGTTAGAACTTATAACGTCCTTCTGGTTCATAGTACTATTGAACACACATCTTTTGTTCTTCTAGGATATTCTACAACCGCACTTGAATGCGCCGTTGTTTCCAGACATATCCATAGAACACAGGTAGTTCCGTATAACTCATGCTTTTACTATTTCTATAAGAGTTCCATTTCTTATTTCCGACACACCATTTCTACACAAAAGTGTATGGTGTAGTCATTTGGGATCAAATCCCAATCTCTGATCAGTATGCCATGCATTCCTCAGACAGGCACTTGCCTCCGCGATTAGATCGCAGGCTTTCAATGGACATACCATGATGGTTCCCCACAATAGCTTTGTGTCCATTGACTTGTCAAAACACTTTGCTTTTGTGGCACATCAGGTATGCTAATCCAATTTTCGAGTAATCATAAAATGAAGTACTCGTACCTTATTGTCTGAGTAAACAAGGTCTGCATACATCAGAGTCAATCAATTCTTATACTTGTCCGGATCTTATATCTTATATCCATAAAGGATTGCTTAGTCATGTTATCTTCCAAATTAGATTCTTAGGTCGGAAGGTCCACTCCTTCAACTTAATTGATCAAATATCAATTTTCGACCTTTGAACTTCTTATTTGAATAAACATGATTTAGCATAAGAATCCACAAGTATAATCGATTTAATGAAGAAATCTCTTATTAGTAAAAACGAGTTTTGTACTACGGTTCGTTGCACCGTGATGGACTCAGGATTCATCATTTCTATATTGCTAGCTAATGTACCAGAATAGATACTATCTTTATTTCTTCTTATAACCATCAGATGATTAAAAGAAATAAAATATCCATTCATTAGAAATCCAGAACAAAGTTCTTTCTAAAGGTACATAAAAGCAATAGCTCAAAATGAAATCCTATAATTGTCCTTCACTGCAACAGCTGCCTCCTCAACAGCATTGCCCATGTAGACTACGATTTCTTCTTTTCCAAGTCGTCGGGTTTCCTGGAACCCTCGCATTTGGAATGCGCATACCGTCAATGGTTCCATATCTACACACCAGGTTCCGGTAGATAATACCACTGACTATGTTTTACGACTAAAGAAGATTTCGTACTTTCCTGGAGAGGATGATCAGACTTCCACTACCTAGACTGTTTGCATCGAGAACACTAGCCTATTGGCTTTCTCGCCCCATCTCGTGATTCAAGAAAACTTAGGACCACTGGGTTTCTTTGCTTGCTTTTCCTATCCCCGGTTTTTGCCCTTAGGTTCGAAACCTTTGGCATTGGCTACAAGAGCTTGCGATTTCCGTCTCAACTCGTCCAAAAGGTCAATCATCTCAAAAAACGTGTTTAAGCGTTTCCTCGATTCGACTGGCCTTTATGAGTATCCTCATCGCCTCTTGTCTAGCCTCCTATGTCATGTCTAAACATCTCCTTGAGTTTGAACATGATAAAATCAGTTCTTTCCTCAACAGTCGAGACATTAGTAGGTTCGGAAGAACAAAGCTCACTGAGTACAAACTTGTACTCTTTAACAGTCTAGGCAATGTCTAGATCTCTATTCCAATCAATACATTTAGGGACCAGTGAGTTAAATTTCTCAAGTATCACATAAAGTGGGTTCAAAGCCATCCATAATCTATGAGCACATGTAACAACAAACAATCGATTTAATCTCCGATATTATCTCCCTTAAATAATATCATTAAACCACTAATCACATCTAAAATCCCATCAGGTAAAGCAAGCCACGTTCGTGTGGACGTTTACCCACCCAAATGATTTAGCAATTAGATTTGCTTCGGTCATACATCACTTACAGCGTAACCTCGTTGGGAGGAATACTATAACGCGTATCTAAGTGTAAACCATTACTCAGTACTAAGGTGAATCGTTTAGAATTGTTACGTCACCGCAAGCCACGTTCGTGTGGACGTTTACGACAACTCGCAACCCTTCACAATTCCCTATAACTGTCTACATCAATTATTCTAAAATCCCATTCAGTATAGCAAGCCACGTTCGTGTGGACGTTTACTATACCAAAAAGATTTATATAATTGACTCCCAATTACTTGATCCATTCGATCTTGTAAATCAAGACGCGGAGAATCATAAGTGAAACTCGAAGTTTCTAACCAGTGATTCACCATGCGAACAACCCTATCTCTCATTAGATGAGGGAGCCGAGCAGACAATCGATCCATCTATAAAAGAATGGTACGAAGGTCTCTAATTTGTGTCCTCTACATGACCAAGTGGCTTTGGCTCCATTCCACTCCCCGGGGTGAGAATGAGTCGACTTGAAATCAGCTTTGGAAAGACAAATTAGGCATTGTTTGATAAACTTAATCAATGTTTCTCGTAAGAGGAATTACAAGAACTCTCCTACAATGACTTATCTATACAAACTTCAAAAGTTTATAAAAGTCACCAAGAGAGCAGCAATGGAGACCATGGGTATGTTTCCATACCCTCTCCCACTTAGCTTTTTATAACAAAGGGATACGCTATCTAATGCATAATTAAATACACAAGCATGCATACATGTAATAAAGCACATAAATATTATCACATAGTCAAAATAATACTAGAATATTATTTTCCGACTATTATGGCTTTATCGCATCCCCGTACGCATCTTCTAGTCTTCAGTCTTCGTTCTTGAATGCTCCATGTGACGAGAATATTAATCCCAATATTTAAATCTATTTATTTTCAATTAATCCAAAAGTTACTTAATTCGAAAATTAAGTCAATCGAATATATCAAAAATAAAATTAAATATTATTAATATTTTTATTTATTTTTATTTTCCTATCTAATTCTATTAAATCTCTAGAATCCCATCCAAGTCAAACTCGGAATATTCTAGAAGACTTTTATAATAGAATAAGGAAATAAAATAAATTAGGACTCCTAATCCTTTCCAAATTAATTTCTTTCCTAATCTATTAAAAATTCCATAAAGGAATAATTAAATAGGAAAAATTAATTAAGGACCATTAAAACTTTCCAAATTAATTATTTTCTTAATCCATTAAAAATTCCATAAAGGAATAACATTTTATCATTGGTAACAATGTAAAGATGTTGTCAGACACAAAATGATGGTTGTCTAGAAAAATCGATATATGAGATAAAGAAGAAGTTAGAGCATGTTCTTAAGATCTGGGATCTCAATAAAAGAACATTGTACTTCTCCTGGACATCTTACATATACATGATTATGGTTCGTTTTAATATGCAAGATTCCGAGAAAGGTTCGTTACCTTTCAGAGACGGAATGCATCTATCTAAGGATATGTGTTTTGGAACACAAAAGGAGATAGAAGCAATGAGAGCGGTTTCCTACACTTGGAGTGTGGAAAGCTTGATAAATGCAATGTTGAAAACGAGAACCTGATATCGGCTATGCAGTTAGCATAGTGGGAGGATATCAAGGTAATCCTGGAAAGGAATATTCGACTGCCGTAAAAGTACTTTCGAAGTACTGTTCTAGACTACGAAGCAGACGAGTTTTTCCTTTGGATTACATTCTCTTAGATCAAATGAGGACCGGTGTAAGTCGATATCAGGCTATGTGTTTCACTATTGAAGGAGAAGGAGTTTTAACATGGAAGAGTGATAAGCACGATGCTTTTCGGACTCTGCCATGGGTAACCAAATAGCGGCCTCAGAGGCAGCGGAAGTTTTGGTATAACTCCGGGATAATCTCTGGGACTTAGAGGTGATTATTAATTTGCCAAAAGGCTATGTATATAGCGGTGCGATGGCAAATGGTAAGAAATCACAAGTCCATAAGTGTAAGATAACACATAGTGCAAGTACCACCTGATACGAATCATCGTCGAGGGAGACGACGCTGTAGTCACCAAGATAACTTCAGAGCGGCAACCTAGAGTGCTCATTCACATAGTACTTCTTGGAAGTACAACTTAAGCACGTGATGAGTATGGGAGTCGGGAGTTTGGAGGAAATGACTAGACCTTAGTACAAGTGGGAGATTGTTGGAGTTGTGTACTTAATGTCTAGATTTAAGTAACGCAAACTCACGATCCATTGCCATTAATCTATTTAATTAAATAAACAATTATTTGCATTTAATTATTTATAATTAAATATATGCAAATCATAGTCCTGGATTTTATACGTTGTAGTTAGTATGGTGCAAGCATGGGCGCACAGAAGATCATACTATCGGTTACTCGTATTTAATCGAACAGTAGCTCACGACCTAGATGGACACGGACCAATCCATCGGTATAGTCGTTGTGTGAGAGAGAAAATAATTTATCTTAATTATTTTATCACACTTGTACACTTGGTGTATTGAGCGGATCGTTGAGATTCATCGATTAGGATTGCCGGCGATAATCGATTCGAGTCTCAGTGTATTTTATTCTTAATCCCCGATATTATTGCGGGTGTGTATATTTAGTATAAGTGACTTTGATTTACCAAAGGAATCAACTGATTTAATTATTGGGTTGATTACCGGTTAAGTTGGGTCACTATATTTCATATATGACATGCCGTGAATAATTGACCGGACAGTGTATCCCGGAAGGGTTGATAATATCCCCGAGATGAGTTCATAAGGAATTATTATGTAAACCCTGCAGGTGGATTCATTCCGCATAATAATTAAGGTTGAATGGTACTAGTCTCGGATATAAGAGATGAATAAATTAATTAGCAATAAATTAATTTTATTCATGGATATTTATATCTTAAATACACGGAATAAATAATACTACCGGAGAAATATTATTTGATATAATATGGTTTAATATTGGGAGTGCAATTAATTTTATATAGTGGAAAATAGAATTAATTAATATTAATGGATTAATAGATTTGGGCTTGGGCTCAATTTAATCATTAATATTGGAAGCCCAATATTCCACCTCCTTAAGATCCCCTACGTAGCCTATAAAAGCACTACATGGTCTTCTCTATTCTCATAACTTGAAGATCACAATTCTAGAGAGAGAAAGGAGAGAAGGAGATCCATAGTGTTCGGAGGATCGTCGCCCACCCGACGTTCGAACAAGTGCAAGGAATACGTGGGAAGATCTCAAGGTCATCATAAGATCTCGTTTCTCCGCACAACGAATCGAAAGGTGAATTAAATATTTCCGCTATTTAATTCTTATTGAAATCAATTATCGAAAAACAAGATCCAAGGGTCGAGCCCGGAGTAGACGGACGATCGCGTGGTGGTGGCGAAGCCACCGGACCACGCCAATCGCCCGCTAGGGTTTCGGCGGGGGCGAGAGGGTCGAACCCTCGGCTGGAGCCGAGGGGATGCGTTCGATCGCTTGGATCGATCGCGGAGGGCGCGGGCTGGTGCCGCCCCTCCCCACCGTGAAGGTGGCTGACCTCCAGGCGGCGGCGAGTCGCCGGACTCGCCGCGGGGGCTGCATGGGCAGCCCCACCCGATCGATCACATGAGCCCCGCGGACGGGGGCTCGGGCTGGGCGTGCGCGCGGCTTCGGCCGTGTCGTGCGTTCGGCTCGTGCTCCGGCTCGTACGTGGTGTTCGTGTAATCTCCGGCGAAGGGTTTGATCGGGTTATTGGTTTCCGCAAATTTAAATAACCCGGGATATCGAATTCCAACAATTGGTATCAGAGCGTATGGTTACGTTTTTCGTTAATTGTTTCGATAATCGATTATCGTTGTTTATAGCCATAGATTAATTTAAATTGTTAAATTATTGTGCTATATTGTTCTACGTACTTGTTTTATCTCTCGTATTAATTGTGTTTGTCGGAAAAATTAATTATTAAAAATCGAGGTTTTTCGGAAATATCGAACCTTGTCGATCGACCGTGGGGCTCGGTGCGGGCTGCCGGGGAGGTAGCTGGAGGCACGAGCTGTGCGGGCTGCCGTACGTAGGCTGAACGCAGCTGGGCGTGTCGGCGTATGCCACCAGTGGTGGTGGTTCGCCGGCAGCCGGCGGCGGCGTTCGAAGGTCACGATTGGCGGCATCGGCTTCGGTTCGCGGCTTCGGCTTCGGATCGTGGGCTGCTGGTGCGCCAAGGCTCAGAGCTCGATGGCTGCTGAACGTGAGCGGGGGCATGGCTGGGCGTGCCGGCGTAAGCCACCAGTGGCGGTGGTTCGCCGGCAGCCGGAGGCTAAGCTCGGCGTTCGCGTTGACGGCATGCTCGGCGATCGCGTTGATGGCGTGGCAGCGGGCTGCTCGTGGGTCGCGGCTTCGGCTCGGACGGGGTGGCAGCGGGTCGATGGCGTGGTTCGTCAAGGGAGACGCCATGCCGGAGATTGACCAAGAACGCCCCTCGCCGAAGACCAAAGAAGACGATCGATTTTCAATCGTGAATTGCATGGTCACACATGCTGTGCGTGAATTGCTGTACATAGCATGGTACGTGAATTGCATGGTCACTTGATTGATGCATGGCGAAATGGTGTGCATGTGTTTACATATGCATGGAACCAATTCGTGTTGGTTCGATTGGGTCGACCGGGAATTGTATTTTCGGTTCGTCCCGGTAAATCCGATCTTTCCGGAAATAATTTAATTTTTCTAATTTTATTTAATTTAATTTTGGAATTAATTCAAATTCTATTTGGATTAGATTTCTTAATTATGGAATTAAATAATGGAATTAGATGGAAAGTTAAATTAGGAAAGAAAAATCCTAGTTTCTCTAGATATCCTATACCTACTTGGATTAGAAGTCTTAAGAAGAATCAAAATTCGATTTTGATTAGGATTCTTGAGATCTAATTTAAATATGATTGAGAAATTATTAAAATATTGATTTTATTTAATTTAAGTATTTTATTTAAAATCATTAGATTAATTCAAAATTTATTTTGGATTGGAAAATCTTGGATTTTATTTAGAATAGAATTAAATATGGAAATCAATGGATTTTAATAATATTGATTTTATTTAATTTAAGTATTTTATTTAAAATCATTAGATTAATTCAAAATTTATTTTGGATTGGAAAATCTTGGATTTTATTTAGAATAGAATTAAATATGGAAATCAATGGATTTTAATAATATTGATTTTATTTAATTTAAGTATTTTATTTAAAATCATTGGATTAATTCAAAATTTATTTTGGATTGAAAAATCTTGGATTTTATTTAAAATAGAATTAAATATGGAGATCAATGGAATTGATTTTATTTAATTGGTAAGATTAAATATGAGAATCAAAGAATTTTTCCGTCACTCGGCAAAGTATTCAAGACGTAGAATGAAGACTCAAGACAAGCATGCTGGAATTCATCAAGGTACGAATAGTCGAGAAATAATTTTACTTGAGCAATTATTTGATTATTTTTGTACGTACTTGCATGAAATGTGTGTTTATGATTATGCTTATGTGTATTTAATTATGCATTAGATAGCGTATCCCTTTATTGTAAAAAGCTAAGTGGGAGAGGGTATGGAAACATATCTATGGTCTCCATTGTTGTTCTCTTGGTGACTTTTATGGACTTTTGAAGTTCGTATAGATAAGTCATTGGAGGAGAATTCTTGTAATTCCTTTTACAAGATACATTGATTAAGTTTATCAAACAATGCCTAATTTGTCTTTCCAAAACTGATTTCAAGTCGACTCATTCTCACCCCGGGGAGTGGAATGGAGCCAAAGCCACTTGGTCATGTCGAGGACACAAATTAGAGACTTTCGTGTCATTTGATGACTAGATCGATTGTCTGCTCGGCTCCCTCATTCTATGAGAGATAGGGTTGTTCGCATGGTGAATCACTGGTTAGAAACTTCGAGTTTCACTTATGATTCTCCGCGTCTTGATTTACAAGATTGAATGATTCATGTAATTGGGAGTCAATTGTAAAATTCTTTTGGTGTAGTAAACGTCCACACTATCGTGGCTTGCTGCATTGAATGGGATTTTGGAACGATTGATGTAGACAGTTATAGAAGGGAGTAGGAGCGTATGTTAACGTAAACGTCCACACTATCGTGGCTTGCGGTGAATATGCGTGTCCCAGACAATCTTCTTAGATACTGAGTAATGGTTTACACTTAGGTACGCTTCTTAGTATTCTTCCCATCGAAGTAACGCTAATGATGATGTACGACCGAAGGAAATCTAATTGCTAAATCATTTGGATAGGTAAACGTCCACACTATCGTGGCTTGCCATATCTGATGGGATTTTAGATGCGATTAGTGGTTTAATGATATTATTTGAGGGAGATAATATCGGAGATTAAATCGATTGTTTGTTGTTATATGTGCTCATAGATTAGGATATGGCTTTGAACCCACTTTATGTGATACGTAAGGATTTTAAACTCATTGGTCCCTGAATGTAATGATTGGAATAGAGATCTAGACATTACCCAAACTGTTAAAGAGTGCAAGGTTGTACTCAGTGAGCTTTGTCCTCCCGAGCCTATTGACATAGGCGGCTAGACAAGAAGCGATGAGGATACTCATAAAGGCCAGTCACTTCGAGGAAACGCTTAAAAACGTTTTTGAGATGATTGACCTTTTAGACGAGTTGAGACGGAAATCGCAAGCTCTTGTAGCCAATGCCAAAGGTTTCGAACCTAAAGGCATGAATCGGGGGAAAGGACAAGAAAGCAAAGAAACCCAGTGGTTCCTTTTGGACCACGAGATGGGATGAGAAAGCCATAAGGCAAGTATTCTCGATGCAAACAGTCTGGGTACTGGAAGTCTGATTATCCTCTCAAAGAAGGTACGAAATTTCTTTAGTCGTAAAACATAGTCAGTGGTATTATCTACCGGAACCTGGTGTGTAGATATGGAACCACTGGCGGTATGCGCATTCTAAATGCAAGGGTTCCAGGAAACCCGACGACTTAGAAAAGAAAAGATCGTAGTCTACATGGGCAATGCTGTAAGGAGGCAGCTGTTGCAGTGGAGGACATTTTATAGGATTTCATTTTGAGTTATTGCTTTTATGTACCTTTCATAATTAGAAAGAACTTTGTTCTAGATTTCTAATAAATGGATATTTTATTTCTTTTAATCATTTGATGGTTATAAGAAGAAATAATGATATTATCTATTTTGGTACATTAGCTAGCAATATATAAATGATGAATCCTGAGTCTACCACGATGCGACGAACCGTTTTATACAACTCGTTTTACTAATAAGAGATTTCTTTATTAAATCATTTATACTTGTGGAATCTTATGCTAAGTCATATTTATTCAAATAAGAAGTTCAAAGGTCGAAAATTGATTGTAAGATCAATTAAGTTGAAGGAGTGGACCTTCCGACCTAAGAATCTAATTTGGAAGATAATACGACTAAGCAATCCTTTTGGATATAAGATATAAGATCCGGACAAGTATTAGAATTGATTGACTCTGATTTATGATCAGAGCTTGGGATTGGATCCCAAGTGACTACACCATACAGTCCTCTGTAAGATTGGTGTGTCGGAAATAAGAAATGGAACTCTTATAAGAATAGTAAAAGCATGAGTTAAACGAAACTACCTATGTTCTATGGATATATCTTGGAAACAACGGCACATTCAAATGTGGTTGTAGAATATCCTAGAAGAACAAAAGGTGTGTGTTCGATAGTACTATGAACCAGAAGGACGTTATAAGTTCTAACGCCCGGTTCTTAGAGGAAGACTATTAGATGAATCACAAGCCCAAAATGACGTGATACTTCTGAAAAGAGAGAAAACGATTAAGACTTAGAACCAGCCGAACCGAGTAGCGGTACACCACTAACTGCACCTACTGTTATTACTGTTTATACACCGGAACGCCATTGTAGTGGGAGGTTGTATAACAACCGGAGATATTCATAAAACTAGGTGAGTCTTCGGACTCTGGACCTAGTATACGTGAAATCGATCCCTAGATCTACATGAAGGCAGTACTAAATCTAAATGTGCCTTCTTGGAGAGCAATAAGGATTATTGCTAAGAGGCGAGATCATTTAGAGTACAAGCTTAGTTGATCCATTTATGGATTGAAACAAAGCATTGAGTTCGTGGTACTTGCGAATTGATGAGATAGTCCATTTGATGGATTCATCAAAAGGCATTGACGAATCATGTGTATGGGAAACGTGATGGAAACAAAGTGGTGTTTCTCGGAGGTTTTATGTAGATAACATTTTATCATTGGTAACAATGTAAAGATGTTGTCAGACACAAAATGATGGTTGTCTAGAAAAATCGATATATGAGATAAAGAAGAAGTTAGAGCATGTTCTTAAGATCTGGGATCTCAATAAAAGAACATTGTACTTCTCCTGGACATCTTACATATACATGATTATGGTTCGTTTTAACATGCAAGATTCCGAGAAAGGTTCGTTACCTTTCAGAGACGGAATGCATCTATCTAAGGATATGTGTTTTGGAACACAAAAGGAGATAGAAGCAATGAGAGCGGTTTCCTACACTTGGAGTGTGGAAAGCTTGATAAATGCAATGTTGAAAACGAGAACCTGATATCGGCTATGCAGTTAGCATAGTGGGAGGATATCAAGGTAATCCTGGAAAGGAATATTCGACTGCCGTAAAAGTACTTTCGAAGTACTGTTCTAGACTACGAAGCAGACGAGTTTTTCCTTTGGATTACATTCTCTTAGATCAAATGAGGACCGGTGTAAGTCGATATCAGGCTATGTGTTTCACTATTGAAGGAGAAGGAGTTTTAACATGGAAGAGTGATAAGCACGATGCTTTTCGGACTCTGCCATGGGTAACCAAATAGCGGCCTCAGAGGCAGCGGAAGTTTTGGTATAACTCCGGGATAATCTCTGGGACTTAGAGGTGATTATTAATTTGCCAAAAGGCTATGTATATAGCGGTGCGATGGCAAATGGTAAGAAATCACAAGTCCATAAGTGTAAGATAACACATAGTGCAAGTACCACCTGATACGAATCATCGTCGAGGGAGACGACGCTGTAGTCACCAAGATAACTTCAGAGCGGCAACCTAGAGTGCTCATTCACATAGTACTTCTTGGAAGTACAACTTAAGCACGTGATGAGTATGGGAGTCGGGAGTTTGGAGGAAATGACTAGACCTTAGTACAAGTGGGAGATTGTTGGAGTTGTGTACTTAATGTCTAGATTTAAGTAACGCAAACTCACGATCCATTGCCATTAATCTATTTAATTAAATAAACAATTATTTGCATTTAATTATTTATAATTAAATATATGCAAATCATAGTCCTGGATTTTATACGTTGTAGTTAGTATGGTGCAAGCATGGGCGCACAGAAGATCATACTATCGGTTACTCGTATTTAATCGAACAGTAGCTCACGACCTAGATGGACACGGACCAATCCATCGGTATAGTCGTTGTGTGAGAGAGAAAATAATTTATCTTAATTATTTTATCACACTTGTACACTTGGTGTATTGAGCGGATCGTTGAGATTCATCGATTAGGATTGCCGGCGATAATCGATTCGAGTCTCAGTGTATTTTATTCTTAATCCCCGATATTATTGCGGGTGTGTATATTTAGTATAAGTGACTTTGATTTACCAAAGGAATCAACTGATTTAATTATTGGGTTGATTACCGGTTAAGTTGGGTCACTATATTTCATATATGACATGCCGTGAATAATTGACCGGACAGTGTATCCCGGAAGGGTTGATAATATCCCCGAGATGAGTTCATAAGGAATTATTATGTAAACCCTGCAGGTGGATTCATTCCGCATAATAATTAAGGTTGAATGGTACTAGTCTCGGATATAAGAGATGAATAAATTAATTAGCAATAAATTAATTTTATTCATGGATATTTATATCTTAAATACACGGAATAAATAATACTACCGGAGAAATATTATTTGATATAATATGGTTTAATATTGGGAGTGCAATTAATTTTATATAGTGGAAAATAGAATTAATTAATATTAATGGATTAATAGATTTGGGCTTGGGCTCAATTTAATCATTAATATTGGAAGCCCAATATTCCACCTCCTTAAGATCCCCTACGTAGCCTATAAAAGCACTACATGGTCTTCTCTATTCTCATAACTTGAAGATCACAATTCTAGAGAGAGAAAGGAGAGAAGGAGATCCATAGTGTTCGGAGGATCGTCGCCCACCCGACGTTCGAACAAGTGCAAGGAATACGTGGGAAGATCTCAAGGTCATCATAAGATCTCGTTTCTCCGCACAACGAATCGAAAGGTGAATTAAATATTTCCGCTATTTAATTCTTATTGAAATCAATTATCGAAAAACAAGATCCAAGGGTCGAGCCCGGAGTAGACGGACGATCGCGTGGTGGTGGCGAAGCCACCGGACCACGCCAATCGCCCGCTAGGGTTTCGGCGGGGGCGAGAGGGTCGAACCCTCGGCTGGAGCCGAGGGGATGCGATCGATCGCTTGGATCGATCGCGGAGGGCGCGGGCTGGTGCCGCCCCTCCCCACCGTGAAGGTGGCTGACCTCCAGGCGGCGGCGAGTCGCCGGACTCGCCGCGGGGGCTGCATGGGCAGCCCCACCCGATCGATCACATGAGCCCCGCGGACGGGGGCTCGGGCTGGGCGTGCGCGCGGCTTCGGCCGTGTCGTGCGTTCGGCTCGTGCTCCGGCTCGTACGTGGTGTTCGTGTAATCTCCGGCGAAGGGTTTGATCGGGTTATTGGTTTCCGCAAATTTAAATAACCCGGGATATCGAATTCCAACACCCACGCGCCACCACCACCGGTGGCCGGCGTGGCCGAGAGTTCCCGGGCAGCCCCTCCCCTCGATCGAACACCATGGGATCGATCATGGGGATGATCGATCCCGAGCCCTTCTTCTCTTCGTCACGTGTCTTCTCCGGTAGTCGTTTCGGCATCGATCCAACGTAAATAAATTACAAAATTAATTTACAATTATCCGGTATCGATTCTATACATGAAATCGACCCTATACATTTTCCGGAAAAAAATAGAACGTAATAATAAACCTAAATTCGGTCAACCCCCGAATTTTTACTATTACAAGCATTCACCACACATAAAACGAATCTCGACATGTCCGAGAGTTTAATAATCAAGAACAATATTATGACAATAATTAAGAACAATTATATCTAGCCATAATAGTCGGAAACCCTGCAAGGTAGAACAATTTATCGAAAAATACCGTGAACTAAAACCAACGCTCTGATACCAGTTGTTGGAAATCGATATCCCGGAATTAATAAATTTAAATAAATAATTATCTAATTAATTCCGACCGAAATCCTTCGGAGAACGAATATCCGGAATTGTCAATGCGGAACGACAATTCCAATCGACTCCCGGTTGTCGGAACATCCCGCCACGAACCACCACGAAACCGAGCCCAACCAAACCCTAACCGCGGGCGAACCCGCGGCTTGTTCGGTCGAGCCCTCGCATGGGCTCGCGGCTGATCACAACAGCCGCCTAGGGCTGCTCGTAGCAGCCCACTAGGGTTGCCAAAACCCTACGCGAACAGCCCGCTAGGCCATGCCCGAGCACCGCGAGGAGCAGCCCCATCGAACCCTAGCCGAGGCACGAACCCCCGCTGTTCGATCAGCCCCTCGCACGCCTCCAGGCGTGCAACACGGATCAGCCCGCACGGCCCCGTGCAGCAGCTCGCGTCGCACGCGAATCTGCTACGAGAAAACTCGTAGCTCGCTGCGAGCAGCACGGGGCGATCGCTTGGGAGCCTAGCGCTCGCGCGCGTCATGGACCAGGCGGGCACCTGGTCCTCAGGCGGGCGCCTGCTCCCCAGCGAACCGTGTTCGCGCAATCCTCGTCGCCGGATCGCTCCAGCCGCGGCGGTCCGGTGATACTCGATCACCACCGCCCGGCTCGACCCTGATGAGGATTCCAAATCTCGGATCTTGGTTCACGATATTTCTAAGATAATTAAACGATTAAATCATAAAGGGAGTTTTACGATTTACCTCGTTCTCGTTGTTCGGAAAAACGAAGAACTCAATTGATGACCTTGAGATCTTCCCACGTATTCCTTGCACTAGTCCGGACGTCGTGTGGGCGACGATCTACTGTTGGAATTCGATATCCCGGGTTATCAAAATTGCGGAACCGATAACCCGAACGAACCCTTCGCCGGAAATCACACGAACGCCGACTCATCCGCCGGAGTCCGGGCTTTGGAGATCACGCGCCCGAAGGCACGTAATCCGCCCCCACCCGAAACCCCCGCGAGCCGGGTCACGCGATCAAAAGGGATCGCGCCAAGCGCGATCGGCCGGGGCTGCCCAGCAGCCCCCCGCGGCGGGTCCGGCGACCCGCCGCCGTCTGGAGGTCCCCACCGTCGAGGTGGGGAGGGGTGCGGCACCAGCCCGCGCCCCAGCGGTCGATCGGCGTGATCGACCGCACGCCCTCGGCCCAGCCGAGGGTCGATCCTCCATGCCCGTCGAACCCTAGGCGGGCGCTTCACGCGGTCCGGTGGCTTCGCCACCACCGCGTGTTCGTCCGTCTACTCCGGGTCCGAACTTCGGATCTTGCGTTCTACGGTATTCTCAAATAATCGAATCAAGAACAAATCATAAAGCGCGTTTAGATTTTACCTTCGATTCGTTGTTCGGAGAAACGAAATCAAGATGACCTTTGAATCTTCCCACGTATTCCTTGCACTCCGTTCGAACGTCGGGTGGGCGACGATCTATCGAACTCCTATGGATCTCCTTCAACTCTCTAGAATATCAAGTATGATAATCTTGTCTTATGAATTATGAAGGCCATGTAGTGCTTTTATAGGCTACGTAGGGGATCTAAAGGAGGTGGAATATTGGGCTTCCAATATTGAAGATTAAATTGAGCCCAATGCTCAAGTCCATTAATCCTTATCAATATTAATTAATTTATTTTCCACTATATAAATTAATTGCACTCCCAATATTAAACCATATTATATCCAAATAATATTTCTCCGGTAGTATTATTTATTCCGTGTATTTAAGATATAAATATCCATGAATAAAATTTATTTATTGCTTAATAAATTTATTCATCTCTTTTATCCGAGACTAGTACCACTCAACCTTATTTATTATGCGGAAATAAATCCACTCGCGAGGTTTACATAATAAATCCTTATGAGCTCATCTCGGGGATATTATCAACCCTTCCGGGATACACTGTCCTGTCAATAATTCACGGCATGCCATATATAAAATATAGTGACCCAACTCAACCGGTAATTGACCCAATAATTAAATCGGTCAATTCCTTTGGAAAATCAAAGTCACATATATTAAATATACACACCCGCAATCGTATCGAGGATTAAGAATAAAATACACTGAGTCTCAAATCAATTATCGCCGAGCAATCCTAATTGATGAGTCTCAATCGATCCGCTCAATACACCAAGTGTACAAGTGTGATAAAATAATTAAGATAAATTATTTTCTCTCTCACACAACGACTATACCGATGGATTGGTCCGTGTCCATCTAGGTCGTGAGCAACTGTTTGATTAAATACGAGTAACCGATAGTATGATCTTCTGTGCGCCCATGCTTGCACCATACTAACTAAAACGTATAAAATCCAGGACTATGATTTGCATATATTTAATTAACAATAATTAAAAGCAAATGAATGTTCATTATAAATAGGTAAATGAAAGTGCATACAGAGTTCAGAATACTCAAATCTAGACATTAAGTATACTACTCCATCAATCTCCCACTTATACTAAGGTCTAGTCTTATCCTCCAAACTTCTGACTCCCAAACCCTCCAAGTGCTTGTTATATACTTCGCTAGGAAGTATCTTGGTGAAAGGGTCCGCTAGGTTGTCCTCCGAAGCTATCTTGGTGACTATCGCATCGCCCCTCTTGACGATGTCTCGAATCAGGTGGTACTTGCGCTCTATGTGTTTTGTAGCACTATGGGACCGTGGTTCCTTACTGTTTGCCACTGCACCGCTATTGTCACAATAAATTGTCATAGCTTTGGGCTAACCCGGAATCACATCTAAGTCCTGGAGGAAATTAAGGAACCATACTGACTCTTTCGCTGCCTCTGAGGCTGCAACATATTCAGCTTCCATGGTAGAGTCTGAAATGCACTTTTGCTTAACACTCCTCCATGATACGGCTCCACCTCCCAAAGTGTACACATAGCCTGATGTCGACTTTCGCCGGTCCTTATCAGCTTGGAAATCCGAATCCGTATAACCCAAGGGAATCAGTTTGTCTGCCCCGTAACTCAGAACATAATCCCTAGTATTTCGCAAATACTTGAAAATGCTCTTTACGGCAGTCCAATGAGCCCTTCCAGGGTTACTCTGATATCTCGCTACTACGCCAACTGCATAGCAGATATCAGGCCTCGTGCATAACATTGCATACATCAAGCTTCCCACAGCCGAAGCGTAGGGAACCGCTTTCATGTCATCTTTCTCCTTCTGTGTCTGAGGACACATTTCCTTAGAAAGATAAGTTCCTTTACTGAAGGGCAGATCACCCTTCTTGGAATCTTGCATGTTAAAACGAGCTAGAATCGTGTCTATGTAAGATTGCTGGGATAGGTACAATGTTCTATTCCGGCGATCCCTTATAACCTTGATCCCTAGAACATGCCCAACTTCTCCCAAATCTTTCATATCGAATTGTCTAGACAACCATCCCTTTATGTCTGATAACATTTTCACACTGTTGCCAATGAGAAGAATGTCGTCTACATAAAGCACGAGAAACACCACCTTCTTCCCATCACGTTTCCAATACACACACGATTCGTCCATACTTTGACTGAATCCAAAAGATTGGACTACTTCGTCAAACCGCAGGTTCCACGATCGCGAGGCTTGTTTCAATCCATAAATGGATCGATTTAGCTTGCACACTAGATGATCTCGCCCCTTAGCAATGAATCCTTCTGGTTGTTTCATATAAATCGTCTCGTCAAGACTTCCATTTAGGAAAGCTGTCTTGACATCCATCTGCCACACCTCATAATCCATATGAGCTGCTATGGATAAGAGAATCCGGATCGACTTTATCTTGGCTACCGGCGAGAAGGTCTCCTCATAATCGATTCCCTCTTTCTGAGTATATCCTTTCGCAACAAGCCGAGCTTTAAAGGTTTCAACCTTTCCGTCAGATCCTCTCTTTCTCTTGTAGACCCATTTACACCCAATTGGCTTTACGCCACTTGGTGGTTCTACAAGATCCCAGACTTTATTAGAATCTATAGATTCAATTTCGGATCTCATCGCTTTCTTCCAAGAAGGCGCATCTATATCTTGTACCGCCTCATCATAGGTCCAGGGATCGATTTCATGAACTCCAGGTCCAGAGTCCGAAGACTCACCCAGTCCAATCCATCGGTCTGGTTGCTTAACAACCCTCCCACTACGACGGCGTTCCGGTGTATCAACAGTGACAGTAGGTGCAGGTTCTAGTGGTGTATCATTACTCGGTTCGGCTGTATCTAGGTCTTCCTTGTTTCCTCTCAACTCATCAAGTACAATGTCACTCATGGGCTTGTGGTCCATGACATAGTCTTCCTCTAAGAACCGAGCGTTAGTACTTATAACGATCTTCTGGTCCGTAGGACTATAGAACATGCCACCCTTAGTTCCTCTAGGATATCCTATAAACAACCGCACTTCAGTACGAGGTTCTAACTTATCGGCACCTACCTTCAACACATGTGCAGGGCACCCCCAGATCCGAACGTGTTTTAAGCTAGGCTTGCGCCCGCTCCATCGTTCCATGGGTGTTGAAGGAACCGTTTTTGATGGAACCAAGTTTAGAATGTGCGCTGCCGTTTCTAAGGCATATCCCCAGAACATGATAGGTAAGTCCGAGTAACTCATCATTGATCGCACCATTTCCATAAGAGTCCTATTCCTTCTTTCCGACACACCATTCTGCTGGGGAGTATATGGTGATGTCATTTGGGAATCAATCCCATTCTCTGCCAAGTATGCCTTGAATTCTCCAGACAGGTACTCGCCTCCGCGATCAGATCGCAGGCATTTAATGGATTTACCTTGAAGGTTCTCCACAAGAGCCTTGAATTCCTTGAACTTGTCAAAGGACTCGCTCTTGCGGCGCATCAAGTATACAAATCCATACCTTGAGTAATCATCAGTGAAAGTGATGAAGTACTCGTACCCTCCCCTTGCCTGAGTAGACATAGGTCCGCATACATCAGAGTGAATCAAATCCAATACTTGTCCAGCTCTATGTCCTTTACCAGAAAAAGAACGCTTGGTCATTTTACCCTCCAAACAGGATTCGCAGGTTGGAAGGTCCTCTCCTTCTATGCCGCTAATGAGACCATCAGCTTTCAACCTTTGAATTCTACTCGAATTAATATGACCTAGCCTTAGATGCCACAAGTATAATTGATTCATTTTAGAAGGTTCCTTTCTCTTATTGGTGTTCGTAGATGTGTTATTACTCTCGGTTAGTTGCATCGTGTTAGACTCAGGATTTAGAACATACAAATCGTCCACCAATGTACCAGAACAGATAATCTTACTATTTCTTCTTATGACCACAGAGTGATCAAAAGAAACAGAATATCCATTCATAATAAGTTTAGAAACCGAAATTAAATTCTTTCTAAAGTTGGGTACATAAAGACAATTTTGTAAAACTAAAACCCTATCACTACCGAAACGTAAGTGAACGTCTCCCACTGCAACAGCCGCCACTCTTGCAGCATTGCCCATGTAGACTACGATCTCTCCCTCTCTAAGTCTCCGGGTTTCCTGGAACCCCTGCAATGAATTGCAGACATGATCAGTGGCCCCCGTATCTACACACCAGGTGCTGGTAGATAACACCACTGATAATGTTTCAGTGACTAAGGAAAATTTCGTACCTTTGATGAGAGGACAATCAGACCTCCAGTGTCCAAACTGCTTGCATTGATAGCACTTGCCTTTCGGCTTGCTCTTCCCAATCCGTGGTTTAGAACCACTGGGTTTCTTTGCACGCTTTTCCTCTAGCTTTGCCACAAAAGCTTGTGATTTCCTTAACCTACGCACAAACTCCGCTTTCGCCGAATCCTTTTTAAGGGACTCATTGAGAGAGAAATCCGTGAGTATGTTAATCACCTCTTGTCCAGCTTCCACGCCATGTCTCAACATCATCCTGAGGTCATTTCGAATGTCCTCATCAGTTGGGACAACAGTGGATTCGGAAAGCTCAACAGTCTGAACAATGTCCAGATTTCGTTCCCAATCAGTACTATATGGAACCAGTGAGTTTTCATCTTTAAGTATATCACAAAGTGGGGTCACAGTCATTCCTAACCTATAAGCACATAAAACAAACAAACAATTTAATATCCGATATTATCTCCCCTTAATAATATCATTAAATCACTAATCACATCTAAAATCCCATCAGGTAAGGCAAGCCACGATAGTGTGGACGTTTACCCACCCAAATGATTTAGCAATTAGATTTCCTTCGGTCGTACATCATCAATAGCGTTTCCTCGATGGGAGGGATACTATGGAGCGTACCTAAGTGTTAACCATTGCTCAGTACTAAGAAGTTTGTTTTAGATTCGCATATCCCCGCAAGCCACGATAGTGTGGACGTTTACGTTGACACACGGATCCCACTCCCTTCTATAACTGTCTACATCAATCGATCTAAAGTCCCATTCAATACAGCAAGCCACGATAGTGTGGACGTTTACTATACCAAAAGACTTATACAATTGAAATCCAATTACTTGATCCATTTGATTTCGTAAATCAAGACGCGGAGAATCATAAGTGAAACTCGAAGTTTCTAACCAGTGATTCACCATGCGAGCAGCCCTATCTCTCATAAATGAGGGAGCCGAGCAGACAATCGATCCATCTATCAAAGAATGGTACGAAGGTCTCTAATTTGTGTCCTCTACATGACCAAGTGGCTCTGGCTCCATTCCACTCCCCGGGGTGAGAATGAGTCGACTTGAAATCAGTTTTGGAAAGACAAATTAGGCATTGTTTGATAAACTCAATCAATGTTTCTTGTAAGAGGAATTACAAGAACTCTCCTCCAATGACTTATCTATACAAACTCCAAGAGTCTATAAAAGTCACCAAGAGAGCAGCAATGGAGACCATGGGTATGTTTCCATACCCTCTCCCACTTAGCTTTTTACAATAAAGGGATACGCTATCTAGTGCATAAAAATAAACACATATAGCATGCATACATGTAATAAAGCACATAATCACATAGTCAAAATAATTACTAGAATATTATTTTCCGACTATTATGGCTTTACTCCATCCCCGTACGCATCTTCTAGTCTTCAGTCTTCGTTTCTTGAATGCTCCATGTGACGAGAATATTAATATCTAATATTTAAATCTATTTATTTTTCAATTAATCCAAAAGTTACTTAATTCGGAAATTAAGTCAATTGAATATATCAAAAAATAAAATTAAATATTATTAATATTTTATTTATTTTATTTTTCTTTTTCCACTTCATTAAATCTCTAGAATAATCCATCCAAGATATTCTTGGAATATTCTAGATGATATCCATAATAAAATAAAGAAATAAAATAATTAGGACTCTTCTACTTTCCATATTAATTAGTTTCCTAATCCATGAATATTTCCATAAAGTAGAAATAATCAATTAGGAATCCTAATTAATTCCAAATTGATTCTTTTCCTAATCCATGAGACTTCCCAAAAAAAAGAATTCTCAAATAGGAAAAACCCGAACCAATTAGGAAAGAGAATATCCGGACGGGGATAGCACGGGTTGGGGATCCCCGCGCCACCCATCGACCGCCGCCTTCAAGCCGCCGCCGTTCAGCCCACGCGCCACCTCCCTTGGTGGCCGGCGTGGCCGAAGCTCCCACGGCAGCCCGTTAGGGCGTGGGTCGATCGTCCTCGTGGGATCGACCATGGGGATGGTCGATCCGAGCCCTTCTTCCTCTCGATCATCTCCCTCGTCACGCGTCTTTTCCGGCGGTCGTTTCGGCATCGATCCAACGCAAAATAAATTACAAAATAAATTTTACACTATCCGGTATCGATTCTATACATGAAATCGACCCTATACAATTTCCGGAAAAACGTAGAACGTAATAATAAATCCTAAATTCGGTCAACCCCCGAATTTTTACTATTACAAACATTCACCACCAAAAACGAATCTCGACATGTCCGAGAGTTTAATCAATCCAACATACATGACAAAATAAATTAAACAAATAATAAATCAAGCCATAATAGTCGGAATCCCTGCAAGGTAGAACAATTTTATCGAGAATACCGCGAACGTAAACCACGCTCTGATACCAATTGTTGGAATTCGATATCCCGGGTTATCAAAATTGCGGAACCGATAACCCGAACGAACCCTTCGCCGGAAATCACACGAACGCCGACTCATCCGCCGGAGTCCGGGCTTTGGAGATCACGCGCCCGAAGGCACGTAATCCGCCCCCACCTGAAACCCCCGCGAGCCGGGTCACGCGATCAAAAGGGATCGCGCCAAGCGCGATCGGCCGGGGCTGCCCAGCAGCCCCCCGCGGCGGGTCCGGCGACCCGCCGCCGTCTGGAGGTCCCCACCGTCGAGGTGGGGAGGGGTGCGGCACCAGCCCGCGCCCCAGCGGTCGATCGGCGTGATCGACCGCACGCCCTCGGCCCAGCCGAGGGTCGATCCTCCATGCCCGTCGAACCCTAGGCGGGCGCTTCACGCGGTCCGTCTACTCCGGGTCCGAACTTCGGATCTTGCGTTCTACGGTATTCTCAAATAATCGAATCAAGAACAAATCATAAAGCGCGTTTAGATTTTACCTTCGATTCGTTGTTCGGAGAAACGAAATCAAGATGACCTTTGAATCTTCCCACGTATTCCTTGCACTCCGTTCGAACGTCGGGTGGGCGACGATCTATCGAACTCCTATGGATCTCCTTCAACTCTCTAGAATATCAAGTGTGATAATCTTGTCTTATGAATTATGAAGGCCATGTAGTGCTTTTATAGGCTACGTAGGGGATCTAAAGGAGGTGGAATATTGGGCTTCCAATATTGAAGATTAAATTGAGCCCAATGCTCAAGTCCATTAATCCTTATCAATATTAATTAATTTATTTTCCACTATATAAATTAATTGCACTCCCAATATTAAACCATATTATATCCAAATAATATTTCTCCGGTAGTATTATTTATTCCGTGTATTTAAGATATAAATATCCATGAATAAAATTTATTTATTGCTTAATAAATTTATTCATCTCTTTTATTCGAGACTAGTACCACTCAACCTTATTTATTATGCGGAAATAAATCCACTCGCGAGGTTTACATAATAAATCCTTATGAGCTCATCTCGGGGATATTATCAACCCTTCCGGGATACACTGTCCTATCAATAATTCACGGCATGCCATATATAAAATATAGTGACCCAACTCAACCGGTAATTGACCCAATAATTAAATCGGTCAATTCCTTTGGAAAATCAAAGTCACATATATTAAATATACACACCCGCAATCGTATCGAGGATTAAGAATAAAATACACTGAGTCTCAAATCAATTATCGCCGAGCAATCCTAATTGATGAGTCTCAATCGATCCGCTCAATACACCAAGAGTACAAGTGTGATAAAATAATTAAGATAAATTATTTTCTCTCTCACACAACGACTATACCGATGGATTGGTCCGTGTCCATCTAGGTCGTGAGCAACTGTTTGATTAAATACGAGTAACCGATAGTATGATCTTCTGTGCGCCCATGCTTGCACCATACTAACTAAAACGTATAAAATCCAGGACTATGATTTGCATATATTTAATTAACAATAATTAAAAGCAAATGAATGTTCATTATAAATAGGTAAATGAAAGTGCATACAGAGTTCAGAATACTCAAATCTAGACATTAAGTATACTACTCCATCATCTACCGAACTCCATGGATCTCCTCCACTCTTCAAGAACTTTATGATTGGCGTATCTTAGGTTAATGAATTGTGAAGACCATGTAGTGCTTTTATAGGCTACGTAGGGGATCAAAAGGAGATTAAATATTGGGCTTCTAATATTGAAAATTAAATTGGGTCCAACCCAAATCCATTAATTCTTATCAATATTAATTTTATTTATTTTCCACTATATAAATAAAATTGCACTCCCAATATTTATCCATATTATATCAAATAATATTTCTCCGGTAGTATTATTTATTCCGTGTATTTAAGATTTAAATATCCATGAATAAATTTATTTATTGCTCAATAAATATTATTCATTTCTTATATCCGAGAATAGTACCGTTCAACCTTAATTATTATGCGGATTAAATCCACCTGCAGGGTTTACATAATAATTCCTTATGAACTCATTTCGGGGATATTATCAACCCTTACGGGATACACTTTCCCGTCAAGTATTCACGGCATGTCATATATAAAATATAGTGACCCAACTCAACCGGTAATAGACCCAGTAATTAAACCGGTCAATTCCTTTGGAAAATCAAAGTCACTTATATTAAATATACACACCCGCAATAGTATCGGGGATTAAGAATAAAATACACTGAGACTTAAATCGATTATCGCCGGCAATCCTAATCGATAAATCTCAAACGATCCGCTCAATACACCAAGTGTACAAGTGTGATAAAATAATCAAGACAGATCATTTTCTCTCTCACACAACGACTATACCGATGGATTGGTCCGTGTCCATCTAGGTTGTGAGCAACTGTTCGATTAAATACGAGTAACCGATAGTATGATCTTCTGTGTGGGCCCGACACACCATACTAACTACAACGTATAGAATCCAGGACTATAATTTGCATATATTTAATTATAAATAATTAAATGCAAATAATTGTTTATTTAATTAAATAGATTAATGGCAATGGATCGTGAGTTTCTGTTACTTAAATCTAGACATTAAGTACACAACTCCAACAGTGGCTACCAAGTCCAAAAGCTTGAAAGCTATTGGAGGTAGGGGCAAGAAAAGGAAGCAAGCCATAAAACCCAGTGGTGCCAAGAGGAATGGACCACGAGTGGGGGCTAGTAAGCCAAGGGGCAAGTGCTTCCGATGCAACAAGTCTGGACACTGGAAGTCTGAATGTCCTCTCAGAGGTACGAATTTTTCTTTAGTCGTAAAAACATAGTCAGCGGTATTATCTACCAGAATTCTGGTGTGTAGATATGGAACCACTGACGGTATGTGCATTGTCTTAAATGTAGGGGTTCCAGAAAACCCGGCGACTTAGAGAAGAAGAGTTCGAGTCTACATGGGCAAAGCTGTTGGGGTAGCAGCGGTTGCAGTGGAAGACATTTATCTGTTTTAGGATTTCATTTCAATTATTGCTTTATGTACCCCTTTATTTTGAAAAAGAACTTTTGTTCTGGTTTTCTTTATTATTAATGGATATTTTATTTCTTTAATCATTTGATGGTTTGGATAAGAAATAATGGTGATATCTATTCTGGTACATTAGATAGCAATATGTGAATGATGAGTCCTTAGTCTACCACGATGCAACAAACCGTTATGTATAACTTGTTTTACTTATTAGATGTATTTCTCTTATCAATCATTATACTTGTGAATTCTTGAACTTGGTAGTATCTATTCAAAAGGGATTCAAAAGGTCGAAATTGATTTGATCAATTATAGTTGGAGGAATGGACCTCCCGACCTAAGAATCAATCTTGAAAGATGATACAACTAAGTTGACCTTTCTGGATAAAGGATGGAATTCGGACAAGTATAGAAAATGATTTATGATTAATGCGGTATGTGTAATTAGAGAAGGTACGAGTCGTTCTTTCAAGAATACTCGAAGATGGATTAGAATACTTGATGTGCCATAAAAGCGGAGTGTTTTCAACACAAAGCCACTATGGGGATCTTTCCAAGTATATCCATTGGAAGCCTGCGACTTGTTCGCGGAGGCTATCGCCTATCTAAATAACACATAGCATAAATCAAAGATTGAGATTAAGTCTCAAACAACTACACCATACACTGTTGTGTGGACATGGTGTGTCAGAAATAAGAGATGAGATTCTAATAGTAAAAGGACAAGTTTGTTCGGAACTACCTATGTTCTATGGATATTTCTGGATACAACGGCACATTCTATGTGATTGTAGAATATCCTAGAAGAACAATTAATTGTAAGTTCAATAGTACTGCGAACCAGATGGGTGTCCTCACCCGGTTCTTAGAGGAAGACTATTAGATGAACTACAATGCCCTAACTGACAAAGTGCTTTAAAATGAGGAAAGGGAAAGACTGAGAACCAGCCTGACCGAGTAGTAGTACACCACTAACTGCACCTAATGTTGTTACTGTTATACACCGGAACGCCATTGCAGTGGGAGGTTGTTGACCAACCAGAGATGTTCATAAGACTGGAGGAGTTTTGAACTCTGGATCTAGTATACATGAAATCGATCCCTAGTTCTGCATAGGAACTTGCGAATTGATGAGAAAGTCCATTCTATGGATTCATCAAAAGGCAGGGAGAGGTGTGTTAGAGACGTAATGGAAACAAGGGTGATGTTTCTCGGAATTTTGTGTAGATAACACTTCATCGTTGGCCACAATGTAAAAGTGTTGTCAGACATAAAATAGAGGTTGTCTGAATAAATCGAGATATAAGATTAAGATGAAGTTGGATCATGTTCTTAGAAATCTTTCGATCTCTAGACAAGAACATTTGTACTTCTCTTAAGATATCTTAATACGATTATGGTTTGTTTTAAACATGCATAATTCTGAGAAAGGTTATTGCCTTTCGGGAACAGAATACATCTATCTAAAGGCATGTGTTTCGAACACATGAAGGAGATGGATATGGACAAAGCAGTTACCTACACTTCGAGTGTAGAGAGCTTTGTAGATGCAATGTTGAAAAACAAGAACCTGATATCAACTATGCGGTTAGCGTAGTGGGAGGATATCAAAGTAATCTGGATAAGAAATATTCGAATGACGAAATCTTCTTAGATTACAGTTTCTCAGATCCAAAAATCAGAGAAAGACCAGTGTAAGTCGATATCAGGCTATGTGTTCACTTTTAGAAGAGGTGGAACCTAAGTATGAAAGAGTGATAAGCATGATGCTTCTCGGACTCTATCATAAACCGAATAGCAGCCTCAGAGGCAGCGGAAGTTTTGGTTAGGTTCCGGAATGACCTCTGAACTTGGATATGATTCTTGTTTCACCAAAGGCTATGTACATAGCGGTGCATAGAGAACTGGAAGAAGTCATAAGTTCGAAAAGTGATGATAACACATAGAGCCAGTACCACCTGATACGAGTCATCGTCAAGGGAGACGACGCAGTAGTCACCAAGATAACTTCAGAGCGGCAACCTAGATTGCTCATTCACATAATACTTCTGGGAAGTATAACTTAAGCACGTGATGAGTATGGGAGTCGGGAGTTTGGAGGAAATGACTAGACCTTAGTACAAGTGGGAGATTGTTGAAGTTGTGTACTTAATGTCTAGATTTAAGTATCGGTAAACTCCCTGTCATAGCATTTAACCTATTTAATTAATAAACAATTATTTGCAATTAATTATTATTAATTAATTATGCAAAATATAGTCCTGGATTTTATACGTTGTAGTTAGTATGGTGTGCATGGGCGCACAGAAGATCATACTATCGGTTACTCGTATTTAATCGAACAGTTGCTCACGACCTAGATGGACCCGGACCAATGTTGGAAATCGATATCCCGGAATTAATAAATTTAAATAAATAAATTATCTAATTAATTCCGACCGAAATCCTTCGAATATCCGGAGTTGTCAAGTTGCGGAACAACAACTCCAATCGACTCCCGGTTGCCGGAAAATTCCCACGTCACCGGACGCGGGGAGAAGCCCGATCGATCACCCTTCGCGAGCAAGCTCGCGGTGATCGATCGCATCTCATGATGGCGTATGGGGCTGTTCAAAACAGCCCGCTAGCCATGCCGGAAACCCACGCGAAAGCCAGCCCAAAGCTCCTGGAGGAACCACCCAATCGAGCCCTAGCAATGGCTCGAACCATCGCTGCCCGACCAGGCGCACGCACGCCACCAGGCGCGCTAGGGTTCAGCCCGCATGGCTCCCGTGCACGACTCGCACAAGCACACGGATCCGCTGCGGGAAAAACCCGCAGCCCGCTGCCTGGGCACACCAGGCGGCCGCTTGACCCCCCAGGCGGCCGCTTGCCTGGGCAGTCAAGCCCTACGCGCGAATCTTCGCCGTCGGGTCGTTCCAGCCGTGGTGGTCCGGTGATCTTCGATCACCACCACCCAGCTCGACCCCGGTGAGGATCCCGAACCACGGATCTTGGTTCACGATAATTAAAACGATCAAAATCATAAAGAGGGTTTTACGATTTACCTCGTTCTCGTTGTTCGGAAAAACGAAGAACTCAATTTGACGACCTTGAGATCTTCCGACGTATTCCTTGCACTAGCTCGGACGTCGTGTGGGCGACGATCTACCGAACTCCATGGATCTCCTTCACGAACTCTCTAGACTAATCAAGTATGATTATCTTGTCTTGTCTAATTGTGAAGACCATGTAGTGCTTTTATAGGCTACGTAGGGGATCTTAAGGAGGTGGAATATTGGGCTTCCAATAATAGTGATTAAATTGAGCCCACCAAGCCCAAATCTATTAATCCTTACTATTATTAATTAATTCTATTTTTCACTATATAAAATTAATTGCACTCCCAATATTAAACCATATTATATCAAATAATATTTCTCCGGTAGTATTATTTATTCCGTGTATTTAAGATATAAATATCCATGAATAAAATTAATTTATTGCTAATTAATTTATTCATCTCTTATATCCGAGACTAGTACCATTCAACCTTAATTATTATGCAGAACGAATCCACCTGCAGGGTTTACATAATAATTCCTTATGAACTCATCTCGGGGATATTATCAACCCTTACGGGATACACTTTCCCGTCAAGTATTCACGGCATGTCATATATAAAATATAATGACCCAACTTAACCGGTAATTAACCCAATAATTAAATCGGTTAATTCCTTTGGTAAATCAAAGTCACTTATATTAAATATACACACCCGCAATAGTTTCGGGGATTAAGAATAAAATACACTGAGACTCGAATCGATTATCGCCGGCAATCCTAATCGATAAATCTCAAGCAGATCCGCTCAATACACCAAGTGTACAAGTGTGATAAAATAATTAAGATAAATTATTTTCTCTCTCACACAACGACTATACCGATGGATTGGTCCGTGTCCATCTAGGTCGTGAGCAACTGTTCGATTAAATACGAGTAACCGATAGTATGATCTTCTGTGCGCCCATGCTTGCACCATACTAACTACAACGTATAAAATCCAGGACTATGATTTGCATATATTTAATTATAAATAATTAAACGCAAATAATTGTTTATTTAATTAAATAGATTAATGGCAATGGATCGCGAGTTTGCGTTACTTAAATCTAGACATTAAGTACACAACTCCAACAATCTCCCACTTGTACTAAGGTCTAGTCATTTCCTCCAAACTCCCCACTCCCACACTCATCACGTGCTTAAGTTGTACTTCCAAGAAGTACTATGTGAATGAGCACTCTAGGTTGCCGCTCTGAAGTTATCTTGGTGACTACAGCGTCGTCTCCCTCGACGATGACTCGTATCAGGTGGTACTTGCACTATGTGTTATCTTACACTTATGGACTAGTGATTTCTTACCATTTGCCATTGCACCGCTATTTACATAGTCTTTGACAAATTAAGAATCACATCTAAGTCCCAGAGATTTTCCCGGAGTTATACCAAAACTTCCGCTGCCTCTGAGGCCGCTATTTGGTTACCCATGGCAGAGTCCGAAAAGCATCGTGCTTATCATTATTCCATGTTAAAACTCCTTCTCCTTCAATAGTGAAACACATAGCCTGATATCGACTTACACCGGTCCTCATTTGATTAGAAATCTAAGAGAATGTAATCCAAAGGAAAAACTCGTCTGCTTCGTAGTCTAGAACAGTACTTCGAAAGTACTTTAACGGCAGTCGAATATTCCTTTCCAGGATTACCTTGATATCCTCCCACTATGCTAACCGCATAGCCGATACCAGGTTCTTGTTTTCAACAATGCATTTATTAAGCTTTCCACACTCAAAGTGTAGGAAACTGCTTTCATTGCTTCTATCTCCTTTTGTGTTCCAAAACACATATCCTTAGATAGATGCATTCCGTCTCTAAAAGGTAACGAACCTTTCTCGGAATTTTGTATGTTAAAACGAACCATAATCATATATATGTAAGATGTCCAGGAGAAGTACAATGTTCTTTTCTTGAGATCCTAGATCTTAAGAACATGCTCTAACTTCTTCTTCATCTCATATATTGATTTTTCTAGACAACCATCATTTTATGTCTGACAACATCTTTACATTGTTACCAATGATAAAATGCCATCTACATAAAACCTCCGAGAAACACCACTTTGTTTCCATCACGTCTCCCATACACACGATTCGTCTATGCTTTTGATGAATCCATAAAATGGACTATCTCATCAATTTGCAAGTACCGCGAACTCAATGCTTTGTTTCAATCCATAAATGGATCAACTAAGCTTGTACTCTAAATGATCTCGCCTCTTAGCAATAATCCTTATTGCTCTCCAAGAAGGCACATTTAGATCTAGTACGGCCTTCATGTAGATCTAGGGATCGATTTCATGTATACTAGGTCCAGAGTCCGAAGACTCTTCTAGTCTTATGAATATCTCCGGTTGTCCCACAACCTCCCACTACAATGGCATTCCGGTGTATAAACAGTGATAACAGTAGGTGCAGTTAGTGGTGTACCGCTACTCGGTTCGGCTGGTTCTAAGTCTTAATCTTTCTCTCTCATTTCAAAGTATCATGTCACTTGGGGCTTGTGGTTCATCATATAGTCTTTCTCTGAGAACCGGGCGTTAGAACTTATAACGTCCTTCTGGTTCATAGTACTATTGAACCACTTCTTTTGTTCTTCTAGGATATTCTACAACCGCATTTGAATGCGCTGTTGTTTCCAGATATATCCATAGAACATAGGTGGTACCGCATAACTCATAATTTTACTATTTCTATAAGAGTTCCATTTCTTGTTTACGACACACCATTTCTACACTTCAGTGTATGATGTAGTCATTTGGGATTAAATCCCAATCTCTGATTAGTATGCCATGCATTCCTTAGACAGGTACTTGCCTCCGCGATCAAATCGCAGGCCACAAATGGATATACCTTGATGGTTCTCCACAATAGCTTTGTGTCCATTGACTTGTCAAAACACTTGCTTTTGTGGCACATCAGGTATTCTAATCCATTTCTCGAGTAATCATCAAATGAAGTACTCGTTCCTTATTGTCTGAGTAGACATAGGTCTGCATACATCAGAGTCAATCAATTCTCATACTTGTCCGGATCTTACATCTTATATCCATAAAGGATTGCTTAGTCATATTATCTTCCAAATTAGATTCTTAGGTCGGAAGGTCCACTCCTTCAACTTAATTGATCAAATATCAATTTTCGACCTTTGAACTTCTTATTTGAATAAACATGACTCAGCATAAGAATCCACAAGTATAATTGATAAAGAAATCTCTTATTAGTAAAACGAGTTTCATACTACGGTTCGTTGCATCGTGGTGGACTCAGGATTCATCATTTATATATTGCTAGCCAATGTACCAGATTAGTACTATCATTATTTCTTCTTATAACCATCAAATGATTAAAAGAAATAAAATATCCATTCATTAGAAATCCAGAACAAAGTTCTTTCTAATATGAAAGGTACATAAAAGCAATAGCTCAAAATTTAATCCTATAAAACGTCCTCCATTGCGACAGCTGCCTCCTCCACAGCATTGCCCATGTAGACTACGATCTTTTCTTTTCCAAGTCGTTAGGTTTCCTGGAACCTCTGCATTTAAAATGCACATACCGTCAGTGGTTCCATATCTACTCACCAGGTTCCGGTAGATAATACCACTGACTATGTTTTACGACTAAAGAGAATTTCGTACTTTCTTTGAGAGGATAATCAGACTTCCAGTACCCAGACTGTTTGCATCGAGAACACTTGCCTCTTGGCTTTCTCGTCCCATCTCGTGGTCTAAGAAACTTAGGACCACTGGGTTTCTTTGCTTGCTTTTCCTTTCCCCCGATTTTACCCTTAGGTTCGAAACCTTCGGCATTAGCTACAAGAGCTTGCGATTTCCGTCTCAACTCGTCTAAAAGGTCGATCATCTCAAAAACGTGTTTAAGCGTTTCCTCGAATTGACTGGCCTTTATGAGTATCCTCATCGCCTCTTGTCTAGCCTCTACACCATGTCTAAACATCTCCTTGAGTTTGAACATGACATCAAAATCAGTCCTTTCCTCATCAGTTAAGACATTTGTAGGTTCGGGAGGACAAAGCTCACTGAGTACAAACTTGTACTCTTCAACAGTTTGGGTAATGTCTAGATCTCTATTCCAATCATTACATTCAGGGACCAATGAGTTTAAAATCCTTACGTATCACATAAAGTGGGTTCAAAGCCATATCCTAATCTATGAGCACATATAACAACAAACAATCGATTTAATCTCCGATATTATCTCCCTCAAATAATATCATTAAACCACTAATCACATCTAAAATCCCATCAGATATGGCAAGCCACGATAGTGTGGACGTTTACCTATCCAAATGATTTAGTAATTAGATTTCCTTCGGTCGTACATCATCATTAGCGTTACTTCGATGGGAAGAATACTAAGAAGCGTACCTAAGTGTAAACCATTACTCAGTATCTAAGAAGATTGTTTGGGACACGCATATTCACCGCAAGCAACGATAGTGTGGACGTTTACGTTAACATACGCTCCTTTACTCCCTTCTATAACTGTCTACATCAATCGTTCCAAAATGCCATTCAATGCAGCAAGCCACGATAGTGTGGACGTTTACTACACCAAAAGACTTTTACAATTGACTCCCAATTACATGAATCATTCAATCTTGTAAATCAAGACGCGGAGAATCATAAGTGAAACTCGAAGTTTCTAACCAGTGATTCACCATGCGAACGACCCTATCTCTCATAAATGAGGGAGCCGAGCAGACAATCGATCCACCTTCAAAAGGATGGTACGAAGGTCTCTAATTTGTGTCCTCGACATGACCAAGTGGCTTTGGCTCCATTCCACTCCCCGGGGTGAGAATGAGTCGACTTGAAATCAGTTTCAGAAAGACAAATTAGGCATTGTTTGATAAACTTAATCAATGTTTCTTGTAAAAGGAATTACAAGAATTCTCCTCCAATGACTTGTCTAAACGAACTTCAAAAGTCCATAAAAGTCACCAAGAGAACAGCAATGGAGACCATGGATATGTTTCCATACCCTCTCCCACTTAGCTTTTTACAATAAAGGGATACGCTATCTAATGCATAATTAAATACACATAAACATGCATACATGAAATAAAGCACATAGAATATTATCACATAATCAAAATAATACTAGAATATTATTTTTCCGACTATTATGGCTTTATCGCATCCCCGTACGCATCTTCTAGTCTTCATGTCTTCGTTCTTGAATGCTCCATGTGACGGGAATATTAATTCCAATATTTAAATCTATTTATTTTTAATAAATCCAAAAGTTACTTAATTCGAAAATTAAGTCAATCGAATAAATCAAAAATAAAATTAAATATTATTAATATTTTTATTTATTTTATTTTCCCTTTCTACTTCATTAAATCTCTAGAATAATCTATCCAAGACCCACTTGGAATATTCTAGATGATTTCCATAATGAAATAAGGAAATAAAATAATTTAGGACTCCTATTCCTTCCAAATTAATTCCTTTCCTAATCCATTAAAAATTCCATAAAGGAATAATTAAATAAGGAAAAATTAATTTAGGACCCCTAAACTTTCCAAATTAATTATTTTCCTAATCCATTAAAAATTCCATAAAGGAATAATTAAATAGGAAAAATAAATTAATTATAAATTTATTCCTTTTCCTAATCTATGAAAATTCCCAAGAATAGGAATAATCAATAAGGAAAAATAAATTTATTTAGGAAAAATAATTCTTTTCCTAGTCCATTAAAAATTCCCAAAAAATAGGAATAATTAAATTAGGAAAACTGAATTAAATTAGGAATAGGATCTTTACCGGGATTAACACGGAATGGGGATTTCCGGTCTATCCCCGAGCTCGGCCGAGGAGCACGCCATCACCGCCACCACCCAACCGGCGCGCCACCACCGCCGGTGACATCGCATGGCCGAGGGTGCGGTCGAGTGCCCCCCACGCGCTCGATCCATGGTTCGGCTATGGGGATAGCCGAACCGAGCCCTAACCCTCTCTTCGTCTCCTCCGTCACAATTTTCCGGCGGTCGTTTCGGCATCGATCCAACGTAAATAAAATTACAAGAATTAAATTACAATTATCCGGTATCGATTCTATACATGAAATCGACCCTATACATTTTCCGGAAAAAGTAGAACATAATAATAAGCCTAAATTCGGTCAACCCCCGAATTTTTACTATTACAAGCATTCACCACACATAAAACGAATCTCGACATGTCCGAGAGTTTAATAATCAAGAACAATATTATGACAATAATTAAGAACAATTATATCTAGCCATAATAGTCGGAAACCCTGCAAGGTAGAACAATTTATCGAAAAATATCATGAACTAAAACCAACGCTCTGATACCAATTGTTGGAAATCGATATCCCGGAATTAATAAATTTAAATAAATAAATTATCTAATTAATTCCGACCGAAATCCTTTGAATATCCGGAGTTGTCAAGTTGCGGAACAACAACTCCAATCGACTCCCGGTTGCCGGAAAATTCCCACGTCACCGGACGCGGGGAGAAGCCCGATCGATCACCCTTCGCGAGCAAGCTCGCGGTGATCGATCGCATCTCATGATGGCGTATGGGGCTGTTCAAAACAGCCCGCTAGCCATACCGGAAACCCACGCGAAAGCCAGCCCAAAGCTCCCGGAGGAACCACCCAATCGAGCCCTAGCAATGGCTCGAACCATCGCTGCCCGACCAGGCGCACGCACGCCACCAGGCGCGCTAGGGTTCAGCCCGCATGGCTCCCGTGCACGACTCGCACAAGCACACGGATCCGCTGCGGGAAAAACCCGCAGCCCGCTGCCTGGGCACACCAGGCGGCCGCTTGACCCCCCAGGCGGCCGCTTGCCTGGGCAGTCAAGCCCTACGCGCGAATCTTCGCCGTCGGGTTGTTCCAGCCGTGGTGGTCCGGTGATCTTCGATCACCACCACCCAGCTCGACCACGGTGAGGATCCCGAACCACGGATCTTGGTTCACGATATTTTTACGATAATTAAAACGATCAAAATCATAAAGAGGGTTTTACGATTTACCTTGTTCTCGTTGTTCGGAAAAACGAAGAACTCAATTTGACGACCTTGAGATCTTCCGACGTATTCCTTGCACTAGCTCGGACGTCGTGTGGGCGACGATCTACCGAACTCCATGGATCTCCTTCACGAACTCTCTAGACTAATCAAGTATGATTATCTTGTCTTGTCTAATTGTGAAGACCATGTAGTGCTTTTATAGGCTACGTAGGGGATCTTAAGATGGAATATTGGGCTTCCAATAATAGTGATTAAATTGAGCCCACCAAGCCTAAATCTATTAATCCATTATTAATTAATTCTATTTTCCACTATATAAAATTAATTGCACTCCCAATATTAAACCATATTATATCAAATAATATTTCTCCGGTAGTATTATTTATTCCGTGTATTTAAGATATAAATATCCATGAATAAAATTAATTTATTGCTAATTAATTTATTCATCTCTTATATCCGAGACTAGTACCATTCAACCTTAATTATTATGCGGAACGAATCCACCTGCAGGGTTTACATAATAATTCCTTATGAACTCATCTCGGGGATATTATCAACCCTTACGGGATACACTTTCCCGTCAAGTATTCACGGCATGTCATATATAAAATATAGTGACCCAACTTAACCGGTAATTAACCCAATAATTAAATCGGTTAATTCCTTTGGTAAATCAAAGTCACTTATATTAAATATACACACCCGCAATAGTTTCGGGGATTAAGAATAAAATACACTGAGACTCGAATCGATTATCGCCGGCAATCCTAATCGATAAATCTCAAGCAGATCCGCTCAATACACCAAGTGTACAAGTGTGATAAAATAATTAAGATAAATTATTTTCTCTCTCACACAACGACTATACCGATGGATTGGTCCGTGTCCATCTAGGTCGTGAGCAACTGTTCGATTAAATACGAGTAACCGATAGTATGATCTTCTGTGCGCCCATGCTTGCACCATACTAACTACAACGTATAAAATCCAGGACTATGATTTGCATATATTTAATTATAAATAATTAAACGCAAATAATTGTTTATTTAATTAAATAGATTAATGGCAATGGATCGCGAGTTTGCGTTACTTAAATCTAGACATTAAGTACACAACTCCAACAACCAATCCATCGGTATAGTCGTTGTGTGAGAGAGAAAATAATTTATCTTAATTATTTTATCACACTTGTACACTTGGTGTATTGGGCGGATCGCTTGAGATTTATTGATTAGGATTGCCTTGGATAATCAATTTAAATCTCGGAGTATTTTATTCTTAATCCCCGATATTATTGCGGGTGTGTATATTTAATATTAGAGACTTTGATTTTCCAAAGGAATTAACCGATTTTATTATTGGGTTAATTACCGGTAAAATTGGGTCGCTATATTTTATATATGACATGCCGTGAATACTTGACGGGAAAGTGTATCCCGGAAGGGTTGATAATATCCCCGAGATGAGTTCATAAGGAATTATTGTGTAAACCTCATGAGTGGATTCGTTCCGCACATTAATAAAGGATGAACGGTACTAGTCTCGGATATAAGAGATGAATATTATTTATTGAGCAATAAATAAATTTATTCATGGATATTTAAATCTTAAATATACGGAATAAATAATACTAATCGGAGAAATATTATTTGATATAATATGGATTAATATTGGGAGTGCAATTTTATTTATATAGTGGAAAATAAATAAAATTTAATATTGATAAGGATTAATGGATTTGGGTTTGGACCCAATTTAATCTTCAATATTTAGAAGCCCAATATTTAATCTCCTTATGATCCCCTACGTAGCCTATATAAGCACTACATGGTCTTCACTTTTCACAACACATAATAATTGACCTACGCCAATCATAAAGTCTTGGAGAGTGAAGGAGATCCATAGGAATCCGATAGATCGTCGCCCACACGACGTTCGGACGAAGTGCGAGGAATACGTAGGAAGATCGCAAGGTCGTCAATTGGATTCGTTTCTCCGTACAACGAATCGAGGTAATAATCATAAACCCCCTTCATGATTATTTGTGCGTATTAATTGTGATATATACATGAACGCACGATCCGGGAAAACGACGATCATCGCGGACGGGGATTCGAGATCCCCGGCGAAGATCGAAGGGGGCGGTCGAAACCTTAGGGCTCGACTGCCCGGCGCGCGCGACGAGGGGCGAAGCCCCGGCTGGACGCCGGGGCACGCGATCGACTTCGGTCGATCGCTGGGGTGCCACGGGCTGGTGCCGTGGCGGACCCCAGCCACCCCTCGACGGTGGCGTGCGCACGCGGGGAGAGCTCCGGCCGAAGCCGGAGCGAGCGATCGATCCCAGCTCGATCGCGGAGGGCAGCCGCGGGCTGGTGCCGCGGCTGGGGGCCCTCCACCCCGTGAGGTGGTGGCGGTGAGTCGCCGGACTCACCGCCGGCGGGTGCTGATCGGATCAGCCCCTCGGGGATGCCTCGCATCCCCGGCGATCGCCACACACGGCGATCGCGAGCCCGGGCGTGGGCGTGGCTAGGGTTTAGTCGCGGGTTCTCCCGCGGCGACGCCTTGGTCATGCCCTAGCTCGTCCGTGGTTCGCGTTCGTGGTTTCCGACTCGCGGGGGACTTCGGCTGGGGGCGGGCTGCATGTCTTCGGGCGCGTAGTCTCCAAAGGTCGGACTCCTGCGGATGAGTTGGTGTTCGTGTAATCTCCGGCGACGGGTTTTTGATCGGGTTATCGGTTCCGCAATTTTTTTTGATAGCCCGGGACATCGAATCCCAGCACAACTGACTTCACCATACACTCCCCAGCAGAATGGTGTGTCAGAAAGAAGGAATAGGACTCTTATGGAAATGGTGCGATCGATGATGAGTTACTCGGACTTACCTATTATGTTCTGGGGACATGCCTTGGAAACAGCGCCGTATATCTTGAATAGGGTTCTAACCAAAACGGTACCAACAACACCCATGGAATTGTGGAGTGGGCGTAAGCCTAACTTGAGACACATTCGGATCTGGGGTTGTCCAGCACATGTGTTGAGACAAGGGGCCGATAAGTTAGAACCTAGATCAGAATTACGGCTGTTTGTAGGATACCCGAAAGGAACTAAAGGTGGCATGTTCTATAGTCCTACGGACCAGAAGATCGTTATAAGTACTAACGCTCGGTTCTTAGAGGAAGACTATGTCATGGACCACAAGCCCAAGAGTGACATAATACTTGATGAGTTGAGAAGTGACAAGGAAGACTTAGATACAGCCGAACCGAGTAGTGATACACCACTAGAACCTGCACCTACTGTCACTGTTAATACACCGGAACGCCGTCGTAGTGGGAGGGTTGTAAAACAACCAGACCGATGGATTGGACTGGGTGAGTCTTCGGACTCTGGACCTGGAGTTCATGAAATCGATCCCTGGACCTATGATGATGCGGTACAAGATATAGATGCGCCTTCTTGGAAGAAAGCGATGAAATCCGAAATAGAATCTATGGATTCTAATAAAGTCTGGGATCTTGTAGAACCACCAAGCGGCGTAAAGCCAATTGGGTGTAAATGGGTCTACAAGAGAAAGAGAGGATCTGACGGAAAGGTTGAAACCTTTAAAGCTCGGCTTGTTGCGAAAGAATATACTCAGAAAGAGGGAATCGATTATGAGGAGACCTTCTCGCCGGTAGCCAAGATAAAGTCGATCCGGATTCTCTTATCCATAGCAGCTCATATGGATTATGAGGTGTGGCAAATGGATGTCAAGACAGCTTTCCTAAATGGAAGTCTTGACGAGACGATTTATATGAAACAACCAGAAGGATTCATTGCTAAGGGGCGAGATCATCTAGTGTGCAAGCTTAATCGATCCATTTATGGATTGAAACAAGCCTCGAGATCGTGGAACCTGCGGTTTGACGAAGTAGTCCAATCTTTTGGATTCAGTCAAAGCATGGACGAATCGTGTGTGTATTGGAAACGTGATGGGAAGAATGTGGTGTTTCTCGTGCTTTATGTAGACGACATTCTTCTCATTGGCAACAGTGTGAAAATGTTATCAGACATAAAGGGATGGTTGTCTAGACAATTCGATATGAAAGATTTGGGAGAAGTCGGACATGTTCTAGGGATCAAGGTTATAAGGGATCGCCGGAATAGAACATTGTACCTATCCCAGCAATCTTACATAGACACGATTCTGGCTCGTTTTAACATGCAAGATTCCAAGAAGGGTGAACTGCCCTTCAGTAAAGGAACTTATCTTTCTAAGGAGATGTGTCCTCAGACACAAAAGGAGAAAGATGAAATGAAAGCAGTTCCCTACGCTTCGGCTGTGGGAAGCTTGATGTATGCAATGTTATGCACGAGGCCTGATATCTGCTATGCAGTTGGCGTAGTAGCGAGATATCAGAGTAACCCTGGAAAGGCTCATTGGACTGCCGTAAAGAGCATTTTCAAGTATTTGCGAAATACTAGGGATTATGTTCTGAGTTACGGAGCAGACAATCTGATTCCTTTGGGTTATACGGATTCGGATTTCCAAGCTGATAAGGACCGGCGAAAGTCGACATCAGGCTATGTGTACACTTTGGGAGGTGGAGCCGTATCATGGAGGAGTGTTAAGCAAAAGTGCATTTCGGACTCTACCATGGAAGCTGAATATGTTGCAGCCTCAGAGGCAGCGAAAGAGTCAGTTTGGTTCCTTAATTTCCTCCAGGACTTAGATGTGATTCCGAGTTTGCCCAGAGCTATAACAATTTATTGTGATAATAGCGGTGCAGTGGCAAACAGTAAGGAACCACGGTCCCATAGTGCTACGAAACACATAGAGCGCAAGTACCACCTGATTCGAGTCATCGTCAAGAGGGGCGATGCGATAGTCACCAAGATAGCTTCGGAGGACAACCTAGCGGACCCTTTCACCAAGATACTTCCTAAGGAAGTATATTTCAAGCACTTGGAGGGTTTGGGAGTCAGAAGTTTGGAGGATAAGACTAGACCTTAGTATAAGTGGGAGATTGCTGGAGTACTATACTTAATGTCTAGATTTGAGTATTCTGAACTCCTTGTACACTTTCATTTACCTATTAATAATGAACATTCATTTGCTTTTAATTATTGTTAATTAAATATATGCAAATTATAGTCCTGGATTTTATACGTTGTAGTTAGTATGGTGTTGCATGGGCACACAGAAGATCATACTATCGGTTACTCGTATTTAATCGAACAGTTGCTCACGACCTAGATGGACACGGACCAATCCATCGGTATAGTCGTTGTGTGAGAGAGAAAATAATTTATCTTAATTATTTTATCACACTTGTACACTTGGTGTATTGAGCGGATCGATTGAGACTCATCAATTAGGTTTGCTCGGCGATAATTGATTTGAGACTCAGTGTATTTTATTCTTAATCCCCGATACAATTGCGGGAGTGTATATTTAATATATGTGACTTTGATTTTCCAAAGGAATTGACCGGTTTAATTATTGGGTCAATTACTGGTTAAGTTGGGTAACTATATTTTATATATGGCATGCCGTGAATTCTTGAAAGGACAGTGTATCCCGGAAGGGTTGATAATATCCCCGAGATGAGCTCATAAGGATTTATTATGTAAACCTCGCGAGTGGATTTAATTCCGCATAATAAATAAGGTTGAGTGGTACTAGTCTCGGATAAAAGAGATGAATAAATTTATTAAGCAATAAATAAATTTTATTCATGGATATTTATATCTTAAATACACGGAATAAATAATACTACCGGAGAAATATTATTTGGATATAATATGGTTTAATATTGGGAGTGCAATTAATTTATATAGTGGAAAATAAATTTAATTAATATTGATAAGGATTAATGGACTTGAGCAGTGGGCTCAATTTAATCTTCAATATTGGAAGCCCAATATTCCACCTCCTTTAGATCCCCTACGTAGCCTATAAAAGCACTACATGGCCTTCATAAATCACAAGACAAGATTATCATACTTGATATTCTAGAGAGTTGAAGGAGATCCATAGGAGTTCGATAGATCGTCGCCCACCCGACGTTCGAACGGAGTGCAAGGAATACGTGGGAAGATTCAAAGGTCATCTTGATTCAGTTTCTCCGAACAACGAATCGAAAGGTATGATATCCTAACACCCTCGATATTATTCGGTTTTGATTTATCGAGAATACCGTAAAACAAAGATCCGAAGATCGAAACCCGGAATAGACGGACGAACGCGTGGTGGTGGCGAAGCCACCGGACCACGGCATCCGCCCGCTAGGGTTTCGGCGGGGCGACGGGGGCCGAACCCTCGGCTTGGCCGAGGGTGTGCGATCGACCGCGAGGGGTCGATCGCTGGGCACGGGCTGGTGCCGTGCCCAACCCCGCCGTGAAGGCGGGGGCCTCCAGGTGGCGGCGAGTCGCCGGACTCGCCGCGGGGGCTGCCGATGCAGCCCCACCCCAACCGATCGCCGGCGTGCGATCGGTGATCGCGCGAACCCCGCGGACGGGGGTTCGGGCTGGGCGCGCACGCGACTTCGGTCGTGTTGTGCGTTCGGCTCGTGCTCCTGTTCGTTCGTCGGCGTTCGTGTAATCTCCGGCGATGGGTTTTTGATCGGGCTATGGTTTCCGCAAATTTTAATAGCCCGGGATATCGAATTCCAACAATTAATTGTGACATTGGAGTATATATAGATATACATATATGTATATAGAAAGGTGTGACCTTTAAAGCAAGGATGATGGCAAAAGAAGTTACTCAAAGACAATGTATTGTTTATGATGTAATCTTTCCATCAATCGTTATGCTTAAGTCCATTACAATTTTGCTGGCCATTTCTGCATAGTACGACTATGAGATATGGAAAATAGATATGAAGTCTACTTTCCTTGAATGTGATATTATGGTAGAGTTGTAGCGCAGCCGAAAGGCTTCATATTTTCTGGAAAGAAGCAAAAGGTTTGCATACTCCAGCGATCCATTTATGGATTGAAACGAGCATCCCTAAAATGGAACATGTGTTTTAAATACCATAGTCAAAGCGTTGACTTGGTATAAAACTTGAAGGTACCTTGTATTCAAGAAGGTTAGTGGGAGCGCAGTGAAATTTAAGTGTTGTACGTTGATGACATACTAATCATAGGGATGATTGAGTGATGTTGCAGTCAACGAAAGCACGGTTATCCACACGTTTCTCGAATAAAGGATTTGAGGAGAGGCATCCTACGTATTGTGATACGTCACTATAGATATAGATCTAGAAGAATGCAAAATCTTCTCAATCCTTGTACATAGAAACTGTTTCTGAAATGGTTTAGCATGGAAGAATCCTGAATAGATTCTTGCTAATGTCCCATGGGGTTCATCTCTCGTAATTCGTGTGATTGAAATGTTGATGGAATTCGAGGATATGAAATGGACAACACATATATCTCCGCACTAGGGAGCATTATGTATGGCGTGTTGTGTACTAGACGTGATATTATAAATGTTGTGAGTGTCACAAGCAAATATCAGTCGAACCCAAGACCGGCTTATTGAAGTCGTGAAGGACGAAATCCTTGAGCACTAGCAATCAAAAGCATTAAGGAATTGTTCTTAGTCTATGGGAGGTCCGAGTTGAATTTAGAGGTACTTACGAACTCTAGTTTTCGACCGGATGTGGATGACTAAAAGTCGATATCGGGATTCATATTCGAGCTTAGAGGTGGTGTCGTATGCTGGAATGGTTCCTGCAACGACTAATGATTCTACCACGAGAACCTGAATATGTTGCAGCATCTAAAGCTGTAAAAGAGACTGTTTAGGACACGGAACTTTATCCAAATGTTGGTTATAATTCCGGACGCAAATAATCAAGTAACTTGTACTGTGATTATACGGTGTCCTATAGCGAATGCTAAGGAACCGAGATCTCATCAGAAGTCCAAACATGTACTAGAGATAATATCATGTGATCTAAGAGATCAATGACAGAGGTGACGTCTGAGTCGAGAGTGTCACTTCGGAAGATAACTTTGTAGATCCCTGTACCGGGCCTTTATCTGAATATGTCCGCGAGAAACATCGACAGTCGATGGGACTAAGATTCATGGATAGTTGGCTCTAGGTCAAGGGGGAGATTGTTGGAATAGGTGACCGGCGAGCCAACGGTTGGCCGAGCGGTTAACCGTATTCCGTTATATAACGGTTTATTTCGTTAATTAATGAAACCTATATTAATGGCATATACTATATCTGCTCCCAATGTTGAATCATAGATATAGTCCTGTACAGTTACACATGTTGTATGAATTCGGTTTTGTGGAAACCGAGAGATAATTCTGTTAACGCAACGTAACTGGTCAAACTCAGTTCCTAGTCGATGGGTTACGCCAATAACAAGGATACCCGGCCTTTCCCCCTTGAGACTAGCACTTAATGTATGTGGGCTAATCTCGAGCCTCGATGTTGGGACATCGACATACTTGAGTGGGTGCTCACTGTTGATGAGTTCACTGAACCCCCTCTCCCTGGAATCTCTAAGTGGTTATCACTGATCGAGTAGAGAATTCCATAATATAGTTGTACACAATTAATCCTTAATACCCATACATCACCGTAACTTCATCAGAGGACTAGCTGTATCGTGACGTGTCTCTGATTCCCTGGAAAGGGATTAAGTCGAAAAAGGAGACAATGTTCGTGCAGTTCGAAATCTGATGTGAAGTCTGTGCATGGTAGTAGGGGATCTGATCGCTTGATATAGATCATGGATGTCCTGTGTGTTCTGATGGTTCGTAGTCCCGGAATCTCTGGCCAGAGTTGAATAGTGAGGTGATTAGAGAAATGTGTTTCTCTGAATCAATCACGAATGGATTTTACGAAACCTAGAACGTACGCACAGTTATCAAACTCAACAAGAGATCTCGATTAACCAATATCTCTAGTTTTATCGGGACATATGTATCGGAGGGATCGTACTGTACGCTAACTATATTACAAGGTTCTTGCAGGCACTTCATTTGTATCTAGGGAATTAGTGAAGCGCTGCTGCTAGACGCTCGTCACTGATTCGTTGGGCACCGACTTGTTCGGAGATTAAATAATATGATTATTAATCTAAAACTCTTGGGAGTAGTTGAAATAAGAACAATATGTTGTTCGAATCACAATATGTTGTGAGCCCACGGCTAGTTATACACCTGAACCATTGAGGGTCACATTCTCGTGTAAACCGATCCTTGAATACGATCATGTATTAATTAACTGTTAATTAAGTACATATAGTCGGAGGTCAATATGATTGAATCCGAGATTCATAATTGTGATTATGAGTTGGAAATAATACTGAGCTAAAGAAAACGGACACGATGGTGTACACTTTCTATTTTGGGAAATTTCCCGATTTAGCAGTACCCCTGAAATGGGCTTTCCGAATTTGTGAAATTGGAAATTTTTATTATTATCTCATATTGATGAGAAAATAAATTAAAACGAGAAAGAAAATATAATCGTTATATTTTTCGGAGATGAAATTGATTGTCAATTTTGGAGAAACATAATGACGGCTAATGTATTGGGCCGGCTAGGGTTAATGGATCCGATCCATTAGGGTTTGAGCCCAACAAGCTCCTTTCTTCACCTATAAAAGGAGCTCCATAGGCTTGAGAATAAACACACCAAAGTGAAGAACTCAAAACCCTAGCCTCACTTTCTCTCCTCTCCTCTCTCCCTCTCGTCCGCCCCCTCGGCCCCTCCCTCGGAGGACCGCCGACAACCGGAGCCGCCGCCCGCCGCGCCTAGTGCCGCCGCCGGCAGCCGCCTCCCCTCGCCGGAATCCGATTCCGGCACCGTTTTTCCGGCCCGTTTTTCCCGTCGTATTCTCCCTTACGTGTTTCTAGTGCAATACGTAAGTTGGATTACCTATACGAGGTGAAACCTGATTAGACGAGAGACGCCGAAGGAACGCACGAGCACAGCCCGAGTCGCGCCCGTGCGCTCCAGCCGTGACACACGAGTCCAGCCGAGAGCCCCGCCACTCGCCCGGCTCTCCCCGCACACGACCCGTGCCGTCCCCGCGTCGCATCTGCGTGACTTCCGACGAACCTCGTTTCGTCCGATGAATCCCTGAGGTACTTACGATTAAATTCAGATTTAATTGTTTGCGCTAAGTGTACAATTAAATTTGATTTAATTGTTTGCGTTAAATGTTTGCGCTATGTACTTTAATTGATATAGAAAAATTAATTGTGATTAATTTAAATGTCAACTAAATTCAAATTGATTCGAACAATTTTACGCAAACTGATTATGTGCACATATTTACGTAATTAATTATATACGTGTAATTAATTAATTTGATTAATTTAATTGCACAATTCAAGTGGATTAGAATTAAATAATATGATTATGTTAATTGTCAATTGATGCAAATTAATTATGTGCGGAACATAAACTCAAGTTGATTAGAATTAAATAATAAAATTATGTTAATTGTCAATTTGACGCAAATTAATTATGTCTGTATGTTTACGTAATTAGTTGTAATATATTAATATGATTAATATAATTGCTAATATATTAATATGATTAATATAGTTGTATATTAATATGATTAATATAATTGCGCTGGAAGTAATTATTTTATATGATAATATAATTGCGCTAGAAATAATTAATTTATATGATAAATTTAATTGCGCTAGATTTAATTTATTTAGTATGGGATACATGAATTAAATATTTAATTATTTGATAATTAAATAAATGGTGGATTATTTATTCTAATTAGATTTGAATTAATTCAATTAATGCATGTAATATTGAAAATATGATTTTCAATAAAATAAAATAAATATAATGTAAAATGTTTACATGAATGAAAAACGGTTTTTCATAAAAATTTTGTTTTCCGCTGCATACATGCACGATCCCCAACAAGATTGACCTGGACCTCTGGACTATACAGTTGTACGACTCGTTGTGGTGGCGTTCTCCGGATCTAACTGCCAAGTCTGCTGTACTGACTCCGTTGTTGGAGTTGTTGCCTCGTCTCTTGGTAGCTGCAGGATTTTGGGAGGGTATAAACCTTTTTCATCGAACCCACAAGAAGACTCCTATTATGGTCGAAGTCCCGACGGAGCAGTTTGTCCAAGTCGACAACAACAACTGCGGCCCGTACGTGTGCATGTACCTAGATCGCCTCGTCAACAAGTACCTCAATCACCGGGGTAAAGAAATCGACGACGCATATTTGATGTAGTATCGCCGATATGTCGCTCGAAAAATCTTCAGTTTGAGTCATCGAGTCGATTGATTGGTATTTTGGATGATTTTAGACTTTTTCGTGTGCATGTGTTTGGATTGATTGGTATGTGTATTGAGATTGATTTGCAGGTTTAGCTTTGATATTAACTAAATAAATCCCGTCAAATTTTTTTAAAATTATTTATAATATGTTAACTTATTAATTTAATAAAATTTGTAAAAAAAAACTATTTTAGGTGTGTTTTGATTGATTTTGGTGAAATAAGTGTGTTTTGATTGATTTTGGTGAAATAGGTGTTTGTTTTGATTGATTTAGGTGAAAAGCAGGTGAAAAAACGGGTTCTGCCTACTGCTACACGGTGGTACCGGTAACACGGTCATGTGTACTGGTAACACGGTCATGGTAAGACTGACCGTGTAGTCAAGAACTATTCGGTAAGTTTTCTGGGCAATTAGCCGGTAACACGGTGTTACCCGGTTACACGGTGGTGACCGTGTAGTTTAGAACAAGTTTTGATTTTTCATTGATTTTAAGGCATTTATCGATTGTTAACTTGTTCTTGTAGTGTAAAACATCATTTTAATAATCAAAATGATTCAAAAAACATGATCAACTATTGAATTTGACGAATTAAGTGATTACGCATCAACAATTCATTACCTATGTTGATAAGATTGGGACAATATTAGTAGAAACTTCGAAAAACGGTCAACATTCCAAGCATCTCATCTTTGTAGTCCTATATTGGTTGTTTTGTGATGTTTATTGGATGTATCTAGTGTTTAAAATGATGTTTCTTGCTTCACGAAACAACAAAAATGCTCGAGGAATGCTTCAAATTCATAAAAAAATCAAATATTTTCTAAGCTACACGGTAGGCAACACGGTGGGCTACACGGTAGAAGGTCCAACACGGTAGAAGCATTTCCTATTTGTAGTCCTATATTTGTTGTTTTATGATGTTTATTGGATGTATCTAGTGTTTAAAATAAAGTTTCATGCTTAACGTAACAACAAAAATGCTCGAGAAATGCTTCAAATTCATCAAAAACCAAATATTTTCTAAGCTACACGGTGGTACCGGTAACACGGTCACGTGTACCGGTAACACGGTCACGGTAACACTGACTGTGTAGCTCGATTTAATTTTAAAAAAAAATACCGGTAACACGGTTAACCGGGTATTAGCCGTGTTACCGTGTAAAAAATTAAAAAAAGATGGGGCTCCTAGGATTCGAGCCCCTGACCTATTAGTTTCAAAAACACGGTTAACCGGGTATTAGCCGTGTTACCGGGTAAAAAATTAAAAAAAGATGGGGCTCCTAGGATTCGAGCCCCTGACCTATTAGTTTCAAACCGAATATTCAAATGGGGCACACCAATTGGACTAGAACTCATCACTGAAATTATTTAGCAAAATGTTATATATTTACCTTACGAATAACTTATAAAATCGACCGCCCTTCCCCCGAGAACCTATTTCCAACCTGTTTTTTTCACATATTTCACATTCACAAGATAAACAAACTCCAAAAACAAGTACAATAATCTAAAACAAGCACAAAAACCTAAAACACACCAAATATTCAAAATCCAACGAGAGTAGACGAAAATAAAACAACCCAAGTCTCAAATAATTCTAAAACACCGATAAATCAACCAAACCCAATTTAGATCTCTGCCTCCGTGCTCATTGGACATTTTGTTCTCGTGTGTCCCTCGTTTCTGCAGATGCTGCACTTCTTCTTCTGTCTTCTTCGGCTCGACTCTTCTGCAGGGACATTTAAATCAACAGCCCCCCCAGGTGGGATAAAGAGCGTGCACTTCCGTCTGTTGTGACCCATGCCCTGACATCTCGAACACACCTGCACACGACGACACAATATTAGAGGTTTAAGCCACGACATACGTATGATGTACCTTCTGGATGAACAAACCTGATCACGTCGTGCAGAGCTCTCAACTGCGGAACGAGCACGTCTCATCCTTGGACGTCCAGCCTGGCTGACCGCTACTGGAGGATAAACTACGTACGATGCTACATCCGGCGGGACCACCCAATCATCATAATGTGGCACCGGCACAATAGGCGTCGCATACATCTCGATGTTTGGGCCCTTTTTCTCTAAATCTCTGATGGAGTTGTATTCTAAATGTCTAGTTTAGTGCAAATACGGAACTCCTTATCTATAGCTTAATTCGATATATGATTCAAGCATAATTGCATTTAATGCAATAGTCCTTGATGTATACGTTGTAGACAGTATGGCGTGAGGAGACACGCGGAAGATCATACTGTCGGTTACTCGTATACTATCGAACAGTAGCTCACGACTTAGATGGATAGGGACAATCCATCGGTACGTCGTAGTGTGACTGGTAGATAGTCGGTCTTGACTATCATGTTACACTCGTACACTTGGTGTGTTGGGATATGTCCTTCGATCCTACGTGTGCAATCGATAAAGTCATAAGGTCGTCTATGGATGTTAAATGATTATTCGATAATATTAATTGTTGGGAACAATATAATATTGATCTATAAATCATACCTACAGGGTCACACACGGACTTGATGATGTACTATGTAGCTTGTTAATTATATTGATTTAGAATCAATATTTACGTGGATTAATACATGCATGGGATGCATGGCTTGCATGGAATGCATGTCACATAGTGTGACATGGCATGCCACACTAGCAAGTGGGACCACATATCATGATTTGGCATGATTATGTGGAGGTGTCTTTTCATCTCCCCATTAACCACCATTACTTGTGCATTATGATGCACATAATGGGGGGGTTACATGGAGTGGTAAATGGACATGAATATAGACATGAAAATCTGATTTTCATATCACTTTATGCTTACCCACGAAATTCACACAAAAAGGAGAGAATAGAGAGTGTTCTTGGAGAACCACTTCAAGCAAGCAAGGTGTTCATCATCCGGGTTCGTGTGCAACACGTAGAGGCCGGGCCATTTGTGCGGCTTCCACATACGGACGATCTAAAGGAGTGACGAGGTCATTCACAAGAAGAGCTTCGAGAGACTGATCCATTTGAGGTGGTTCAATCGACTCAACACCACCTCAACGGCATCAACGAATCACTTCGTCACCAAAAGTAAGATTTCGTTGATATCTCTATATATATATATATATTGGATGTATATATATATATATAAATATATGTGTGTCTATACATATTTTTGTGCACTAAGATCATAGCATAGTAGATCTATTGCTTTACACGCTTCCGCACACACGGTATATCGATCGGATCGGTATACCGATACCTACAATTGGTATCAGAGCCTAGGGCTCGTGCACACTTTTGTGTTGGACACAAGAAGTTTAAATCAACATAATTGGATTTTTGTTTAATTGTGATTATGTGATTAGATGTAAGGCCGGCCACCGTTAGTGGTCGGGTGAATGATTTCGTCGTTTTTTACGTTTCGATTGGCCGTAGTATTTGAGGGCTGCGTCCCTTGGAATCATTTGTAATAGATAGGTTTTTCTATTATATTTGTATTGTACTACTTGTAAGCGATGGACTTGGTCCATGGTTCGATGGAGGATCTCGGCTCTCCGGCGAAAACGAGAAGAAACGAAGCAAAACGAAGCAAAACGAAGCAAACCGGGGCTGCTGGAGCCAAACGGCGGGCGCCGTTTTAGCTCCGGCGGGCGCCGTTTTGATTCGGCGGGCGCCGTTTTGGAAACGGCGACCGCCGAAAGCCCTGTTTTTGGACAGATTTTTTCCGAACCCTTTCGGCGGGCGCCGTTTTGGAAACGGCGACCGCCGGTGGTGTTCGGCGACCGCTGATTGTGAAACGGCGGGCGCCGTTCGTGGTTTTTTGGGTACGGAATAGATTTGACCAAAATCGGAGGGCACGGAACTGAAACGGCGGCCAAGGACCAATCCAGAAGATATTCAAGGCTTTTGTTGTTACTTTAATTCTTTTCTTTTGAGAGTTGTGAGGTTCTAGGGGCCTTTCGATTTCGTTTTTATTTGCTTTGCTAGTTATAGGTTGTTTTATGTTATAAATGTTCAACTTACATATAAACAAACCTATGCATGCAAGTTCCCAAAATAATGAGTATAATGTCTTGTCCAAAACATCACACCCATAAAGCCCTCGATCATAAGTTGGTAGGTCCGCCTCAGCGGGGTACTACTTGTTATCTTGGGATAAGTGGGTGTAAGGGTTAGACCTTTACAAGTGAGTTTGGTTTTTCTCATCGATAGATCCACTGCAGGCGTGGTTATCGAGACATGAGATGAGAATGGGACTCTCATCGACCGAGAGTGACATTAGATGTCATTGACATGGGATGTCTACCTATCTTGGAATTCTTAAGTGCGGACTCAGTCGGCTTAAGAATTTGCAAGATGAGGGTCTTGGGATTGTTTTGTTCAAGGGAACAAAGATATTAGATATCGATTGAACAAAATGGAATAAATAAGTAGCTTGTTAGACAACCTTATTTGTTTACCGCTTTGTGAATGTTTACATACTTTATTTATCTTTCTTTTGTAGTTTATCATGTTAATTTCAACTCGATTCAAGTTTGGTTCAATTCTTGATTATGAAAAATTGAACATAAATTTTCTTGATTCACAACGTAATTTGAGGATGGTCCTCAAATACGAAGACAATGAAAATGTGTTAAATGACCACATCCTAAGATATCATTGAACAACTCAATAGCATGTTCGGGGAATATGCTAAGATTGAGCGGTTCGGTATGACCAGGGTCATCGCTTCAGCTAGGCTGGAAAAATGGAAATCTATGGAATCACATGTGCAACAAATGATTGGATTATTTGCTTCAAGTGACCGCCTAGATTTTTCCTATGATGATTATTTGGCAACCGATTTCATACTTCAATCTCATGATGGTTATAATGCCTTTAGGCTAAAATTTCCACATGAATGGTTTGAAGAAATCGCTTCGTGAGCTCCACGGGATGCTCAAGGCTGCTGAGCCGGCGATAGATAAGGACCTTAAGAGAGAAATTCTTATGATATGGGATAGGGTATTCAAAAGAGCATGTGCAAGAAGGCTACTAGGGTTCCTAGGGAATCTGAATACGTCTACTGCAAAAGTGTCGGACACTAATTGAAAACATGTAGAAATTCATATTTATTCAATTTCAAAACAAATGCCTAATTTGTCTTTCATATGATGGATTCTAAAGTTAGGATTATTTTCACCTCGGGGAGTGATCTAATCCAAAACACTTAGTTCATTAATGACACAAATTAGAGACTTTCGAGCCATTGGATGGCGTGAAACGATTGTCTGGTTGGCTCCCTCATATTTTATGAGAGATAGGGCTTCAATTGCATGATAATATCGCTGGTTAGAAAACTTCGATTTTCACTTACGATTTATCACGTTTTGACATTGAGATAATTTTGAATGAGACTCAATTATTGAGAATAATTGAATTTGCCCAAAGTTCAAAGAAGATGTGAATAACGGGGTTGCTTCATCTTCAGGTATTAATGATATAGACATTAAAATTCACAAATTCTAATTCTTGGGTATTGGATGCCAAACGTAGTTCTCACATTTGTATGTGGAGGAACTACATAGAAGTATAAGTTTGGTGAGTAGAGATGTCGATCTACGGGCGAGAAATGGAGCGAAGGTCGCTGCATTAGCCGTATGATCATATGATGTTGTTTTGCCTTAGGGCCTTGTTTTAGTATTATAAATATATAATTTCGTACCTTCAATAAACAATGAATATTGGTTCAGTATAGGATACTGATGGATTAGTTTTTCACTATTAAATAGTTTGGTAACTATTTTAATTGTGAATTATTCCTTGTTTTGGTACGATTATTATATTGTTTATGTATACTTTAACTTGACAAAATCATATATATCATTAAGACCAAAGGCAAAATCAAATAAGTATCGATGAGACATAACTGAAACATTGTTGATTAGATCAAATCAAAATCTAAACATGTAACGAAGCTTCTTTTAGAAGGAATTTTAGAATCATTTGACTTGGAGTCATTTGATACATGTGAATGATGTGTGATTGAAAAGATAACAATGTCATCTTTCTTGGAGAAAGGAGAACATGTGAGTGATTAGGGATGATCCATACTGATGTATGTGGAACCTATCAGTTTACAAGCACATGAAGGTTATGTTTCAGAAAAGAGAAAACAAACTATATTAGATATACTTCGACCATTCGATGAGAGGTCTAAATGAACTACTGGTCTCTTTTGGGAACACACAATTCTTGACTTCAACTTATACACTGAATAGGACGCTGTCAAAAGCTGTTGATAAGACACCATACTAGGTATGGAAAGGGAGGGTCCCTACATTGTTTTCATCAAAATTTGAGGTTCTAAAAGCTTCTCTGACGAGATTTATCTCTATAGAGCTTTAACTCAAATGGGATAAAAGTTTCTTTAATGTATCCATAAGAAACTCGAGGGTACAACTTCTACGATTTATCTGAGAACAATATTTTGTTGCTCGAGATAGTGATTTTCTTGAAAAGAGTAATCTTTCCTAGAAAGTCAGTGGGAGCTCGGTTATCTTGAACGAGGTTCAAGTGAAACAACCAATAATGAATACTCAAAACTGGGTTGAGAGTATTCTTATGGTTTTGGAAGCCATACCAGCCCTCGTAGGTCCGAAATGCATAAATCTATCTCTATTATTCAAATACTTAGATATTGTGACCAATGAGGGATATGAATTCATGCTTTTGGAAAGCGGTGAACCTTCGACCTAATTCCAAGCTATGACGAGTCCAGCTACTGAAAATTGGCATGGTGCCATGAAATCTGAGATGATATCAATATTTGATAATCAAGTTTGGAACTTGATATATTTGCATCACGGGGTTAAACCCATTGAATGCTAATAGATCTTTAAGATCTAAACAGACAGATGGAAAACCTAGGGTTTTCAAAGCAAGGTTGATGGTAAAAGTTTTATTCACGAGGTGGATTATGAAAAAACTTTCACCTGTTGCTTTGATTAAATCATTCAGATCATCTTAGCCATTGCTACTCATCTTGATAATGAGGTATGGTAATATTGGATGTTAAAACTAACTTCTTGAATTGGATTCTAGAAGAGAATGTGTTTTGACACAGCCAAATAGTTTTATCGATCTTAATAAGGCTGAGAAATTATGCAATCTTATAATTCCATTTATGGAATAAAGCAAAGCATATCGGAGTAGCAATCTTCAGTTCAATGAATCCATACTGGGTTTTGGATTTCAGAGGAACTCGGAAGAGTCTTGTTTTACAAGAAGAACAGTGGGAGTTACGTTGTATACATTGTGTTGTATGTCGATGACATACTCCTTATTGGAAACAATGTTTCTATGCTTAATTCTATTAAAGAATGGCTTGGAAATTGTTTTCAATAAAGGATCTTGGAGAAGCACAGTACATATTGGGCATCAAGATCTGTCGGAACAGATCGAAAATGATGTTTGGACATAGTCAAGTGACCTATATTGATAAGGTACTTGATAAGTTCAGAATGAAAGACGCCAAAAAGGGTCTCATTCCAATGAGTCATGGCACATCTCTTAGCAAGATGAAAGGCCCTACGGGACTTGATGAGCAAAAGAGGATGGAAAACATTCCTTATGCTTCGGCAATAGAGTCTATAATGTACGCCATGATATGTACACGACCGGACGTATCGTATGCTTTGAGCATGACGAGTCAGTTTCAAGGAAATCCAGGTGAGGCGCGTTAGACTGCGACCAAGAATATTCTTATGTACCTTAGATGGACAAAAGAATATTTTGTTGTCTTTGGAAGACAAAAAGAGTTGATATTAACAAGCTGTTTGAATGCTAACTTCAAAACAGACTAAGATAATTTCCGATTTTAATCTGGTTATATCTTTTGTCTGGTTAGAGGTGATATTTGCTGGAATAGTTCCATGCAATGCAATATAGCTGATTAAACTACAGAAGTTGAGCACAGTATTGCATTGGATGCAGTAATGTTGGCAGTTAGGATTTGAAAGTTCTTGAATGAACTAGGTGGCGTAACTAGCTCAGCCCATCCGATAGTTCTCTATTTATAGTAGAGTTATCGCGCAAGCCTATGAGCTAGGAAGCACCACAAGTCTAAAACTGGTGCTCAGGAAGTTTCACATTATTTGGGAGATAGTTTTGTGGAGACATCGAGATAATAAAGTTGCAACTTTTGGTAAGGTTGCAAACCCGCTTTCTAAACCTCTCCAGCAGTTTAAGCTTGAGGCTTTCACGACTGCAATAGATATCAGACATCTTAGAGATGGGTTGTGATTTCTATTACTGTATTAGATACTTTTGGAGATTTGGTAAACATTCACTCATATGTATAATACATAATTCTTCATATAAATATGGTTTAATTTATATGAATTGTCCAAATGATTAAGTTATATCAATTGGGTTATGAGGTCGACTTACCGCATAATGAAGTCCCAATGGTTGAACTGATATACTTGAATCATATAGCTGTTCCTGGTTCGTATAATCGAGTACGGACAAACCGATAATACAAAGAACTAGATTGTAATGTGTACTATAGCTCCGCTTCATGGGCTAGTGATGTGGGACATCAAGTACAATTACATAGATATTAGCTGGGAGCTAATGATCGAACAGACCCGACTGGAATAGTATTTAAGATTTCGAGTCATAATACTATTTCATTGACTGTCGAGCAATTTCCTCTGACCTGAGTAGTCCAGAGTGATTCCATTGTGAAATGGTGTACTTTGATACAAGTAAACGCCTTTCGTAAAAGGAGGTTATAAAACTTGTTATTGGGTATATCAGGAAGCAAGTGGGAGAGCTTGGATTGACAAGATGGGATTATCCTCCATTTTATAATGGGATACATGTCTTAACGGCCACTTGGAGAGTCGAGACTGTGGAAAATACGTGGCCACGTCCAGATTCGTATCATAGTGATAAATCTGGTTTTACAGTCTGTCTCATAGTCCAAGAAAGGTTTGAACCGATTGAGGATGACTCGAGTCTTGCCTCAAGTTCAAACTTAGACATAAAGTGACAACAGGAAATTGGCAGCACACTGGCTCTGAAGGCCAAGTGGGAGATTGTTGGGATATGTCCTTCGATCCTACGTGTGCAATCGATAAAGTCATAAGGTCGTCTATGGATGTTAAATGATTATTCGATAATATTAATTGTTGGGAACAATATAATATTGATCTATAAATCATACCTACAGGGTCACACACGGACTTGATGATGTACTATGTAGCTTGTTAATTATATTGATTTAGAATCAATATTTACGTGGATTAATACATGCATGGGATGCATGGCTTGCATGGAATGCATGTCACATAGTGTGACATGGCATGCCACACTAGCAAGTGGGACCACATATCATGATTTGGCATGATTATGTGGAGGTGTCTTTTCATCTCCCCATTAACCACCATTACTTGTGCATTATGATGCACATAATGGGGGGGTTACATGGAGTGGTAAATGGACATGAATATAGACATGAAAATCTGATTTTCATATCACTTTATGCTTACCCACGAAATTCACACAAAAAGGAGAGAATAGAGAGTGTTCTTGGAGAACCACTTCAAGCAAGCAAGGTGTTCATCATCCGGGTTCGTGTGCAACACGTAGAGGCCGGGCCATTTGTGCGGCTTCCACATCCGGACGATCTAAAGGAGTGACGAGGTCATTCACAAGAAGAGCTTCGAGAGACTGATCCATTTGAGGTGGTTCAATCGACTCAACACCACCTCAACGGCATCAACGAATCACTTCGTCACCAAAAGTAAGATTTCGTTGATATCTCTCTATATATATATATATTGGATGTATATATATATATAAATATATGTGTGTCTATACATATTTGTGTGCACTAAGATCATAGCATAGTAGATCTATTGCTTTACACGCTTCCGCACACACGGTATATCGATCGGATCGGTATACCGATACCTACATGGTGTATTGAGCAGGACCACGGGAGGGCGTTCGATTTATACTAATCGCAGTAATCGAACTAGACCTCAAAAATTACGGATATACGAATTCTTAATCCCTATATAATTATAGGTGCGTGTGTCCAATTCTCGGTTCTTTAATATGCCAATGAGTGAGACTAAATGATTGGTCGAGATTCTCGGTAAATTGGGGATCGTAATTGTACGCACGGCATGCTATAGATTATAGACAGGAAACCGTGTCCCGTTTATCGGGTTGATGACGTCCCCGAGATGAGCTCATAAAGTTTATCATGTAAACCCTGCAGGTGGATTCGTTACACATGATAATAAGGATGAGTGGTACTAGTCTCGGATAATAAGAAGCGAATTAATTTAATTATTAGTAATTAAATAATTTCGTGGACGTTCGATATCTTAAACACGGGGAAAGTCGTATATGAAATTTCGGCGGAAATATTATTGTTGAAATAATATTAAATTTATTTCGGGAATTCAATTATAATTTTATAGTGGAATTAATTATAATTAAAATTGAATTTAATTAAAGGTTTTCTTTTAAGGACACCGGTTTAATTAAATTGCAATTTAGCCCGGGATTTATTTACCTAAGGGGTCCCTAGTGTAACTCTATAAATATCCCCCCTTGCCTCTCCTAAACCTACAGAACGCCGCAACTATTATTTCAGCAGAGAAATTAAATTGCTTAGCAATTATATTTTTCTCTGTTTAAATAAAAGAGTTAACGCAGTTAATTTTTTCTGATGAAATTAATTGCTTAGCGCAATTATATTTCTGAGAAAGAAAAATTATTCTTGCGCTGGTTTTGAGAAGAAGAGCAGAAAAGGAGAATCCAGCAGATCGTTGCCCACACAACGGCTGGAATCGGGAAGAGGCATACGCTAGAAACGTCTAAGGTCTCAACAATTCGGCTCCTCCGAATCACGCGACAAAGGTATGAGATCGAACCTAATTCCGCATTTTTCGATCTCTAATTTCGTTAAAAATACATCGGACGTACGATCGGGTTCCGGGTATCGTGGATCGCATTCCTCGACTACTGGGGGTTCTAGGACCTTCGGATCGGTAGTCGGATGAGGAAAAACGACCCGGAAACGAGCCCGTAACAGCAACGTCGCGTTGCTGTTCGCGGACAAACGGCGGTCGCCGGAGGGCAAACGGCGGTCGCCGTTTCCCTGTTTTTCGGGCAGCCCGCTCTGGTTCGCGCGGTTGTCCTTCGGGGCAATGGCTGGGCGTGAATCGGGATACGAGCTGGCACGTGAACGGAGTAACGGACGAGGAGGTCGACTAGGGATCGTTCGGATGTTCGAGTGATCGAACGAACGCATCCCGGGTAGTCGATTTCCAACAATTGGTATCAGAGCCGGTTTTGTACGTTCTATGTATTGTTTGCGAGAATTGTTTTGCAGGTTAACCCGATTATTATGGTCATGTGTATGTACTGTATGTTGTGGTTTGTTAAACTCTCGGGGTTGTCGAGATTGTTTTGTTTTTTGGAATAACGTTGCTTGTTTGTAATAGATAAAAACGACGGGTTGAGTCGTTAGGTTTATTTATTTATTTCGTCGTTTCCAGGCATGTGTAGGGTCGATCACCTTGTATAGGATCGATGCCGGATTTAGTAGATTTATTCTAGTAATTTTTCTTACTAATTTTGGTGGATCGAGATGAGACCAAAACCCGGAGAAACGAGGATCGAGGAGGGCGAACCGGCAACGGGCAGCCATCGAACACACCCCGTGTTCGCGACGGGCAGCAGCGGGGCTGGGGTTCGTTCGACCCCACGGACGACTCAACGAGGCTCGAGACGAGGCTCCAGTGGGAGGAGTTCGTCTCCTGACCCTCGAGCGAGTCGGTGGTGGACCGAGATCGAGACGAGCAACGAGATGAAGTTCCAAGAGACGTGCATTGGAGAATACTTAAGGTCATAATAATCGGGGCCACGTTAATTGCTTTTTATGTGATTTACGTGCCTTTTATTATGCTTAATTATTTTATGCATGTTATCCCTCAATCGTAAAATACTAAGTGGGAGAGGGATTGGAAACAATCCCGCGGTCTCCATTCTCTGTTTTGAATGTGATGTGTATTGACTTACGAGTTGGCTTTAGTGTCATCCTCCCTATCGGATAAAGTCGATACACGGATATCACTGGATCAAAATTCGAATTCAATTCCACTTATAAAAATCGAACAATTATATTTTTCAAAAGCAAGTGCCTAATCTGTCTTTCAAAGACTAAGTTCAACTCGACTCATTCTCACCCCGGGGAGTGGAATGGAGTCAAAGCGCTTGCTTATGTCGATGACACAGATTAGAGACATTCGAGTCATTCGATGACTAGATCGATTGTCTGGTTGGCTCCCTCACCTAGTGATAGATAGGGCTCAATTGCATGATTGATCGCTGGTTAGAAACTTCGAATTTCACTTACGAGATATCAAGCTTTGAATAATAAAATTGTGATATTTAATAAATGTAAGAGTCAATTAACAAAGTTGTTTGTTTTAGTAAACGTCCACACTATCGTGGCTTGCTAAATGGAAACGGTACTTTGGGTTAATTGAGACTCTATGACATTTAAATAAATGGGATTCAATTAATAAAGTTGTTTGTTTTAGTAAACGTCCACATTAACGTGGCTTGCTAGATGGAAACGGAACTTTAGGATTAATTGAGGCTCGACAGTTATAGAAAGTCGTGGAGGACCGCATGTCAACGTAAACGTCCACATGAACGTGGCTTGCGGTGGGCATGTAGTTCCCGAGCGGTGGACTTAGTACTGAGAAATGGTATACACTTAGGTACGCCTTATAATATCCTCCCCATCGGAGTCACTGCTATAATGATGTACGACCGAAGTAAAAATCCAATTATAAAATCGTTTGGATTAGTATACGTCCACAAGAACGTGGCATGCTAGTCTGATGGGATTTTGGAAATGATTGGTAGTTTAATGATATTATTTGAGGGAAATGATATCGAATTAAACTAATTGTTTGTTTTATATGGTATTATTCCCATTAAAGTCAACAAACTCACTGAACCTGTTTTGTATGGATTAAAGGAGAAACTTGGACATTGTCCTAACTGGAGAGGAGTACAATTATGTACTCCAAGTCAATTGACCTGCTGAACCAAATGATGCTTCCACTCCTGAGGAAAGGAAGCTCATGGAAATGGATCAAGGCTCTGAGATGACGCGGAGCTACATTATGGCTTTCATGTCGAATGTACTGCAACATCGGGATCAAGCCATGACCATTACCTATGATATGATGCTTAAACTTCAAGAAGTTTTTTGGTTATCAGGACAGGACAGCCGGGCAAAATGCAATGAGGCAACTCACGACGGCCATCGCATCCGAAGGAACACCCGTGAGGGATCACGTTCTTAGGATGATGTGCTATCTGAATGAGATAGAGATTCTAGGATCAGTTATCGATGGGGTAACCCAAGTCGATATTGTGCTCCAGTCTCTGCCGAGAAGTTTTGAGCAGTTCCGCCTGAACTATAACATGAATAAGGGGTCTTACTCATTGGCGGAACTCCTGATTGAACTTCAAGCGGCTGAGGGAATCTCTAAGGGCTCTTAAGCACTTGTGGTTGAGAAATTGGCTCTTCATAGGCCTCCGGGCGGCAAAAGGAAGAAGAAGCAAATACGGAAACCCAGTGGGCCTAATATATCTTGACCACGGAATGGGACAAGCAAGCCCAAGGGGCAAGTGCTTCCGTTGTAAGCATTCTGGATACTGGGAGTTTTAATTGTCCTCTCAAGCAACAAGAAGTTGACTCTTCCTTAGTCACCGAAATATGTTTAGTGGTAGTATCTGCCAGTACCTGGTGTGTGGATACGGGAACCACTAATCATGTCTGCACTTAATGCGGGGGTTCTAGGAAACCCGGAGACTTAGAAAGGAAGAAGTTATAACCTACATGGGCAATACTGTTAAGGTAACAGTCGTTGCAGTGGGAGATGTTAAATGTTTTAACGGAAGGATTTTAGTTCTAACAAATTGTCTTTATGTGCCGGCATTTAGAAAGAAATTTCATTTCGGATTTCTAAATTGGCTTAGAATGGATATTCCGTTTCTTTGGATGGTTTCATACCTATCAGAGTAGGAAACGGTGATATTATCTATTCTGGTACATTGATAGACAATTTAATACTAAATCCGTGTTCTTCCACGATGCAACACACCGAGCTAATAACACATTGTCAAAACCCAATAAGAGTAAAGATCCTTCTAGGATGAATCAAATGTACTTATGGAATCTTAGGATAGATCATTTTAACTTGAGTACGATTCAAAGGTGAAAGCTGATGGACTACTCAGCTAGGTTGAAGGAAAGGACCTTCCAACCTTCGAATCATACTTGGAAGTTTTAAATGACCAAGCAACCCTTTACGGTTAAAGGGAAAAGATCCAAGAAAGTACTAGAGTTGATTCGCTCTGATATATGCAGACCTCTTTGAGGAGTAAGGCATACTTATCAGAAAATGGGATTAACTCCCGACAGACTACACCATTTATGCCTCGGCAAAATAATGTGTTGTAAAGAAGGAATAGGACTCTTATAGATATGGGAAAGTAGACAATGAGTTATTCGGAGTTACCTAATTCGTTTTAGGGATATGGCTTGGAAACAGCGGCGTTTATCCTGAACTTGATTCCTTTGGAAACTTGTACAGATATTCGGCTGTTTATAGGATACCCTAAGAAAACGGATTGAGATATGTAATATAGTCCAAAGGACCAGATGTTCGTTGATTGCATCAATGTTCGGTTCTTAGACATGGACTATATATATGCAATATCACGAGCCCAAGTGTAGGGTAATACTTAATGTGCTTAGAGGGACTGATCAAAACTTAGAACCAGCCTAACTTAGTAGTTCACTACTGTAATCTTTATCCACTAAAGACACACCGGAGCGTCGTCGTAGTGGGAGGGTTGTTAGACAACCCGACAGGTTCATGTCTATAGGAGAGTCTTCGGACTTGTTGCCTGGAGAACATGAAGCCGACCCTAGATCTATGGCGAGACGCTGAAAGATCAAGATGCTCAGTCTTGGTAAAAGACGATGAAATATGAGATTGAATCTTTGGATTCATATCATGTCTGGGATCTTGTAGCACCGCCCAAAGGAGTAAAACCTTAAGGCTAGGCTTGTTACGAGAGTGTGCACTCAGAAAGAAAGGGATCTATTATGAGTAAACTTCTTCGCCGGTAGCTATGCTAAAGTCGATCCGGGTTCTTTTTTCTTCACATGGAAGATGGAAGTCAAGACAGATTTCCTAAATCGAAGTCTTGACGGGACCATCTGTGTGGGACAGCCAGAGGGATTCATCGAAAAGAGCCAAGAGCATTCGGTAAGCAAGCTTAATCAATCTTAGGATTGAAGGAAGCTTTAAGATCTTGGACACATGCGGACCTATGAGAAATTCCATTTCATGGATTCATTCAAGGCATGTTTAGGTCCTGTGTGTAATAAAGATGTGACAGAAAAGATGTGGTGTTTTCTCATTATTTATGTAGACGACATCCCTCTAAATTGGCAACAATATGAAGGATGTTATCGGACATAAAGGGATGGTTGTCCGAGTAATTCAATGTAAGAAACTTAGGAGAAGTCGGGAATGTTCTTGGGATCAAAGTTATAAATGATCGCCAGAAAAGGACATAGAACTTATCTCGAGCCTCATACATAAATACAATTCTTACTAGTTGCAGCATACAAAATTCCAAGAAAGGTCTTCACCTTTTAGATGTGGAATTCATCTATCTAAAGTTTTGTGTCCGACACAATAAAAGAGATAGATGAAGATTAAGCAGTTCCCTGCACCTTAATGGTGGGAAGTTTAATGTATGTAATGCTATGCACGAGACTGATATCTGCTATGCCGTGGGCATGGTGGTGAGATATCATAGTAATCCTGGAAAGGATCACTCGACTGATGTAAAGAACATGTTTAGGCTCCTGTAGAGGACCAGGAATTATGTTCTGAGTTACAAAGCAGTCAAGTTGTTTCTTTAGGATTACATAGAATTGGATTACCAAATCAAACAGGGATCGTCGAAAGTCGAAGTCAGGCTATGTGTTCTCACTGTGAAGTGGAGCAGTCACATGGAAGAATATAAAGCAGCGATGCATTACGGACTCTACCATGGAAACTGAAAGGATAACGGCCTGTGAGGCAGTTAAAAGGTCAGTGTGGCTCCAGAACTTCCTAAGGGACTTAGATGTGGTTTCTAGATCACCCAAAGCTATTTTGAATAGCGGTATTGGCAAACTTGAAATGCCACGAGTCCACAGTGGGAGATAACATGTAGAGCGCAAGTACCACCTGATTCGAGAGATCGTCTAGTAAGACGATGCAGTTGTCACCTAGATAGCATCGAGAGGATTGCCTGGTAAAACCATTCACAGAAGCTCTTCCAGCGGAAGCGTTGGGTAGGCGTGATAAGGTTATGGGAATCTGATGTTTTGTAGAGGGCGACTAGACTTTTAGTATAAGTGGGAGATTGATGGAGTTGTATTCTAAATGTCTAGTTTAGTGCAAATACGGAACTCCTTATCTATACCTTAATTCGATATATGATTCAAGCATAATTGCATTTAATGCAATAGTCCTTGATGTATACGTTGTAGACAGTATGGCGTGAGGAGACACGTGGAAGATCATACTGTCGGTTACTCGTATACTATCGAACAGTAGCTCACGACTTAGATGGATAGGGACAATCCATCGGTACGTCGTAGTGTGACTGGTAGATAGTCGGTCTTGACTTGTTGGAAATCGATATCCCGGGCTATTAAAATTATGCGGAACCGATAGCCCGACCGAAATCCTTCATCGCCGGAGATTGGATTCCCGACTCATCCGCAGGAGTCCGACCTTTGGAGACTACGCGCCCGAAGACACGCAGCCCGCCCCCAGCCGATTTTCTCCCGCGAGTCGGATCCACGAACGCGAACCACCGTACGACGGAACCGGACCCGACGAGAGTTCCACCGCGGACAAGCCGCGGCAAAACCCTAGCCGAGCCCCCGACGCGAGGGGGCTCGCGATCGCGCACCTCGCGATCGCTGGGGCTGCCCAGCAGCCCCCGGTGGTGAGTCCGGCGACTCACCACCGCCGCCGGAGGAGGGCGGTCAGCCTCCAGCTGACCTGCCGCGGCCCAGCCGCGGCTTCCCCTCACGATCGACCTCACGGTTGATCGATCGCCCCGGCTTCCAGCCGGGGTCCTCCCGTGCGCGCACCTGACCGGCGAGGGTGGCCGGGATCCGGCGTGGCACCAGCCCACGCCATCCCGGCGGTCGATCAAGGATCGACCGTGTGCCCCGGCGTCCAGCCGGGGCTTCCCCCTTCCGTCGCGTGCCTGCCGCGATCGAACCCTAGGGTTCGATCGCCCCCTCGGCTCCAAGCCGAGGTCTTACTCGATCTTCGCCGGGGATCTCGAATCCCCATCCCCGAAGTTCGTGCGTTTACCCGGATCGTGTGTTCAAGTACATACTACGATTAATCACACAAAATCATAGAAGAGGGTTTATGATTTATTACCTTCGATTCGTTGTACGGAGAAACGAAATCAAACGCGTTGATGACCTTGCGATCTTCCCACGTATTCCTTGCACCTTGTCCGAACGTCGTGTGGGCGACGATCTATCGAACACCTTATGGATCTTCCTCACTCTCCAAGACTTTTAAGTTGGCGTAACTTAGGTTGTGAAAAGTGAAGACCATGTAGTGCTTTTATAGGCTACGTAGGGGATCATAAGGAGAATAAATATTGGGCTTCCAATATTGAAAATTAAATTGGGTCCAACCCAAATCCATTAATTCTTATCAATATTAATTTTATTTATTTTCCACTATATAAATAAAATTGCACTCCCAATATTATTCCATATTATATCAAATAATATTTCTCCATCTTAGTATTATTTATTCCGTGTATTTAAGATTTAAATATCCATGAATAAATTTATTTATTGCTCAATAAATAATATTCATATCTTATATCCGAGACTAGTACCGTTCAACCTTTATTATTATGCGGATTAAATCCACCTGCAGGGTTTACATAATAATTCCTTATGAACTCATCTCGGGGATATTATCAACCCTTACGGGATACACTGTCCCTTCAAGAATTCACGGCATGCCATATATAAAATATAGTGACCCAACTCAACCGGTAATTAACCCAATAATTAAATCGGTTAATTCCTTTGGAAAATCAAAGTCACTAATATTAAATATACACACCCGCAATTATTTTAGGGATTAAGAATAAAATACTCCGAGTCTCAAATCAATTATCGCCGAGCAATCCTAATTGATGAGTCTCAATCGATCCGCTCAATACACCAAGTGTACAAGTGTGATAAGATAATCAAGACAAATTATCTTCTCTCTCACACAACGACTATACCGATGGATTGGTCCGTGTCCATCTAGGTCGTGAGCAACTGTTCGATTAAATACGAGTAACCGTTAGTATGATCTTCTGTGCGGGCCAGACACACCATACTAACTACAACGTATAAAATCCAGGACTATATTTTGCATAATTAATTAATAATAATTAATTGCAAATAATTGTTTATTAATTAAATAGGTTAAATGTTATGATCGGGAGTTTACCGGTACTTAAATCTAGACATTAAGTACACAACCCCAACAATCTCCCACTTGTACTAAGGTCTAGTCATTTCCTCCAAACTCCCGACTCCCATACTCATCACGTGCTTAAGTTTATACTTCCCAGAAGTATTATGTGAATGAACAATCTAGGTTGCCGCTCCGAAGTTATCTTGGTGACTACTGCGTCGTCTCTCTGACGATGACTCGTATCAGGTGGTACTGGCTCTATGTGTTATCATCACCTTTTGAACTTATGACTTCTTCCAGTTCTCCATGCACCGCTATGTACATAGCCTTTGGTGAACCAAGAATCATATCCAAGTTCAGAGGTCATTCCGGAACCTAACCAAAAACTTCCGCTGCCTCTGAGGCTGCTATTCGGTTTATGATAGAGTCCGAGAAGCTTCACGCTTATCACTCTTTCTTCCTTAGGTTCCACCTCTTCTAAAAGTGAACACATAGCCTGATATCGACTTACACTGGTCCTCATTCGATTAGAAATCTAAGAGAATGTAATCCAAAGGAAATGCTTGTTTGCTCCGTAATCCAGAACATAGTTTCCAGTACTTCGAAAGTACTTCAAATGTTCATTACAGCAGACGAGTATTCCTTTCCAGGATTACCTTGATATCCTCCCACTATACTAGCCGCATAGCAGATATCAGGTTCTCGTTTTTAACATTGCATTTATAAAGCCCTTTACACTCAAAGTGTAAGAAACCGCTTTGTCTATATCTATCTCCTTTATGTGTGCAAGACACATACCTTAGATAGATGCATTCTGTTCTCGAAAGGCAATAACCTTTCTCAGAATCGTGCATGTTTAAAACAGACCATAATCGTATAAGATATCTTAAGACAAGTACAAATGTTCTTATCTAGAGATCGAAAGATTTCTAAGAACATGATCCAACTTACTCTTAATCTCATACTTTTATTTATTTAGACAACCTCCATTTTATGTCTGACAACGCTTTTACATTGTTGCCAATGACGAAGTGTTATCTACACAAAATTCCGAGAAACACCACTTTGTTTCCATTACGTCTCCAATACACCAATCTTGTCTATGCTTCTTGATGAATCCATAAAATGGACTATCTCATCAATTTGCAAGTTCCACAAGTTTTAGCTTTGTGATAATCCATAAATGGATTTACTAAGCTTGTACCTCTAAATGATCTTGCCTCTTTAACAATAATAAATTATTGCTATCCAAGTAGGCACATTTAGATTAGTACTGCCCCCTTATGCAGAACTAGGGATCGATTTCATGTCTACTAGATCCAGAGTTAAAACTCCTCCAGTCTTATGAACATCTCTGGTCGCTTAACAACCTCCCACTGCAATGGCGTTCCGGTGTATAACAGTAATAACATTAGGTGCAGTTAGTGGTATACTACTCGGTTAGGCTGGTTCTCAGCCTTCTCTTTCCTCATTATAAGGTACTTTGTCAGTTAGGGCATTGTAGTTCATCTAATAGTCTTCCTCCATGAACCGGGTGAGAACACCCATCTGGTTCGCAGTACTATCGAAGTTACAATTACTTGTTCTTCTAGGATATTCTACAACCACACTGAATGTGCCGTTGTATCCAGAAATATCCATAGAACATAGGTAGTTCCGAAATAACTTGTTCTTTTACCATTAGAGTTCCATTTCTTATTTCTGACACACCATGTCTACACATCAGTGTATGGTGTAGTCGTTTGAGATTTAATCTCAATCTCTGATTTATGCTATGTGTTATTTAGATAGGTGACAGCCTCCGCGAACGAGTCGCAGGCTTCTAATGGATATACTTCAAAGGTTCCCCATAATGGCTTTGTGTTGAAAACACTCCGCTTTTATGGCACATCAAGTATTCTAATCCATCTTCGAGTATTCTTTAAAGAACGACTCGTACTTCTCTAATTACACATATGTCTGCATATATCATCTTTGATCATTCTTAATACTTGTCCGAATTCCATCCTTTATCCAGAAAGGTTGACTTAGTTGTATCATCTTTCAAGATCGATTCTTAGGTCGGGAGGTCCATTCCTCCAACTATAATTGATTGAATCAATTTCGACCTTTTGAATCCCTTTTGAATAGATACTACCAAGTTAAAGAATTCACAAGTATAATGATTGATAAAGAAATACATCTAATAAGTAAAACAAGTTTATATATAACGGTTTGTTGCATCGTGGTAGACTGAGGATTCATCATTCATATATTGCTATCTAATGTACCAGAATAGATATCGCCATAATTTCTTATCTAAACCATCAAATGATTAAAGAAATAAAATATCCATTAATAATAGAAATCCAGAACAAAAGTTCTTTCTAAAAGGTACAAAGCAATAAACTTGAAATGAAATCATATAACTATCAAAAAGATAAACGTCTTCCACTGCAACCGCTGCTTCCTCAACAGCTCTGCCCATGAGGACTCGAACTCTTCTTATCTAAGTCGCCGGGTTTTCTGGAACCCCTGCATTTAGAATGCACATACCGTCAGTGGTTCCATATCTACACACCAGAATTCTTGGTAGATAATACCACCGACTATGTTTTACGACTAAAAAAATTCGTACCTTTGAGAGGACAAGATGTAGACCCCCAGTACTCAGACTGCTTCCCTTGGGGATTTTTGCCAGAAGGCTTCTTTATCCCACCCTTTGGTCCAAGTCCCTTAGGACCACCGGAACCCCTTGTCTTCTTCTCCTTTCCTTTGCCTTTAGGTCCGAAACCTTTGGCTTTGGCTATAAGAGCTTGCGATTGTTTCAACTCGTCCAAAAGATCCATCATCTCAAAAACATGATCAAGTGTTTCATCGAAGTAACAGATCTTTACGAGTATCCTCATCGCCTCTTTTCTAGCCTCCCCATCATGTCCAAACAGCAACTTGAGTTTGAGCATGACATCATGATTAATGGCTAGTGAACGAGCACTCTCCCATTTTTCAAAGTCAAAGATCTCATCCTCAGTTGAGTTAATGGTGAGTCCAGGAGGACAAGTTTCACTGAGTACGTCTTTGTACTCTTTTGCAGTCTGAGCAATGTCTAACTCTTCTTTCCATTCAACACAGTGTGGAACCAGTGCGTCAAATTCCTCAAGTATCATATCAAGTGGATTCATAGACATTTTCTAAACCTATAAGCACATTTAAACAAACAATTAATTTAATATCCGACGTTATCTCCCTGGAATAACATCATTAAATCACTAATCACATCTAAAATCCCATCAGGTAAGGCAAGCCACGTTCGTGTGGACGTTTACCCACCCAAATGATTTAGCAATTAGATTTGCTTTGGTCGTACATCATTATAGCGTTACTTCGTTGGGAGGAATACTACAAAGCGTACCTAAGTGTAAACCATTACTCAGTACATCATTAGATTTGCTTTGGACGTACATCATTATAGCGTTACTTCGTTGGGAGGAATACTACAAAGCGTACCTAAGTGTAAACCATTACTCAGTACTAAGGTGAATCGTTTAGAATTGTTATGTCACCGCAAGCCACGTTCGTGTGGACGTTTACGATAACTCGCAATCCCTCACAATTTCCTATAACTGTCTACATCAACTATTCTAAAATCCCATTCAGTATAGCAAGCCACGTTCGTGTGGACGTTTACCATACCAAAAAGATTTATATAATTGAAATCCAATTATTTGATCCATTTGATCTCGTAAATCAAGACGCGGAGAATCATAAGTGAAACTCGAAGTTTCTAACCAGTGATTCACCATGCGAACGACCCTATCTCTCATAAATGAGGGAGCCGAGCAGACAATCGATCCATCTATCAAAGAATGGCACGAAGGTCTCTAATTTGTGTCATCCACATGACCAAGTGGCTTTGGCTCCATTCCACTCCCCGGGGTGAGAATGAGTCGACTTGAAATCAGTTTCAGAAAGAAAAATTAGGCATTGTTTGATAAACTTGATAAATGTTTCTTGTAAAAGGAATTATAAGAATTCTCCTCCAATGACTCGTCTATACGAACTTCGAAAGTCCATAAGAGTCACCAAGAGAACAGTAATGGAGACCATGGGAATGTTTCCATCCCCTCTCCCACTTAGCTTTTTATAACAAAGGGATACGCTATCTAGTGCATAAAATAAACACATATAGCATGCATATAAGCAATAAAGCACATAGTATCACATAGTCAAAATAATGCTAGAAAAATTATTTTCCGACTATCATGGCTTTGTCGCATCTCCGTATGCATCTTCTAGTCTTTAGTCTTCGTTCTTGAACGCTCCATGTGACAAGAATATTAATATCCAATATTTAAATCTATTTATTTTCAATTAATCCAAAAGTTACTTAATTCGAAAATTAAGTCAATTGAATATATCAAAAATAAAATAAAATATTATTAATATTTTTATTTATTTATTTTCCTATCTAGTTCTATTAAATCTCTAGAATAATCTATCCAAATAAAACTTGGAATATTCTAGAAGACATCTATAATAGAACAAGGAAATAAATTAGGACTCACCACTTTCCAAATTTAATTTTATTCCTAATCCATGAATATTCCCATGAGTAGGAATAATCAAATAGGAAAAAAATAAATAAATTTAGTACTAAATTAATTAAATTTCTAATCTATGAATATTTCCATGAAGGAAATAAATCAATAGAAATAAAATTAATTTAAATTAATTCTTTTCCTAATGCATGAGAGTTTCCTAAAAGGAAAGTACTCAAATAGGAAACCCGAATTAATTTGGAAAGTTGGATTATGGTAGGAGTAGCACGGGTTGGGAGTCCCCGCACCACCCCCACCGTCGACCGCCGCCCGGGAGGAGCACCGCCGCCGCCCCCAGCCCACGCGCCACCACCACCGGTGGCCGGCGTGGCCGGGAGCTCCCACGGACAGCCCCTCGTCCGGCGATCGATCCATGGGGTCGATCATGGGGATGATCGGCCCCTTCGTCCATCGTCTACTTCGTCACACCTTCTTCGTCTTCCGGCGATCGTCTCAACATCGAACCAACGTAAATAAATTACAATAATTTAAATTACAATTCCGGTATCGATTCTATACATGAAATCGACCCTATACATTTTCCGGAAAAAAAAAAGTGCGTAATAATAAATCCTAAATTCGGTCAACCCCCGAATTTTTACTATTACAAACATTCATCCACACAAAACGAATCTCGACATGTCCGAGAGTTTAATAATCATGATAATTAATTAATAAACAAAATTAATTAATATCCAACCATGATAGCCGGAAATCCTGCAAGGTAGAACAATAATCGAGCATATACATGAACACGAAACCAAACGCTCTGATACCAATTGTTGGAAATCGATATCCCGGGCTATTAAAATTATGCGGAACCGATAGCCCGACCGAAATCCTTCATCGCCGGAGATTGGATTCCCGACTCATCCGCAGGAGTCCGACCTTTGGAGACTACGCGCCCGAAGACACGCAGCCCGCCCCCAGCCGATTTTCTCCCGCGAGTCGGATCCACGAACGCGAACCACCGTACGACGGAACCGGACCCGACGAGAGTTCCACCGCGGACAAGCCGCGGCAAAACCCTAGCCGAGCCCCCGACGCGAGGGGGCTCGCGATCGCGCACCTCGCGATCGCTGGGGCTGCCCAGCAGCCCCCGGTGGTGAGTCCGGCGACTCACCACCGCCGCCGGAGGAGGGCGGTCAGCCTCCAGCTGACCTGCCGCGGCCCAGCCGCGGCTTCCCCTCACGATCGACCTCACGGTCGATCGATCGCCCCGGCTTCCAGCCGGGGTCCTCCCGTGCGCGCACCTGACCGGCGAGGGTGGCCGGGATCCGGCGTGGCACCAGCCCACGCCATCCCGGCGGTCGATCAAGGATCGACCGTGTGCCCCGGCGTCCAGCCGGGGCTTCCCCCTTCCGTCGCGTGCCTGCCGCGATCGAACCCTAGGGTTCGATCGCCCCCTCGGCTCCAAGCCGAGGTCTTACTCGATCTTCGCCGGGGATCTCGAATCCCCATCCCCGAAGTTCGTGCGTTTACCCGGATCGTGTGTTCAAGTACATACTACGATTAATCACACAAAATCATAGAAGAGGGTTTATGATTTATTACCTTCGATTCGTTGTACGGAGAAACGAAATCAAACGCGTTGATGACCTTGCGATCTTCCCACGTATTCCTTGCACCTTGTCCGAACGTCGTGTGGGCGACGATCTATCGAACACCTTATGGATCTTCCTCACTCTCCAAGACTTTTAAGTTGGCGTAACTTAGGTTGTGAAAAGTGAAGACCATGTAGTGCTTTTATAGGCTACGTAGGGGATCATAAGGAGAATAAATATTGGGCTTCCAATATTGAAAATTAAATTGGGTCCAACCCAAATCCATTAATTCTTATCAATATTAATTTTATTTATTTTCCACTATATAAATAAAATTGCACTCCCAATATTATTCCATATTATATCAAATAATATTTCTCCATCTTAGTATTATTTATTCCGTGTATTTAAGATTTAAATATCCATGAATAAATTTATTTATTGCTCAATAAATAATATTCATATCTTATATCCGAGACTAGTACCGTTCAACCTTTATTATTATGCGGATTAAATCCACCTGCAGGGTTTACATAATAATTCCTTATGAACTCATCTCGGGGATATTATCAACCCTTACGGGATACACTGTCCCTTCAAGAATTCACGGCATGCCATATATAAAATATAGTGACCCAACTCAACCGGTAATTAACCCAATAATTAAATCGGTTAATTCCTTTGGAAAATCAAAGTCACTAATATTAAATATACACACCCGCAATTATTTTAGGGATTAAGAATAAAATACTCCGAGTCTCAAATCAATTATCGCCGAGCAATCCTAATTGATGAGTCTCAATCGATCCGCTCAATACACCAAGTGTACAAGTGTGATAAGATAATCAAGACAAATTATCTTCTCTCTCACACAACGACTATACCGATGGATTGGTCCGTGTCCATCTAGGTCGTGAGCAACTGTTCGATTAAATACGAGTAACCGTTAGTATGATCTTCTGTGCGGGCCAGACACACCATACTAACTACAACGTATAAAATCCAGGACTATATTTTGCATAATTAATTAATAATAATTAATTGCAAATAATTGTTTATTAATTAAATAGGTTAAATGTTATGATCGGGAGTTTACCGGTACTTAAATCTAGACATTAAGTACACAACCCCAACATGACTATCATGTTACACTCGTACACTTGGTGTATTGAGCAGGACCACGGGAGGGCGTTCGATTTATACTAATCGCAGTAATCGAACTAGACCTCAGAAATTACGGATATACGAATTCTTAATCCCTATATAATTATAGGTGCGTGTGTCCAATTCTCGGTTCTTTAATATGCCAATGAGTGAGACTAAATGATTGGTCGAGATTCTCGGTAAATTGGGGATCGTAATTGAACGCACGGCATGCTATAGATTATAGACAGGAAACCGTGTCCCGTTTATCGGGTTGATGACGTCCCCGAGATGAGCTCATAAAGTTTATCATGTAAACCCTGCAGGTGGATTCGTTCCACATGATAATAAGGATGAGTGGTACTAGTCTCGGATAATAAGAAGCGAATTAATTTAATTATTAGTAATTAAATAATTTCGTGGACGTTCGATATCTTAAACACGGGGAAAGTCGTATATGAAATTTTGGCGGAAATAATATTGTTGAAATAATATTAAATTTATTTCGGGAATTCAATTATAATTTTATAGTGGAATTAATTATAATTAAAATTGAATTTAATTAAAGGTTTTCTTTTAAGGACACCGGTTTAATTAAATTGCAATTTAGCCCGGGATTTATTTACCTAAGGGGTCCCTAGTGTAACTCTATAAATATCCCCCTTGCCTCTCCTAAACCTACAGAACGCCGCAACTATTATTTCAGCAGAGAAATTAAATTGCTTAGCGCAATTATATTTTTCTCTGTTTAAATAAAAGAGTTAACGCAGTTAATTTTTTCTGATGAAATTAATTGCTTAGCGCAATTATATTTCTGAGAAAGAAAAATTATTCTTGCGCTGGTTTTGAGAAGAAGAGCAGAAAAGGAGAATCCAGCAGATCGTTGCCCACACAACGGCTGGAATCGGGAAGAGGCATACGCTAGAAACGTCTAAGGTCTCAACAATTCGGCTCCTCCGAATCACGCGACAAAGGTATGAGATCGAACCCAATTCCGCGTTTTTCGATCTCTAATTTCGTTAAAAATACATCGGACGTACGATCGGGTTTCGGGTATCGTGGATCGCATTCCTCGACTACTGGGGGTTCTAGGACCTTCGGATCGGTAGTCGGATGAGGAAAAACGACCCGGAAACGAGCCCGGAACAGCAACGTCGCGTTGCTGTTCGCGGATAAACGGAGGTCGCCGGAGGGCAAACGGCGGTCGCCGTTTCCCTGTTTTTCAGGCAGCCCGCTCTGGTTCGCGCAGTTGTCCTTCGGGGCAATGGCTGGGCGTGAATCGGGATACGAGTTGGCACGTGAACGGAGTAACGGACGAGGAGGTCGACTAGGGATCGTTCGGATGTTCGAGTGATCGAACGAACGCATCCCGGGTAGTCGATTTCCAACAATCTCTACGGTGCTGGAATGGGGGGGTATATAAGAAAGGGAACCAAGCAGATATTTCTTTGTTTAGGACGGATTATAGATCGGAAAATGTATGCCGGAAATCTGGAAATAACACATGGTGTTCTTGAGCTTAAAGCCCTTTTATTTCCTTTACTTTAAGTATTTGGAAATATAGAAAAAATGTGAAGTCCCTTCTCCCCTCTCTCTTCCCTCTCTTTTATACTAGTTGTATGCATGAGCATGCAAGCTCTCATTATGCCACCTATTAGCCTCCTATCACATCTAAACCCACTAATGAAGACTTTTAAGCCATTGCATTAAATATCCACTAATCTTGTCTTCCACTTGCTTCATGTCACCAGAGGCGCACCGCCTCTCGCCTGGAGCCTTATCCGGCTGATCCTCTGTTCTGGTACGGGGCCATCTTCCTGGGGCTACTGTTGAGCTCGCCTGGTACTGACTTCATTCATGACTTCAATTCTGACTTTTGCCCGCCGTTTGACCATCTCCTTGATGACGTGGCTCCGGTCGTCTGGACACGTGTCGATGTTGAATTTTTATGGTGTAACATTGGCCCCCAGGAAAATTGATGGATTATAACATCTTTTTTCCTGAAGTTTGGTCTTGGATCTCCTGGTAATCGACTCTTGATACTCTTTGGAGTCGGTATTTGGCTTGTGGATCTTGTCAGCAGTGGATTTTGACGTGGGATCTTCTTGGGATGTCTTTGATTTTAGCTGGCTCTAGTGTGGTCTTGAAAGATAATTCTGAGAGGGATGGAGAGGAGATTGCGATTCTTATCGTTCTGGACTTTTGTACCTGCATTGATCAAAAATTTCTTTCGGGATCTTTCCCGATTAGTATTTTTGTAATGGACACATATAGTCCTTGGATAAGACAATTAAGTATTTTTCTCACGGGGTTGTGTCTTAAGACTCCCCTGTAACAATATTTCTCATGGTACTGAGACCAGGTAATTTCTTTCCCTGTATAGACGGGAAGACTTGTTGCATGCCGATTTAATTTCGGTCTTTAATTGATTAAAATAAATCAAGAAATCAAAAGATAATATGAAAAGATTTGAAAAGATTCGAAATTCAGAAATCACCTTTTTGCAGGCTTTTCTGGACACGTGGCCTGACGGTTATAGGCTGAATTAATTAGGGTTTTGAGTTAGTGGGGCGATAATTGAGTGCTTTCCTCGGTAACCGCCCCTTTTCTCTCCCCATACGCAACTGCTGCGTCTTATCGGCTTCGTTCACCATTATTTTGGATTTCAAAACAATGAAATCACTTTTTCACAATTCAGAATTCATAATTTCGGGTAAGAAAATTCTCTCTCGATTTCCTTATTTTCCCTTTACGAATTTCTTGTTTTTGTTTTTGTTTTTATTTTTCGTCGATCCGCAACTCAAATCATGCCGCGACTGAGACGAGGTCCTCGAGGGAGGCATCAACCACCCGAAGCTCCTCATGTCGTCTTCGGCAGAGAGTACAAATCGTTCATGGAGGGCGTCGTGCCTGACCTTCCGTCGCCGGAGGCGCCAGATCCGGTCACCGAAGGGCCCTACCAACCGGTCACAAGAAAATAGATTCCGGTGAGTCCCGATCCGGATCACCGAGACTGGGGCGCTCACGGCCGGAAAAGTACAGTAGACCCTTCAACACTACTAGAAAAGCGAAAGAAGTGGAGGATTCCAAATAATGTTCATTTATATGCGCCGTTACTTGGGGAATCGGCGTGTTGTCCGCCGGCAGGGATGGTGGCAGTCGGAGAGGACGCACTGAACGTGGGGCTGCGGTTTCCGCTGCACCCCTCCATTTCTGGACTCCTCAACCTCTGGGGATTAGCCCCCCACCAACTGCATCCAAATGGATGGGGCCAACTATACGGGGTACTCACCGTGTTGCGCCAGGTGGGGCTTTCTCGACCCATTACCGGTGAGGAGTTCCATCAATTCTTCAGCCCCGTCGTCTCCAACTCCTCTTCCCGCGGGGATTACACGGTTCGCCTCAGGCCGAACAAAGTGAAGATCAAGGAACCCAAACTCAAGGACATTCGCTGGTGGGATCGATGGTTGTTTGTTTCTGGCCACTGGAAAACTCAGACCCGAGATGGGGAGATTGACATTCCTGTCACATACTCCGAAAAACCTGACTGTAAGCCTCGCAAACTCGTCATCGTACAATTTTGACTGATCTAAACTTTTTTCAATGATGCAGGTGGTCGATTGCCGAAAACAATAAATCTCCCGTGGGATTTAGAGACGGCGAATCTCCTAGCACTGTGTATACCATCAGAAAAAAGAGATTGCAATTTGTACAACGACGACGTTCGGGACGAAGCCGGTTTATACTACCCACCGTACATCGAAGGTCGAGGATATCCAGGTACCGCTTTCTAAAAGTGTTTTAAGTTTTCCCTGTGAGATTCTTTCAAATCCCATGGTATTCTGCTTAAAAACCGAGTTTTGGTTTCCCTGGGAATTTCCCAACTCCCTGGTACTTAGTCATTTTTTTTTTAAATGGTCTTCCCTGGGATATCTAAAAAGACTTCCCGGTACTCCATTGTGTTTTGTTTTTTAAATGGTCTTCCCTGGGATATCTAAAAAGACTTCCCGGTACTCCATTGTGTTTTAAACTAATACTGCCCTGGGATATCTTTTCAGACCACCCGGTGTAATAGTTTAAGTGTTTCCTGTGCAGAGTATTTCAACACTATCTTCACTGAAAAACCCGACGGCATGGCTGACAACAGAGATATATTCGGCTCTCTTGGCATCGTGGACGCTGCAGTTTTCACCAAAGGGCGAAAAGCCAAGTCTGGCACATCGGCTGGTAGAGGGAGGAGCTCAGTGAAGACCCGGGGTGGTTCGTCAAACACTCCCGCAGGCCGAACCCGATCCCACACTCTATCCAACCCGGGAACGGAGTCCGATCCACTCGGGTTCTTACCAGGAAACTCCCCTCACCTCTGACACTGTGATGTCTGAAGCTGCCCCGAGCGCTGGATTGCCACCTTCTGGAGCCACATCACTGCTTAAGGTTAAACAAGAAGAAGGGAAAAAGCGCAAAGGGGCCCTGGGGGCAATAATCGATGTGACAGACTCTCCACCACGTTCCTCCAATACCAGCGAAAACGCTATGTATGGGTTACATGCCGAGCTGTTCTCCAAGTAAGTATATTACTTGTTAAGTTTATACTCTAGAAATAAATATAATTTATTTCGAGTCTTCTGCTCTACATTCATCTTCTTTCTCTGTAACCTACTCCAGACTGTCCCTGCAAGATCCTCCAATTCCTCCAGTGCTCGTGTCATTCTACTCCGGGCTCGGTCCCATCCCTCCGGTAGCTACTCAGAACAGCCCTGTGGGCGAGGCAATTAATGCAGTTGACCGGTGCTGGACTACCGAGTTCAATGACTTGATGGCCCACGACAACCATGCGCTTTCCCTGGCGCTTAAGCTAACCAGTCAAGCTACTGAGGCCATCGCCGGTGCTCATACTCGTACAGAGAAAATGCTCGAGGCAATCATAGCTCACGAATCCAATGCAAAAAAGCTCGAGCAACACATCAAGGATCTCAATGAGGCATATAAATCTGCAGCCGGGGATCGTGACACTTGCCGGAAAGTGATTGACACTGAGCGGACTGAAAAGGCGAAAATAAAATCTGAGTTGGAGGAGGCCCTGAAGACGGTCAAGGAGAGTGAGAAGATGATGGAGCAGGCCCTGGACGAGACGTCCCGGGAAATCAAAGAGCTGAAAGCCAAGCTGGCCCAGACTGAAGAAGATCTGAAGGAGACTACAGATAACTTCGATAATGCTTGCGAGATGCTTGAGTCTCCAGCGCATAACCCTCGAATCTTATCTAACCTCCTTTATGTGACTGCTTATGTTGGAATGGTCAGGTCAGCGGCTCAGGAGCAGAATGAAGTTGTCAAAGAATTTGCCCTCAAAACGCTCAAAAACTACATGAAGGCGGACACACTCGATGACCGGGTGCCGCAGCCATTCAAGGATCTTGAGGTCGAGTTCGGCATAGACATGAAGTGGTGGCCCACTTATGACAAGCTCTGCATGCCTGGTGAACTGCCCACTGCTACAACACAAGGAGAAAACAAAGAAGATGAATAGATGAAGGATGGGGAGGCACAGGATCTGGTTGGTGACGGGCCCAGGGGCATGCCAAAAGATTCTACCGTGACTCCTCCCCGTGATGGTAATTCCACCTCTTGAGTGTCAAAACTCAAGAGTCTGCAAAATTTGAAGTCTTCCCTAGGTGTGAAAAACCCAGGGGTATTAACCATTTTCATAAGTATTATCTTTTAGGCCTTCGGCCCCAGACAATTTCTTATTACTCTATGGTTTGTAATAGCTTAAAACTTTTAAGTTTTCGCTAGTTTTTGTTAGGATCCTCCCTTGGGGACCTCTGAACAATTTGGATGCGTTTGCACCTCTTTTTATTTGCAAGTTTTTGTTAGGATCCTCTTATTGGGATCTCTGAACAATTTGGATGCGTTTGCACCTCTTTATTATCCGGCATGGCTCTTTTCACAAAGTGCCAGCCTTTCAAAGTCCGAATAATGTGGCTCTACCCTTTGTTCTAGGTACTTTGAGCTCTTAACTTCGTAGGGCGATTCAAAGGTAAATGTACTTTTCCATTCGGTGCTCGCTTTCGACCCTGGTCCCATTTGCTTACCCCGATCGCATACCTACGAAGTTCAATCTGGTCCCAGTGGACTTTATCTAAGCCTCTTGGGTTTGCCAGATAATCTCTTATTCTCTTCCCGAGGGATTCAGAGTCTTCTGAATTCTAATCCCCGAGAAGAGAATTCGTCGGCCCTCAAGTCTTATAGACTTTCACAGGGATGCCGGAAATTTATTTCCTGGTACAGGAATCATCCCTTGTTCAGGGGTTGCCTGGGTGAAACTTAAAGTTCTTCCCGGCCAAGATATATTTATCACCTGGGTACAGCTCTAAGCCTCTTCCCGGGAAAATATAATATTCGTATTTGCCCCTTATAGAGGTCTTGCCTTAGTGAAGCTTTCAACTTCTTGTAGGCTTGTTTTTATTTCTCACGCGGGTTTGACTTCAAGCCTTTTCCCAGAGTGATTATATTAAAAAAAAAATAATGAAGGTAAGAAGAAATTGAAAGTGGTACATTACCTCAAATTCGGACTTCAAAACCTTCTTTATTGATAGGGATTGCCAAAAAGCATTACATTGTATTTTCGCCAAAAGGCTTTACAACGTTTTTGCACCCAGGCTAATGATAGAATTTCTTCAAGTGTAACGCATTCCAGCGATACTGATCTTTTGTGCCGTCGAGTAGCTCTAGTTCGTACACTCCGTTCTGGAGGCTGCTGGAAATCGTTGTCCCGGGGTATCAAAAAATGCGGAACCGATAACCCCAAACAAAATCCCGTCGCCGGAGATCGCACGAATACCAACTCATCCGCAGGAGTCCGACCTTTGGAGACTACGCGCCCGAAGACACGCAGCCCGCCCCCAGTCGAAGTCTCCCGCGAGTCGGAAATCACGAACGCGAACCACACGCGAAGAACCGGGCTCGACGAGAGCATCGCCGCGGGATGAACCCGCGGCTAAACCCTAGCCGAACCCCGACGTGGGGTTCGCGATCGCTTGATCGCGTGGGGCTGCCCAGCAGCCCCCGGCGGTGAGTCCGGCGACTCACCGCCACCACCGACCGGGGAAGGAGCGCCCAGCCGCGGCGCGAATCCATGGCAGCCCCCAGCGATCGACCTAGGGTCGATCGCTCGCCCCGGCGTCCAGCCGGGGCTCCCCTCGCGCGGTCGCTACCGGCGGTCGAAGCCCTAGGCTCGACCGCCCACCCCCTCGGCTCCCAGCCGAGGGTTGCTCTCGATCCTGGCGGGGATCCCTAGACCGCCGGCGGTCCGGTGGTCTTCGACCACCACCGCTCGGTCTATCCCCGTCCCCAGTTTCGTTGTTTTTCCCGGAACTTGTGTTCATGTACGTATCACAATTTAATTCACATAAAATCACACGAAGGAGTTTATGATTGTACCTTTTGATTCGTTGTGCGGAGAAACGAAATCAAGTTGAAGACCTTTGAATCTTCCCACGTATTCCTTGCACTTCGTTCGAACGTCGGGTGGGCGACGATCTATCGAACTCCTATGGATCTCCTTCAACTCTCTAGAATATCAAGTATGATAATCTTGTCTTATGTTTTATGAAGGCCATGTAGTGCTTTTATAGGCTACGTAGGGGATCTAAAGGAGGTGGAATATTGGGCTTCCAATATTGAAGATTAAATTGAGCCCACTGCCCAAGTCCATTATTCCTTATCAATATTAATTAATTTATTTTCCACTATATAAATTAATTGCACTCCCAATATTAAACCATATTATATCAAATAATATTTCTCCGGTAGTATTATTTATTCCGTGTATTTAAGATTTAAATATCCATGAATAAAATTAATTTATTGCTAATTAATTTATTCATCTCTTTAATCCGAGACTAGTACCATTCAACCTTAATTATTGTGCGGAACGAATCCACTCATGAGGTTTACACAATAATTCCTTATGAACTCATCTCGGGGATATTATCAACCCTTACAGGATACACTGTCCGGTCAATTATTCACGGCATGTCATATATGAAATATAGTGACCCAACTTAACCGGAAATTAACCCAATAATTAAATCGGTTAATTCCTTTGGTAAATCAAAGTTACTTATATTAAATATACACACCCGCAATAATATCAGGGATTAAGAATAAAATACACTGAAACTCGAATCGATTATCGCCGGCAATCCTAATCGATGAATCTCAACGATTCGCTCAATACACCAAGTGTACAAGTGTGATAAAATAATTAAGATAAATTATTTTCTCTCTCACACAACGACTATACCGATGGATTGGTCCGTGTCCATCTAGGTCGTGAGCAACTGTTTGATTAAATACGAGTAACCGATAGTATGATCTTCTGTGCGCCCGTGCTTGCACCATACTAACTACAACGTATAAAATCCAGGACTATAATTTGCATATATTTAATTAATAATAATTAAACGCAAAGCAATTGTTTGTTAATTTAATAGATTAAATGCTATGATTGGGAGTTTACCGTTACTTAAATCTAGACGTTAAGTACACAACTCCAACAATCTCCCACTTGTACTAAGGTCTAGTCATTTCCTCCAAACTCCCGGTTCCCGTACTCATCACGTGCTTAAGGTGTACTTCCGAGAAGTACTATGTGAATGAGCACTCTAGGTTGCCGCTCTGAAGTTATCTTGGTGACTACTACGTCGTCTCCCTTGATGATGACTCGTATCAGGTGGTACTTGCACTATGTGTTATCATCACTTTTAGACTTATGACTTCTTGCGGTTTACCATGCACCGCTATAAAATAGCCTTCGGTAAACTTAAGAGTCATATCCAAGTCTTAGAGGTTATCCCGGAACCTAACCAAAACTTCCGCTGCCTCTGAGGCTGCTGTTCGGTTATGAGAGAGCCTGAGAAGCATCCTGCTTATCACTCTTACATATTAAAGGTTCCACCTTTTCCAAAAAGTGAACACATAGCCTGATATCGACTTACACTGGTCCTTCTCTGATTTGAGATCTGAGAAACGGTAATCTAAGAAGATTTCGTCTTGCTTAGTAATCCAGTACATCCAAGTACTCTTACAGCATTCGAATATCTCTTATCCAGATTACTTTGATATCCTCCCACTATGCTAACCGCATAGTTGATATCAGGTTCTTGTTTTCTAACATTGCATTTAAGCTTTCCACACGAGGTGTAGGAAACTGCTTAGTATCATCTGTCTCCTTAATGTGTTCAAGACACATAACCTTAGATAGATATACATATTCTGTCTCTGAAGGGCAACGACCTTTCTCAGAATTATGCATGTTAAAACAAACCATAATCATATAAGATATCCAGGAGAAGTACAATGTTCTTATCCCTAGATCATAAGATCTCAAGAACATGCTCTAACTTCTAATTAATCTTATATCCCGACTCATTTATTTAGACAACCATTATTCTATGTCTGACAACATCTTTACATTGTTGCCAATGATAAAATGTTATCTACATAAAATTCCGAGAAACACCACCTTGTTTCCATTACGTCTCCAATACACCTATCGTCTCTGCCTTTTGATGAATCCATTGAATGGATTATCTCATCAATTCGCAAGTTCCACGAATCATAGCTTTGTAACCATCCATAAATGGATTTACCAAGCTTGTACTCTAAATGATCTAGCCTCTTAACAATAATCCTTATTGTTTTTCCAAGCAGGCTCATTTAGATCCAGTACTGCCCTTATGTAGAGCTAGGGATCGATTTCATGTTTACTAGATCCAGAGTCTGAACTCCTCCAGTCTTATGAATATCTCCGGTTGTTCAACAACCTCCCACTGCAATGGCATTCCGGTGTATAATAGTAATAACAATAGGTGCAGTGTGTGGTGTACTTCTACTCGGCTTGGCTGGTTCCCAGTCTTTTGTCCTTGTTCTCATTTCAAGGTATTAATTCAGTTCAGGCTTTGTGGTTCATCTAATAGTCTTTCTCTATGAACCGAACGATAGACGTCCCTCTGGTTCACAGTACTATAGAATACACAATACTTCGTTCATCTGGGATATCCTACAATCATGCTTGTATCCAGGAATATCCATAGAACATAGGTAGTTCCGAACAACTTGTTCTCTTTAACTTTTAGATTTCCATTTCTTATTTTCAACGCACCATCTCTACACGTAAGTGTATGGCGCGGCCCTTTGGGATTGAATCCCAATCTTTGATCATGCTATGTGTTATTTAGATAGGCAATAGCCTCCGCGACCAAGTCGCAGACTTCTAATGGATATACTTTAATGGTTCCCCATAATAGCTTTGCGTCCATTGACTAGTCAAAACACTTTGCTTTTATGGCACATTTAAGTACTCTAATCCATCATTGAGTATTCTTGAAAGAACTACTCGTGCCTTTCTAATTCACACATGTGTCTGCATATCTAATCATTTCCAATACTAGTCCGAATTCTATCCTTTATGAAGAAAGGTTTGCTTAGATGTATTATCCTCCAAATTCAATTCTTAGGTCGGAAGGTCCATTCCTTCAACTATAATTGATCAAATCAATTTCGACCTTTTGAATCTTATTTGAAAATACTACTAAGTACAAGAATTCACAAGTATAATGATTCATTAAAGAAATATGTCTAATCAAGTAAAACAAGTTATAGAGCGGTTCGTTGCGTCATGGTAGACTTAGGATCTATCATTCATATATTGCTATCTAATGTACCAGAATAGATAATGCCATCATTTCTTATCAAAATCATCCAATGATTAAAGAAATAAAATATCCATTCATAAAATAGAAATCCAGAACAAAACGTTCTTTCTAAAATAAAGGGTACATTAAGCAATAAACTTGAAATGAAATCCTATTTAACTACTAAAGCAGATAAATGTCTTCCACCGCAACAGCTGCCTCCTCTACAGTTTTTGCCCGTGTAGACTCGAACTCTCCTTCTCTAAGTCGCCGGGTTTTCTGGAACCCCTGCATTCAAAATGCACATACCGTCAGTGGTTCCATATCTACACACCAGAATTCTGGTAGATAATACCGCTGACTATGTTTTTACGACTAAAGAAAAATTCGTACCTTTGAGAGGACATTCAGACTTCCAGTGTCCAGACTTGTTACATCGGAAGCACTTGCCCCTTGGCTTTGCAGCCCCCACTCGTGGTACAGTCTTCTTGACACCACTGGGTTTCCAGGCTTGCTTCCTCCTCTTGCCCCTACCTCCACCAGGCTTAAAGCCTTTGGACTTGGTAGCTACAAGCGCTTGAGACTTGCCCTTCTTGTAGATCCCCTCTGCCGCCTTTAGTTCAGTCAGGAGTTGCGCAAGAGTATAAGATAGTTTACCCATATTATAGCTCATACGAAACTGCTCAAACTTAGGGGTCAGAGACTGGAGTATGATGTCGACTTGCGTCTCACCATCAATCATAGCTCCTAGGACCTCCAATTCATTCAACAGACTCATCATCTTGAGAACGTGCTCCTCAACGGGCGTTCCTTCAGACTGAGTAGTCGACATGAGGACTCTCATTGCTTCTTGCCTACCCGCACGGTCATGATGCCCAAACATCTCCTTGAGGTTAAATAACATATCCTCGGCAGTGTTCATCGGCTCATGTTGGGTTTGGAGTACATTTGACATGGAAGCCAAAATATAGCACCTAGCCATTTCATCAGCCTTTTTCCACTTCCGATATGCTTCTTTTTCCTCATCAGTTGAGGCGGCCGTGGGTTCAGCAGGGCATTGCTCATAGAGTACAAACTTGTACTCTTCAGCAGTCAGGACAATGTCTAAATTTCTCTTCCAATCAATATAATTGGGACCAGTGAGTTTATGTTCCTTGAGTATCACAGAAAGTGGGTTCATAGCTATTCTCTAAACCTATAAGCACATTTAAACAAACAATTAATTTAATATCCGATATTATCTCCCCATAATAATATCATTAAATCACTAATTACATCTAAAATCCCATCAGATAAGGCAAGCCACGATAGTGTGGACGTTTACCCATCCAAATGATTTAGCAATTAGATTTGCTTTGGTCGTACATCACTATAGCGTTACTTCGATGGGAAGAATACTATAGAGCGTACCTAAGTGTAAACCATTACTCAGTACCTAAGAGGATTGTTTGGGACTCGCATATCACCGCAAGCCACGATAGTGTGGACGTTTACGTTAACACTGTTGGAGTTGTGTACTTAATGTCTAGATTTAAGTACCGGTAAACTCCCTATCATAGCATTTAACCTATTTAATTAATAAACAATTATTTGCATTTAATTAATTATGCAAAATATAGTCCTGGATTTTATACGTTGTAGTTAGTATGGTGGGGCATGGGCACACAGAAGATCATACTATCGGTTACTCGTATTTAATCGAACAGTTGCTCACGACCTAGATGGACACGGACCAATCCATCGGTATAGTCGTTGTGTGAGAGAGAAAATAATTTATCTTAATTATTTTATCACACTTGTACACTTGGTGTATTGAGCGGATCGATTGAGACTCATCAATTAGGATTGCTCGGCGATAATTGATTTGAGACTCGGAGTATTTTATTCTTAATCCCTGAAACAATTGCGGGTGTGTATATTTAATATAAGTGACTTTGATTTACCAAAGGAATTAACCGATTTAATTATTGGGTTAATTACCGGTTAAGTTGGGTCACTATATTTTATATATGGCATGCCGTGAATTCTTGAAGGGGCAGTGTATCCCGGAAGGGTTGATAATATCCCCGAGATGAGTTCATAAGGAATTATTATGTAAACCCTGCAGGTGGATTTAATCCGCATAATAATTAAAGTTGAACGGTACTAGTCTCGGATATAAGAAATGAATAATATTTATTGAGCAATAAATAAATTTATTCATGGATATTTAAATCTTAAATACACGGAATAAATAATACTAAGATGGAGAAATATTATTTGATATAATATGGAATAATATTGGGAGTGCAATTTTATTTATATAGTGGAAAATAAATAAAATTAATATTGATAAGAATTAATAGATTTGGGTTGGACCCAATTTAATTTTCAATATTGAAGCCCAATATTTATTCTCCTTATGATCCCCTACGTAGCCTATATAAGCACTACATGGTCTTCACTTTAGAGAGAGAATTAATTGACCTACGCCAATCATAAAATCTTGAGAGTGGAGAGGATCCATAGTGTTCGATAGATCGTCGCCCACACGACGTTCGGACAAGGTGCAAGGAATACGTGGGAAGATCGCAAGGTCATCAACGCGTTAATTCGTTTCTCCGTACAACGAATCTAAGGTAAAATCATAAACCCTCTTTTATGATTTTGTGTGAATTAATTGTAGTATATACATGAACACACGATCCGGTAAACGTACGAACTTCGGGGACGGGGATTCGAGATCCCCGGCGAAGATCGAAAAGGGGCGGCCGAAACCTAGGGTTTCGACCGCCGGTAACCGCGCCAAGGAGAAGCCCCGGCTGGACGCCGGGGCACGCGATCGACCAAGGGTCGATCGCTGGGGAAGCCGCCGTGGGCTGGAGCCACGGCAGATGGCCTCCCCGACCTCCCTGGACGGCAGCGTGCGCGCGGGGAAGCTCCGGCCGAAGCCGGAGCGGGCGATCGACCGAAGTCGATCGCGGAGGGCAGCCGCGGGCTGGTGCCGCGGCTGGGGCCCCCCCACCCCGTGAGGTGATGGCGGTGAGTCGCCGGACTCACCGCCGGCGGGTGCTGATTGGATCAGCCCCGCGGGGATGCCGTGCATCCCCGGCGATCGCCATGCACGGCGATCGCGAACCCTAGCGGGGTTCGGCTAGGGTTTCTAGCCGCGGGTTCATCCCGCGGCGGTGTTACTCTCGTCGAGCCCGGTTCGTTGGTGTTCGCGTTCGTGGATCCGACTCGCGGGAGAAAATCGGCTGGGGGCGGGCTGCGTGTCTTCGGGCGCGTAGTCTCCAAAGGTCGGACTCCTGCGGATGAGTCGGGGATCCAATCTCCGGCGATGAAGGATTTCGGTCGGGCTATCGGTTCCGCATAAATTTTAATAGCCCGGGATATCGATTTCCAACAAACACACGATCCTTCACTTTCTTCTATAACTGTCTACATCAATCGTTCCAAAATCCCATTTAATGCAGCAAGCCACGATAGTGTGGACGTTTACTACACCAAAAGATTTTTACAATTGACATCCAATTACTTGAAGCATTCGATTTCGTAGACCAAGACGCGGAGAATCATAAGTGAAACTCGAAGTTTCTAACCAGTGATTCACCATGCGAACAACCCTATCTCTCATTAGATGAGGGAGCCGAGCAGACAATCGATCCACCTTAAAAGGATGGTACGAATGTCTCTAATTTGTGTCATCCACATGACCAAGTGGCTCTGGCTCCATTCCACTCCCCGGGGTGAGAATGAGTCGACTTGAAGTCAGTTTCAGAAAGACAAATTAGGCATTGTTCGTGGATCCGACTCGCGGGAGAAAATCGGCTGGGGGCGGGCTGCGTGTCTTCGGGCGCGTAGTCTCCAAAGGTCGGACTCCTTCGGATGAGTCGGGGATCCAATCTCCGGCGATGAAGGATTTCGGTCGGGCTATCGGTTCCGCATAAATTTTAATAGCCCGGGATATCGATTTCCAACAATTGGTATCAGAGCGTTTGGTTTCGTGTTCATGTATATGCTCGATTATTGTTCTACCTTGCAGGATTTCCGGCTATCATGGTTGGATTTAATTAATTGTTTTTTAATTAATTATCATGATTATTAAACTCTCGGACATGTCGAGATTCGTTTTGTGTGGATGAATGTTTGTAATAGTAAAAATTCGGGGGTTGACCGAATTTAGGATTTATTATTACGCACTTTTTTTTCCGGAAAATGTATAGGGTCGATTTCATGTATAGAATCGATACCGGATAGTGTAATTTAATTCTTGTAATTTTATTACGTTGGTTCGATGTTGAGACGATCGCCGGAAGACGAAGAAGGTGTGACGAAGTAGACGATGGACGAAGGGGCCGATCATCCCCATGATCGACCCCATGGATCGATCGCCGGACGAGGGGCTGTCCGTGGGAGCTCCCGGCCACGCCGGCCACCGGTGGTGGTGGCGCGTGGGCTGGGGGCGGCGGCGGTGCTCCTCCCGGGCGGCGGTCGACGGTGGGGGTGGTGCGGGGACTCCCAACCCGTGCTACTCCTACCGTAATCCAACTTTCCAAATTAATTCGGGCTTCCTATTTGAGTACTTTCCTTTTAGGAAATTCTCATGCATTAGGAAAAGAATTAATTTAAATTAATTTTATTTCTATTGATTTATTTCCTTTATGGAATTATTCATAGATTAGAAATTTAATTAATTTAGTACTAAATTTATTAATTTTTCCTATTTGATTATTCCTACTCATGGGAATATTCATGGATTAGGAATAAAAAATAAATTTGGAAAGTAGCGAGTCCTAATTTATTTATTTCCTTATTCTATTATAGGAGTCTTCTAGAATATTCCGAGTTTAACTTGGATAGATTATTCTAGAGATTTAATAGAATTAGAAAGGAAAATAAATAAATAAAAATATTAATAATATTTAATTTTATTTTTGATATATTCAATTGACTTAATTTTGAATTAAGTAACTTTTGGATTAATTGAAAATAAATAGATTTAAATATTGGAAATTAATATTCTCGTCACATGGAGCATTCAAGAAACGAAGACTGAAGACTAGAGGATGCATATGAAGATAAAGCCATGATAGTCGGGAAAATAATTTCTCTAGCATTATTTTTGACTATGTGATTCTATGTGCTTTATTACTTTCATGCATGCTATGTGTGTTTATTTTATGCACTAGATAGCGTATCCCTTTGTTATAAAAAGCTAAGTGGGAGAGGGGATGGAAACATTCCCATGGTCTCCATTACTGTTCTCTTGGTGACTCTTATGGACTTTCGAAGTTCGTATAGACGAGTCATTGGAGGAGAATTCTTGTAATTCCTTTTACAAGAAACATTGATCGAGTTTATCAAACAATGCCTAATTTGTCTTTCTGAAACTGACTTCAAGTCGACTCATTCTCACCCCGGGGAGTGGAATGGAGCCAAAGCCACTTGGTCATGTAGATGACACAAATTAGAGACTTTCGTGCCATTCTTTGATAGGTGGGTCGTTTGTCTGCTCGGCTCCCTCATTTATGAGAGATAGGGTCGCTCGCATGGTGAATCACTGGTTAGAAACTTCGAGTTTCACTTATGATTCTCCGAGTCTTGATTTACGAAATCGAATGGTTCTTGTGATTGGGAGTCAATTATAAAAGTCTCTTAGTGTAGTAAACGTCCACACCACGTGGCTTGCTATGCTGACGGATTTTGGATTAATTGATGTAGACAGTTATAAGTGATTATGAAGAGTTGTGAAATTATCGTAAACGTCCACACCACGTGGCTTGCGGTGATGTAGGAATTCCAAATGATTTACTTTAGTACTGAGTAATGGTTTACACTTAGATACGCGTTATAGTATTCTTCCCCACGAAGTTACGCTATAATTGATGTATGACCAAAGAAAAACTAATTGCTAAATCATTTGGGTGGGTAAACGTCCACACCACGTGGCTTGCCTTACCTGATGGGATTTTAGATGTGAATAGTAATTTAATGATGTTATTCCAGGGAGATAACGTCGGATATTAAATTAATTGTTTGTTTAAATGTGCTTATAGGTTTAGAGAATGTCTATGAATCCACTTGATATGATACTTGAGGAATTTGACGCACTGGTTCCACACTGTATTGAATGGAAAGAAGAGTTAGACATTGCTCAGACTGCAAAAGAGTACAAAGACGTACTCAGTGAAACTTGTCCTCCTGGACTCACCATTAACTCGACTGAGGATGAGATTTTTGACTTTGAAAAATGGGAGAGTGCTCGTTCACTAGCCATTAATCATGATGTCATGCTCAAACTCAAGTTACTGTTTGGACATGATGGGGAGGCTAGAAAAGAGGCGATGAGGATACTCGTAAAGATCTGTTACTTCGATGAAACACTTGATCATGTTTTTGAGATGATGGATCTTTTGGACGAGTTGAAACAATCGCAAGCTCTTATAGCCAAAGCCAAAGGTTTCGGACCTAAAGGCAAAGGAAAGGAGAAGAAGACAAGGGGGTCCGGTGGTCCTAAGGGACTTGGACCAAAGGGTGGGATAAAGAAGCCTTCTGGCAAACATCCCCAAGGAAAGCAGTCTGAGTACTGGGGGTCTACATCTTGTCCTCTCAAAGGTACGAATTTTTCTTTAGTCGAAAAACATAGTCAGCGGTATTATCTACCAAGAATTATGGTGTGTAGATATGGAACCACTGACGGTATATGCATTCTAAATGCAGGGGTTCCAGAAAACCCGGCGACTTAGATAAGAAGAGTTCGAGTCCACATGGGCAGAGCTGTTGAGGAAGCAGCGGTTGCAGTGGAAGACGTTTATCTTTATAATAGATATAGGATTTCATTTCAAGTTTATTGCTTTGTACCTTTTATTTTAGAAAGAACTTTTGTTCTGGATTTCTATTATTAATGGATATTTTATTTCTTTAATCATTTGATGGTTTGAACAAGAAATAATGGCAATATCTATTATGGTACATTAGATAGCAATATATGAATGATGAATCCTTAGTCTACCACGATGCGACAAACCGTTATACATAAACTTGTTTTACTTGTTAGATGTATTTCTTTATCGATCATTATACTTATGAATTATTTAACTTTGTAGTATCTATTCAAAAGGAATTCAAAAGGTCGAAATTGATTTGATCAATTATAGTTGGAGGAATGGACCTCCCGACCTAAGAATCGAATTTTGGAAGAAGATACAACTAAGTTAACCTTTCTGGATAAAGGATGGAATTCGGACAAGTATTAAGAATGATCAAAGGTGATATATGCAGACATATGTGTAATTAGAGAGATACGAGTCGTTCTTTCAAGAATACTCGAAGATGGATTAGACTACTTGTTGTGCCATAAAAGCGGAGTGTTTTCAACACAAAGCCATTATGGGGATCCTTCAAAGTATATTCATTGAAAGCCTGCGACTTGTTCGCGGAGGCTATCACCTATCTAGATAACACATAGCATAAATCAGAGATTGAGATTAAGTCTCAAACGACTGCACCATACACTGATGTGTAGACATGGTGTGTCTGGTATGAGAAATGGAATTCTAATAGTAAAAGGACAAGTTTATTCGGAACTACCTATGTTCTATGGATATTTCTGGATACAATGACGCACTCGATGTAATTGTAGAATATCCTAGAAGAACAAGTAATTGTATGTTCAATAGTACTACGAACCAGAAGGGTGTCTGCACCCGGTTCTTAGAGGAAGACTATTAGATGAACTACAATGCCCTAACTGACAAAGTACTTTATAAAAGGGAAAGAGAAGACTGAGAACCAGCCTAACCGAGTAGAAGTACACCACTAACTGCACCTAATGTTATTACTGTTATACACCGGAACGCCATTGCAGTGGGTGGTTGTTAAGCGACCGAAGATGTTCATAAGACTGGAGGAGTTTTAACTCTGGATCTAGTAGACATGAAATCGATCCCTAGTTCTGCATAGGAGGCAGTACTAAACTAAATGTGCCTACTTGGATAGCAATAATTTATTATTGTTAAAGGGGCAAGATCATTTAAGAGGTACAAGCTTAGTAAATCCATTTATGGATTACCAAAGCTGAAACTTGTGAACTTGCAAATTGATGAGATAGTCCATTTTATGGATTCATCAAGAAGCATAGACAAGATTGGTGTATTGGAGACGTAATGGAAACAAAGTGGTGTTTCTCGGAATTTTGTGTAGATAACACTTCATCATTGGCAACAATGTAAAAGCGTTGTCAGACATAAAATAGAGGTTGTCTAAATAAATCGAGATATAAGATTAAGATGAAGTTGAATCATGTTCTTAGAAATCTTTCGATCTCTAGATAAGAACACTTGTACTTCTCTTTAGATATCTTATACGATTATGGTTTGTTTTGAAACATGCACAATTCTGAGAAAGGTTATTGCCTTTCTAGAACTGAATGCATCTATCTAAGGTATGTGTCTTGAACACATGAAGGAGATGGATATAGACAAAGCAGATTCTTACACTTCGAGTGTAAAGGGCTTTGTGAATGCGGTGTTATAAAACAAAAACCTGATGTCAACTATGCGGTTTGCGTAGTGGGAGGATATCAAAGTAATCTGGATAAGAGATATTCGAATGCTGTAAGAGTACTTGGAAGTACTGGATTATTAGCAAAACGAAATCTTCTTAGATTACAGTTTCTCAGATCCAAAAATCAGAGAAGGACCAGTGTAAGTCGATATCAGGCTATGTGTTCACTTTTAGGAGAGGTGGAACCTAAGGATGAAAGAGTGATAAGCGTGAAGCTTCTCGGACTCTATCATAAACCGAATGGCAGCCTCAGAGGCAGCGGAAATTTTGGTTAGGTTACGGAATGACCTCTGAACTTGGATATGAATCTTGGTTCACCAAAGGCTATGTTCATAGCGGTGCATGGAGAACTGGAAGGAGTCATAAGTTCAAAAAGGTGATGATAACACATAGAGCCAGTACCACCTGATACGAATCATCGTCAGAGAGACGACGCAGTAGTCACCAAGATAACTTCAGAGCGGCAACCTAGATTGCTCAGTCACATAATACTTCTGGGAAGTATAACTTAAGCACGTGATGAGTATGGGAGTCGGGAGTTTGGAGGAAATGACTAGACCTTAGTACAAGTGGGAGATTGTTGGAGTTGTGTACTTAATGTCTAGATTTAAGTACCGGTAAACTCCCTATCATAGCATTTAACCTATTTAATTAATAAACAATTATTTGCATTTAATTAATTATGCAAAATATAGTCTTGGATTTTATACGTTGTAGTTAGTATGGTGGGGCATGGGCACACAGAAGATCATACTATCGGTTACTCGTATTTAATCGAACAGTTGCTCACGACCTAGATGGACACGGACCAATCCATCGGTATAGTCGTTGTGTGAGAGAGAAAATAATTTATCTTAATTATTTTATCACACTTGTACACTTGGTGTATTGAGCGGATCGATTGAGACTCATCAATTAGGATTGCTCGGCGATAATTGATTTGAGACTCGGAGTATTTTATTCTTAATCCCTGAAACAATTGCGGGTGTGTATATTTAATATAAGTGACTTTGATTTACCAAAGGAATTAACCGATTTAATTATTGGGTTAATTACCGGTTAAGTTGGGTCACTATATTTTATATATGGCATGCCGTGAATTCTTGAAGGGGCAGTGTATCCCGGAAGGGTTGATAATATCCCCGAGATGAGTTCATAAGGAATTATTATGTAAACCCTGCAGGTGGATTTAATCCGCATAATAATTAAAGTTGAACGGTACTAGTCTCGGATTTAAGAAATGAATAATATTTATTGAGCAATAAATAAATTTATTCATGGATATTTAAATCTTAAATACACGGAATAAATAATACTAAGATGGAGAAATATTATTTGATATAATATGGAATAATATTGGGAGTGCAATTTTATTTATATAGTGGAAAATAAATAAAATTAATATTGATAAGAATTAATAGATTTGGGTTGGACCCAATTTAATTTTCAATATTGAAGCCCAATATTTATTCTCCTTATGATCCCCTACGTAGCCTATATAAGCACTACATGGTCTTCACTTTAGAGAGAGAATTAATTGACCTACGCCAATCATAAAATCTTGAGAGTGGAGAGGATCCATAGTGTTCGATAGATCGTCGCCCACACGACGTTCGGACAAGGTGCAAGGAATACGTGGGAAGATCGCAAGGTCATCAACGCGTTAATTCGTTTCTCCGTACAACGAATCTAAGGTAAAATCATAAACCCTCTTTTATGATTTTGTGTGAATTAATTGTAGTATATACATGAACACACGATCCGGTAAACGTACGAACTTCGGGGACGGGGATTCGAGATCCCCGGCGAAGATCGAAAAGGGGCGGCCGAAACCTAGGGTTTCGACCGCCGGTAACCGCGCCAAGGAGAAGCCCCGGCTGGACGCCGGGGCACGCGATCGACCAAGGGTCGATCGCTGGGGAAGCCGCCGTGGGCTGGAGCCACGGCAGATGGCCTCCCCGACCTCCCTGGACGGCAGCGTGCGCGCGGGGAAGCTCCGGCCGAAGCCGGAGCGGGCGATCGACCGAAGTCGATCGCGGAGGGCAGCCGCGGGCTGGTGCCGCGGCTGGGGGCCCCCCACCCCGTGAGGTGATGGCGGTGAGTCGCCGGACTCACCGCCGGCGGGTGCTGATTGGATCAGCCCCGCGGGGATGCCGTGCATCCCCGGCGATCGCCATGCACGGCGATCGCGAACCCTAGCGGGGTTCGGCTAGGGTTTCTAGCCGCGGGTTCATCCCGCGGCGGTGTTACTCTCGTCGAGCCCGGTTCGTTGGTGTTCGCGTTCGTGGATCCGACTCGCGGGAGAAAATCGGCTAGGGGCGGGCTGCGTGTCTTCGGGCGCGTAGTCTCCAAAGGTCGGACTCCTGCGGATGAGTCGGGGATCCAATCTCCGGCGATGAAGGATTTCGGTCGGGCTATCGGTTCCGCATAAATTTTAATAGCCCGGGATATCGATTTCCAACAAACACACGATCCTTCACTTTCTTCTATAACTGTCTACATCAATCGTTCCAAAATCCCATTTAATGCAGCAAGCCACGATAGTGTGGACGTTTACTACACCAAAAGATTTTTACAATTGACATCCAATTACTTGAAGCATTCGATTTCGTAGACCAAGACGCGGAGAATCATAAGTGAAACTCGAAGTTTCTAACCAGTGATTCACCATGCGAACAACCCTATCTCTCATTAGATGAGGGAGCCGAGCAGACAATCGATCCACCTTAAAAGGATGGTACGAATGTCTCTAATTTGTGTCATCCACATGACCAAGTGGCTCTGGCTCCATTCCACTCCCCGGGGTGAGAATGAGTCGACTTGAAGTCAGTTTTAGAAAGACAAATTAGGCATTGTTTGATAAACTTAATCAATGTTTCTTGTAAAAGGAATTACAAGAATTCTCCTACAATGACACATCTATACGAACTTCAAAAGTCCATAAGAGTCACTAAGAGAACAGCAATGGAGACCATGGGAATGTTTCCATCCCCTCTCCCACTTAGCTTTTTATAACAAAGGGATACGCTATCTAATGCATAATTAAACACATAAGCATGCATACAAGCAATAAAGCATATAGCATATAGTCAAAATAATGCTAGAAAAATTATTTTCCGACTATCATGGCTTTATTCCATCTCCGTATGCTTCTTCTAGTCTTCAGTCTTCGTTCTTGAATGCTCCATGTGACGAGAATATTAATCCCAATATTTAAATCTATTTATTTTTAATAAATCCAAAAGATACTCAATTTGAAAAAATTAAGTCAATCGAATAAATCAAAAATAAAATTAAACATTATTAATATTTTTATTTATTTATTTTCCTATCTAATTCTATTAAATCTCTAGAATAATCTATCCAAGTCAAACTTGGAATATTCTAGAAGACTTCTATAATAGAATAAGGAAATAAAATAAATTAGGACTCTTCTACTTTCCAAGATTAATTAATTTCCATTACTATGAAAATTCCCATAAAATAGGAATAATCAATTAGGAAATAAATCAATCCTAAATTAATTATTATTCCTTTCTAATTCTATTAAATCTCTAGGATCCTATTCCAAGTAGAACTCGGAATACTCTAGAAGACTTCCATAATAGAATAAGGAATAAAATTAATTCCTATTAATTCTTTTCCTAATCAATGAGAATTCCCAAAAATATGAGAACTCAAATAGGAAAAACCGAATTAATTTAGGAAAGCGTATCTAGGTAGGAGTAGCACGGGATGGGGATTCCCGCACCACCCCACCATCATCGGCCACCCCCCGCGGAGGAGCACCGCCGCCCAGCCCAGCCACCAGCCGCCACCTTCGCCGGCGGCAGCCCTAGCCGAGGGCGATCGGCCCCCTCCCCTAGGGTCGATCGATTGGGGTCGATCAAGGGGTTTGATCGATCCCCGGTCCTTCGTCCTCTTCGTCTTCTTCGTCACACGCGTTCTCCGGCGGTCATCTCGGCATCGATCCAACGTAAATAAATTACAAGAAATAAATTTACAATTCCGGTATCGATTCTATACATGAAATCGACCCTATACATTTTCCGGAAAACATAGAACAATAATAATAAATATAAATTCGGTCAACCCCCGAATTTTTACTATTACAAGCATTCATCCACACAAAACGAATCTCGACATGTCCGAGAGTTTAATAAACGAACAATCATGGTAAATTAAATAGCAATTAATTAAACGAATAATTAACAATTAATTAAACCATGATAGTCTGAATCCCTGCAAGGTAGAACACAATTGAATACATACATGAACACGAAACCAAACGCTCTGATACCAATTGCTGGAAATCGTTGTCCCGGGGTATCAAAAAATGCGGAACCGATAACCCCGAACGAAATCCCGTCGCCGGAGATCGCACGAATACCAACTCATCCGCAGGAGTCCGACCTTTGGAGACTACGCGCCCGAAGACACGCAGCCCGCCCCCAGTCGAAGTCTCCCGCGAGTTGGAAATCACGAACGCGAACCACACGCGAAGAACCGGGCTCGACGAGAGCATCGCCGCGGGATGAACCCGCGGCTAAACCCTAGCCGAATCCCGACGCGGGGTTCGCGATCGCTTGATCGCGTGGGGCTGCCCAGCAGCCCCCGGCGGTGAGTCCGGCGACTCACCGCCACCACCGACCGGGGAGGGAGCGCCCAGCCGCGGCGCCAAGCCACGGCAGCCCCCAGCGATCGACCTAGGGTCGATCGCTCGCCCCGGCGTCCAGCCGGGGCTCCCCTCGCGCGGTCGCTACCGGCGGTCGAAGCCCTAGGCTCGACCGCCCACCCCCTCGGCTCCCAGCCGAGGGTTGCTCTCGATCCCGGCGGGGATCCCTAGACCGCCGGCGGTCCGGTGGTCTTCGACCACCACCGCTCGGTCTATCCCCGTCCCCGGTTTCGTTGTTTTTCCCGGATCTTGTGTTCATGTACGTATCACAATTTAATTCACATAAAATCACACGAAGGAGTTTATGATTGTACCTTTTGATTCGTTGTGCGGAGAAACGAAATCAAGTTGAAGACCTTTGAATCTTCCCACGTATTCCTTGCACTTCGTTCGAACGTCGGTTGGGCGACGATCTATCGAACTCCTATGGATCTCCTTCAACTCTCTAGAATATCAAGTATGATAATCTTGTCTTATGTTTTATGAAGGCCATGTAGTGCTTTTATAGGCTACGTAGGGGATCTAAAGGAGGTGGAATATTGGGCTTCCAATATTGAAGATTAAATTGAGCCCACTGCCCAAGTCCATTAATCCTTATCAATATTAATTAATTTATTTTCCACTATATAAATTAATTGCACTCCCAATATTAAACCATATTATATCAAATAATATTTCTCCGGTAGTATTATTTATTCCGTGTATTTAAGATTTAAATATCCATGAATAAAATTAATTTATTGCTAATTAATTTATTCATCTCTTTAATCCGAGACTAGTACCATTCAACCTTAATTATTGTGCGGAACGAATCCACTCATGAGGTTTACACAATAATTCCTTATGAACTCATCTCGGGGATATTATCAACCCTTACGGGATACACTGTCCGGTCAATTATTCACGACATGTCATATATGAAATATAGTGACCCAACTTAACCGGAAATTAACCCAATAATTAAATCGGTTAATTCCTTTGGTAAATCAAAGTTACTTATATTAAATATACACACCCGCAATAATATCAGGGATTAAGAATAAAATACACTGAAACTCGAATCGATTATCGCCGGCAATCCTAATCGATGAATCTCAACGATCCGCTCAATACACCAAGTGTACAAGTGTGATAAAATAATTAAGATAAATTATTTTCTCTCTCACACAACGACTATACCGATGGATTGGTCCGTGTCCATCTAGGTCGTGAGCAACTGTTTGATTAAATACAAGTAACCGATAGTATGATCTTCTGTGCGCCCGTGCTTGCACCATACTAACTACAACGTATAAAATCCAGGACTATAATTTGCATATATTTAATTAATAATAATTAAACGCAAAGCAATTGTTTGTTAATTTAATAGATTAAATGCTATGATTGGGAGTTTACCGTTACTTAAATCTAGACATTAAGTACACAACTCCAACAGAGGCACTGGCTCACTCTAAACGGTCCTTCCCAGGATTGACCCAGGGCCCCAGGATGTGCTCCCAGGATCTTTTTCAGTACCAGGTCTCCCACTTGGAAGTCTCTGGCTCTTACTTTGGAGTTATACCACCTTGCAATTCTTTGCTTGTTCATTTCGTTCAACGAGTCAGAAGCTAACCTCTTTTCTTCCAAAAGGTCTAGCTCTTTTCGGAGCGCTTCCTCGTTTTCACCGCCGGCTCCCTGGGCGGTTCGATGTGACAACACCGTAATTTCCGCCGGGATCACGGCTTCGGTGTCGAACGCTAATGAATATGGGGTTTCTCCTGTAGCCTTTCTGGCTGTTGTCCTGTAGGACCATAGGACTTCTGGGAGCTCGTCAGCCCATTTGCCTTTTCGCTCTTCGAGCTTGGCTTTAATGGTGTGTTTCAGAATCTTATTGACGGCTTCAACCTGTCCATTCGTTTGGGGGTGGTACGGAGTGGAGAATAATCTTCTGATTTTCCATCTCTCACAGAACTCCGCCACCTCTACCCCATCGAATTGTTTTCCGTTATCGGAAATTATCGTCTCCGGTAACCCGAAGCGACATATAATATTCTTCCATAGGAATTTGATGACCTGTGCTTGGTCGATCTTGTTCAGTGATTCTGCTTCCACCCATTTGGTGAAATAATCAACTGCCACTATGGCGAATTTTACCCCTCCCCGGTGTTGGAAATCGATATCCCGGGGTTAACGGAATTGCGGAAACATAACCCCGATCAAAATCCCTTCGCCGGAAAAACATCACGAACCACCTCACGAGCCGGAGCCCGGCCGAGAACACCCGCCGCGGGATGAACCCGCGGCTGCCCTAGCCGAGCCCCCGCGAGGGGCTCGCGATCGCACCGATCGCCGGGTTGCGCACGGCAACCCAACGGCGAGTCCGGCGACTCGCCGTCCGCGGAGGAGGGGGCTGCTCGTCGTGCGAGCAGCAGCGGCACCAGCCCGCCACCCCACGCGATCGAGCACGCGCTCGATCGCATCCCCGGCGTCCAGCCGGGGTCCTTCGTGCGTCGCCGGCGGTCGAAGCCCTAGGACTCGACCGCCACCCTCGGCGTCCAGCCGAGGGTTTGTCCTTTCGATCTCGGCGAGGATCTCCCGACCTCCCGCGGTCCGGTGATCCTCGATCACCACCGCGAGGTCGATCCTCATCCCCGGGTTCGTACGTCCCTCGGATCTTCGTTCATATGCATATACGAATTAATTATTAAAATCATCGAAGGGGGTTCAACGATTTTACCTTTGTTCTCGTTGTACGGAGAAACGAGATCTATGAAGACCTTGAGACCTTCCCACGTATTCCTTGCACTAGCTCGAACGTCGGGTGGGCGACGATCTTCCGAACTCCATGGATCTCCCTCTCTACTTTCTCTCTCTAGAATTGTGATCTTCATGTTATGAGAATAGAGAAGACCATGTAGTGCTTTTATAGGCTACGTAGGGGATCTTAAGGAGGTGGAATATTGGGCTTCTAATATTGAAGATTAAATTGAGCCCAATGCTCAAGTCCATTAATCCTTATCAATATTAATTAATTTATTTTCCACTATATAAATTAATTGCACTCCCAATATTAAACCATATTATATCAAATAATATTTCTCCGGTAGTATTATTTATTCCGTGTATTTAAGATATAAATATCCATGAATAAAATTAATTTATTTCTAATTAATTTATTCATCTCTTATATCCGAGACTAGTACCATTCAACCTTAATTATTATGCGGAACAAATCCACCTGCAGGGTTTACATAATAATTCCTTATGAACTCATCTCGGGGATATTATCAACCCTTCCGGGATACACTTTCCCGTCAAGTATTCACGGCATGTCATATATAAAATATAGCGACCCAACTTAACCGGTAATTGACCCAGTAATTAAACCGGTCAATTCCTTTGGAAAATCAAAGTCACTTATATTAAATATACACACCCGCAATAGTATCGGGGATTAAGAATAAAATACACTGAGATTTAAATCGATTATCCAAGGCAATCCTAATCGATAAATCTCAAACGATCCGCCAAAAAAACCAAGTGTACAAGTGTGATAAAATAATTAAGATAAATTATTTTCTCTCTCACACAACGACTATACCGATGGATTGGTCCGTGTCCATCTAGGTCGTGAGCAACTGTTCGATTAAATACGAGTAACCGATAGTATGATCTTCTGTGCGCCCATGCACACCATACTAACTACAACGTATGAAATTCAGGACTATAATTTGCATATATTTAATTATAAATAATTAAACGCAAATAATTGTTTATTTAATTAAATAGATTAATGGCAATGGATCGGGAGTTTCCGTTACTTAAATCTAGACATTAAGTACACAACTCCAACAATCTCCCACTTGTACTAAGGTCTAGTCATTTCCTCCAAACTCCCGACTCCCATACTCATCACATGCTTAAGTTGTACTTCCAAGAAGTACTATGTGAATGAGCACTCTAGGTTGCCGCTCCGAAGTTATCTTGGTGACTACAGCGTCGTCTCCCTCGACGATGACTCGTATCAGGTGGTACTTGCTCTATGTGTTATCTTACACTTATGGACTTGTGATTTCTTACCATTTGCCATCGCACCGCTATTCACATAGCCTTTGGCAAATTAAGAATCACCTCTAAGTCCCAGAGATTCCCGGAGCTATACCAAAACTTCCGCTGCCTCTGAGGCCGCTATTTGGTTACCCATGGCAGAGTCCGAAAAGCATCGTGCTTGTCACTCTTCCATGTTAAAACTCCTTCTCCTTCAATAGTGAAACACATAGCCTGATATCGACTTACACCGGTCCTTATTCGATTAGAAATCTAAGAGAACGTAATCCAAAGGAAATGCTTGCTTGCTCCGTAATCCAGAACATATTTCCAGTACTTCGAAAGTACTTAAAATGTTCATTACAGCAGTCGAGTATTCCTTTCCAGGATTACCTTGATATCCTCCCACTATACTAGCCGCATAGCAGATATCAGGTTCTCGTTTTCAACATCGCATTCATTAAGCTTTCCACACTCGAAGTGTAGGAAACCGCTTTCATTGCTTCTATCTCCTTTTGTGTTTCAAAACACATATCCTTAGATAGATGCATTCCGTATCTGAAAGGTAACAAACCTTTCTCGGAATCTCGCATGTTAAAACGAACCATAATCATATATATGTAAGATATCCAGGAGAAGTACAATGTTCTTTTCTTGAGATCCTAGATCTTAAGAACATGCTCTAACTTCTTCTTTATCTTATATATCGATTTTTCTAGACAACCATCATTTTATGTCTGACAGCATCTTTACATTGTTACCAATGATAAAATGTTATCTACATAAAACCCGAGAAACACCACCTTGTTTTCCATCACGTTTCCAATACACACAATTCGTCTATGCTTTTGATGAATCCATAAAATGGACTATCTCATCAATTTGCAAGTACCACGAACTCAATGCTTTGTTCCGATCCATAAATGGATCAACTAAGCTTGTACTCTAAATGATCTCGCCTCTTAACAATAATCCTTATTGCTTTCCAAGAAGGCACATTTAGATCTAGTACTGCCTTCATGTAGATCAAGGGATCGATTTCATGTATGCTAGGTCCAGAGTCCGAAGATTCACCTAGTCTTATGAATATCTCTGGTTGTCACACAACCTCCCACTACAACGGCATTCCGGTGTATAAACAGTAATAACAGTAGGTGCAGTTAGTGGTGTACCGCTACTCGGTTCGGCTGGTTCTCAGTCTTTTTATCGTTTTCTCTCTTTACAAAAGCATCATGTCATTTTGGGCTTTGTGGTTCATCTAATAGTCTTCCTCTAAGAACCGGGCGTTAGAACTAACGTCCTTCTGGTTCATAGTACTATTGAACACACATCTTTTGTTCTTCTAGGATATTCTACAACCGCATTGAATGCGCCGTTGTTTCCAGACATATCCATAGAACATAGGTAGTTCCGTATAACTCATGCTTTTACTATTTCTATAAGAGTTCCATTTCTTATTTCCGACGCACCATTTCTACACAAGAGTGTATGGTGTAGTCATTTGGGATCAAATCCCAATCTCTGATCAGTATGCCATGCATTCCTCAGACAGGTACTTGCCTCCGCGATCAAATCGCAGGCTATAAATGGATATACCTTGAAGGTTCTCCACAATTGCTTAGTGTCCATTGACTTGTCAAAACACTTTGCTTTTGTGGCACATCAGGTATTCTAATCCATTTCTCGAGTAATCATCAAATGAAGTACTCGTACCTTATTGTCTGAGTAAACAAAGGTCTGCATACATCAGAGTGAATCAATTCTAATACTTGTCCGGATCTTATACCTTATATCCATAAAGGATTGCTTAGTCGTATTATCTTCCAAATTTGATTCTTAGGTCGGAAGGTCCACTCCTTCAACTTAATTGATCTTACAACCAATTTTCGACCTTTGAACTTCTTATTTGAATAAATATGACTTAGCATAAGAATCCACAAGTAAAATGATTTATCAAAGAAATTTCTTATTAGTAAAACGAGTTATATACTACGGTTCGTTGCTTTGTGGTGGACTCAGGATTCATCATTCATATATTGCTAACTAATGTACCAAAATAGATAATATCATTATTTCTTCTTATAACCATCAAATGATTAAAAGAAATAAAATATCCATTTATTAGAAATCCAGAACAAAGTTCTTTCTAATTTGAAAGGTACATAAAAGCAATAATCCAAAATGAAATCCTATAAAATGTCCTCCACTGCAACTGCTGCCTCCTCTACAGCATTGCCCATGTAGACTTACGATTTTTTCTTTTCTAAGTCGTCGGGTTTCCTGGAACCCTTGCATTTAGAATGCACATACCGTCAGTGGTTCCATATCTACACACCAGGTTCCGGTAGATAATACCATTGACTATGTTTTACGACTAAAGAAGATTTCGTACTTTCTTAGAGAGGATAATCAGACTTCCAGTACCCAGACTGTTTGCATCGAGAACTCTTGCCAATTGGCTTTCTCGTCCCATCTCGTGATCCAAGAAACTTAGGACCACTGGGTTTCTTTGCTTGCTTTTCCTTTCCCCCGGTTTTGCCCTTAGGTTCGAAACCTTTGGCATTGGCTACAAGAGCTTGCGATTTCCGTCTCAACTCGTCTAAAAGGTTCATCATCTCGAAAACGTGTTTAAGCGTTTCCTCGAATGAATGACCTTTATGAGTATCCTCATCGCCTCTTGTCTAGCCTCTACATCATGTCTTAAACATCTTCTTGAGTTTGAACATGATAAAATCAGTTCTTTTCTCATCAGTTAAGACATTGGTAGGCTCGGGAGAACAAAGCTTACTTGAGTACAAACTTGTACTCTTTAACAGTCTGGGCAATGTCCAGATCTTTATTCCAATCAATACATTTAGGGACCAATGAGTTAAAATCCTTAAGTATCACATAAAGTGGGTTCAAAGCCATCCATAATCTATGAGCACATATAATAATAAACAATCGATTTAATATCCGATATTATCTCCCTCAAATAATATCATTAAACCACTAATCACATCTAAAATCCCATCAGGTAAGGCAAGCCACGTGGTGTGGACGTTTACCTACCCAAATGATTTAGCAATTAGATTTGCTTCGGTCATACATCACTTATAGCGGAACCTCGTGGGGAGGAATACTATAATGCGTATCTAAGTGTAAACCATTACTCAGTACCAAAGTAAATCGTTTGGAATTGCTACATCACCGCAAGCCACGTGGTGTGGACGTTTACGACAACTTCACAACTCTTCACAATTTCTTACAACTGTCTACATCAATTAATCCAAAATCCGTCAGTATAGCAAGCCACGTGGTGTGGACGTTTACTATGTTGGAGTTGTGTACTTAATGTCTAGTTTTAAGTAACGCAAACTAACGATCCATTGCCATTAATCTATTTAATTAAATAAACAATTATTTGCATTTAATTATTTATAATTAAATATATGCAAATCATAGTCCTGGATTTTATACGTTGTAGTTAGTATGGTGCAAGCATGGGCGCACAGAAGATCATACTATCGGTTACTCGTATTTAATCGAACAGTAACTCACGACCTAGATGGACACGTACCAATCCATCGGTATAGTCGTTGTGTGAGAGAGAAAATAATTTATCTTAATTATTTTATCACACTTGTACACTTGGTGTATTGAGCGGATCGATTGAGACTCATCAATTAGGATTGCTCGGCGATAATTGATTTGAGACTCGGAGTATTTTATTCTTAATCCCTAAAATAATTGCGGGTGTGTATATTTAATATTAGTGACTTTGATTTTCCAAAGGAATTAACCGATTTAATTATTGGGTTAATTACCCAATATTCCACCTCCTTTAGATCCCCTACGTAGCCTATAAAAGCACTACATGGCCTTCATAAATCACAAGACAAGATTATCATACTTGATATTCTAGAGAGTTGAAGGAGATCCATAGGAGTTCGATAGATCGTCGCCCACCCGACGTTCGAACGGAGTGCAAGGAATACGTGGGAAGATTCAAAGGTCATCTTGATTCAGTTTCTCCGAACAACGAATCGAAAGGTATGATATCCTAACACCCTCGATATTATTCGGTTTTGATTTATCGAGAATACCGTAAAACAAAGATCCGAAGATCGAAACCCGGAATAGACGGACGAACGCGTGGTGGTGGCGAAGCCACCGGACCACGGCATCCGCCCGCTAGGGTTTCGGCGGGGCGACGGGGGCCGAACCCTCGGCTTGGCCGAGGGTGTGCGATCGACCGCGAGGGGTCGATCGCTGGGCACGGGCTGGTGCCGTGCCCAACCCCGCCGTGAAGGCGGGGGCCTCCAGGTGGCGGCGAGTCGCCGGACTCGCCGCGGGGGCTGCCGATGCAGCCCCACCCCAACCGATCGCCGGCGTGCGATCGGTGATCGCGCGAACCCCGCGGACGGGGGTTCGGGCTGGGCGCGCACGCGACTTCGGTCGTGTTGTGCGTTCGGCTCGTGCTCCTGTTCGTTCGTCGGCGTTCGTGTAATCTCCGGCGATGGGTTTTTGATCGGGCTATGGTTTCCGCAAATTTTAATAGCCCGGGATATCGAATTCCAACAATTAATTGTGACATTGGAGTATATATAGATATACATATATGTATATAGAAAGGTGTGACCTTTAAAGCAAGGATGATGGCAAAAGAAGTTACTCAAAGACAATGTATTGTTTATGATGTAATCTTTCCATCAATCGTTATGCTTAAGTCCATTACAATTTTGCTGGCCATTTCTGCATAGTACGACTATGAGATATGGAAAATAGATATGAAGTCTACTTTCCTTGAATGTGATATTATGGTAGAGTTGTAGCGCAGCCGAAAGGCTTCATATTTTCTGGAAAGAAGCAAAAGGTTTGCATACTCCAGCGATCCATTTATGGATTGAAACGAGCATCCCTAAAATGGAACATGTGTTTTAAATACCATAGTCAAAGCGTTGACTTGGTATAAAACTTGAAGGTACCTTGTATTCAAGAAGGTTAGTGGGAGCGCAGTGAAATTTAAGTGTTGTACGTTGATGACATACTAATCATAGGGATGATTGAGTGATGTTGCAGTCAACGAAAGCACGGTTATCCACACGTTTCTCGAATAAAGGATTTGAGGAGAGGCATCCTACGTATTGTGATACGTCACTATAGATATAGATCTAGAAGAATGCAAAATCTTCTCAATCCTTGTACATAGAAACTGTTTCTGAAATGGTTTAGCATGGAAGAATCCTGAATAGATTCTTGCTAATGTCCCATGGGGTTCATCTCTCGTAATTCGTGTGACTGAAATGTTGATGGAATTCGAGGATATGAAATGGACAACACATATATCTCCGCACTAGGGAGCATTATGTATGGCGTGTTGTGTACTAGACGTGATATTATAAATGTTGTGAGTGTCACAAGCAAATATCAGTCGAACCCAAGACCGGCTTATTGAAGTCGTGAAGGACGAAATCCTTGAGCACTAGCAATCAAAAGCATTAAGGAATTGTTCTTAGTCTATGGGAGGTCCGAGTTGAATTTAGAGGTACTTACGAACTCTAGTTTTCGACCGGATGTGGATGACTAAAAGTCGATATCGGGATTCATATTCGAGCTTAGAGGTGGTGTCGTATGCTGGAATGGTTCCTGCAACGACTAATGATTCTACCACGAGAACCTGAATATGTTGCAGCATCTAAAGCTGTAAAAGAGACTGTTTAGGACACGGAACTTTATCCAAATGTTGGTTATAATTCCGGACGCAAATAATCAAGTAACTTGTACTGTGATTATACGGTGTCCTATAGCGAATGCTAAGGAACCGAGATCTCATCAGAAGTCCAAACATGTACTAGAGATAATATCATGTGATCTAAGAGATCAATGACAGAGGTGACGTCTGAGTCGAGAGTGTCACTTCGGAAGATAACTTTGTAGATCCCTGTACCGGGCCTTTATCTGAATATGTCCGCGAGAAACATCGACAGTCGATGGGACTAAGATTCATGGATAGTTGGCTCTAGGTCAAGGGGGAGATTGTTGGAATAGGTGACCGGCGAGCCAACGGTTGGCCGAGCGGTTAACCGTATTCCGTTATATAACGGTTTATTTCGTTAATTAATGAAACCTATATTAATGGCATATACTATATCTGCTCCCAATGTTGAATCATAGATATAGTCCTGTACAGTTACACATGTTGTATGAATTCGGTTTTGTGGAAACCGAGAGATAATTCTGTTAACGCAACGTAACTGGTCAAACTCAGTTCCTAGTCGATGGGTTACGCCAATAACAAGGATACCCGGCCTTTCCCCCTTGAGACTAGCACTTAATGTATGTGGGCTAATCTCGAGCCTCGATGTTGGGACATCGACATACTTGAGTGGGTGCTCACTGTTGATGAGTTCACTGAACCCCCTCTCCCTGGAATCTCTAAGTGGTTATCACTGATCGAGTAGAGAATTCCATAATATAGTTGTACACAATTAATCCTTAAGACCCAGACATCACCGTAACTTCATCAGAGGACTAGCTGTATCGTGACGTGTCTCTGATTCCCTGGAAAGGGATTAAGTCGAAAAAGGAGACAATGTTCGTGCAGTTCGAAATCTGATGTGAAGTCTGTGCATGGTAGTAGGGGATCTGATCGCTTGATATAGATCATGGATGTCCTGTGTGTTCTGATGGTTCGTAGTCCCGGAATCTCTGGCCAGAGTTGAATAGTGAGGTGATTAGAGAAATGTGTTTCTCTGAATCAATCACGAATGGATTTTACGAAACCTAGAACGTACGCACAGTTATCAAACTCAACAAGAGATCTCGATTAACCAATATCTCTAGTTTTATCGGGACATATGTATCGGAGGGATCGTACTGTACGCTAACTATATTACAAGGTTCTTGCAGGCACTTCATTTGTATCTAGGGAATTAGTGAAGCGCTGCTGCTAGACGCTCGTCACTGATTCGTTGGGCACCGACTTGTTCGGAGATTAAATAATATGATTATTAATCTAAAACTCTTGGGAGTAGTTGAAATAAGAACAATATGTTGTTCGAATCACAATATGTTGTGAGCCCACGGCTAGTTATACACCTGAACCATTGAGGGTCACATTCTCGTGTAAACCGATCCTTGAATACGATCATGTATTAATTAACTGTTAATTAAGTACATATAGTCGGAGGTCAATATGATTGAATCCGAGATTCATAATTGTGATTATGAGTTGGAAATAATACTGAGCTAAAGAAAACGGACACGATGGTGTACACTTTCTATTTTGGGAAATTTCCCGATTTAGCAGTACCCCTGAAATGGGCTTTCCGAATTTGTGAAATTGGAAATTTTTATTATTATCTCATATTGATGAGAAAATAAATTAAAACGAGAAAGAAAATATAATCGTTATATTTTTCGGAGATGAAATTGATTGTCAATTTTGGAGAAACATAATGACGGCTAATGTATTGGGCCGGCTAGGGTTAATGGATCCGATCCATTAGGGTTTGAGCCCAACAAGCTCCTTTCTTCACCTATAAAAGGAGCTCCATAGGCTTGAGAATAAACACACCAAAGTGAAGAACTCAAAACCCTAGCCTCACTTTCTCTCCTCTCCTCTCTCCCTCTCGTCCGCCCCCTCGGCCCCTCCCTCGGAGGACCGCCGACAACCGGAGCCGCCGCCCGCCGCGCCTAGTGCCGCCGCCGGCAGCCGCCTCCCCTCGCCGGAATCCGATTCCGGCACCGTTTTTCCGGCCCGTTTTTCCCGTCGTATTCTCCCTTACGTGTTTCTAGTGCAATACGTAAGTTGGATTACCTATACGAGGTGAAACCTGATTAGACGAGAGACGCCGAAGGAACGCACGAGCACAGCCCGAGTCGCGCCCGTGCGCTCCAGCCGTGACACACGAGTCCAGCCGAGAGCCCCGCCACTCGCCCGGCTCTCCCCGCACACGACCCGTGCCGTCCCCGCGTCGCATCTGCGTGACTTCCGACGAACCTCGTTTCGTCCGATGAATCCCTGAGGTACTTACGATTAAATTCAGATTTAATTGTTTGCGCTAAGTGTACAATTAAATTTGATTTAATTGTTTGCGTTAAATGTTTGCGCTATGTACTTTAATTGATATAGAAAAATTAATTGTGATTAATTTAAATGTCAACTAAATTCAAATTGATTCGAACAATTTTACGCAAACTGATTATGTGCACATATTTACGTAATTAATTATATACGTGTAATTAATTAATTTGATTAATTTAATTGCACAATTCAAGTGGATTAGAATTAAATAATATGATTATGTTAATTGTCAATTGATGCAAATTAATTATGTGCGGAACATAAACTCAAGTTGATTAGAATTAAATAATAAAATTATGTTAATTGTCAATTTGACGCAAATTAATTATGTCTGTATGTTTACGTAATTAGTTGTAATATATTAATATGATTAATATAATTGCTAATATATTAATATGATTAATATAGTTGTATATTAATATGATTAATATAATTGCGCTGGAAGTAATTATTTTATATGATAATATAATTGCGCTAGAAATAATTAATTTATATGATAAATTTAATTGCGCTAGATTTAATTTATTTAGTATGGGATACATGAATTAAATATTTAATTATTTGATAATTAAATAAATGGTGGATTATTTATTCTAATTAGATTTGAATTAATTCAATTAATGCATGTAATATTGAAAATATGATTTTCAATAAAATAAAATAAATATAATGTAAAATGTTTACATGAATGAAAAACGGTTTTTCATAAAAATTTTGTTTTCCGCTGCATACATGCACGATCCCCAACAAGATTGACCTGGACCTCTGGACTATACAGTTGTACGACTCGTTGTGGTGGCGTTCTCCGGATCTAACTGCCAAGTCTGCTGTACTGACTCCGTTGTTGGAGTTGTTGCCTCGTCTCTTGGTAGCTGCAGGATTTTGGGAGGGTATAAACCTTTTTCATCGAACCCACAAGAAGACTCCTATTATGGTCGAAGTCCCGACGGAGCAGTTTGTCCAAGTCGACAACAACAACTGCGGCCCGTACGTGTGCATGTACCTAGATCGCCTCGTCAACAAGTACCTCAATCACCGGGGTAAAGAAATCGACGACGCATATTTGATGTAGTATCGCCGATATGTCGCTCGAAAAATCTTCAGTTTGAGTCATCGAGTCGATTGATTGGTATTTTGGATGATTTTAGACTTTTTCGTGTGCATGTGTTTGGATTGATTGGTATGTGTATTGAGATTGATTTGCAGGTTTAGCTTTGATATTAACTAAATAAATCCCGTCAAATTTTTTTAAAATTATTTATAATATGTTAACTTATTAATTTAATAAAATTTGTAAAAAAAAACTATTTTAGGTGTGTTTTGATTGATTTTGGTGAAATAAGTGTGTTTTGATTGATTTTGGTGAAATAGGTGTTTGTTTTGATTGATTTAGGTGAAAAGCAGGTGAAAAAACGGGTTCTGCCTACTGCTACACGGTGGTACCGGTAACACGGTCATGTGTACTGGTAACACGGTCATGGTAAGACTGACCGTGTAGTCAAGAACTATTCGGTAAGTTTTCTGGGCAATTAGCCGGTAACACGGTGTTACCCGGTTACACGGTGGTGACCGTGTAGTTTAGAACAAGTTTTGATTTTTCATTGATTTTAAGGCATTTATCGATTGTTAACTTGTTCTTGTAGTGTAAAACATCATTTTAATAATCAAAATGATTCAAAAAACATGATCAACTATTGAATTTGACGAATTAAGTGATTACGCATCAACAATTCATTACCTATGTTGATAAGATTGGGACAATATTAGTAGAAACTTCGAAAAACGGTCAACATTCCAAGCATCTCATCTTTGTAGTCCTATATTGGTTGTTTTGTGATGTTTATTGGATGTATCTAGTGTTTAAAATGATGTTTCTTGCTTCACGAAACAACAAAAATGCTCGAGGAATGCTTCAAATTCATAAAAAAATCAAATATTTTCTAAGCTACACGGTAGGCAACACGGTGGGCTACACGGTAGAAGGTCCAACACGGTAGAAGGCATTTCCTATTTGTAGTCCTATATTTGTTGTTTTATGATGTTTATTGGATGTATCTAGTGTTTAAAATAAAGTTTCATGCTTAACGTAACAACAAAAATGCTCGAGAAATGCTTCAAATTCATCAAAAACCAAATATTTTCTAAGCTACACGGTGGTACCGGTAACACGGTCACGTGTACCGGTAACACGGTCACGGTAACACTGACTGTGTAGCTCGATTTAATTTTAAAAAAAAATACCGGTAACACGGTTAACCGGGTATTAGCCGTGTTACCGTGTAAAAAATTAAAAAAAGATGGGGCTCCTAGGATTCGAGCCCCTGACCTATTAGTTTCAAAAACACGGTTAACCGGGTATTAGCCGTGTTACCGGGTAAAAAATTAAAAAAAGATGGGGCTCCTAGGATTCGAGCCCCTGACCTATTAGTTTCAAACCGAATATTCAAATGGGGCACACCAATTGGACTAGAACTCATCACTGAAATTATTTAGCAAAATGTTATATATTTACCTTACGAATAACTTATAAAATCGACCGCCCTTCCCCCGAGAACCTATTTCCAACCTGTTTTTTTCACATATTTCACATTCACAAGATAAACAAACTCCAAAAACAAGTACAATAATCTAAAACAAGCACAAAAACCTAAAACACACCAAATATTCAAAATCCAACGAGAGTAGACGAAAATAAAACAACCCAAGTCTCAAATAATTCTAAAACACCGATAAATCAACCAAACCCAATTTAGATCTCTGCCTCCGTGCTCATTGGACATTTTGTTCTCGTGTGTCCCTCGTTTCTGCAGATGCTGCACTTCTTCTTCTGTCTTCTTCGGCTCGACTCTTCTGCAGGGACATTTAAATCAACAGCCCCCCCAGGTGGGATAAAGAGCGTGCACTTCCGTCTGTTGTGACCCATGCCCTGACATCTCGAACACACCTGCACACGACGACACAATATTAGAGGTTTAAGCCACGACATACGTATGATGTACCTTCTGGATGAACAAACCTGATCACGTCGTGCAGAGCTCTCAACTGCGGAACGAGCACGTCTCATCCTTGGACGTCCAGCCTGGCTGACCGCTACTGGAGGATAAACTACGTACGATGCTACATCCGGCGGGACCACCCAATCATCATAATGTGGCACCGGCACAATAGGCGTCGCATACATCTCGATGTTTGGGCCCTTTTTCTCTAAATCTCTGATGGAGTTGTATTCTAAATGTCTAGTTTAGTGCAAATACGGAACTCCTTATCTATAGCTTAATTCGATATATGATTCAAGCATAATTGCATTTAATGCAATAGTCCTTGATGTATACGTTGTAGACAGTATGGCGTGAGGAGACACGCGGAAGATCATACTGTCGGTTACTCGTATACTATCGAACAGTAGCTCACGACTTAGATGGATAGGGACAATCCATCGGTACGTCGTAGTGTGACTGGTAGATAGTCGGTCTTGACTATCATGTTACACTCGTACACTTGGTGTGTTGGGATATGTCCTTCGATCCTACGTGTGCAATCGATAAAGTCATAAGGTCGTCTATGGATGTTAAATGATTATTCGATAATATTAATTGTTGGGAACAATATAATATTGATCTATAAATCATACCTACAGGGTCACACACGGACTTGATGATGTACTATGTAGCTTGTTAATTATATTGATTTAGAATCAATATTTACGTGGATTAATACATGCATGGGATGCATGGCTTGCATGGAATGCATGTCACATAGTGTGACATGGCATGCCACACTAGCAAGTGGGACCACATATCATGATTTGGCATGATTATGTGGAGGTGTCTTTTCATCTCCCCATTAACCACCATTACTTGTGCATTATGATGCACATAATGGGGGGGTTACATGGAGTGGTAAATGGACATGAATATAGACATGAAAATCTGATTTTCATATCACTTTATGCTTACCCACGAAATTCACACAAAAAGGAGAGAATAGAGAGTGTTCTTGGAGAACCACTTCAAGCAAGCAAGGTGTTCATCATCCGGGTTCGTGTGCAACACGTAGAGGCCGGGCCATTTGTGCGGCTTCCACATCCGGACGATCTAAAGGAGTGACGAGGTCATTCACAAGAAGAGCTTCGAGAGACTGATCCATTTGAGGTGGTTCAATCGACTCAACACCACCTCAACGGCATCAACGAATCACTTCGTCACCAAAAGTAAGATTTCGTTGATATCTCTATATATATATATATATTGGATGTATATATATATATATATATAAATATATGTGTGTCTATACATATTTTTGTGCACTAAGATCATAGCATAGTAGATCTATTGCTTTACACGCTTCCGCACACACGGTATATCGATCGGATCGGTATACCGATACCTACAATTGGTATCAGAGCCTAGGGCTCGTGCACACTTTTGTGTTGGACACAAGAAGTTTAAATCAACATAATTGGATTTTTGTTTAATTGTGATTATGTGATTAGATGTAAGGCCGGCCACCGTTAGTGGTCGGGTGAATGATTTCGTCGTTTTTTACGTTTCGATTGGCCGTAGTATTTGAGGGCTGCGTCCCTTGGAATCATTTGTAATAGATAGGTTTTTCTATTATATTTGTATTGTACTACTTGTAAGCGATGGACTTGGTCCATGGTTCGATGGAGGATCTCGGCTCTCCGGCGAAAACGAGAAGAAACGAAGCAAAACGAAGCAAAACGAAGCAAACCGGGGCTGCTGGAGCCAAACGGCGGGCGCCGTTTTAGCTCCGGCGGGCGCCGTTTTGATTCGGCGGGCGCCGTTTTGGAAACGGCGACCGCCGAAAGCCCTGTTTTTGGACAGATTTTTTCCGAACCCTTTCGGCGGGCGCCGTTTTGGAAACGGCGACCGCCGGTGGTGTTCGGCGACCGCTGATTGTGAAACGGCGGGCGCCGTTCGTGGTTTTTTGGGTACGGAATAGATTTGACCAAAATCGGAGGGCACGGAACTGAAACGGCGGGCAAGGACCAATCCAGAAGATGTTCAAGGCTTTTGTTGTTACTTTAATTCTTTTCTTTTGAGAGTTGTGAGGTTCTAGGGGCCTTTCGATTTCGTTTTTATTTGCTTTGCTAGTTATAGGTTGTTTTATGTTATAAATGTTCAACTTACATATAAACAAACCTATGCATGCAAGTTCCCAAAATAATGAGTATAATGTCTTGTCCAAAACATCACACCCATAAAGCCCTCGATCATAAGTTGGTAGGTCCGCCTCAGCGGGGTACTACTTGTTATCTTGGGATAAGTGGGTGTAAGGGTTAGACCTTTACAAGTGAGTTTGGTTTTTCTCATCGATAGATCCACTGCAGGCGTGGTTATCGAGACATGAGATGAGAATGGGACTCTCATCGACCGAGAGTGACATTAGATGTCATTGACATGGGATGTCTACCTATCTTGGAATTCTTAAGTGCGGACTCAGTCGGCTTAAGAATTTGCAAGATGAGGGTCTTGGGATTGTTTTGTTCAAGGGAACAAAGATATTAGATATCGATTGAACAAAATGGAATAAATAAGTAGCTTGTTAGACAACCTTATTTGTTTACCGCTTTGTGAATGTTTACATACTTTATTTATCTTTCTTTTGTAGTTTATCATGTTAATTTCAACTCGATTCAAGTTTGGTTCAATTCTTGATTATGAAAAATTGAACATAAATTTTCTTGATTCACAACGTAATTTGAGGATGGTCCTCAAATACGAAGACAATGAAAATGTGTTAAATGACCACATCCTAAGATATCATTGAACAACTCAATAGCATGTTCGGGGAATATGCTAAGATTGAGCGGTTCGGTATGACCAGGGTCATCGCTTCAGCTAGGCTGGAAAAATGGAAATCTATGGAATCACATGTGCAACAAATGATTGGATTATTTGCTTCAAGTGACCGCCTAGATTTTTCCTATGATGATTATTTGGCAACCGATTTCATACTTCAATCTCATGATGGTTATAATGCCTTTAGGCTAAAATTTCCACATGAATGGTTTGAAGAAATCGCTTCGTGAGCTCCACGGGATGCTCAAGGCTGCTGAGCCGGCGATAGATAAGGACCTTAAGAGAGAAATTCTTATGATATGGGATAGGGTATTCAAAAGAGCATGTGCAAGAAGGCTACTAGGGTTCCTAGGGAATCTGAATACGTCTACTGCAAAAGTGTCGGACACTAATTGAAAACATGTAGAAATTCATATTTATTCAATTTCAAAACAAATGCCTAATTTGTCTTTCATATGATGGATTCTAAAGTTAGGATTATTTTCACCTCGGGGAGTGATCTAATCCAAAACACTTAGTTCATTAATGACACAAATTAGAGACTTTCGAGCCATTGGATGGCGTGAAACGATTGTCTGGTTGGCTCCCTCATATTTTATGAGAGATAGGGCTTCAATTGCATGATAATATCGCTGGTTAGAAAACTTCGATTTTCACTTACGATTTATCACGTTTTGACATTGAGATAATTTTGAATGAGACTCAATTATTGAGAATAATTGAATTTGCCCAAAGTTCAAAGAAGATGTGAATAACGGGGTTGCTTCATCTTCAGGTATTAATGATATAGACATTAAAATTCACAAATTCTAATTCTTGGGTATTGGATGCCAAACGTAGTTCTCACATTTGTATGTGGAGGAACTACATAGAAGTATAAGTTTGGTGAGTAGAGATGTCGATCTACGGGCGAGAAATGGAGCGAAGGTCGCTGCATTAGCCGTATGATCATATGATGTTGTTTTGCCTTAGGGCCTTGTTTTAGTATTATAAATATATAATTTCGTACCTTCAATAAACAATGAATATTGGTTCAGTATAGGATACTGATGGATTAGTTTTTCACTATTAAATAGTTTGGTAACTATTTTAATTGTGAATTATTCCTTGTTTTGGTACGATTATTATATTGTTTATGTATACTTTAACTTGACAAAATCATATATATCATTAAGACCAAAGGCAAAATCAAATAAGTATCGATGAGACATAACTGAAACATTGTTGATTAGATCAAATCAAAATCTAAACATGTAACGAAGCTTCTTTTAGAAGGAATTTTAGAATCATTTGACTTGGAGTCATTTGATACATGTGAATGATGTGTGATTGAAAAGATAACAATGTCATCTTTCTTGGAGAAAGGAGAACATGTGAGTGATTAGGGATGATCCATACTGATGTATGTGGAACCTATCAGTTTACAAGCACATGAAGGTTATGTTTCAGAAAAGAGAAAACAAACTATATTAGATATAGTTCGACCATTCGATGAGAGGTCTAAATGAACTACTGGTCTCTTTTGGGAACACACAATTCTTGACTTCAACTTATACACTGAATAGGACGCTGTCAAAAGCTGTTGATAAGACACCATACTAGGTATGGAAAGGGAGGGTCCCTACATTGTTTTCATCAAAATTTGAGGTTCTAAAAGCTTCTCTGACGAGATTTATCTCTATAGAGCTTTAACTCAAATGGGATAAAAGTTTCTTTAATGTATCCATAAGAAACTCGAGGGTACAACTTCTACGATTTATCTGAGAACAATATTTTGTTGCTCGAGATAGTGATTTTCTTGAAAAGAGTAATCTTTCCTAGAAAGTCAGTGGGAGCTCGGTTATCTTGAACGAGGTTCAAGTGAAACAACCAATAATGAATACTCAAAACTGGGTTGAGAGTATTCTTATGGTTTTGGAAGCCATACCAGCCCTCGTAGGTCCGAAATGCATAAATCTATCTCTATTATTCAAATACTTAGATATTGTGACCAATGAGGGATATGAATTCATGCTTTTGGAAAGCGGTGAACCTTCGACCTAATTCCAAGCTATGACGAGTCCAGCTACTGAAAATTGGCATGGTGCCATGAAATCTGAGATGATATCAATATTTGATAATCAAGTTTGGAACTTGATATATTTGCATCACGGGGTTAAACCCATTGAATGCTAATAGATCTTTAAGATCTAAACAGACAGATGGAAAACCTAGGGTTTTCAAAGCAAGGTTGATGGTAAAAGTTTTATTCACGAGGTGGATTATGAAAAAACTTTCACCTGTTGCTTTGATTAAATCATTCAGATCATCTTAGCCATTGCTACTCATCTTGATAATGAGGTATGGTAATATTGGATGTTAAAACTAACTTCTTGAATTGGATTCTAGAAGAGAATGTGTTTTGACACAGCCAAATAGTTTTATCGATCTTAATAAGGCTGAGAAATTATGCAATCTTATAATTCCATTTATGGAATAAAGCAAAGCATATCGGAGTAGCAATCTTCAGTTCAATGAATCCATACTGGGTTTTGGATTTCAGAGGAACTCGGAAGAGTCTTGTTTTACAAGAAGAACAGTGGGAGTTACGTTGTATACATTGTGTTGTATGTCGATGACATACTCCTTATTGGAAACAAAGTTTCTATGCTTAATTCTATTAAAGAATGGCTTGGAAATTGTTTTCAATAAAGGATCTTGGAGAAGCACAGTACATATTGGGCATCAAGATCTGTCGGAACAGATCGAAAATGATGTTTGGACATAGTCAAGTGACCTATATTGATAAGGTACTTGATAAGTTCAGAATGAAAGACGCCAAAAAGGGTCTCATTCCAATGAGTCATGGCACATCTCTTAGCAAGATGCAAGGCCCTACGGGACTTGATGAGCAAAAGAGGATGGAAAACATTCCTTATGCTTCGGCAATAGAGTCTATAATGTACGCCATGATATGTACACGACCGGACGTATCGTATGCTTTGAGCATGACGAGTCAGTTTCAAGGAAATCCAGGTGAGGCGCGTTAGACTGCGACCAAGAATATTCTTATGTACCTTAGATGGACAAAAGAATATTTTGTTGTCTTTGGAAGACAAAAAGAGTTGATATTAACAAGCTGTTTGAATGCTAACTTCAAAACAGACTAAGATAATTTCCGATTTTAATCTGGTTATATCTTTTGTCTGGTTAGAGGTGATATTTGCTGGAATAGTTCCATGCAATGCAATATAGCTGATTAAACTACAGAAGTTGAGCACAGTATTGCATTGGATGCAGTAATGTTGGCAGTTAGGATTTGAAAGTTCTTGAATGAACTAGGTGGCGTAACTAGCTCAGCCCATCCGATAGTTCTCTATTTATAGTAGAGTTATCGCGCAAGCCTATGAGCTAGGAAGCACCACAAGTCTAAAACTGGTGCTCAGGAAGTTTCACATTATTTGGGAGATAGTTTTGTGGAGACATCGAGATAATAAAGTTGCAACTTTTGGTAAGGTTGCAAACCCGCTTTCTAAACCTCTCCAGCAGTTTAAGCTTGAGGCTTTCACGACTGCAATAGATATCAGACATCTTAGAGATGGGTTGTGATTTCTATTACTGTATTAGATACTTTTGGAGATTTGGTAAACATTCACTCATATGTATAATACATAATTCTTCATATAAATATGGTTTAATTTATATGAATTGTCCAAATGATTAAGTTATATCAATTGGGTTATGAGGTCGACTTACCGCATAATGAAGTCCCAATGGTTGAACTGATATACTTGAATCATATAGCTGTTCCTGGTTCGTATAATCGAGTACGGACAAACCGATAATACAAAGAACTAGATTGTAATGTGTACTATAGCTCCGCTTCATGGGCTAGTGATGTGGGACATCAAGTACAATTACATAGATATTAGCTGGGAGCTAATGATCGAACAGACCCGACTGGAATAGTATTTAAGATTTCGAGTCATAATACTATTTCATTGACTGTCGAGCAATTTCCTCTGACCTGAGTAGTCCAGAGTGATTCCATTGTGAAATGGTGTACTTTGATACAAGTAAACGCCTTTCGTAAAAGGAGGTTATAAAACTTGTTATTGGGTATATCAGGAAGCAAGTGGGAGAGCTTGGATTGACAAGATGGGATTATCCTCCATTTTATAATGGGATACATGTCTTAACGGCCACTTGGAGAGTCGAGACTGTGGAAAATACGTGGCCACGTCCAGATTCGTATCATAGTGATAAATCTGGTTTTACAGTCTGTCTCATAGTCCAAGAAAGGTTTGAACCGATTGAGGATGACTCGAGTCTTGCCTCAAGTTCAAACTTAGACATAAAGTGACAACAGGAAATTGGCAGCACACTGGCTCTGAAGGCCAAGTGGGAGATTGTTGGGATATGTCCTTCGATCCTACGTGTGCAATCGATAAAGTCATAAGGTCGTCTATGGATGTTAAATGATTATTCGATAATATTAATTGTTGGGAACAATATAATATTGATCTATAAATCATACCTACAGGGTCACACACGGACTTGATGATGTACTATGTAGCTTGTTAATTATATTGATTTAGAATCAATATTTACGTGGATTAATACATGCATGGGATGCATGGCTTGCATGGAATGCATGTCACATAGTGTGACATGGCATGCCACACTAGCAAGTGGGACCACATATCATGATTTGGCATGATTATGTGGAGGTGTCTTTTCATCTCCCCATTAACCACCATTACTTGTGCATTATGATGCACATAATGGGGGGGTTACATGGAGTGGTAAATGGACATGAATATAGACATGAAAATCTGATTTTCATATCACTTTATGCTTACCCACGAAATTCACACAAAAAGGAGAGAATAGAGAGTGTTCTTGGAGAACCACTTCAAGCAAGCAAGGTGTTCATCATCCGGGTTCGTGTGCAACACGTAGAGGCCGGGCCATTTGTGCGGCTTCCACATCCGGACGATCTAAAGGAGTGACGAGGTCATTCACAAGAAGAGCTTCGAGAGACTGATCCATTTGAGGTGGTTCAATCGACTCAACACCACCTCAACGGCATCAACGAATCACTTCGTCACCAAAAGTAAGATTTCGTTGATATCTCTATATATATATATATATTGGATGTATATATATATATAAATATATGTGTGTCTATACATATTTGTGTGCACTAAGATCATAGCATAGTAGATCTATTGCTTTACACGCTTCCGCACACACGGTATATCGATCGGATCGGTATACCGATACCTACATGGTGTATTGAGCAGGACCACGGGAGGGCGTTCGATTTATACTAATCGCAGTAATCGAACTAGACCTCAAAAATTACGGATATACGAATTCTTAATCCCTATATAATTATAGGTGCGTGTGTCCAATTCTCGGTTCTTTAATATGCCAATGAGTGAGACTAAATGATTGGTCGAGATTCTCGGTAAATTGGGGATCGTAATTGTACGCACGGCATGCTATAGATTATAGACAGGAAACCGTGTCCCGTTTATCGGGTTGATGACGTCCCCGAGATGAGCTCATAAAGTTTATCATGTAAACCCTGCAGGTGGATTCGTTACACATGATAATAAGGATGAGTGGTACTAGTCTCGGATAATAAGAAGCGAATTAATTTAATTATTAGTAATTAAATAATTTCGTGGACGTTCGATATCTTAAACACGGGGAAAGTCGTATATGAAATTTCGGCGGAAATATTATTGTTGAAATAATATTAAATTTATTTCGGGAATTCAATTATAATTTTATAGTGGAATTAATTATAATTAAAATTGAATTTAATTAAAGGTTTTCTTTTAAGGACACCGGTTTAATTAAATTGCAATTTAGCCCGGGATTTATTTACCTAAGGGGTCCCTAGTGTAACTCTATAAATATCCCCCCTTGCCTCTCCTAAACCTACAGAACGCCGCAACTATTATTTCAGCAGAGAAATTAAATTGCTTAGCAATTATATTTTTCTCTGTTTAAATAAAAGAGTTAACGCAGTTAATTTTTTCTGATGAAATTAATTGCTTAGCGCAATTATATTTCTGAGAAAGAAAAATTATTCTTGCGCTGGTTTTGAGAAGAAGAGCAGAAAAGGAGAATCCAGCAGATCGTTGCCCACACAACGGCTGGAATCGGGAAGAGGCATACGCTAGAAACGTCTAAGGTCTCAACAATTCGGCTCCTCCGAATCACGCGACAAAGGTATGAGATCGAACCTAATTCCGCATTTTTCGATCTCTAATTTCGTTAAAAATACATCGGACGTACGATCGGGTTCCGGGTATCGTGGATCGCATTCCTCGACTACTGGGGGTTCTAGGACCTTCGGATCGGTAGTCGGATGAGGAAAAACGACCCGGAAACGAGCCCGTAACAGCAACGTCGCGTTGCTGTTCGCGGACAAACGGCGGTCGCCGGAGGGCAAACGGCGGTCGCCGTTTCCCTGTTTTTCGGGCAGCCCGCTCTGGTTCGCGCGGTTGTCCTTCGGGGCAATGGCTGGGCGTGAATCGGGATACGAGCTGGCACGTGAACGGAGTAACGGACGAGGAGGTCGACTAGGGATCGTTCGGATGTTCGAGTGATCGAACGAACGCATCCCGGGTAGTCGATTTCCAACAATTGGTATCAGAGCCGGTTTTGTACGTTCTATGTATTGTTTGCGAGAATTGTTTTGCAGGTTAACCCGATTATTATGGTCATGTGTATGTACTGTATGTTGTGGTTTGTTAAACTCTCGGGGTTGTCGAGATTGTTTTGTTTTTTGGAATAACGTTGCTTGTTTGTAATAGATAAAAACGACGGGTTGAGTCGTTAGGTTTATTTATTTATTTCGTCGTTTCCAGGCATGTGTAGGGTCGATCACCTTGTATAGGATCGATGCCGGATTTAGTAGATTTATTCTAGTAATTTTTCTTACTAATTTTGGTGGATCGAGATGAGACCAAAACCCGGAGAAACGAGGATCGAGGAGGGCGAACCGGCAACGGGCAGCCATCGAACACACCCCGTGTTCGCGACGGGCAGCAGCGGGGCTGGGGTTCGTTCGACCCCACGGACGACTCAACGAGGCTCGAGACGAGGCTCCAGTGGGAGGAGTTCGTCTCCTGACCCTCGAGCGAGTCGGTGGTGGACCGAGATCGAGACGAGCAACGAGATGAAGTTCCAAGAGACGTGCATTGGAGAATACTTAAGGTCATAATAATCGGGGCCACGTTAATTGCTTTTTATGTGATTTACGTGCCTTTTATTATGCTTAATTATTTTATGCATGTTATCCCTCAATCGTAAAATACTAAGTGGGAGAGGGATTGGAAACAATCCCGCGGTCTCCATTCTCTGTTTTGAATGTGATGTGTATTGACTTACGAGTTGGCTTTAGTGTCATCCTCCCTATCGGATAAAGTCGATACACGGATATCACTGGATCAAAATTCGAATTCAATTCCACTTATAAAAATCGAACAATTATATTTTTCAAAAGCAAGTGCCTAATCTGTCTTTCAAAGACTAAGTTCAACTCGACTCATTCTCACCCCGGGGAGTGGAATGGAGTCAAAGCGCTTGCTTATGTCGATGACACAGATTAGAGACATTCGAGTCATTCGATGACTAGATCGATTGTCTGGTTGGCTCCCTCACCTAGTGAGAGATAGGGCTCAATTGCATGATTGATCGCTGGTTAGAAACTTCGAATTTCACTTACGAGATATCAAGCTTTGAATAATAAAATTGTGATATTTAATAAATGTAAGAGTCAATTAACAAAGTTGTTTGTTTTAGTAAACGTCCACACTATCGTGGCTTGCTAAATGGAAACGGTACTTTGGGTTAATTGAGACTCTATGACATTTAAATAAATGGGATTCAATTAATAAAGTTGTTTGTTTTAGTAAACGTCCACATTAACGTGGCTTGCTAGATGGAAACGGAACTTTAGGATTAATTGAGGCTCGACAGTTATAGAAAGTCGTGGAGGACCGCATGTCAACGTAAACGTCCACATGAACGTGGCTTGCGGTGGGCATGTAGTTCCCGAGCGGTGGACTTAGTACTGAGAAATGGTATACACTTAGGTACGCTTTATAATATCCTCCCCATCGGAGTCACTGCTATAATGATGTACGACCGAAGTAAAAATCCAATTATAAAATCGTTTGGATTAGTATACGTCCACAAGAACGTGGCATGCTAGTCTGATGGGATTTTGGAAATGATTGGTAGTTTAATGATATTATTTGAGGGAAATGATATCGAATTAAACTAATTGTTTGTTTTATATGGTATTATTCCCATTAAAGTCAACAAACTCACTGAACCTGTTTTGTATGGATTAAAGGAGAAACTTGGACATTGTCCTAACTGGAGAGGAGTACAATTATGTACTCCAAGTCAATTGACCTGCTGAACCAAATGATGCTTCCACTCCTGAGGAAAGGAAGCTCATGGAAATGGATCAAGGCTCTGAGATGACGCGGAGCTACATTATGGCTTTCATGTCGAATGTACTGCAACATCGGGATCAAGCCATGACCATTACCTATGATATGATGCTTAAACTTCAAGAAGTTTTTTGGTTATCAGGACAGGACAGCCGGGCAAAATGCAATGAGGCAACTCACGACGGCCATCGCATCCGAAGGAACACCCGTGAGGGATCACGTTCTTAGGATGATGTGCTATCTGAATGAGATAGAGATTCTAGGATCAGTTATCGATGGGGTAACCCAAGTCGATATTGTGCTCCAGTCTCTGCCGAGAAGTTTTGAGCAGTTCCGCCTGAACTATAACATGAATAAGGGGTCTTACTCATTGGCGGAACTCCTGATTGAACTTCAAGCGGCTGAGGGAATCTCTAAGGGCTCTTAAGCACTTGTGGTTGAGAAATTGGCTCTTCATAGGCCTCCGGGCGGCAAAAGGAAGAAGAAGCAAATACGGAAACCCAGTGGGCCTAATATATCTTGACCACGGAATGGGACAAGCAAGCCCAAGGGGCAAGTGCTTCCGTTGTAAGCATTCTGGATACTGGGAGTTTTAATTGTCCTCTCAAGCAACAAGAAGTTGACTCTTCCTTAGTCACCGAAATATGTTTAGTGGTAGTATCTGCCAGTACCTGGTGTGTGGATACGGGAACCACTAATCATGTCTGCACTTAATGCGGGGGTTCTAGGAAACCCGGAGACTTAGAAAGGAAGAAGTTATAACCTACATGGGCAATACTGTTAAGGTAACAGTCGTTGCAGTGGGAGATGTTAAATGTTTTAACGGAAGGATTTTAGTTCTAACAAATTGTCTTTATGTGCCGGCATTTAGAAAGAAATTTCATTTCGGATTTCTAAATTGGCTTAGAATGGATATTCCGTTTCTTTGGATGGTTTCATACCTATCAGAGTAGGAAACGGTGATATTATCTATTCTGGTACATTGATAGACAATTTAATACTAAATCCGTGTTCTTCCACGATGCAACACACCGAGCTAATAACACATTGTCAAAACCCAATAAGAGTAAAGATCCTTCTAGGATGAATCAAATGTACTTATGGAATCTTAGGATAGATCATTTTAACTTGAGTACGATTCAAAGGTGAAAGCTGATGGACTACTCAGCTAGGTTGAAGGAAAGGACCTTCCAACCTTCGAATCATACTTGGAAGTTTTAAATGACCAAGCAACCCTTTACGGTTAAAGGGAAAAGATCCAAGAAAGTACTAGAGTTGATTCGCTCTGATATATGCAGACCTCTTTGAGGAGTAAGGCATACTTATCAGAAAATGGGATTAACTCCCGACAGACTACACCATTTATGCCTCGGCAAAATAATGTGTTGTAAAGAAGGAATAGGACTCTTATAGATATGGGAAAGTAGACAATGAGTTATTCGGAGTTACCTAATTCGTTTTAGGGATATGGCTTGGAAACAGCGGCGTTTATCCTGAACTTGATTCCTTTGGAAACTTGTACAGATATTCGGCTGTTTATAGGATACCCTAAGAAAACGGATTGAGATATGTAATATAGTCCAAAGGACCAGATGTTCGTTGATTGCATCAATGTTCGGTTCTTAGACATGGACTATATATATGCAATATCACGAGCCCAAGTGTAGGGTAATACTTAATGTGCTTAGAGGGACTGATCAAAACTTAGAACCAGCCTAACTTAGTAGTTCACTACTGTAATCTTTATCCACTAAAGACACACCGGAGCGTCGTCGTAGTGGGAGGGTTGTTAGACAACCCGACAGGTTCATGTCTATAGGAGAGTCTTCGGACTTGTTGCCTGGAGAACATGAAGCCGACCCTAGATCTATGGCGAGACGCTGAAAGATCAAGATGCTCAGTCTTGGTAAAAGACGATGAAATATGAGATTGAATCTTTGGATTCATATCATGTCTGGGATCTTGTAGCACCGCCCAAAGGAGTAAAACCTTAAGGCTAGGCTTGTTACGAGAGTGTGCACTCAGAAAGAAAGGGATCTATTATGAGTAAACTTCTTCGCCGGTAGCTATGCTAAAGTCGATCCGGGTTCTTTTTTCTTCACATGGAAGATGGAAGTCAAGACAGATTTCCTAAATCGAAGTCTTGACGGGACCATCTGTGTGGGACAGCCAGAGGGATTCATCGAAAAGAGCCAAGAGCATTCGGTAAGCAAGCTTAATCAATCTTAGGATTGAAGGAAGCTTTAAGATCTTGGACACATGCGGACCTATGAGAAATTCCATTTCATGGATTCATTCAAGGCATGTTTAGGTCCTGTGTGTAATAAAGATGTGACAGAAAAGATGTGGTGTTTTCTCATTATTTATGTAGACGACATCCCTCTAAATTGGCAACAATATGAAGGATGTTATCGGACATAAAGGGATGGTTGTCCGAGTAATTCAATGTAAGAAACTTAGGAGAAGTCGGGAATGTTCTTGGGATCAAAGTTATAAATGATCGCCAGAAAAGGACATAGAACTTATCTCGAGCCTCATACATAAATACAATTCTTACTAGTTGCAGCATACAAAATTCCAAGAAAGGTCTTCACCTTTTAGATGTGGAATTCATCTATCTAAAGTTTTGTGTCCGACACAATAAAAGAGATAGATGAAGATTAAGCAGTTCCCTGCACCTTAATGGTGGGAAGTTTAATGTATGTAATGCTATGCACGAGACTGATATCTGCTATGCCGTGGGCATGGTGGTGAGATATCATAGTAATCCTGGAAAGGATCACTCGACTGATGTAAAGAACATGTTTAGGCTCCTGTAGAGGACCAGGAATTATGTTCTGAGTTACAAAGCAGTCAAGTTGTTTCTTTAGGATTACATAGAATTGGATTACCAAATCAAACAGGGATCGTCGAAAGTCGAAGTCAGGCTATGTGTTCTCACTGTGAAGTGGAGCAGTCACATGGAAGAATATAAAGCAGCGATGCATTACGGACTCTACCATGGAAACTGAAAGGATAACGGCCTGTGAGGCAGTTAAAAGGTCAGTGTGGCTCCAGAACTTCCTAAGGGACTTAGATGTGGTTTCTAGATCACCCAAAGCTATTTTGAATAGCGGTATTGGCAAACTTGAAATGCCACGAGTCCACAGTGGGAGATAACATGTAGAGCGCAAGTACCACCTGATTCGAGAGATCGTCTAGTAAGACGATGCAGTTGTCACCTAGATAGCATCGAGAGGATTGCCTGGTAAAACCATTCACAGAAGCTCTTCCAGCGGAAGCGTTGGGTAGGCGTGATAAGGTTATGGGAATCTGATGTTTTGTAGAGGGCGACTAGACTTTTAGTATAAGTGGGAGATTGATGGAGTTGTATTCTAAATGTCTAGTTTAGTGCAAATACGGAACTCCTTATCTATACCTTAATTCGATATATGATTCAAGCATAATTGCATTTAATGCAATAGTCCTTGATGTATACGTTGTAGACAGTATGGCGTGAGGAGACACGTGGAAGATCATACTGTCGGTTACTCGTATACTATCGAACAGTAGCTCACGACTTAGATGGATAGGGACAATCCATCGGTACGTCGTAGTGTGACTGGTAGATAGTCGGTCTTGACTTGTTGGAAATCGATATCCCGGGCTATTAAAATTATGCGGAACCGATAGCCCGACCGAAATCCTTCATCGCCGGAGATTGGATTCCCGACTCATCCGCAGGAGTCCGACCTTTGGAGACTACGCGCCCGAAGACACGCAGCCCGCCCCCAGCCGATTTTCTCCCGCGAGTCGGATCCACGAACGCGAACCACCGTACGACGGAACCGGACCCGACGAGAGTTCCACCGCGGACAAGCCGCGGCAAAACCCTAGCCGAGCCCCCGACGCGAGGGGGCTCGCGATCGCGCACCTCGCGATCGCTGGGGCTGCCCAGCAGCCCCCGGTGGTGAGTCCGGCGACTCACCACCGCCGCCGGAGGAGGGCGGTCAGCCTCCAGCTGACCTGCCGCGGCCCAGCCGCGGCTTCCCCTCACGATCGACCTCACGGTTGATCGATCGCCCCGGCTTCCAGCCGGGGTCCTCCCGTGCGCGCACCTGACCGGCGAGGGTGGCCGGGATCCGGCGTGGCACCAGCCCACGCCATCCCGGCGGTCGATCAAGGATCGACCGTGTGCCCCGGCGTCCAGCCGGGGCTTCCCCCTTCCGTCGCGTGCCTGCCGCGATCGAACCCTAGGGTTCGATCGCCCCCTCGGCTCCAAGCCGAGGTCTTACTCGATCTTCGCCGGGGATCTCGAATCCCCATCCCCGAAGTTCGTGCGTTTACCCGGATCGTGTGTTCAAGTACATACTACGATTAATCACACAAAATCATAGAAGAGGGTTTATGATTTATTACCTTCGATTCGTTGTACGGAGAAACGAAATCAAACGCGTTGATGACCTTGCGATCTTCCCACGTATTCCTTGCACCTTGTCCGAACGTCGTGTGGGCGACGATCTATCGAACACCTTATGGATCTTCCTCACTCTCCAAGACTTTTAAGTTGGCGTAACTTAGGTTGTGAAAAGTGAAGACCATGTAGTGCTTTTATAGGCTACGTAGGGGATCATAAGGAGAATAAATATTGGGCTTCCAATATTGAAAATTAAATTGGGTCCAACCCAAATCCATTAATTCTTATCAATATTAATTTTATTTATTTTCCACTATATAAATAAAATTGCACTCCCAATATTATTCCATATTATATCAAATAATATTTCTCCATCTTAGTATTATTTATTCCGTGTATTTAAGATTTAAATATCCATGAATAAATTTATTTATTGCTCAATAAATAATATTCATATCTTATATCCGAGACTAGTACCGTTCAACCTTTATTATTATGCGGATTAAATCCACCTGCAGGGTTTACATAATAATTCCTTATGAACTCATCTCGGGGATATTATCAACCCTTACGGGATACACTGTCCCTTCAAGAATTCACGGCATGCCATATATAAAATATAGTGACCCAACTCAACCGGTAATTAACCCAATAATTAAATCGGTTAATTCCTTTGGAAAATCAAAGTCACTAATATTAAATATACACACCCGCAATTATTTTAGGGATTAAGAATAAAATACTCCGAGTCTCAAATCAATTATCGCCGAGCAATCCTAATTGATGAGTCTCAATCGATCCGCTCAATACACCAAGTGTACAAGTGTGATAAGATAATCAAGACAAATTATCTTCTCTCTCACACAACGACTATACCGATGGATTGGTCCGTGTCCATCTAGGTCGTGAGCAACTGTTCGATTAAATACGAGTAACCGTTAGTATGATCTTCTGTGCGGGCCAGACACACCATACTAACTACAACGTATAAAATCCAGGACTATATTTTGCATAATTAATTAATAATAATTAATTGCAAATAATTGTTTATTAATTAAATAGGTTAAATGTTATGATCGGGAGTTTACCGGTACTTAAATCTAGACATTAAGTACACAACCCCAACAATCTCCCACTTGTACTAAGGTCTAGTCATTTCCTCCAAACTCCCGACTCCCATACTCATCACGTGCTTAAGTTTATACTTCCCAAAAGTATTATGTGAATGAGCAATCTAGGTTGCCGCTCCGAAGTTATCTTGGTGACTACTGCGTCGTCTCTCTGACGATGACTCGTATCAGGTGGTACTGGCTCTATGTGTTATCATCACCTTTTGAACTTATGACTTCTTCCAGTTCTCCATGCACCGCTATGTACATAGCCTTTGGTGAACCAAGAATCATATCCAAGTTCAGAGGTCATTCCGGAACCTAACCAAAAACTTCCGCTGCCTCTGAGGCTGCTATTCGGTTTATGATAGAGTCCGAGAAGCTTCACGCTTATCACTCTTTCTTCCTTAGGTTCCACCTCTTCTAAAAGTGAACACATAGCCTGATATCGACTTACACTGGTCCTCATTCGATTAGAAATCTAAGAGAATGTAATCCAAAGGAAATGCTTGTTTGCTCCGTAATCCAGAACATAGTTTCCAGTACTTCGAAAGTACTTCAAATGTTCATTACAGCAGACGAGTATTCCTTTCCAGGATTACCTTGATATCCTCCCACTATACTAGCCGCATAGCAGATATCAGGTTCTCGTTTTTAACATTGCATTTATAAAGCCCTTTACACTCAAAGTGTAAGAAACCGCTTTGTCTATATCTATCTCCTTTATGTGTGCAAGACACATACCTTAGATAGATGCATTCTGTTCTCGAAAGGCAATAACCTTTCTCAGAATCGTGCATGTTTAAAACAGACCATAATCGTATAAGATATCTTAAGACAAGTACAAATGTTCTTATCTAGAGATCGAAAGATTTCTAAGAACATGATCCAACTTACTCTTAATCTCATACTTTTATTTATTTAGACAACCTCCATTTTATGTCTGACAACGCTTTTACATTGTTGCCAATGACGAAGTGTTATCTACACAAAATTCCGAGAAACACCACTTTGTTTCCATTACGTCTCCAATACACCAATCTTGTCTATGCTTCTTGATGAATCCATAAAATGGACTATCTCATCAATTTGCAAGTTCCACAAGTTTTAGCTTTGTGATAATCCATAAATGGATTTACTAAGCTTGTACCTCTAAATGATCTTGCCTCTTTAACAATAATAAATTATTGCTATCCAAGTAGGCACATTTAGATTAGTACTGCCCCCTTATGCAGAACTAGGGATCGATTTCATGTCTACTAGATCCAGAGTTAAAACTCCTCCAGTCTTATGAACATCTCTGGTCGCTTAACAACCTCCCACTGCAATGGCGTTCCGGTGTATAACAGTAATAACATTAGGTGCAGTTAGTGGTATACTACTCGGTTAGGCTGGTTCTCAGCCTTCTCTTTCCTCATTATAAGGTACTTTGTCAGTTAGGGCATTGTAGTTCATCTAATAGTCTTCCTCCATGAACCGGGTGAGAACACCCATCTGGTTCGCAGTACTATCGAAGTTACAATTACTTGTTCTTCTAGGATATTCTACAACCACACTGAATGTGCCGTTGTATCCAGAAATATCCATAGAACATAGGTAGTTCCGAAATAACTTGTTCTTTTACCATTAGAGTTCCATTTCTTATTTCTGACACACCATGTCTACACATCAGTGTATGGTGTAGTCGTTTGAGATTTAATCTCAATCTCTGATTTATGCTATGTGTTATTTAGATAGGTGACAGCCTCCGCGAACGAGTCGCAGACTTCTAATGGATATACTTCAAAGGTTCCCCATAATGGCTTTGTGTTGAAAACACTCCGCTTTTATGGCACATCAAGTATTCTAATCCATCTTCGAGTATTCTTTAAAGAACGACTCGTACTTCTCTAATTACACATATGTCTGCATATATCATCTTTGATCATTCTTAATACTTGTCCGAATTCCATCCTTTATCCAGAAAGGTTGACTTAGTTGTATCATCTTTCAAGATCGATTCTTAGGTCGGGAGGTCCATTCCTCCAACTATAATTGATTGAATCAATTTCGACCTTTTGAATCCCTTTTGAATAGATACTACCAAGTTAAAGAATTCACAAGTATAATGATTGATAAAGAAATACATCTAATAAGTAAAACAAGTTTATATATAACGGTTTGTTGCATCGTGGTAGACTGAGGATTCATCATTCATATATTGCTATCTAATGTACCAGAATAGATATCGCCATAATTTCTTATCTAAACCATCAAATGATTAAAGAAATAAAATATCCATTAATAATAGAAATCCAGAACAAAAGTTCTTTCTAAAAGGTACAAAGCAATAAACTTGAAATGAAATCCTATAACTATCAAAAAGATAAACGTCTTCCACTGCAACCGCTGCTTCCTCAACAGCTCTGCCCATGAGGACTCGAACTCTTCTTATCTAAGTCGCCGGGTTTTCTGGAACCCCTGCATTTAGAATGCACATACCGTCAGTGGTTCCATATCTACACACCAGAATTCTTGGTAGATAATACCACCGACTATGTTTTACGACTAAAAAAATTCGTACCTTTGAGAGGACAAGATGTAGACCCCCAGTACTCAGACTGCTTCCCTTGGGGATTTTTGCCAGAAGGCTTCTTTATCCCACCCTTTGGTCCAAGTCCCTTAGGACCACCGGAACCCCTTGTCTTCTTCTCCTTTCCTTTGCCTTTAGGTCCGAAACCTTTGGCTTTGGCTATAAGAGCTTGCGATTGTTTCAACTCGTCCAAAAGATCCATCATCTCAAAAACATGATCAAGTGTTTCATCGAAGTAACAGATCTTTACGAGTATCCTCATCGCCTCTTTTCTAGCCTCCCCATCATGTCCAAACAGCAACTTGAGTTTGAGCATGACATCATGATTAATGGCTAGTGAACGAGCACTCTCCCATTTTTCAAAGTCAAAGATCTCATCCTCAGTTGAGTTAATGGTGAGTCCAGGAGGACAAGTTTCACTGAGTACGTCTTTGTACTCTTTTGCAGTCTGAGCAATGTCTAACTCTTCTTTCCATTCAACACAGTGTGGAACCAGTGCGTCAAATTCCTCAAGTATCATATCAAGTGGATTCATAGACATTTTCTAAACCTATAAGCACATTTAAACAAACAATTAATTTAATATCCGACGTTATCTCCCTGGAATAACATCATTAAATCACTAATCACATCTAAAATCCCATCAGGTAAGGCAAGCCACGTTCGTGTGGACGTTTACCCACCCAAATGATTTAGCAATTAGATTTGCTTTGGTCGTACATCATTATAGCGTTACTTCGTTGGGAGGAATACTACAAAGCGTACCTAAGTGTAAACCATTACTCAGTACTAAGGTGAATCGTTTAGAATTGTTATGTCACCGCAAGCCACGTTCGTGTGGACGTTTACGATAACTCGCAATCCCTCACAATTTCCTATAACTGTCTACATCAACTATTCTAAAATCCCATTCAGTATAGCAAGCCACGTTCGTGTGGACGTTTACCATACCAAAAAGATTTATATAATTGAAATCCAATTATTTGATCCATTTGATCTCGTAAATCAAGACGCGGAGAATCATAAGTGAAACTCGAAGTTTCTAACCAGTGATTCACCATGCGAACGACCCTATCTCTCATAAATGAGGGAGCCGAGCAGACAATCGATCCATCTATCAAAGAATGGCACGAAGGTCTCTAATTTGTGTCATCCACATGACCAAGTGGCTTTGGCTCCATTCCACTCCCCGGGGTGAGAATGAGTCGACTTGAAATCAGTTTCAGAAAGAAAAATTAGGCATTGTTTGATAAACTTGATAAATGTTTCTTGTAAAAGGAATTATAAGAATTCTCCTCCAATGACTCGTCTATACGAACTTCGAAAGTCCATAAGAGTCACCAAGAGAACAGTAATGGAGACCATGGGAATGTTTCCATCCCCTCTCCCACTTAGCTTTTTATAACAAAGGGATACGCTATCTAGTGCATAAAATAAACACATATAGCATGCATATAAGCAATAAAGCACATAGTATCACATAGTCAAAATAATGCTAGAAAAATTATTTTCCGACTATCATGGCTTTGTCGCATCTCCGTATGCATCTTCTAGTCTTTAGTCTTCGTTCTTGAACGCTCCATGTGACAAGAATATTAATATCCAATATTTAAATCTATTTATTTTCAATTAATCCAAAAGTTACTTAATTCGAAAATTAAGTCAATTGAATATATCAAAAATAAAATTAAATATTATTAATATTTTTATTTATTTATTTTCCTATCTAGTTCTATTAAATCTCTAGAATAATCTATCCAAATAAAACTTGGAATATTCTAGAAGACATCTATAATAGAACAAGGAAATAAATTAGGACTCACCACTTTCCAAATTTAATTTTATTCCTAATCCATGAATATTCCCATGAGTAGGAATAATCAAATAGGAAAAAAATAAATAAATTTAGTACTAAATTAATTAAATTTCTAATCTATGAATATTTCCATGAAGGAAATAAATCAATAGAAATAAAATTAATTTAAATTAATTCTTTTCCTAATGCATGAGAGTTTCCTAAAAGGAAAGTACTCAAATAGGAAACCCGAATTAATTTGGAAAGTTGGATTATGGTAGGAGTAGCACGGGTTGGGAGTCCCCGCACCACCCCCACCGTCGACCGCCGCCCGGGAGGAGCACCGCCGCCGCCCCCAGCCCACGCGCCACCACCACCGGTGGCCGGCGTGGCCGGGAGCTCCCACGGACAGCCCCTCGTCCGGCGATCGATCCATGGGGTCGATCATGGGGATGATCGGCCCCTTCGTCCATCGTCTACTTCGTCACACCTTCTTCGTCTTCCGGCGATCGTCTCAACATCGAACCAACGTAAATAAATTACAATAATTTAAATTACAATTCCGGTATCGATTCTATACATGAAATCGACCCTATACATTTTCCGGAAAAAAAAAAGTGCGTAATAATAAATCCTAAATTCGGTCAACCCCCGAATTTTTACTATTACAAACATTCATCCACACAAAACGAATCTCGACATGTCCGAGAGTTTAATAATCATGATAATTAATTAATAAACAAAATTAATTAATATCCAACCATGATAGCCGGAAATCCTGCAAGGTAGAACAATAATCGAGCATATACATGAACACGAAACCAAACGCTCTGATACCAATTGTTGGAAATCGATATCCCGGGCTATTAAAATTATGCGGAACCGATAGCCCGACCGAAATCCTTCATCGCCGGAGATTGGATTCCCGACTCATCCGCAGGAGTCCGACCTTTGGAGACTACGCGCCCGAAGACACGCAGCCCGCCCCCAGCCGATTTTCTCCCGCGAGTCGGATCCACGAACGCGAACCACCGTACGACGGAACCGGACCCGACGAGAGTTCCACCGCGGACAAGCCGCGGCAAAACCCTAGCCGAGCCCCCGACGCGAGGGGGCTCGCGATCGCGCACCTCGCGATCGCTGGGGCTGCCCAGCAGCCCCCGGTGGTGAGTCCGGCGACTCACCACCGCCGCCGGAGGAGGGCGGTCAGCCTCCAGCTGACCTGCCGCGGCCCAGCCGCGGCTTCCCCTCACGATCGACCTCACGGTCGATCGATCGCCCCGGCTTCCAGCCGGGGTCCTCCCGTGCGCGCACCTGACCGGCGAGGGTGGCCGGGATCCGGCGTGGCACCAGCCCACGCCATCCCGGCGGTCGATCAAGGATCGACCGTGTGCCCCGGCGTCCAGCCGGGGCTTCCCCCTTCCGTCGCGTGCCTGCCGCGATCGAACCCTAGGGTTCGATCGCCCCCTCGGCTCCAAGCCGAGGTCTTACTCGATCTTCGCCGGGGATCTCGAATCCCCATCCCCGAAGTTCGTGCGTTTACCCGGATCGTGTGTTCAAGTACATACTACGATTAATCACACAAAATCATAGAAGAGGGTTTATGATTTATTACCTTCGATTCGTTGTACGGAGAAACGAAATCAAACGCGTTGATGACCTTGCGATCTTCCCACGTATTCCTTGCACCTTGTCCGAACGTCGTGTGGGCGACGATCTATCGAACACCTTATGGATCTTCCTCACTCTCCAAGACTTTTAAGTTGGCGTAACTTAGGTTGTGAAAAGTGAAGACCATGTAGTGCTTTTATAGGCTACGTAGGGGATCATAAGGAGAATAAATATTGGGCTTCCAATATTGAAAATTAAATTGGGTCCAACCCAAATCCATTAATTATTATCAATATTAATTTTATTTATTTTCCACTATATAAATAAAATTGCACTCCCAATATTATTCCATATTATATCAAATAATATTTCTCCATCTTAGTATTATTTATTCCGTGTATTTAAGATTTAAATATCCATGAATAAATTTATTTATTGCTCAATAAATAATATTCATATCTTATATCCGAGACTAGTACCGTTCAACCTTTATTATTATGCGGATTAAATCCACCTGCAGGGTTTACATAATAATTCCTTATGAACTCATCTCGGGGATATTATCAACCCTTACGGGATACACTGTCCCTTCAAGAATTCACGGCATGCCATATATAAAATATAGTGACCCAACTCAACCGGTAATTAACCCAATAATTAAATCGGTTAATTCCTTTGGAAAATCAAAGTCACTAATATTAAATATACACACCCGCAATTATTTTAGGGATTAAGAATAAAATACTCCGAGTCTCAAATCAATTATCGCCGAGCAATCCTAATTGATGAGTCTCAATCGATCCGCTCAATACACCAAGTGTACAAGTGTGATAAGATAATCAAGACAAATTATCTTCTCTCTCACACAACGACTATACCGATGGATTGGTCCGTGTCCATCTAGGTCGTGAGCAACTGTTCGATTAAATACGAGTAACCGTTAGTATGATCTTCTGTGCGGGCCAGACACACCATACTAACTACAACGTATAAAATCCAGGACTATATTTTGCATAATTAATTAATAATAATTAATTGCAAATAATTGTTTATTAATTAAATAGGTTAAATGTTATGATCGGGAGTTTACCGGTACTTAAATCTAGACATTAAGTACACAACCCCAACATGACTATCATGTTACACTCGTACACTTGGTGTATTGAGCAGGACCACGGGAGGGCGTTCGATTTATACTAATCGCAGTAATCGAACTAGACCTCAGAAATTACGGATATACGAATTCTTAATCCCTATATAATTATAGGTGCGTGTGTCCAATTCTCGGTTCTTTAATATGCCAATGAGTGAGACTAAATGATTGGTCGAGATTCTCGGTAAATTGGGGATCGTAATTGAACGCACGGCATGCTATAGATTATAGACAGGAAACCGTGTCCCGTTTATCGGGTTGATGACGTCCCCGAGATGAGCTCATAAAGTTTATCATGTAAACCCTGCAGGTGGATTCGTTCCACATGATAATAAGGATGAGTGGTACTAGTCTCGGATAATAAGAAGCGAATTAATTTAATTATTAGTAATTAAATAATTTCGTGGACGTTCGATATCTTAAACACGGGGAAAGTCGTATATGAAATTTTGGCGGAAATAATATTGTTGAAATAATATTAAATTTATTTCGGGAATTCAATTATAATTTTATAGTGGAATTAATTATAATTAAAATTGAATTTAATTAAAGGTTTTCTTTTAAGGACACCGGTTTAATTAAATTGCAATTTAGCCCGGGATTTATTTACCTAAGGGGTCCCTAGTGTAACTCTATAAATATCCCCCTTGCCTCTCCTAAACCTACAGAACGCCGCAACTATTATTTCAGCAGAGAAATTAAATTGCTTAGCGCAATTATATTTTTCTCTGTTTAAATAAAAGAGTTAACGCAGTTAATTTTTTCTGATGAAATTAATTGCTTAGCGCAATTATATTTCTGAGAAAGAAAAATTATTCTTGCGCTGGTTTTGAGAAGAAGAGCAGAAAAGGAGAATCCAGCAGATCGTTGCCCACACAACGGCTGGAATCGGGAAGAGGCATACGCTAGAAACGTCTAAGGTCTCAACAATTCGGCTCCTCCGAATCACGCGACAAAGGTATGAGATCGAACCCAATTCCGCGTTTTTCGATCTCTAATTTCGTTAAAAATACATCGGACGTACGATCGGGTTTCGGGTATCGTGGATCGCATTCCTCGACTACTGGGGGTTCTAGGACCTTCGGATCGGTAGTCGGATGAGGAAAAACGACCCGGAAACGAGCCCGGAACAGCAACGTCGCGTTGCTGTTCGCGGATAAACGGAGGTCGCCGGAGGGCAAACGGCGGTCGCCGTTTCCCTGTTTTTCAGGCAGCCCGCTCTGGTTCGCGCAGTTGTCCTTCGGGGCAATGGCTGGGCGTGAATCGGGATACGAGTTGGCACGTGAACGGAGTAACGGACGAGGAGGTCGACTAGGGATCGTTCGGATGTTCGAGTGATCGAACGAACGCATCCCGGGTAGTCGATTTCCAACAATCTCTACGGTGCTGGAATGGGGGGGTATATAAGAAAGGGAACCAAGCAGATATTTCTTTGTTTAGGACGGATTATAGATCGGAAAATGTATGCCGGAAATCTGGAAATAACACATGGTGTTCTTGAGCTTAAAGCCCTTTTATTTCCTTTACTTTAAGTATTTGGAAATATAGAAAAAATGTGAAGTCCCTTCTCCCCTCTCTCTTCCCTCTCTTTTATACTAGTTGTATGCATGAGCATGCAAGCTCTCATTATGCCACCTATTAGCCTCCTATCACATCTAAACCCACTAATGAAGACTTTTAAGCCATTGCATTAAATATCCACTAATCTTGTCTTCCACTTGCTTCATGTCACCAGAGGCGCACCGCCTCTCGCCTGGAGCCTTATCCGGCTGATCCTCTGTTCTGGTACGGGGCCATCTTCCTGGGGCTACTGTTGAGCTCGCCTGGTACTGACTTCATTCATGACTTCAATTCTGACTTTTGCCCGCCGTTTGACCATCTCCTTGATGACGTGGCTCCGGTCGTCTGGACACGTGTCGATGTTGAATTTTTATGGTGTAACATTGGCCCCCAGGAAAATTGATGGATTATAACATCTTTTTTCCTGAAGTTTGGTCTTGGATCTCCTGGTAATCGACTCTTGATACTCTTTTGAGTCGGTATTTGGCTTGTGGATCTTGTCAGCAATGGATTTTGACGTGGGATCTTCTTGGGATGTCTTTGATTTTAGCTGGCTCTAGTGTGGTCTTGAAAGATAATTCTGAGAGGGATGGAGAGGAGATTGCGATTCTTATCGTTCTGGACTTTTGTACCTGCATTGATCAAAAATTTCTTTCGGGATCTTTCCCGATTAGTATTTTTGTAATGGACACATATAGTCCTTGGATAAGACAATTAAGTATTTTTCTCACGGGGTTGTGTCTTAAGACTCCCCTGTAACAATATTTCTCATGGTACTGAGACCAGGTAATTTCTTTCCCTGTATAGACGGGAAGACTTGTTGCATTCCGATTTAATTTCGGTCTTTAATTGATTAAAATAAATCAAGAAATCAAAAGATAATATGAAAAGATTTGAAAAGATTCGAAATTCAGAAATCACCTTTTTGCAGGCTTTTCTGGACACGTGGCCTGACGGTTATAGGCTGAATTAATTAGGGTTTTGAGTTAGTGGGGCGATAATTGAGTGCTTTCCTCGGTAACCGCCCCTTTTCTCTCCCCATACGCAACTGCTGCGTCTTATCGGCTTCGTTCACCATTATTTTGGATTTCAAAACAATGAAATCACTTTTTCACAATTCAGAATTCATAATTTCGGGTAAGAAAATTCTCTCTCGATTTCCTTATTTTCCCTTTACGAATTTCTTGTTTTTGTTTTTGTTTTTATTTTTCGTCGATCCGCAACTCAAATCATGCCGCGACTGAGACGAGGTCCTCGAGGGAGGCATCAACCACCCGAAGCTCCTCATGTCGTCTTCGGCAGAGAGTACAAATCGTTCATGGAGGGCGTCGTGCCTGACCTTCCGTCGCCGGAGGCGCCAGATCCGGTCACCGAAGGGCCCTACCAACCGGTCACAAGAAAATAGATTCCGGTGAGTCCCGATCCGGATCACCGAGACTGGGGCGCTCACGGCCGGAAAAGTACAGTAGACCCTTCAACACTACTAGAAAAGCGAAAGAAGTGGAGGATTCCAAATAATGTTCATTTATATGCGCCGTTACCTGGGGAATCGGCGTGTTGTCCGCCGGCAGGGATGGTGGCAGTCGGAGAGGACGCACTGAACGTGGGGCTGCGGTTTCCGCTGCACCCCTCCATTTCTGGACTCCTCAACCTCTGTGGATTAGCCCCCCACCAACTGCATCCAAATGGATGGGGCCAACTATACGGGGTACTCACCGTGTTGCGCCAGGTGGGGCTTTCTCGACCCATTACCGGTGAGGAGTTCCATCAATTCTTCAGCCCCGTCGTCTCCAACTCCTCTTCCCGCGGGGATTACACGGTTCGCCTCAGGCCGAACAAAGTGAAGATCAAGGAACCCAAACTCAAGGACATTCGCTGGTGGGATCGATGGTTGTTTGTTTCTGGCCACTGGAAAACTCAGACCCGAGATGGGGAGATTGACATTCCTGTCACATACTCCGAAAAACCTGACTGTAAGCCTCGCAAACTCGTCATCGTACAATTTTGACTGATCTAAACTTTTTTCAATGATGCAGGTGGTCGATTGCCGAAAACAATAAATCTCCCGTGGGATTTAGAGACGGCGAATCTCCTAGCACTGTGTATACCATCAGAAAAAAGAGATTGCAATTTGTACAACGACGACGTTCGGGACGAAGCCGGTTTATACTACCCACCGTACATCGAAGGTCGAGGATATCCAGGTACCGCTTTCTAAAAGTGTTTTAAGTTTTCCCTGTGAGATTCTTTCAAATCCCATGGTATTCTGCTTAAAAACCGAGTTTTGGTTTCCCTGGGAATTTCCCAACTCCCTGGTACTTAGTCATTTTTTTTTTAAATGGTCTTCCCTGGGATATCTAAAAAGACTTCCCGGTACTCCATTGTGTTTTGTTTTTTAAATGGTCTTCCCTGGGATATCTAAAAAGACTTCCCGGTACTCCATTGTGTTTTAAACTAATACTGCCCTGGGATATCTTTTCAGACCACCCGGTGTAATAGTTTAAGTGTTTCCTGTGCAGAGTATTTCAACACTATCTTCACTGAAAAACCCGACGGCATGGCTGACAACAGAGATATATTCGGCTCTCTTGGCATCGTGGACGCTGCAGTTTTCACCAAAGGGCGAAAAGCCAAGTCTGGCACATCGGCTGGTAGAGGGAGGAGCTCAGTGAAGACCCGGGGTGGTTCGTCAAACACTCCCGCAGGCCGAACCCGATCCCACACTCTATCCAACCCGGGAACGGAGTCCGATCCACTCGGGTTCTTACCAGGAAACTCCCCTCACCTCTGACACTGTGATGTCTGAAGCTGCCCCGAGCGCTGGATTGCCACCTTCTGGAGACACATCACTGCTTAAGGTTAAACAAGAAGAAGGGAAAAAGCGCAAAGGGGCCCTGGGGGCAATAATCGATGTGACAGACTCTCCACCACGTTCCTCCAATACCAGCGAAAACGCTATGTATGGGTTACATGCCGAGCTGTTCTCCAAGTAAGTATATTACTTGTTAAGTTTATACTCTAGAAATAAATATAATTTATTTCGAGTCTTCTGCTCTACATTCATCTTCTTTCTCTGTAACCTACTCCAGACTGTCCCTGCAAGATCCTCCAATTCCTCCAGTGCTCGTGTCATTCTACTCCGGGCTCGGTCCCATCCCTCCGGTAGCTACTCAGAACAGCCCTGTGGGCGAGGCAATTAATGCAGTTGACCGGTGCTGGACTACCGAGTTCAATGACTTGATGGCCCACGACAACCATGCGCTTTCCCTGGCGCTTAAGCTAACCAGTCAAGCTACTGAGGCCATCGCCGGTGCTCATACTCGTACAGAGAAAATGCTCGAGGCAATCATAGCTCACGAATCCAATGCAAAAAAGCTCGAGCAACACATCAAGGATCTCAATGAGGCATATAAATCTGCAGCCGGGGATCGTGACACTTGCCGGAAAGTGATTGACACTGAGCGGACTGAAAAGGCGAAAATAAAATCTGAGTTGGAGGAGGCCCTGAAGACGGTCAAGGAGAGTGAGAAGATGATGGAGCAGGCCCTGGACGAGACGTCCCGGGAAATCAAAGAGCTGAAAGCCAAGCTGGCCCAGACTGAAGAAGATCTGAAGGAGACTACAGATAACTTCGATAATGCTTGCGAGATGCTTGAGTCTCCAGCGCATAACCCTCGAATCTTATCTAACCTCCTTTATGTGACTGCTTATGTTGGAATGGTCAGGTCAGCGGCTCAGGAGCAGAATGAAGTTGTCAAAGAATTTGCCCTCAAAACGCTCAAAAACTACATGAAGGCGGACACACTCGATGACCGGGTGCCGCAGCCATTCAAGGATCTTGAGGTCGAGTTCGGCATAGACATGAAGTGGTGGCCCACTTATGACAAGCTCTGCATGCCTGGTGAACTGCCCACTGCTACAACACAAGGAGAAAACAAAGAAGATGAATAGATGAAGGATGGGGAGGCACAGGATCTGGTTGGTGACGGGCCCAGGGGCATGCCAAAAGATTCTACCGTGACTCCTCCCCGTGATGGTAATTCCACCTCTTGAGTGTCAAAACTCAAGAGTCTGCAAAATTTGAAGTCTTCCCTAGGTGTGAAAAACCCAGGGGTATTAACCATTTTCATAAGTATTATCTTTTAGGCCTTCGGCCCCAGACAATTTCTTATTACTCTATGGTTTGTAATAGCTTAAAACTTTTAAGTTTTCGCTAGTTTTTGTTAGGATCCTCCCTTGGGGACCTCTGAACAATTTGGATGCGTTTGCACCTCTTTTTATTTGCAAGTTTTTGTTAGGATCCTCTTATTGGGATCTCTGAACAATTTGGATGCGTTTGCACCTCTTTATTATCCGGCATGGCTCTTTTCACAAAGTGCCAGCCTTTCAAAGTCCGAATAATGTGGCTCTACCCTTTGTTCTAGGTACTTTGAGCTCTTAACTTCGTAGGGCGATTCAAAGGTAAATGTACTTTTCCATTCGGTGCTCGCTTTCGACCCTGGTCCCATTTGCTTACCCCGATCGCATACCTACGAAGTTCAATCTGGTCCCAGTGGACTTTATCTAAGCCTCTTGGGTTTGCCAGATAATCTCTTATTCTCTTCCCGAGGGATTCAGAGTCTTCTGAATTCTAATCCCCGAGAAGAGAATTCGTCGGCCCTCAAGTCTTATAGACTTTCACAGGGATGCCGGAAATTTATTTCCTGGTACAGGAATCATCCCTTGTTCAGGGGTTGCCTGGGTGAAACTTAAAGTTCTTCCCGGCCAAGATATATTTATCACCTGGGTACAGCTCTAAGCCTCTTCCCGGGAAAATATAATATTCGTATTTGCCCCTTATAGAGGTCTTGCCTTAGTGAAGCTTTCAACTTCTTGTAGGCTTGTTTTTATTTCTCACGCGGGTTTGACTTCAAGCCTTTTCCCAGAGTGATTATATTAAAAAAAAAATAATGAAGGTAAGAAGAAATTGAAAGTGGTACATTACCTCAAATTCGGACTTCAAAACCTTCTTTATTGATAGGGATTGCCAAAAAGCATTACATTGTATTTTCGCCAAAAGGCTTTACAACGTTTTTGCACCCAGGCTAATGATAGAATTTCTTCAAGTGTAACGCATTCCAGCGATACTGATCTTTTGTGCCGTCGAGTAGCTCTAGTTCGTACACTCCGTTCTGGAGGCTGCTGGAAATCGTTGTCCCGGGGTATCAAAAAATGCGGAACCGATAACCCCAAACAAAATCCCGTCGCCGGAGATCGCACGAATACCAACTCATCCGCAGGAGTCCGACCTTTGGAGACTACGCGCCCGAAGACACGCAGCCCGCCCCCAGTCGAAGTCTCCCGCGAGTCGGAAATCACGAACGCGAACCACACGCGAAGAACCGGGCTCGACGAGAGCATCGCCGCGGGATGAACCCGCGGCTAAACCCTAGCCGAACCCCGACGTGGGGTTCGCGATCGCTTGATCGCGTGGGGCTGCCCAGCAGCCCCCGGCGGTGAGTCCGGCGACTCACCGCCACCACCGACCGGGGAAGGAGCGCCCAGCCGCGGCGCGAAGCCATGGCAGCCCCCAGCGATCGACCTAGGGTCGATCGCTCGCCCCGGCGTCCAGCCGGGGCTCCCCTCGCGCGGTCGCTGCCGGCGGTCGAAGCCCTAGGCTCGACCGCCCACCCCCTCGGCTCCCAGCCGAGGGTTGCTCTCGATCCCGGCGGGGATCCCTAGACCGCCGGCGGTCCGGTGGTCTTCGACCACCACCGCTCGGTCTATCCCCGTCCCCAGTTTCGTTGTTTTTCCCGGAACTTGTGTTCATGTACGTATCACAATTTAATTCACATAAAATCACACGAAGGAGTTTATGATTGTACCTTTTGATTCGTTGTGCGGAGAAACGAAATCAAGTTGAAGACCTTTGAATCTTCCCACGTATTCCTTGCACTTCGTTCGAACGTCGGGTGGGCGACGATCTATCGAACTCCTATGGATCTCCTTCAACTCTCTAGAATATCAAGTATGATAATCTTGTCTTATGTTTTATGAAGGCCATGTAGTGCTTTTATAGGCTACGTAGGGGATCTAAAGGAGGTGGAATATTGGGCTTCCAATATTGAAGATTAAATTGAGCCCACTGCCCAAGTCCATTATTCCTTATCAATATTAATTAATTTATTTTCCACTATATAAATTAATTGCACTCCCAATATTAAACCATATTATATCAAATAATATTTCTCCGGTAGTATTATTTATTCCGTGTATTTAAGATTTAAATATCCATGAATAAAATTAATTTATTGCTAATTAATTTATTCATCTCTTTAATCCGAGACTAGTACCATTCAACCTTAATTATTGTGCGGAACGAATCCACTCATGAGGTTTACACAATAATTCCTTATGAACTCATCTCGGGGATATTATCAACCCTTACAGGATACACTGTCCGGTCAATTATTCACGGCATGTCATATATGAAATATAGTGACCCAACTTAACCGGAAATTAACCCAATAATTAAATCGGTTAATTCCTTTGGTAAATCAAAGTTACTTATATTAAATATACACACCCGCAATAATATCAGGGATTAAGAATAAAATACACTGAAACTCGAATCGATTATCGCCGGCAATCCTAATCGATGAATCTCAACGATTCGCTCAATACACCAAGTGTACAAGTGTGATAAAATAATTAAGATAAATTATTTTCTCTCTCACACAACGACTATACCGATGGATTGGTCCGTGTCCATCTAGGTCGTGAGCAACTGTTTGATTAAATACGAGTAACCGATAGTATGATCTTCTGTGCGCCCGTGCTTGCACCATACTAACTACAACGTATAAAATCCAGGACTATAATTTGCATATATTTAATTAATAATAATTAAACGCAAAGCAATTGTTTGTTAATTTAATAGATTAAATGCTATGATTGGGAGTTTACCGTTACTTAAATCTAGACGTTAAGTACACAACTCCAACAATCTCCCACTTGTACTAAGGTCTAGTCATTTCCTCCAAACTCCCGGTTCCCGTACTCATCACGTGCTTAAGGTGTACTTCCGAGAAGTACTATGTGAATGAGCACTCTAGGTTGCCGCTCTGAAGTTATCTTGGTGACTACTACGTCGTCTCCCTTGATGATGACTCGTATCAGGTGGTACTTGCACTATGTGTTATCATCACTTTTAGACTTATGACTTCTTGCGGTTTACCATGCACCGCTATAAAATAGCCTTCGGTAAACTTAAGAGTCATATCCAAGTCTTAGAGGTTATCCCGGAACCTAACCAAAACTTCCGCTGCCTCTGAGGCTGCTGTTCGGTTATGAGAGAGCCTGAGAAGCATCCTGCTTATCACTCTTACATATTAAAGGTTCCACCTTTTCCAAAAAGTGAACACATAGCCTGATATCGACTTACACTGGTCCTTCTCTGATTTGAGATCTGAGAAACGGTAATCTAAGAAGATTTCGTCTTGCTTAGTAATCCAGTACATCCAAGTACTCTTACAGCATTCGAATATCTCTTATCCAGATTACTTTGATATCCTCCCACTATGCTAACCGCATAGTTGATATCAGGTTCTTGTTTTCTAACATTGCATTTAAGCTTTCCACACGAGGTGTAGGAAACTGCTTAGTATCATCTGTCTCCTTAATGTGTTCAAGACACATAACCTTAGATAGATATACATATTCTGTCTCTGAAGGGCAACGACCTTTCTCAGAATTATGCATGTTAAAACAAACCATAATCATATAAGATATCCAGGAGAAGTACAATGTTCTTATCCCTAGATCATAAGATCTCAAGAACATGCTCTAACTTCTAATTAATCTTATATCCCGACTCATTTATTTAGACAACCATTATTCTATGTCTGACAACATCTTTACATTGTTGCCAATGATAAAATGTTATCTACATAAAATTCCGAGAAACACCACCTTGTTTCCATTACGTCTCCAATACACCTATCGTCTCTGCCTTTTGATGAATCCATTGAATGGATTATCTCATCAATTCGCAAGTTCCACGAATCATAGCTTTGTAACCATCCATAAATGGATTTACCAAGCTTGTACTCTAAATGATCTAGCCTCTTAACAATAATCCTTATTGTTTTTCCAAGCAGGCTCATTTAGATCCAGTACTGCCCTTATGTAGAGCTAGGGATCGATTTCATGTTTACTAGATCCAGAGTCTGAACTCCTCCAGTCTTATGAATATCTCCGGTTGTTCAACAACCTCCCACTGCAATGGCATTCTGGTGTATAATAGTAATAACAATAGGTGCAGTGTGTGGTGTACTTCTACTCGGCTTGGCTGGTTCCCAGTCTTTTGTCCTTGTTCTCATTTCAAGGTATTAATTCAGTTCAGGCTTTGTGGTTCATCTAATAGTCTTTCTCTATGAACCGAACGATAGACGTCCCTCTGGTTCACAGTACTATAGAATACACAATACTTCGTTCATCTGGGATATCCTACAATCATGCTTGTATCCAGGAATATCCATAGAACATAGGTAGTTCCGAACAACTTGTTCTCTTTAACTTTTAGATTTCCATTTCTTATTTTCAACGCACCATCTCTACACGTAAGTGTATGGCGCGGCCCTTTGGGATTGAATCCCAATCTTTGATCATGCTATGTGTTATTTAGATAGGCAATAGCCTCCGCGACCAAGTCGCAGACTTCTAATGGATATACTTTAATGGTTCCCCATAATAGCTTTGCGTCCATTGACTAGTCAAAACACTTTGCTTTTATGGCACATTTAAGTACTCTAATCCATCATTGAGTATTCTTGAAAGAACTACTCGTGCCTTTCTAATTCACACATGTGTCTGCATATCTAATCATTTCCAATACTAGTCCGAATTCTATCCTTTATGAAGAAAGGTTTGCTTAGATGTATTATCCTCCAAATTCAATTCTTAGGTCGGAAGGTCCATTCCTTCAACTATAATTGATCAAATCAATTTCGACCTTTTGAATCTTATTTGAAAATACTACTAAGTACAAGAATTCACAAGTATAATGATTCATTAAAGAAATATGTCTAATCAAGTAAAACAAGTTATAGAGCGGTTCGTTGCGTCATGGTAGACTTAGGATCTATCATTCATATATTGCTATCTAATGTACCAGAATAGATAATGCCATCATTTCTTATCAAAATCATCCAATGATTAAAGAAATAAAATATCCATTCATAAAATAGAAATCCAGAACAAAACGTTCTTTCTAAAATAAAGGGTACATTAAGCAATAAACTTGAAATGAAATCCTATTTAACTACTAAAGCAGATAAATGTCTTCCACCGCAACAGCTGCCTCCTCTACAGTTTTTGCCCGTGTAGACTCGAACTCTCCTTCTCTAAGTCGCCGGGTTTTCTGGAACCCCTGCATTCAAAATGCACATACCGTCAGTGGTTCCATATCTACACACCAGAATTCTGGTAGATAATACCGCTGACTATGTTTTTACGACTAAAGAAAAATTCGTACCTTTGAGAGGACATTCAGACTTCCAGTGTCCAGACTTGTTACATCGGAAGCACTTGCCCCTTGGCTTTGCAGCCCCCACTCGTGGTACAGTCTTCTTGACACCACTGGGTTTCCAGGCTTGCTTCCTCCTCTTGCCCCTACCTCCACCAGGCTTAAAGCCTTTGGACTTGGTAGCTACAAGCGCTTGAGACTTGCCCTTCTTGTAGATCCCCTCTGCCGCCTTTAGTTCAGTCAGGAGTTGCGCAAGAGTATAAGATAGTTTACCCATATTATAGCTCATACGAAACTGCTCAAACTTAGGGGTCAGAGACTGGAGTATGATGTCGACTTGCGTCTCACCATCAATCATAGCTCCTAGGACCTCCAATTCATTCAACAGACTCATCATCTTGAGAACGTGCTCCTCAACGGGCGTTCCTTCAGACTGAGTAGTCGACATGAGGACTCTCATTGCTTCTTGCCTACCCGCACGGTCATGATGCCCAAACATCTCCTTGAGGTTAAATAACATATCCTCGGCAGTGTTCATCGGCTCATGTTGGGTTTGGAGTACATTTGACATGGAAGCCAAAATATAGCACCTAGCCATTTCATCAGCCTTTTTCCACTTCCGATATGCTTCTTTTTCCTCATCAGTTGAGGCGGCCGTGGGTTCAGCAGGGCATTGCTCATAGAGTACAAACTTGTACTCTTCAGCAGTCAGGACAATGTCTAAATTTCTCTTCCAATCAATATAATTGGGACCAGTGAGTTTATGTTCCTTGAGTATCACAGAAAGTGGGTTCATAGCTATTCTCTAAACCTATAAGCACATTTAAACAAACAATTAATTTAATATCCGATATTATCTCCCCATAATAATATCATTAAATCACTAATTACATCTAAAATCCCATCAGATAAGGCAAGCCACGATAGTGTGGACGTTTACCCATCCAAATGATTTAGCAATTAGATTTGCTTTGGTCGTACATCACTATAGCGTTACTTCGATGGGAAGAATACTATAGAGCGTACCTAAGTGTAAACCATTACTCAGTACCTAAGAGGATTGTTTGGGACTCGCATATCACCGCAAGCCACGATAGTGTGGACGTTTACGTTAACACTGTTGGAGTTGTGTACTTAATGTCTAGATTTAAGTACCGGTAAACTCCCTATCATAGCATTTAACCTATTTAATTAATAAACAATTATTTGCATTTAATTAATTATGCAAAATATAGTCCTGGATTTTATACGTTGTAGTTAGTATGGTGGGGCATGGGCACACAGAAGATCATACTATCGGTTACTCGTATTTAATCGAACAGTTGCTCACGACCTAGATGGACACGGACCAATCCATCGGTATAGTCGTTGTGTGAGAGAGAAAATAATTTATCTTAATTATTTTATCACACTTGTACACTTGGTGTATTGAGCGGATCGATTGAGACTCATCAATTAGGATTGCTCGGCGATAATTGATTTGAGACTCGGAGTATTTTATTCTTAATCCCTGAAACAATTGCGGGTGTGTATATTTAATATAAGTGACTTTGATTTACCAAAGGAATTAACCGATTTAATTATTGGGTTAATTACCGGTTAAGTTGGGTCACTATATTTTATATATGGCATGCCGTGAATTCTTGAAGGGGCAGTGTATCCCGGAAGGGTTGATAATATCCCCGAGATGAGTTCATAAGGAATTATTATGTAAACCCTGCAGGTGGATTTAATCCGCATAATAATTAAAGTTGAACGGTACTAGTCTCGGATATAAGAAATGAATAATATTTATTGAGCAATAAATAAATTTATTCATGGATATTTAAATCTTAAATACACGGAATAAATAATACTAAGATGGAGAAATATTATTTGATATAATATGGAATAATATTGGGAGTGCAATTTTATTTATATAGTGGAAAATAAATAAAATTAATATTGATAAGAATTAATAGATTTGGGTTGGACCCAATTTAATTTTCAATATTGAAGCCCAATATTTATTCTCCTTATGATCCCCTACGTAGCCTATATAAGCACTACATGGTCTTCACTTTAGAGAGAGAATTAATTGACCTACGCCAATCATAAAATCTTGAGAGTGGAGAGGATCCATAGTGTTCGATAGATCGTCGCCCACACGACGTTCGGACAAGGTGCAAGGAATACGTGGGAAGATCGCAAGGTCATCAACGCGTTAATTCGTTTCTCCGTACAACGAATCTAAGGTAAAATCATAAACCCTCTTTTATGATTTTGTGTGAATTAATTGTAGTATATACATGAACACACGATCCGGTAAACGTACGAACTTCGGGGACGGGGATTCGAGATCCCCGGCGAAGATCGAAAAGGGGCGGCCGAAACCTAGGGTTTCGACCGCCGGTAACCGCGCCAAGGAGAAGCCCCGGCTGGACGCCGGGGCACGCGATCGACCAAGGGTCGATCGCTGGGGAAGCCGCCGTGGGCTGGAGCCACGGCAGATGGCCTCCCCGACCTCCCTGGACGGCAGCGTGCGCGCGGGGAAGCTCCGGCCGAAGCCGGAGCGGGCGATCGACCGAAGTCGATCGCGGAGGGCAGCCGCGGGCTGGTGCCGCGGCTGGGGGCCCCCCACCCCGTGAGGTGATGGCGGTGAGTCGCCGGACTCACCGCCGGCGGGTGCTGATTGGATCAGCCCCGCGGGGATGCCGTGCATCCCCGGCGATCGCCATGCACGGCGATCGCGAACCCTAGCGGGGTTCGGCTAGGGTTTCTAGCCGCGGGTTCATCCCGCGGCGGTGTTACTCTCGTCGAGCCCGGTTCGTTGGTGTTCGCGTTCGTGGATCCGACTCGCGGGAGAAAATCGGCTGAGGGCGGGCTGCGTGTCTTCGGGCGCGTAGTCTCCAAAGGTCGGACTCCTGCGGATGAGTCGGGGATCCAATCTCCGGCGATGAAGGATTTCGGTCGGGCTATCGGTTCCGCATAAATTTTAATAGCCCGGGATATCGATTTCCAACAAACACACGATCCTTCACTTTCTTCTATAACTGTCTACATCAATCGTTCCAAAATCCCATTTAATGCAGCAAGCCACGATAGTGTGGACGTTTACTACACCAAAAGATTTTTACAATTGACATCCAATTACTTGAAGCATTCGATTTCGTAGACCAAGACGCGGAGAATCATAAGTGAAACTCGAAGTTTCTAACCAGTGATTCACCATGCGAACAACCCTATCTCTCATTAGATGAGGGAGCCGAGCAGACAATCGATCCACCTTAAAAGGATGGTACGAATGTCTCTAATTTGTGTCATCCACATGACCAAGTGGCTCTGGCTCCATTCCACTCCCCGGGGTGAGAATGAGTCGACTTGAAGTCAGTTTCAGAAAGACAAATTAGGCATTGTTCGTGGATCCGACTCGCGGGAGAAAATCGGCTGGGGGCGGGCTGCGTGTCTTCGGGCGCGTAGTCTCCAAAGGTCGGACTCCTTCGGATGAGTCGGGGATCCAATCTCCGGCGATGAAGGATTTCGGTCGGGCTATCGGTTCCGCATAAATTTTAATAGCCCGGGATATCGATTTCCAACAATTGGTATCAGAGCGTTTGGTTTCGTGTTCATGTATATGCTCGATTATTGTTCTACCTTGCAGGATTTCCGGCTATCATGGTTGGATTTAATTAATTGTTTTTTAATTAATTATCATGATTATTAAACTCTCGGACATGTCGAGATTCGTTTTGTGTGGATGAATGTTTGTAATAGTAAAAATTCGGGGGTTGACCGAATTTAGGATTTATTATTACGCACTTTTTTTTCCGGAAAATGTATAGGGTCGATTTCATGTATAGAATCGATACCGGATAGTGTAATTTAATTCTTGTAATTTTATTACGTTGGTTCGATGTTGAGACGATCGCCGGAAGACGAAGAAGGTGTGACGAAGTAGACGATGGACGAAGGGGCCGATCATCCCCATGATCGACCCCATGGATCGATCGCCGGACGAGGGGCTGTCCGTGGGAGCTCCCGGCCACGCCGGCCACCGGTGGTGGTGGCGCGTGGGCTGGGGGCGGCGGCGGTGCTCCTCCCGGGCGGCGGTCGACGGTGGGGGTGGTGCGGGGACTCCCAACCCGTGCTACTCCTACCGTAATCCAACTTTCCAAATTAATTCGGGCTTCCTATTTGAGTACTTTCCTTTTAGGAAATTCTCATGCATTAGGAAAAGAATTAATTTAAATTAATTTTATTTCTATTGATTTATTTCCTTCATGGAATTATTCATAGATTAGAAATTTAATTAATTTAGTACTAAATTTATTAATTTTTCCTATTTGATTATTCTTACTCATGGGAATATTCATGGATTAGGAATAAAAAATAAATTTGGAAAGTAGCGAGTCCTAATTTATTTATTTCCTTATTCTATTATAGGAGTCTTCTAGAATATTCCGAGTTTAACTTGGATAGATTATTCTAGAGATTTAATAGAATTAGAAAGGAAAATAAATAAATAAAAATATTAATAATATTTAATTTTATTTTTGATATATTCAATTGACTTAATTTTGAATTAAGTAACTTTTGGATTAATTGAAAATAAATAGATTTAAATATTGGAAATTAATATTCTCGTCACATGGAGCATTCAAGAAACGAAGACTGAAGACTAGAGGATGCATATGAAGATAAAGCCATGATAGTCGGGAAAATAATTTCTCTAGCATTATTTTTTACTATGTGATTCTATGTGCTTTATTACTTTCATGCATGCTATGTGTGTTTATTTTATGCACTAGATAGCGTATCCCTTTGTTATAAAAAGCTAAGTGGGAGAGGGGATGGAAACATTCCCATGGTCTCCATTACTGTTCTCTTGGTGACTCTTATGGACTTTCGAAGTTCGTATAGACGAGTCATTGGAGGAGAATTCTTGTAATTCCTTTTACAAGAAACATTGATCGAGTTTATCAAACAATGCCTAATTTGTCTTTCTGAAACTGACTTCAAGTCGACTCATTCTCACCCCGGGGAGTGGAATGGAGCCAAAGCCACTTGGTCATGTAGATGACACAAATTAGAGACTTTCGTGCCATTCTTTGATAGGTGGGTCGTTTGTCTGCTCGGCTCCCTCATTTATGAGAGATAGGGTCGCTCGCATGGTGAATCACTGGTTAGAAACTTCGAGTTTCACTTATGATTCTCCGAGTCTTGATTTACGAAATCGAATGGTTCTTGTGATTGGGAGTCAATTATAAAAGTCTCTTAGTGTAGTAAACGTCCACACCACGTGGCTTTCTATGCTGACGGATTTTGGATTAATTGATGTAGACAGTTATAAGTGATTATGAAGAGTTGTGAAATTATCGTAAACGTCCACACCACGTGGCTTGCGGTGATGTAGGAATTCCAAATGATTTACTTTAGTACTGAGTAATGGTTTACACTTAGATACGCGTTATAGTATTCTTCCCCACGAAGTTACGCTATAATTGATGTATGACCAAAGAAAAACTAATTGCTAAATCATTTGGGTGGGTAAACGTCCACACCACGTGGCTTGCCTTACCTGATGGGATTTTAGATGTGAATAGTAATTTAATGATGTTATTCCAGGGAGATAACGTCGGATATTAAATTAATTGTTTGTTTAAATGTGCTTATAGGTTTAGAGAATGTCTATGAATCCACTTGATATGATACTTGAGGAATTTGACGCACTGGTTCCACACTGTATTGAATGGAAAGAAGAGTTAGACATTGCTCAGACTGCAAAAGAGTACAAAGACGTACTCAGTGAAACTTGTCCTCCTGGACTCACCATTAACTCGACTGAGGATGAGATTTTTGACTTTGAAAAATGGGAGAGTGCTCGTTCACTAGCCATTAATCATGATGTCATGCTCAAACTCAAGTTGCTGTTTGGACATGATGGGGAGGCTAGAAAAGAGGCGATGAGGATACTCGTAAAGATCTGTTACTTCGATGAAACACTTGATAATGTTTTTGAGATGATGGATCTTTTGGACGAGTTGAAACAATCGCAAGCTCTTATAGCCAAAGCCAAAGGTTTCGGACCTAAAGGCAAAGGAAAGGAGAAGAAGACAAGGGGGTCCGGTGGTCCTAAGGGACTTGGACCAAAGGGTGGGATAAAGAAGCCTTCTGGCAAACATCCCCAAGGAAAGCAGTCTGAGTACTGGGGGTCTACATCTTGTCCTCTCAAAGGTACGAATTTTTCTTTAGTCGAAAAACATAGTCAGCGGTATTATCTACCAAGAATTATGGTGTGTAGATATGGAACCACTGACGGTATATGCATTCTAAATGCAGGGGTTCCAGAAAACCCGGCGACTTAGATAAGAAGAGTTCGAGTCCACATGGGCAGAGCTGTTGAGGAAGCAGCGGTTGCAGTGGAAGACGTTTATCTTTATAATAGATATAGGATTTCATTTCAAGTTTATTGCTTTGTACCTTTTATTTTAGAAAGAACTTTTGTTCTGGATTTCTATTATTAATGGATATTTTATTTCTTTAATCATTTGATGGTTTGAACAAGAAATAATGGCAATATCTATTATGGTACATTAGATAGCAATATATGAATGATGAATCCTTAGTCTACCACGATGCGACAAACCGTTATACATAAACTTGTTTTACTTGTTAGATGTATTTCTTTATCGATCATTATACTTATGAATTATTTAACTTTGTAGTATCTATTCAAAAGGAATTCAAAAGGTCGAAATTGATTTGATCAATTATAGTTGGAGGAATGGACCTCCCGACCTAAGAATCGAATTTTGGAAGAAGATACAACTAAGTTAACCTTTCTGGATAAAGGATGGAATTCGGACAAGTATTAAGAATGATCAAAGGTGATATATGCAGACATATGTGTAATTAGAGAGATACGAGTCGTTCTTTCAAGAATACTCGAAGATGGATTAGACTACTTGTTGTGCCATAAAAGCGGAGTGTTTTCAACACAAAGCCATTATGGGGATCCTTCAAAGTATATTCATTGAAAGCCTGCGACTTGTTCGCGGAGGCTATCACCTATCTAGATAACACATAGCATAAATCAGAGATTGAGATTAAGTCTCAAACGACTGCACCATACACTGATGTGTAGACATGGTGTGTCTGGTATGAGAAATGGAATTCTAATAGTAAAAGGACAAGTTTATTCGGAACTACCTATGTTCTATGGATATTTCTGGATACAATGACGCACTCGATGTAATTGTAGAATATCCTAGAAGAACAAGTAATTGTATGTTCAATAGTACTACGAACCAGAAGGGTGTCTGCACCCGGTTCTTAGAGGAAGACTATTAGATGAACTACAATGCCCTAACTGACAAAGTACTTTATAAAAGGGAAAGAGAAGACTGAGAACCAGCCTAACCGAGTAGAAGTACACCACTAACTGCACCTAATGTTATTACTGTTATACACCGGAACGCCATTGCAGTGGGTGGTTGTTAAGCGACCGAAGATGTTCATAAGACTGGAGGAGTTTTAACTCTGGATCTAGTAGACATGAAATCGATCCCTAGTTCTGCATAGGAGGCAGTACTAAACTAAATGTGCCTACTTGGATAGCAATAATTTATTATTGTTAAAGGGGCAAGATCATTTAAGAGGTACAAGCTTAGTAAATCCATTTATGGATTACCAAAGCTGAAACTTGTGAACTTGCAAATTGATGAGATAGTCCATTTTATGGATTCATCAAGAAGCATAGACAAGATTGGTGTATTGGAGACGTAATGGAAACAAAGTGGTGTTTCTCGGAATTTTGTGTAGATAACACTTCATCATTGGCAACAATGTAAAAGCGTTGTCAGACATAAAATAGAGGTTGTCTAAATAAATCGAGATATAAGATTAAGATGAAGTTGAATCATGTTCTTAGAAATCTTTCGATCTCTAGATAAGAACACTTGTACTTCTCTTTAGATATCTTATACGATTATGGTTTGTTTTGAAACATGCACAATTCTGAGAAAGGTTATTGCCTTTCTAGAACTGAATGCATCTATCTAAGGTATGTGTCTTGAACACATGAAGGAGATGGATATAGACAAAGCAGATTCTTACACTTCGAGTGTAAAGGGCTTTGTGAATGCGGTGTTATAAAACAAAAACCTGATGTCAACTATGCGGTTTGCGTAGTGGGAGGATATCAAAGTAATCTGGATAAGAGATATTCGAATGCTGTAAGAGTACTTGGAAGTACTGGATTATTAGCAAAACGAAATCTTCTTAGATTACAGTTTCTCAGATCCAAAAATCAGAGAAGGACCAGTGTAAGTCGATATCAGGCTATGTGTTCACTTTTAGGAGAGGTGGAACCTAAGGATGAAAGAGTGATAAGCGTGAAGCTTCTCGGACTCTATCATAAACCGAATGGCAGCCTCAGAGGCAGCGGAAATTTTGGTTAGGTTCCGGAATGACCTCTGAACTTGGATATGAATCTTAGTTCACCAAAGGCTATGTTCATAGCGGTGCATGGAGAACTGGAAGGAGTCATAAGTTCAAAAAGGTGATGATAACACATAGAGCCAGTACCACCTGATACGAATCATCGTCAGAGAGACGACGCAGTAGTCACCAAGATAACTTCAGAGCGGCAACCTAGATTGCTCAGTCACATAATACTTCTGGGAAGTATAACTTAAGCACGTGATGAGTATGGGAGTCGGGAGTTTGGAGGAAATGACTAGACCTTAGTACAAGTGGGAGATTGTTGGAGTTGTGTACTTAATGTCTAGATTTAAGTACCGGTAAACTCCCTATCATAGCATTTAACCTATTTAATTAATAAACAATTATTTGCATTTAATTAATTATGCAAAATATAGTCCTGGATTTTATACGTTGTAGTTAGTATGGTGGGGCATGGGCACACAGAAGATCATACTATCGGTTACTCGTATTTAATCGAACAGTTGCTCACGACCTAGATGGACACGGACCAATCCATCGGTATAGTCGTTGTGTGAGAGAGAAAATAATTTATCTTAATTATTTTATCACACTTGTACACTTGGTGTATTGAGCGGATCGATTGAGACTCATCAATTAGGATTGCTCGGCGATAATTGATTTGAGACTCGGAGTATTTTATTCTTAATCCCTGAAACAATTGCGGGTGTGTATATTTAATATAAGTGACTTTGATTTACCAAAGGAATTAACCGATTTAATTATTGGGTTAATTACCGGTTAAGTTGGGTCACTATATTTTATATATGGCATGCCGTGAATTCTTGAAGGGGCAGTGTATCCCGGAAGGGTTGATAATATCCCCGAGATGAGTTCATAAGGAATTATTATGTAAACCCTGCAGGTGGATTTAATCCGCATAATAATTAAAGTTGAACGGTACTAGTCTCGGATATAAGAAATGAATAATATTTATTGAGCAATAAATAAATTTATTCATGGATATTTAAATCTTAAATACACGGAATAAATAATACTAAGATGGAGAAATATTATTTGATATAATATGGAATAATATTGGGAGTGCAATTTTATTTATATAGTGGAAAATAAATAAAATTAATATTGATAAGAATTAATAGATTTGGGTTGGACCCAATTTAATTTTCAATATTGAAGCCCAATATTTATTCTCCTTATGATCCCCTACGTAGCCTATATAAGCACTACATGGTCTTCACTTTAGAGAGAGAATTAATTGACCTACGCCAATCATAAAATCTTGAGAGTGGAGAGGATCCATAGTGTTCGATAGATCGTCGCCCACACGACGTTCGGACAAGGTGCAAGGAATACGTGGGAAGATCGCAAGGTCATCAACGCGTTAATTCGTTTCTCCGTACAACGAATCTAAGGTAAAATCATAAACCCTCTTTTATGATTTTGTGTGAATTAATTGTAGTATATACATGAACACACGATCCGGTAAACGTACGAACTTCGGGGACGGGGATTCGAGATCCCCGGCGAAGATCGAAAAGGGGCGGCCGAAACCTAGGGTTTCGACCGCCGGTAACCGCGCCAAGGAGAAGCCCCGGCTGGACGCCGGGGCACGCGATCGACCAAGGGTCGATCGCTGGGGAAGCCGCCGTGGGCTGGAGCCACGGCAGATGGCCTCCCCGACCTCCCTGGACGGCAGCGTGCGCGCGGGGAAGCTCCGGCCGAAGCCGGAGCGGGCGATCGACCGAAGTCGATCGCGGAGGGCAGCCGCGGGCTGGTGCCGCGGCTGGGGGCCCCCCACCCCGTGAGGTGATGGCGGTGAGTCGCCGGACTCACCGCCGGCGGGTGCTGATTGGATCAGCCCCGCGGGGATGCCGTGCATCCCCGGCGATCGCCATGCACGGCGATCGCGAACCCTAGCGGGGTTCGGCTAGGGTTTCTAGCCGCGGGTTCATCCCGCGGCGGTGTTACTCTCGTCGAGCCCGGTTCGTTGGTGTTCGCGTTCGTGGATCCGACTCGCGGGAGAAAATCGGCTGGGGGCGGGCTGCGTGTCTTCGGGCGCGTAGTCTCCAAAGGTCGGACTCCTGCGGATGAGTCGGGGATCCAATCTCCGGCGATGAAGGATTTCGGTCGGGCTATCGGTTCCGCATAAATTTTAATAGCCCGGGATATCGATTTCCAACAAACACACGATCCTTCACTTTCTTCTATAACTGTCTACATCAATCGTTCCAAAATCCCATTTAATGCAGCAAGCCACGATAGTGTGGACGTTTACTACACCAAAAGATTTTTACAATTGACATCCAATTACTTGAAGCATTCGATTTCGTAGACCAAGACGCGGAGAATCATAAGTGAAACTCGAAGTTTCTAACCAGTGATTCACCATGCGAACAACCCTATCTCTCATTAGATGAGGGAGCCGAGCAGACAATCGATCCACCTTAAAAGGATGGTACGAATGTCTCTAATTTGTGTCATCCACATGACCAAGTGGCTCTGGCTCCATTCCACTCCCCGGGGTGAGAATGAGTCGACTTGAAGTCAGTTTCAGAAAGACAAATTAGGCATTGTTTGATAAACTTAATCAATGTTTCTTGTAAAAGGAATTACAAGAATTCTCCTACAATGACACATCTATACGAACTTCAAAAGTCCATAAGAGTCACTAAGAGAACAGCAATGGAGACCATGGGAATGTTTCCATCCCCTCTCCCACTTAGCTTTTTATAACAAAGGGATACGCTATCTAATGCATAATTAAACACATAAGCATGCATACAAGCAATAAAGCATATAGCATATAGTCAAAATAATGCTAGAAAAATTATTTTCCGACTATCATGGCTTTATTCCATCTCCGTATGCTTCTTCTAGTCTTCAGTCTTCGTTCTTGAATGCTCCATGTGACGAGAATATTAATCTCAATATTTAAATCTATTTATTTTTAATAAATCCAAAAGATACTCAATTTGAAAAAATTAAGTCAATCGAATAAATCAAAAATAAAATTAAACATTATTAATATTTTTATTTATTTATTTTCCTATCTAATTCTATTAAATCTCTAGAATAATCTATCCAAGTCAAACTTGGAATATTCTAGAAGACTTCTATAATAGAATAAGGAAATAAAATAAATTAGGACTCTTCTACTTTCCAAGATTAATTAATTTCCATTACTATGAAAATTCCCATAAAATAGGAATAATCAATTAGGAAATAAATCAATCCTAAATTAATTATTATTCCTTTCTAATTCTATTAAATCTCTAGGATCCTATTCCAAGTAGAACTCGGAATACTCTAGAAGACTTCCATAATAGAATAAGGAATAAAATTAATTCCTATTAATTCTTTTCCTAATCAATGAGAATTCCCAAAAATATGAGAACTCAAATAGGAAAAACCGAATTAATTTAGGAAAGCGTATCTAGGTAGGAGTAGCACGGGATGGGGATTCCCGCACCACCCCACCATCATCGGCCACCCCCCGCGGAGGAGCACCGCCGCCCAGCCCAGCCACCAGCCGCCACCTTCGCCGGCGGCAGCCCTAGCCGAGGGCGATCGGCCCCCTCCCCTAGGGTCGATCGATTGGGGTCGATCAAGGGGTTTGATCGATCCCCGGTCCTTCGTCCTCTTCGTCTTCTTCGTCACACGCGTTCTCCGGCGGTCATCTCGGCATCGATCCAACGTAAATAAATTACAAGAAATAAATTTACAATTCCGGTATCGATTCTATACATGAAATCGACCCTATACATTTTCCGGAAAACATAGAACAATAATAATAAATATGAATTTTTACTATTACAAGCATTCATCCACACAAAACGAATCTCGACATGTCCGAGAGTTTAATAAACGAACAATCATGGTAAATTAAATAGCAATTAATTAAACGAATAATTAACAATTAATTAAACCATGATAGTCTGAATCCCTGCAAGGTAGAACACAATTGAATACATACATGAACACGAAACCAAACGCTCTGATACCAATTGCTGGAAATCGTTGTCCCGGGGTATCAAAAAATGCGGAACCGATAACCCCGAACGAAATCCCGTCGCCGGAGATCGCACGAATACCAACTCATCCGCAGGAGTCCGACCTTTGGAGACTACGCGCCCGAAGACACGCAGCCCGCCCCCAGTCGAAGTCTCCCGCGAGTTGGAAATCACGAACGCGAACCACACGCGAAGAACCGGGCTCGACGAGAGCATCGCCGCGGGATGAACCCGCGGCTAAACCCTAGCCGAATCCCGACGCAGGGTTCGCGATCGCTTGATCGCGTGGGGCTGCCCAGCAGCCCCCGGCGGTGAGTCCGGCGACTCACCGCCACCACCGACCGGGGAGGGAGCGCCCAGCCGCGGCGCCAAGCCACGGCAGCCCCCAGCGATCGACCTAGGGTCGATCGCTCGCCCCGGCGTCCAGCCGGGGCTCCCCTCGCGCGGTCGCTACCGGCGGTCGAAGCCCTAGGCTCGACCGCCCACCCCCTCGGCTCCCAGCCGAGGGTTGCTCTCGATCCCGGCGGGGATCCCTAGACCGCCGGCGGTCCGGTGGTCTTCGACCACCACCGCTCGGTCTATCCCCGTCCCCGGTTTCGTTGTTTTTCCCGGATCTTGTGTTCATGTACGTATCACAATTTAATTCACATAAAATCACACGAAGGAGTTTATGATTGTACCTTTTGATTCGTTGTGCGGAGAAACGAAATCAAGTTGAAGACCTTTGAATCTTCCCACGTATTCCTTGCACTTCGTTCGAACGTCGGTTGGGCGACGATCTATCGAACTCCTATGGATCTCCTTCAACTCTCTAGAATATCAAGTATGATAATCTTGTCTTATGTTTTATGAAGGCCATGTAGTGCTTTTATAGGCTACGTAGGGGATCTAAAGGAGGTGGAATATTGGGCTTCCAATATTGAAGATTAAATTGAGCCCACTGCCCAAGTCCATTAATCCTTATCAATATTAATTAATTTATTTTCCACTATATAAATTAATTGCACTCCCAATATTAAACCATATTATATCAAATAATATTTCTCCGGTAGTATTATTTATTCCGTGTATTTAAGATTTAAATATCCATGAATAAAATTAATTTATTGCTAATTAATTTATTCATCTCTTTAATCCGAGACTAGTACCATTCAACCTTAATTATTGTGCGGAACGAATCCACTCATGAGGTTTACACAATAATTCCTTATGAACTCATCTCGGGGATATTATCAACCCTTACGGGATACACTGTCCGGTCAATTATTCACGGCATGTCATATATGAAATATAGTGACCCAACTTAACCGGAAATTAACCCAATAATTAAATCGGTTAATTCCTTTGGTAAATCAAAGTTACTTATATTAAATATACACACCCGCAATAATATCAGGGATTAAGAATAAAATACACTGAAACTCGAATCGATTATCGCCGGCAATCCTAATCGATGAATCTCAACGATCCGCTCAATACACCAAGTGTACAAGTGTGATAAAATAATTAAGATAAATTATTTTCTCTCTCACACAACGACTATACCGATGGATTGGTCCGTGTCCATCTAGGTCGTGAGCAACTGTTTGATTAAATACAAGTAACCGATAGTATGATCTTCTGTGCGCCCGTGCTTGCACCATACTAACTACAACGTATAAAATCCAGGACTATAATTTGCATATATTTAATTAATAATAATTAAACGCAAAGCAATTGTTTGTTAATTTAATAGATTAAATGCTATGATTGGGAGTTTACCGTTACTTAAATCTAGACATTAAGTACACAACTCCAACAGAGGCACTGGCTCACTCTAAACGGTCCTTCCCAGGATTGACCCAGGGCCCCAGGATGTGCTCCCAGGATCTTTTTCAGTACCAGGTCTCCCACTTGGAAGTCTCTGGCTCTTACTTTGGAGTTATACCACCTTGCAATTCTTTGCTTGTTCATTTCGTTCAACGAGTCAGAAGCTAACCTCTTTTCTTCCAAAAGGTCTAGCTCTTTTCGGAGCGCTTCCTCGTTTTCACCGCCGGCTCCCTGGGCGGTTCGATGTGACAACACCGTAATTTCCGCCGGGATCACGGCTTCGGTGTCGAACGCTAATGAATATGGGGTTTCTCCTGTAGCCTTTCTGGCTGTTGTCCTGTAGGACCATAGGACTTCTGGGAGCTCGTCAGCCCATTTGCCTTTTCGCTCTTCGAGCTTGGCTTTAATGGTGTGTTTCAGAATCTTATTGACGGCTTCAACCTGTCCATTCGTTTGGGGGTGGTACGGAGTGGAGAATAATCTTCTGATTTTCCATCTCTCACAGAACTCCGCCACCTCTACCCCATCGAATTGTTTTCCGTTATCGGAAATTATCGTCTCCGGTAACCCGAAGCGACATATAATATTCTTCCATAGGAATTTGATGACCTGTGCTTGGTCGATCTTGTTCAGTGATTCTGCTTCCACCCATTTGGTGAAATAATCAACTGCCACTATGGCGAATTTTACCCCTCCCCGGTGTTGGAAATCGATATCCCGGGGTTAACGGAATTGCGGAAACATAACCCCGATCAAAATCCCTTCGCCGGAAAAACATCACGAACCACCTCACGAGCCGGAGCCCGGCCGAGAACACCCGCCGCGGGATGAACCCGCGGCTGCCCTAGCCGAGCCCCCGCGAGGGGCTCGCGATCGCACCGATCGCCGGGTTGCGCACGGCAACCCAACGGCGAGTCCGGCGACTCGCCGTCCGCGGAGGAGGGGGCTGCTCGTCGTGCGAGCAGCAGCGGCACCAGCCCGCCACCCCACGCGATCGAGCACGCGCTCGATCGCATCCCCGGCGTCCAGCCGGGGTCCTTCGTGCGTCGCCGGCGGTCGAAGCCCTAGGACTCGACCGCCACCCTCGGCGTCCAGCCGAGGGTTTGTCCTTTCGATCTCGGCGAGGATCTCCCGACCTCCCGCGGTCCGGTGATCCTCGATCACCACCGCGAGGTCGATCCTCATCCCCGGGTTCGTACGTCCCTCGGATCTTCGTTCATATGCATATACGAATTAATTATTAAAATCATCGAAGGGGGTTCAACGATTTTACCTTTGTTCTCGTTGTACGGAGAAACGAGATCTATGAAGACCTTGAGACCTTCCCACGTATTCCTTGCACTAGCTCGAACGTCGGGTGGGCGACGATCTTCCGAACTCCATGGATCTCCCTCTCTACTTTCTCTCTCTAGAATTGTGATCTTCATGTTATGAGAATAGAGAAGACCATGTAGTGCTTTTATAGGCTACGTAGGGGATCTTAAGGAGGTGGAATATTGGGCTTCTAATATTGAAGATTAAATTGAGCCCAATGCTCAAGTCCATTAATCCTTATCAATATTAATTAATTTATTTTCCACTATATAAATTAATTGCACTCCCAATATTAAACCATATTATATCAAATAATATTTCTCCGGTAGTATTATTTATTCCGTGTATTTAAGATATAAATATCCATGAATAAAATTAATTTATTTCTAATTAATTTATTCATCTCTTATATCCGAGACTAGTACCATTCAACCTTAATTATTATGCGGAACAAATCCACCTGCAGGGTTTACATAATAATTCCTTATGAACTCATCTCGGGGATATTATCAACCCTTCCGGGATACACTTTCCCGTCAAGTATTCACGGCATGTCATATATAAAATATAGCGACCCAACTTAACCGGTAATTGACCCAGTAATTAAACCGGTCAATTCCTTTGGAAAATCAAAGTCACTTATATTAAATATACACACCCGCAATAGTATCGGGGATTAAGAATAAAATACACTGAGATTTAAATCGATTATCCAAGGCAATCCTAATCGATAAATCTCAAACGATCCGCCAAAAAAACCAAGTGTACAAGTGTGATAAAATAATTAAGATAAATTATTTTCTCTCTCACACAACGACTATACCGATGGATTGGTCCGTGTCCATCTAGGTCGTGAGCAACTGTTCGATTAAATACGAGTAACCGATAGTATGATCTTCTGTGCGCCCATGCACACCATACTAACTACAACGTATGAAATCCAGGACTATAATTTGCATATATTTAATTATAAATAATTAAACGCAAATAATTGTTTATTTAATTAAATAGATTAATGGCAATGGATCGGGAGTTTCCGTTACTTAAATCTAGACATTAAGTACACAACTCCAACAATCTCCCACTTGTACTAAGGTCTAGTCATTTCCTCCAAACTCCCGACTCCCATACTCATCACATGCTTAAGTTGTACTTCCAAGAAGTACTATGTGAATGAGCACTCTAGGTTGCCGCTCCGAAGTTATCTTGGTGACTACAGCGTCGTCTCCCTCGACGATGACTCGTATCAGGTGGTACTTGCTCTATGTGTTATCTTACACTTATGGACTTGTGATTTCTTACCATTTGCCATCGCACCGCTATTCACATAGCCTTTGGCAAATTAAGAATCACCTCTAAGTCCCAGAGATTCCCGGAGCTATACCAAAACTTCCGCTGCCTCTGAGGCCGCTATTTGGTTACCCATGGCAGAGTCCGAAAAGCATCGTGCTTGTCACTCTTCCATGTTAAAACTCCTTCTCCTTCAATAGTGAAACACATAGCCTGATATCGACTTACACCGGTCCTTATTCGATTAGAAATCTAAGAGAACGTAATCCAAAGGAAATGCTTGCTTGCTCCGTAATCCAGAACATATTTCCAGTACTTCGAAAGTACTTAAAATGTTCATTACAGCAGTCGAGTATTCCTTTCCAGGATTACCTTGATATCCTCCCACTATACTAGCCGCATAGCAGATATCAGGTTCTCGTTTTCAACATCGCATTCATTAAGCTTTCCACACTCGAAGTGTAGGAAACCGCTTTCATTGCTTCTATCTCCTTTTGTGTTTCAAAACACATATCCTTAGATAGATGCATTCCGTATCTGAAAGGTAACAAACCTTTCTCGGAATCTCGCATGTTAAAACGAACCATAATCATATATATGTAAGATATCCAGGAGAAGTACAATGTTCTTTTCTTGAGATCCTAGATCTTAAGAACATGCTCTAACTTCTTCTTTATCTTATATATCGATTTTTCTAGACAACCATCATTTTATGTCTGACAGCATCTTTACATTGTTACCAATGATAAAATGTTATCTACATAAAACCCGAGAAACACCACCTTGTTTTCCATCACGTTTCCAATACACACAATTCGTCTATGCTTTTGATGAATCCATAAAATGGACTATCTCATCAATTTGCAAGTACCACGAACTCAATGCTTTGTTCCGATCCATAAATGGATCAACTAAGCTTGTACTCTAAATGATCTCGCCTCTTAACAATAATCCTTATTGCTTTCCAAGAAGGCACATTTAGATCTAGTACTGCCTTCATGTAGATCAAGGGATCGATTTCATGTATGCTAGGTCCAGAGTCCGAAGATTCACCTAGTCTTATGAATATCTCTGGTTGTCACACAACCTCCCACTACAACGGCATTCCGGTGTATAAACAGTAATAACAGTAGGTGCAGTTAGTGGTGTACCGCTACTCGGTTCGGCTGGTTCTCAGTCTTTTTATCGTTTTCTCTCTTTACAAAAGCATCATGTCATTTTGGGCTTTGTGGTTCATCTAATAGTCTTCCTCTAAGAACCGGGCGTTAGAACTAACGTCCTTCTGGTTCATAGTACTATTGAACACACATCTTTTGTTCTTCTAGGATATTCTACAACCGCATTGAATGCGCCGTTGTTTCCAGACATATCCATAGAACATAGGTAGTTCCGTATAACTCATGCTTTTACTATTTCTATAAGAGTTCCATTTCTTATTTCCGACGCACCATTTCTACACAAGAGTGTATGGTGTAGTCATTTGGGATCAAATCCCAATCTCTGATCAGTATGCCATGCATTCCTCAGACAGGTACTTGCCTCCGCGATCAAATCGCAGGCTATAAATGGATATACCTTGAAGGTTCTCCACAATTGCTTAGTGTCCATTGACTTGTCAAAACACTTTGCTTTTGTGGCACATCAGGTATTCTAATCCATTTCTCGAGTAATCATCAAATGAAGTACTCGTACCTTATTGTCTGAGTAAACAAAGGTCTGCATACATCAGAGTGAATCAATTCTAATACTTGTCCGGATCTTATACCTTATATCCATAAAGGATTGCTTAGTCGTATTATCTTCCAAATTTGATTCTTAGGTCGGAAGGTCCACTCCTTCAACTTAATTGATCTTACAATCAATTTTCGACCTTTGAACTTCTTATTTGAATAAATATGACTTAGCATAAGAATCCACAAGTAAAATGATTTATCAAAGAAATTTCTTATTAGTAAAACGAGTTATATACTACGGTTCGTTGCTTTGTGGTGGACTCAGGATTCATCATTCATATATTGCTAACTAATGTACCAAAATAGATAATATCATTATTTCTTCTTATAACCATCAAATGATTAAAAGAAATAAAATATCCATTTATTAGAAATCCAGAACAAAGTTCTTTCTAATTTGAAAGGTACATAAAAGCAATAATCCAAAATGAAATCCTATAAAATGTCCTCCACTGCAACTGCTGCCTCCTCTACAGCATTGCCCATGTAGACTTACGATTTTTTCTTTTCTAAGTCGTCGGGTTTCCTGGAACCCTTGCATTTAGAATGCACATACCGTCAGTGGTTCCATATCTACACACCAGGTTCCGGTAGATAATACCATTGACTATGTTTTACGACTAAAGAAGATTTCGTACTTTCTTAGAGAGGATAATCAGACTTCCAGTACCCAGACTGTTTGCATCGAGAACTCTTGCCAATTGGCTTTCTCGTCCCATCTCGTGATCCAAGAAACTTAGGACCACTGGGTTTCTTTGCTTGCTTTTCCTTTCCCCCGGTTTTGCCCTTAGGTTCGAAACCTTTGGCATTGGCTACAAGAGCTTGCGATTTCCGTCTCAACTCGTCTAAAAGGTTCATCATCTCGAAAACGTGTTTAAGCGTTTCCTCGAATGAATGACCTTTATGAGTATCCTCATCGCCTCTTGTCTAGCCTCTACATCATGTCTTAAACATCTTCTTGAGTTTGAACATGATAAAATCAGTTCTTTTCTCATCAGTTAAGACATTGGTAGGCTCGGGAGAACAAAGCTTACTTGAGTACAAACTTGTACTCTTTAACAGTCTGGGCAATGTCCAGATCTTTATTCCAATCAATACATTTAGGGACCAATGAGTTAAAATCCTTAAGTATCACATAAAGTGGGTTCAAAGCCATCCATAATCTATGAGCACATATAATAATAAACAATCGATTTAATATCCGATATTATCTCCCTCAAATAATATCATTAAACCACTAATCACATCTAAAATCCCATCAGGTAAGGCAAGCCACGTGGTGTGGACGTTTACCTACCCAAATGATTTAGCAATTAGATTTGCTTCGGTCATACATCACTTATAGCGGAACCTCGTGGGGAGGAATGCTATAATGCGTATCTAAGTGTAAACCATTACTCAGTACCAAAGTAAATCGTTTGGAATTGCTACATCACCGCAAGCCACGTGGTGTGGACGTTTACGACAACTTCACAACTCTTCACAATTTCTTACAACTGTCTACATCAATTAATCCAAAATCTGTCAGTATAGCAAGCCACGTGGTGTGGACGTTTACTATGTTGGAGTTGTGTACTTAATGTCTAGTTTTAAGTAACGCAAACTAACGATCCATTGCCATTAATCTATTTAATTAAATAAACAATTATTTGCATTTAATTATTTATAATTAAATATATGCAAATCATAGTCCTGGATTTTATACGTTGTAGTTAGTATGGTGCAAGCATGGGCGCACAGAAGATCATACTATCGGTTACTCGTATTTAATCGAACAGTAACTCACGACCTAGATGGACACGTACCAATCCATCGGTATAGTCGTTGTGTGAGAGAGAAAATAATTTATCTTAATTATTTTATCACACTTGTACACTTGGTGTATTGAGCGGATCGTTGAGATTCATCGATTAGGATTGCCGGCGATAATCGATTCGAGTCTCAGTGTATTTTATTCTTAATCCCCGATATTATTGCGGGTGTGTATATTTAATATAAGTGACTTTGATTTACCAAAGGAATTAACTGATTTAATTATTGGGTTGATTACCGGTTAAGTTGGGTCACTATATTTCATATATGACATGCCGTGAATAATTGACCGGACAGTGTATCCCGGAAGGGTTGATAATATCCCCGAGATGAGTTCATAAGGAATTATTATGTAAACCCTGCAGGTGGATTCATTCCGCATAATAATTAAGGTTGAATGGTACTAGTCTCGGATACAAGAGATGAATAAATTAATTAGCAATAAATTAATTTTATTCATGGATATTTATATCTTAAATACACGGAATAAATAATACTACCGGAGAAATATTATTTGATATAATATGGTTTAATATTGGGAGTGCAATTAATTTATATAGTGGAAAATAAATTAATTAATATTGATAAGGATTAATGGACTTGAGCATTGGGCTCAATTTAATCTTCAATATTGGAAGCCCAATATTCCACCTCCTTAAGATTCCCTACGTAGCCTATAAAAGCACTACATGGTCTTCTCTATTCTCATAACTTGAAGATCACAATTCTAGAGAGAGAAAGGAGAGAAGGAGATCCATAGTGTTCGGAGGATCGTCGCCCACCCGACGTTCGAACAAGTGCAAGGAATACGTGGGAAGATCTCAAGGTCATCATAAGATCTCGTTTCTCCGCACAACGAATCGAAAGGTGAATTAAATTTCCGCAATTTAATTCTAGTTTATTGATCAATTATCGAAAAACAAGATCCAAGGATCGAACCCCGGATTAGAGGACGAACGCGTGGTGGCGATCTAGGATCGCCGGACCACGGCGATCGCCCCTAGGGTTTCGAGGCGCGAGGAGGCTCGACCCTCGGCTGGGCCGAGGGCGTGCGATCGATCACAAGGATCGATCGCCGGAGCGCGGGCTGGTGCCGCGCTCCTCCCCACCGCGACGGTGGGGGCCTCCAGGCGGCGGCGAGTCGCCGGACTCGCCGCGGGGGGCTGCTGGGCAGCCCCATCGATCGCGATGATCGACGCGATCCACGATCGCGCGAACCCCGGCTCGCGGGGGTTCGGGTGGGGGCGGATTGCGCGCCTTCGGGCGCGTGGTCTCCAAAGCCCGGACTCCGGCGGATGAGTCGGCGTTCGTGTGATTTCCGGCGAAGGGTTCGTTCGGGTTATCGGTTCCGCAAATTTTGATAACCCGGGATATCGAATTCCAACAACTGGTATCAGAGCGTATGGTTACGTTTTTTCGTTAATTGTTTCGATAATCGATTGTCGTTGTTATAGCCATAGATTAATTTAAATTGTTAAATTATTGTGTTATATTGTTCTACGTCTTTGTTTTTATCTCTCGTATGAATTGTGTTGTCGGAAAAATTAATTATTAAAAATCGAGGTTTTTCGGAGAAATCGAACCGGATCGATCGGACGAGGGCATGTAGCGGGACCGGGCTGTATGGCGGCTGGAGGTCGACGGCATCCACCACCAGTGGTGGTGTTCGCCGGAGGTCGACCGCTGCCGAGGAGCGGACGGTTCAGCCGCTACACGCGGCGGCTCGTGGGTCGCGGCTTCGGCCTCGTGCTCGGACGGGTTGCTGGTGCTCCAAGGCTCGGCGGTCTCGATGGCTGCTGAACGTGAGCGGGGCATGGCTGGGCGTGCCGGCGTAAGCCACCTGTGGTGGTGGTTCGCCGGCAGCCGGAGGCTAAGCTCGGCGGTTGCGTTTGCGGCAATCTTGATCGCGGTTTCGGAGTCGAGCTCGGCGATCTCGGCCGCGGGCTGTTCGTGCGGTGGGTCGCAGCAAGTCGATGGCATAGATAGTCAGTGGTGACGACGTGCCGGAGATCGACTAGGCCGCTGCACCCTCGCCGAAGAAGACGATCGAAATTATGCGCGCTGCTGAAATTAATTAAGGATGTCGGCCGACATCGGTTTTGTCTTTGGCCGACACCAAGGAGATTTCTGGTTGCATGTGCGTGAATTGAATTGATGGCCCACTGAATGAATTTAATTCATTGTTCATGCTGTTTGCATGGTGAAATGCACGTTGGTGTGCATGTGGGTGCATGGGTTCGATTGGGATGACCGGAATTGTTCCGGTTCGTCCCGGTAAATCCGATCTTTCCGGAAATAATTTAATCTTTCTAATTTTATTTAATTTAATTTTGGAATTAATTCAAATTTTATTTGGATTATATTTCTTAATTATGGAATTAGATGGAGAGTTAAATTAGAAAAGAAGATCCTAGTTTCTCTAGATATCCTATACCTACTTGGATTAGAAGTCTTAAGAAGAATCAAAATTCGATTTTGATTAGGATTCTTGAGATCTAATCTAAATAGGATTGAGAAATTATTAAAATATTGATTTTATTTAATTTAAGTATTTTATTTAAAATCATTAGATTAATTCAAAATTTATTTTGGATTGGATAATCTTGGATTTTATTTAGAATAGAATTAAATATGGAAATCAATGGATTTTAATAATATTGATTTTATTTAATTTAAGTATTTTATTTAAAATCATTAGATTAATTCAAAATTTATTTTGGATTGGATAATCTTGGATTTTATTTAGAATAGAATTAAATATGGAAATCAATGGATTTTAATAATATTGATTTTATTTAATTTAAGTATTTTATTTAAAATCATTAGATTAATTCAAAATTTATTTTGGATTGGATAATCTTGGATTTTATTTAGAATAGAATTAAATATGAAAATCAATGGAATTGATTTTATTTAATTGGAGTATTTGATTTAAAATCATTAGATTGATTCAATTTTTTTTTTGAATTGGAATCTTGGATTTTATTTAAAATAAATTAAATATGAGAATCAAAGAATTTTTCCGTCACTCGACAAAGTATTCAAGACGTAGAATGAAGACTCAAGGAAAGCATGCTGGAATTCATCAAGGTACGAATAGTCGAGAAATAATTTTACTTGAGTAGTTATTTGATTATTTGTGAACGTACTTGCATGAAATGTATGTTTGTTATCATGCTTATGTGTATTTAATTATGCATTAGATAGCGTATCCCGTTGTTATAAAAAGCTAAGTGGGAGAGGGTATGGAAACATATCCATGGTCTCCATTGCTGTTCTCTTGGTGACTTTTATGGACTTTTGAAGTTCGTATAGACAAGTCATTGGAGGAGAATTCTTGTAATTCCTTTTACAAGAAACATTGATTAAGTTTATCAAACAATGCCTAATTTGTCTTTCTGAAACTGATTTCAAGTCGACTCATTCTCACCCCGGGGAGTGGAATGGAGCCAAAGCCACTTGGTCATGTCAAGGACACAAATTAGAGACCTTCGTACCATCCTTTTGAAGGTGGATCGATTGTCTGCTCGGCTCCCTCATTTATGAGAGATAGGGTCGTTCGCATGGTGAATCACTGGTTAGAAACTTCGAGTTTCACTTATGATTCTCCGCGTCTTGATTTACAAGATTGAATGATTCATGTAATTGGGAGTCAATTGTAAAAGTCTTTTGGTGTAGTAAACGTCCACACTATCGTGGCTTGCTGCATTGAATGGGATTTTGGAACGATTGATGTAGACAGTTATAGAAGGGAGTAAAGGAGCGTATGTTAACGTAAACGTCCACACTATCGTGGCTTGCGGTGAATATGCGTGTCCCAAACAATCTTCTTAGATACTGAGTAATGGTTTACACTTAGGTACGCTTCTTAGTATTCTTCCCATCGAAGTAACGCTAATGATGATGTACGACCGAAGGAAATCTAATTGCTAAATCATTTGGATAGGTAAACGTCCACACTATCGTGGCTTGCCATATCTGATGGGATTTTAGATGCAATTAGTGGTTTAATGATATTATTTGAGGGAGATAATATCGGAGATTAAATCGATTGTTTGTTGTTATATGTGCTCATAGATTAGGATATGGCTTTGAACCCACTTTATGTGATACGTAAGGATTTTAAACTCATTGGTCCCTAAATGTGATGATTGGAATAGAGATCTAGACATTACCCAACTGTTAAAGAATGCAAGGTTGTACTCAGTGGGCTTTGTCCTCCCGAGCCTATTGACATAGGCGGCTAGACAAGAAGCGATGAGGATACTCATAAAGGCCAGTCACTTCGAGGAAACGCTTAAAAACGTTTTTGAGATGATTGATTTTTTAGACGAGTTGAGACGGAAATCGCAAGCTCTTGTAGCCAATTCCAAAGGTTTCGTACCTAAAGGCATGAATCGGGGGAAAGGACAAGAAAGCAAAGAAACCCAGTGGTTCCTTTTGGACCACGAGATGGGACGAGAAAGCCATGAGGCAAGTATTCTCGATGCAAACAGTCTGGGTACTGGAAGTCTGATTATCCTCTCAAAGAAGTTACGAAATTTCTTTAGTCGTAAAACATAGTCAGTGGTATTATCTACCGGAACCTGGTGTGTAGATATGGAACCACTGGCGGTATGCGCATTCTAAATGCAAGGGTTCCAGGGAACCCGACGACTTAGAAAAGAAAAGATCGTAGTCTACATGGGCAATGCTGTAAGGAGGCAGCTGTTGCAGTGGAGGACATTTTATAGGATTTCATTTTGAGTTATTGCTTTTATGTACCTTTCATATTAGAAAGAACTTTGTTCTGAGTTTGTAATGAATGGATATTTTATTTCTTTTAATCATTTGATGGTTATAAGAAGAAATAATGATATTATCTATTTTGGTACATTAGCTAGCAATATATAAATGATGAATCCTGAGTCCACCACGATGCAACGAACCGTTTTATATAACTCGTTTTACTAATAAGAGATTTCTTTATTAAATCATTTATACTTGTGGATTCTTATGCTAAGTCATATTTATTCAAATAAGAAGTTCAAAGGTCGAAAATTGATTGTAAGATCAATTAAGTTGAAGGAGTGGACCTTCCGACCTAAGAATCTAATTTGGAAGATAATACGACTAAGCAATCCTTTTGGATATAAGATATAAGATCCGGACAAGTATTAGAATTGATTGACTCTGATTTATGATCAGAGCTTGGGATTGGATCCCAAGTGACTACACCATACAGTCCTCTGTAAGATTGGTGTGTCGGAAATAAGAAATGGAACTCTTATAGAAATAGTAAAAGCACGAGTTAAACGGAACTACCTATGTTCGATGGATATGTCTTGGAAACAACGGCGCATTCAAATGCGGTTGTAGAATATCCTAGAAGAACAAAAGATATGTGTTCAATAGTACTATGAACCAGAGGGACGTTATAAGTTCTAACGCCCGGTTCTTAGAGGAAGACTATTAGATGAACCACAAGCCCAAAATGACGTGATACTTCTGAAAAGAGATAAAACGATTAAGACTTAGAACCAGCCGAACCGAGTAGCGGTACACCACTAACTGCACCTACTGTTATTACTGTTTATACACCGGAACGCCATTGTAGTGGGAGGTTGTATAACAACCGGAGATATTCATAAAACTAGGTGAGTCTTCGGACTCTGGACCTAGTATACGTGAAATCGATACCTAGATCTACATGAAGGCAGTACTAGATCTAAATGTGCCTTCTTGGAGAGCAATAAGGATTATTGCTAAGAGGCAAGATCATTTAGAGTACAAGCTTAGTTAATCCATTGATGGATTAAAACGAAGCTAGAGATCGTGGAACTTGCGAATTGATGAGATAGTCCATTTGATGGATTCATCAAAAGGCATTGACGGATCATGTGTATGGGAAACGTGATGGAAACATGGTGGTGTTTCTCGGAGGTTTTATGTAGATAACATCTTATCATTGGCAACAATGTAAAGATGTTGTCAGACATAAAATGATGGTTGTCTAGAAAAATCGATATATGAGATAAAGAAGAAGTTAGAGCATGTTCTTAAAGATCTGGGATCTCAATAAAAGAACATTGTACTTCTACTGGACATCTTACATATATATGATTATGGTTCGTTTTAACATGCAAGATTCCGAGAAAGGTTCGTTACCTTTCAGAGACGGAATGCATCTATCTAAGGATATGTGTTTTGGAACACAAAAGGAGATAGAAGCAATGAGAGCGGTTTCCTACACTTGGAGTGTGGAAAGCTTGATAAATGCAATGTTGAAAACAAGAACCTGATATCGGCTATGCAGTGAGCATAGTGGGAGGATATCAAGGTAATCCTGGAAAGGAATATTCGACTGCTGTAAAAGTACTTTCGAAGTACTGTTCTAGACTACGAAGCAGACGAGTTTTTTCTTTGGATTACATTCTCTTAGACTTCTAATCAAATGAGGACCGGTGTAAGTCGATATCAGGCTATGTGTTTCACTATTGAAGGAGAAGGAGTTTTAACATGGAAGAGTGATAAGCACGATGCTTTTCGGACTCTGCCATGGGTAACCAAATAGCGGCCTCAGAGGCAGCGGAAGTTTTGGTATAACTCCGGGATAATCTCTGGGACTTAGAGGTGATTCTTAATTTGCCAAAAGGCTATGTATATAGCGGTGCGATGGCAAATGGTAAGAAATCACAAGTCCATAAGTGTAAGATAACACATAGTGCAAGTACCACCTGATACGAATCATCGTCGAGGGAGACGACGCTGTAGTCACCAAGATAACTTCAGAGCGGCAACCTAGAGTGCTCATTCACATAGTACTTCTTGGAAGTACAACTTAAGCACGTGATGAGTATGGGAGTCGGGAGTTTGGAGGAAATGACTAGACCTTAGTACAAGTGGGAGATTGTTGGAGTTGTGTACTTAATGTCTAGTTTTAAGTAACGCAAACTCACGATCCATTGCCATTAATCTATTTAATTAAATAAACAATTATTTGCATTTAATTATTTATAATTAAATATATGCAAATCATAGTCCTGGATTTTATACGTTGTAGTTAGTATGGTGCAAGCATGGGCGCACAGAATATCATACTATCGGTTACTCGTATTTAATCGAACAGTAGCTCACGACCTAGATGGACACGGACCAATCCATCGGTATAGTCGTTGTGTGAGAGAGAAAATAATTTATCTTAATTATTTTATCACACTTGTACACTTGGTGTATTGAGCGGATCGTTGAGATTCATCGATTAGGATTGCCGGCGATAATCGATTCGAGTCTCAGTGTATTTTATTCTTAATCCCCGATATTATTGCGGGTGTGTATATTTAATATAAGTGACTTTGATTTACCAAAGGAATTAACTGATTTAATTATTGGGTTGATTACCGGTTAAGTTGGGTCACTATATTTCATATATGACATGCCGTGAATAATTGACCGGACAGTGTATCCCGGAAGGGTTGATAATATCCCCGAGATGAGTTCATAAGGAATTATTATGTAAACCCTGCAGGTGGATTCATTCCGCATAATAATTAAGGTTGAATGGTACTAGTCTCGGATACAAGAGATGAATAAATTAATTAGCAATAAATTAATTTTATTCATGGATATTTATATCTTAAATACACGGAATAAATAATACTACCGGAGAAATATTATTTGATATAATATGGTTTAATATTGGGAGTGCAATTAATTTATATAGTGGAAAATAAATTAATTAATATTGATAAGGATTAATGGACTTGAGCATTGGGCTCAATTTAATCTTCAATATTGGAAGCCCAATATTCCACCTCCTTAAGATCCCCTACGTAGCCTATAAAAGCACTACATGGTCTTCTCTATTCTCATAACTTGAAGATCACAATTCTAGAGAGAGAAAGGAGAGAAGGAGATCCATAGTGTTCGGAGGATCGTCGCCCACCCGACGTTCGAACAAGTGCAAGGAATACGTGGGAAGATCTCAAGGTCATCATAAGATCTCGTTTCTCCGCACAACGAATCGAAAGGTGAATTAAATTTCCGCAATTTAATTCTAGTTTATTGATCAATTATCGAAAAACAAGATCCAAGGATCGAACCCCGGATTAGAGGACGAACGCGTGGTGGCGATCTAGGATCGCCGGACCACGGCGATCGCCCCTAGGGTTTCGAGGCGCGAGGAGGCTCGACCCTCGGCTGGGCCGAGGGCGTGCGATCGATCACAAGGATCGATCGCCGGAGCGCGGGCTGGTGCCGCGCTCCTCCCCACCGCGACGGTGGGGGCCTCCAGGCGGCGGCGAGTCGCCGGACTCGCCGCGGGGGGCTGCTGGGCAGCCCCATCGATCGCGATGATCGACGCGATCCACGATCGCGCGAACCCCGGCTCGCGGGGGTTCGGGTGGGGGCGGATTGCGCGCCTTCGGGCGCGTGGTCTCCAAAGCCCGGACTCCGGCGGATGAGTCGGCGTTCGTGTGATTTCCGGCGAAGGGTTCGTTCGGGTTATCGGTTCCTCAAATTTTGATAACCCGGGATATCGAATTCCAACATACTACACCAAGAGACTTTTATAATTGACTCCCAATTACTTGATCCATTCGATCTTGTGAATCAAGACGCGGAGAATCATAAGTGAAACTCGAAGTTTCTAACCAGTGATTCACCATGCGAACAACCCTATCTCTCATAAATGAGGGAGCCGAGCAGACAATCGATCCATCTATAAAAGAATGGTACGAAGGTCTTTAATTTGTGTCCTCTACATGACCAAGTGGCTTTGGCTCCATTCCACTCCCCGGGGTGAGAATGAGTCGACTTGAAATCAGCTTTGGAAAGACAAATTAGGCATTGTTTGATAAACTTAATCAATGTTTCTTGTAAGAGGAATTACAAGAACTCTCCTCCAATGACTTATCTATATAAACTTCAAAAGTTTATAAAAGTCACCAAGAGAGCAGCAATGGAGACCATGGGTATGTTTCCATACCCTCTCCCACTTAGCTTTTTACAATAAAGGGATACGCTATCTAATGCATAATTAAATACACATAAGCATGCATACATGAAATAAAGCACATAGAATATTATCACATAGTCAAAATAATACTAGAATATTATTTTCCGACTATTATGGCTTTATCGCATCCCCGTACGCATCTTCTAGTCTTCAGTCTTCGTTCTTGAATGCTCCATGTGACGAGAATATTAATCCCAATATTTAAATCTATTTATTTTCAATTAATCCAAAAGTTACTTAATTCGAAAATTAAGTAAATCGAATATATCAAAAATAAAATTAAATATTATTAATATTTTTATTTATTTTTACTTTCCTTTCCAATTCTATTAAATCTTTAGAATCCTATCCAAGTCAAACTTGGAACATTCTAGAAGACTTCTATAATAGAATAAGGAAATAAAATAAATTAGGACTCCTAATCCTTCCAAATTAATTCCTTTCCTAATCCATTAAAAATTCCATAAAAGAATAATTAAATAGGAAAAATTAATTAAGGACTTTAAAACTTTCCAAATTAATTATTTTCCTAATCCATTTAAAATTCCATAAAGGAATAATAAAATAGGAAAAATTAATTCTAAATTTATTTTCTTCCTAATCCATGAAAATTCCTATAATAGGAATAATCAATAGGGAAATAAATTTAATACTAAATTAATTCTTTTCCTATTCCATGAATATTCCATAAAAGAAATAATCAAATAGGAAAACCGAATTAAAATAGGAAAGTAAAATCTCGGTAGGAGAAGCACGAGATCCCGAGACCCGCGCCTCCCGCCGCCGATCGACCACCCCGGGGAGGAGCACCGCCGCCCAGCCCAGCCCACGCGCCACCACCACCGGTGGCCGGCGTGGCCGAGGGGTCCGCGGGCAGCCCCCGCCCCCAGTCGATCTCCATGGGGATCAATCTCGGTCGATCCCCGAGCCCTCGTACTTCCTCGTCACGCGTCTTCTTCTCCGGCGGTCGTTTCGGCATCGATCCAACATAGAATAAATTACAAAATAAATTCTATACTATCCGGTATCGATTCTATACATGAAATCGACCCTATACATTTTCCGGAAAAAGTAGAACATAATAATAAACCTAAATTCGGTCAACCCCCGAATTTTTACTATTACAAGCATTCACCACACATAAAACGAATCTCGACATGTCCGAGAGTTTAATAATAAAGAACAATATTATGACAATAATTAACGAATAATTAAACGCTAGCCATAATAGTCGGAAACCCTGCAAGGTAGAACAATTTATCGCATATACACATGAACTAGAACCAACGCTCTGATACCAATTGTTGGAAATCGATATCCCGGGGTTAACGGAATTGCGGAGACATAACCCCGATCAAAATCCCTTCGCCGGAAAAACATCACGAACCACCTCACGAGCCGGAGCCCGGCCGAGAACACCCGCCGCGGGATGAACCTGCGGCTGCCCTAGCCGAGCCCCCGCGAGGGGCTCGCGATCGCACCGATCGCCGGGTTGCGCACGGCAACCCCACGGCGAGTCCGGCGACTCGCCATCCGCGGAGGAGGGGGCTGCTCGTCGTGCGAGCAGCAGCGGCACCAGCCCGCCACCCCACGCGATCGAGCACGCGCTCGATCGCATCCCCGGCGTCCAGCCGGGGTCCTTCGTGCGTCGCCGGCGGTCGAAGCCCTAGGACTCGACCGCCACCCTCGGCGTCCAGCCGAGGGTTTGTCCTTTCGATCCCGGCGAGGATCTCCCGACCTCCCGCGGTCCGGTTATCCTCGATCACCACCGCGAGGTCGATCCTCATCCCCGGGTTCGTACGTCCCTCAGATCTTCGTTTATATGCATATACGAATTAATTATTAAAATCATCGAAGGGGGTTCAACGATTTTACCTTTGTTCTCGTTGTACGGAGAAACGAGATCTATGAAGACCTTGAGACCTTCCCACATATTCCTTGCACTAGCTCGAACGTCGGGTGGGCGACGATCTTCCGAACTCCATGGATCTCCCTCTCTACTTTCTCTCTCTAGAATTGTGATCTTCAAGTTATGAGAATAGAGAAGACCATGTAGTGCTTTTATAGGCTACGTAGGGGATCTTAAGGAGGTGGAATATTGGGCTTCTAATATTGAAGATTAAATTGAGCCCAATGCTCAAGTCCATTAATCCTTATCAATATTAATTAATTTATTTTCCACTATATAAATTAATTGCACTCCCAATATTAAACCATATTATATCAAATAATATTTCTCCGGTAGTATTATTTATTCCGTGTATTTAAGATATAAATATCCATGAATAAAATTAATTTATTGCTAATTAATTTATTCATCTCTTATATCCGAGATTAGTACCATTCAACCTTAATTATTATGCGGAACAAATCCACCTGCAGGTTTTACATAATAATTCCTTATGAACTCATCTCGGGGATATTATCAACCCTTCCGGGATACACTTTCCCGTCAAGTATTCACGGCATGTCATATATAAAATATAGCGACCCAACTTAACCGGTAATTGACCCAGTAATTAAACCGGTCAATTCCTTTGGAAAATCAAAGTCACTTATATTAAATATACACACCCGCAATAGTATCGGGGATTAAGAATAAAGTACACTGAGATTTAAATCGATTATCCAAGGCAATCCTAATCGATAAATCTCAAACGATCCGCCCAATACACCAAGTGTACAAGTGTGATAAAATAATTAAGATAAATTATTTTCTCTCTCACACAACGACTATACCGATGGATTGGTCCGTGTCCATCTAGGTCGTGAGCAACTGTTCGATTAAATACGAGTAACCGATAGTATGATCTTCTGTGCGCCCATGCACACCATACTAACTACAACGTATGAAATCCAGGACTATAATTTGCATATATTTAATTATAAATAATTAAACGCAAATAATTGTTTATTTAATTAAATAGATTAATGGCAATGGATCGGGAGTTTCCGTTACTTAAATCTAGACATTAAGTACACAACTCCAACACCCGGGCCATCGCCAGTGGTCCGATCAAGTCGATCCCCCAACGAGCAAACGGCCAGGGACTGTACAGGGATTTCAGCATCTCTGGGGAAGTTCTAATGGTAGGTCCTATTACTTGGCACTTCACGCACTTACGGGCATAGCCAATGGCATCCTTCCGAAGGCTTGGCCAGTAATAGCCTTGACCCATTATCTTATGTGCCAGGGATCTCCCCCCGGCATGGTTCCCACAGACGCCGTCGTGGATCTCTTCCAGGAGTCTCAGTCCTTCCTCTTTCGACACGCATTTCAGCAGTGGAAGGGAATAACTCTTCCGGTAGAGATCCGTATTTAAGATTGTGTATTTTGCTGCCCGGATTCGCAATTGCTTTCCTTCGGTCTTGTCTGGCGGCAATTCCCATGTATCAATGTACTTTAGGATTGGTGCTCGCCAGTCATCTCCGGTTCCGGGCAGAATTGGCAGTTGTTCTGCTCTTCGATCTACCGAGGGATTCAATAACTTAGTCAACATGATTTTTGAAAAATCTGCCGAGCCTTTCGAAGAGGCTAGCTTTGACAAGGCATCTGCCTGTGAGTTATGTTCCCTCGGGATCTGTTCAATTATTACCTCTGGGATCTTTTCACAAAGTGATCCTACCAACTCCAGGTATTTGATCATTTGTTCTCCCTTGGCTTCATACTCACCAGTCACATGGTTTACAACCATCTGGGAGTCCATGAATATAATTAATTTTTTCACACCAACGGCTATGGCTAATTCTAATCCCGCGACGAGAGCTTCATATTCAGCCTCATTATTCGACGCAGGGAATTCGAATTTAACCGCCTGGGTGATAGAATCTCCCTCGGGTCCAAGTAATACTATACCGGCCCCCGAGCACGCTGTGGTTGCTGAACCGTCCACGTACAGTCTCCACGCGCGTGATTGAGTATTGGACTTTTCCGGGAACGTTAGTTCCACTATGAAATCAGCCAACACTTGTGCCTTTATTGCTGTCCTAGGGCTGAAGGTTATGTCATATTGACTTATCTCCAAAGCCCATTTTAGGAGTCTCCCGGTGACATCGGACCGGTGCAATACTTGCCTTAGCGGCATGGTCGTTAAAACCTCTACGGGGTGCTCAAAAAGATACGCCCGGAGTTTTCTTACTGACACAATAAGGGCATAGGTTAACTTTTCTAACGGTGTGTACCGGACATCTGCTTCATGCAGGACTTGGCTCACGAAGTACACGGGGAGGTGTTTTATTCCGTCTGCTCTCGTCAGAACAGCGCTGATGGCATGTTCCGACGCGGCTAAATACAGATATAACTTTTCCCCGGGCTTCGGAGCCACAACCACTTTGGTACTGGATAGATACTCTTTGATTTGCTTAAAAGCTTCTTGAGCATCCTTTTTCCAGTGGAACTTATTCCCTTTGATGGATGCAAAGAAAGGACGGGTTTTGTCCCCCAAACAGGAGACATACCGGCTCAGGGCGGCCAAGCAACCTGTAAGGCGCTTCACACCCTTGATATCCCGGGGTTCCCGCATGTCCAGTATGGCTCTGATCTTGGCCGGGTTTGGTTCAATCCCATGTTCCCCGACTACGTGCCCCAGGATCATGCCTTTCTTGATACCGAAATTGCATTTTTTGGGATTCAGTTTCATGTTATAGTGCCCCAGAATCTTAAAGACTTCTGCAAGGTCTTTTATGTGATCCGCTTCATTCTTGCTTTTCACAATGATATCATCGATATACACTTCAACATTTTTACCGATTAAATCTGTAAACATCATGTTTACTAACCTTTGATATGTGGCCCCGGCGTTCTTCAGACCAAAAGGCATCCTTTCCCACCAAAACACCCCTCTCTCCGTGTAGAACGCCGTATGCTCTATATCGTCCGGGTGCATCGGGATCTGATGGTATCCCGCTTTAGCATCGATCGTTGAAAATATAGCATGACCTGTCAAGTTATCGACAAGGTGATCAATGTGTGGCATCGGAAAGTGGTCCTTGGGACATGAATTGTTCAGATCTGTATAATCTATGCACAGTCTCCAGGCGCCTACTGTCTTCGATACCATCACAGCATTGGATAACCAGGTGGCATCGCTCGAGGCTTGCTTCACCAGTTTATTCTCAATCAATTTGTTCACTTCCCCGGCCAGTGCTTCGCACTTCTCGGTCCCCATTTTCCTTCGCCTCTGGGCGATAGGTTTTTTCTTGGGGTCGATTTTTAACCGATGGCATGCATGTTTGGGATCTATCTTTCCCAAATCCGCACCTGACCAGGAGAAGGTACTCTGATTTTCCCTGAGGAAGTTGATCAGTCCACTTCGAGTGTGCTCTAACATATGCGTACCCACGAGTACTTCCTTATAAGCTTGCTCGGGATTCAACACTATGGATTCTAAGTTTTCGACCACTTCCATGGCGGTTCCTTTTCGGTACTTGGCTCTTGTCCTGGGATCATAATCCTCGTGCTCTGGCCCCATGCAATCCTGAGTTTGGCTGGTGGAAGCTATTCCCGAACAGGGATCTTGCCCTGGGGAATTGGCTTCCTTTCCCGAAACCAACTCTAGGATTGCTCCGGGCCCCACGGTATTTATGGCATCAGGAGCCTGGGGTTCCAAACCAGTACCAGTAACTTCAGACACTCGGGACTTTTTGTTTTGCTCATCTTGTGAGTCTTTGGTGTGCTCATCCTGTGAGTCTTTGGTGTGCTCATCCTGTGAGTCTTTGGTTTTTTCCGCCAGACTTTCCTGGGGATTACCATTCGCAATTATAACTAAGCTATCAAGTTCACAGAAATACAAAAGACACTTCTTGGCCATTATTAGGTCACCTCTAACGGTGCCAACAGCACCGGAGGGAGTGGGGAATTTTACACAATAGTAGTAGGTTGAGGCTACCGCTTCGAAAGCGTCCAAAAAGGGCCTACCTAAGAGCGCGTTATAGCCGCTAGCTCTATCTACTATTACAAATTCCAAGTTCCTAACCAACATAAGACCTGGATTCTTGGCGTCTTTCAACTCCACCGGCAGTAAGATCTTGCCATATGGATGCACCACGTCGTTGCCAAAGCCTTTGAGTATCAAATCGCATGGTGAGACATAACGGGCCAGCTTGCCCATTTGATCCAGGGCGTTCTTATACAGAACATTACAGTGAGCACCGTTGTCAACCAAAGTGCGAGACACATCGATTCCCAGGATCCTCGCCCGGATCACCAGGGGTTCATCCTTTGGGAATTTGGCTTTAGCGCGATTTTGTGGTGTGAAAGATATCACTACCGTATCACAGATCGTTGCGCTCTGTGTGGGCGCAGAAGCCACCAGAACTTCCCACATTGCCAAGTCTCTCTTGCGTTTCCGTTTGCTGTCCTCAGTCAAGGGCCTGACACCACCAATCATCATAACTTCTTGGGGACCCTGGGGCCCCGGAGCATTTTGATTTTGGCCCGGTGCAGCTGGTGGAGGGCCCTGGAGGTTCTGTCCCCGTGGTTCATTCCCTGCTACCCCGGGACGGGGGAGGTACTGCCACAGTTTCCCCTCATTGAACAACCTCCACAATTGCCTCAGTAACTGACGACACTGGTTTGTTGAATGGCCGTGTTTCTCATGGAAATCACACCATAAATTGGGGTTCAACTTCTCTTGGGGAGTGTTAATAGGCGGGGGCTTGGTTAACACATCTACCCTTTGAGTCAGGAACACCTGCAAAATGGCCTCTGGGGCCTTTGACGACGCGAAAACTTTGTCGTGGAAGCTAACGCGCGCAAAATAAATTTATAAAGATTCCTAAACTCAACACAAGATAGCAAGTGGTAAGTATAGGGTCGATCCCACGAGGAAGCAATTGCAATTTAGTTAATCTCGGCTTTGCCCAAATAGTGTCACAATAAAAAGGTTTTAAGTTTGGTTGCTGAGTCACAGCGTTTAATCAAACTACCAACTAACAGAAACAATTAAACTAGTTAATCCCAAACTAACATGCAGAAATAATAAACTAAACACTTTTGACCAAACTGAAACATAAAACAATTAATCAAACTGAAATCAAATAAGAGAAAATAGGCTTCTGGGCTTTGGCTTCTCTCTGGGTTCTCTGGGCAAACTACCGATCCCTGGCACTAATGGTTTTAACTGATGGTTTGTCAATCGGTTATAGGATGTCTAACAAAGTGAAAGCAGTCCTATTAAGTCACGCCTACAGTCACCCCACCCCAATCCGTCCTTACTGGGTAAAGAAAGGCAAGGTATACTTATGCCTAATCCCCTGAGCCTAGACAATTCGATAACCTATGTGGTCGCATGGATCTAGTTTGCCCAAACTCGCATTACTCTCTCGACGAACCCAATTCGGCCAATAGCATGTCCGGAAATCCGAATCATACGACCGCTACTCCAACACGTTCTAGCGCTATGCCCGTAGTACTACACGATACTATTCCTCGGTTTGATCAATCGCCAGTATCTCAAAGTGTAAGGGTTTTCTAACGACCAAATTAGTCCGCCCAAACCTGCAAGAATAAAGTTATTCCTCAACTGTGTAATCGGGAACAAACCCCAGGCAGTTAACTAAGCCCTATCAACCTCACGGTTCTATCTTAGCCCAGAGTCCCCGTCGATCAGCCTTTGCCCAGACGCCCTGCAAGTTTAGCTACTCATACGTGAAGAAATAAAATAAGAAATAATTTGGAAAACAAAACTGAAATTCATATTAACTGGAAATTGAAATCGTTCAACTGGAATAATAAAAACAAAGTACTAAAAACATAAAGCAATAAATTGTTTTAATGCCCGAAGGCGCGATCAACTTCAAAACACAAAACAACTTGGCCGGAAAATCTCCAAGCTTCAATCGCCGGCGGTTGCTTCGTGAACGGGGTCGGAATTCTGTGTGTCTCTCTTCTCCAGCTTCTCTTCCTTATATAGGCACGAATTAGGGTTGCGGAATCGCAGTTGCATGGGCCGCTGCATGGGCTTCCTTTTCCAGGCGCCGCTAAGTTCTTTCCATCTTTAGCTCCAGCCGCCTTTGACTTTGCCCGCTGGCAACCCGCTTCCCAAACTCTCTTCAGGTATTCTTCTCCTCCACAGATGAACGGACCAGGCATGGTACTTAGTAGTCGATTTGGGTCTTCTGCTTCATGACTCAACCCTGAATGGTTTGACTTGCCTGTTAGGCCATCTTTGCTCAGTCACTACACGCTCCAGATCGCTGTTTGCCCAAAGAAGGGGTTTTCCGTGCCTCTTTTGCCCAGTGCGCCACCTGTTACCTGTTTGCCTGCACACCCTGACCAAACACTCTACTGTGCCCTCCCAGACACATAAAACAGACTCAAACTGACTCTCAAAGGGGCTCAAGATGAGCAAATAAAATGGCTCATCAAACCGCACACACTTGCAATACGCTTGTCCTCAAGCGTGGGGTTTGACTCACCGGACTCAAGACCAAAGTAAAAAAAAAATCAAGATAGAGGGGGAAACAAAATAAACAGAGACTCAAAGGACTTTAGCATGATTACAGAATATAAAATGGGCAAAGCAAATACAGACAAGTCAAAATTCAAGTTAGAAACATAAAAATTCGGTCAAGAGTCTATACTAGGGCTTTGGGTCACACCCTCACAAGTGTATCTCTCTTTTTAGTGGATGGGTATAATGTCACTCTTTTTCTGTTGTGAATCTACTTTGCCCAAATTTGACAGTTTGCTGATCAAGTTATTCTGACTGAGTGGGGGGTTTCATCAAAGGGTCTTTTATTGGGTTGTAATGTAGGCTCTTTGGGTGGATTTTGAGGAGTAGGCACAGTTTGGGTAGAGGGCTTAGTGACTAGCCTATTCTCTACCTCTTTGCCCCTTTTCTTACGGGCCTTAGCACACAACCAATATATTACTTTTTTTTTTCTTTTTTTTTTCTCTCTTTTTTTTTTTTTTTTTTTTTCAACATCAATCTCTCCACCCCTCAATATCTGTCTGGTTGCTCATTGGCAAAGTGCCAGACTGGTATACAAAGAAAATTCAACAGGCTCAAAGGGGCTAGCAAGGGATTAATGTTCACATGATCAAACTGAAAGAAATGCCCTAATCACACAATAACCCCCACTCAACAAAACTACTTATCACAGCAAATAGGCAAAGTCAGGCATCATAAACATCACAACAGATTCTCTCAAGAAAGAAATTTCAAATCAATGTTTGGCTCAAATCTCACAGTTTGCCTAGTATAGTTCCATCGTCCCTATTTTCATGCTTTTAACTACAAATTTTGACCTGCTGTATAAATGAAATGCTTCTAACTGCCCTAAGTATTCACATAATCATGCTGACTCGATAAGACACAGAGGTTTGCCCTTTCCCTTTCCCCCCCTCACACACTTTGCGTAGGCAAAGTGGGTGAAAGTAATAAGATCAGTAGGGGCTCCCTCGACCAAACAATAACTCTAAATTAACGTTGGCGCACCTACCCCCTCACACACTTTGCGTAGGCAAAGTGTGTCAGCAAGGAGGTCGACCCCGTCGCCCGAGTTATTTGACTCAAACAATAAACACTAAAAAAATAAAATAAAAAAAAACTAAAAACAAAAGGGAGGGTCAGTTTAAGAGCTGGGTCCAGGTGGGTACCTGAATCCGTCACGGTCAAAGTATGCCTTCATCATCCCGGTAAGCTCTTCCAGCTTCTGCTCAATCCTCTCAAGGCGCTCCTCCACAGCGCCATCTTCCTTCAACTCTTCCTTCTTAACCTTTGCCCTAACTGGCGCAACCTTTTCTGCCTTCACTGGTTTGTTGTCATCAAACACTATGACTCCATCACTGCTCTCCTTGATATCATGCATCCTCTTGAAACAGGCCTTGTCAAACTTCTCCTCGCTCATCAGGTTCACCTTCTTCCCTACCAGCAAATCCATCTTCGCAGCATACACCATAGGGAACTGGGCAAAGGAGTGGCGCTGCATGGGGTGGGTGATCAACCACTTCATCTGTGCACAGAGAAAAGACCCAAAGTGGAGCCTGATCTTCTTCTCCATACACCACAGCATCCCCAACTCGATTTGGGAGATCGCATTGCTTGTGTCCTGTTTGCCAAAGAAATTGACAGCCAGGATCCTGTGGCAAACTCTCATCGCATCATCCTTCAACTGATGCCCCTTAGTGGTTTGTGCAATGAACGTCCCCCCTTTGCCTAACACCTTCCAGATCTCGTTCAACTCGCTCTTGGTTCGCTCGGGCAAAGCCTTCAGTGCCCCCTGGTACTCCTTTGACTTCCACTCCTCAAATGTCACCATCCCCAAACTGAGGTCCAGTTCGGTGCAGCTTGCTTTGACCTTGCTTCCCAGTATCTCAAACTGGATGCCAGTAACTCCTTCCTCTTTGTCCTCTTTGATCACCAAAGTTCTGAAAAACTCTCTCACCACCTTATCGCTTATTTGCCCAGACCACTCCAAAAACTGGCTCCACCCAATGTTCGCAAAGTACTCCCTCACTTTGGCCTCCACCCCCATCAGCTTCAGTGTGTCGAAGCACACTGTTTTGGGTACCACAATCTTGCGAGGGGGAACGCTGGTAGTCGCCGGAGTCGGAGCTTTGCGCTTCTTGGTCGAAGCTCTGGTGTTCGGTGTTTTTGGAAGGCTGTGGGTGACTTCAATTTCTGGCTCGTCTTCTTCCTCATCGCCGCCGGCAGCCGTCGAATTCTCCTCCTTCTCGTCGCTCGAACCTGCATCAGACAATTTAATACCCTTACCCTTGACGTCAGATCTGGGCTTCTTCCTTCGTGGGCTTTCGTTCACGTCGTCGGTCGGCTGTTCAGACCCCTCCGCTGCGTCGGCCAGAATCTCTAAATCCTTCTGCTCGGAAAGCTGGGGCACGTCGAGCTCAGCGCTGAGTTGCGCTATCAAATTCTGGTCGACCGGCGGCGGGCTGTTTGGCGTGGTGGATGTTGGCAGTATGATGACGAGCGGCACGGCGGAGGAAGCTTCTCCGGTGGTCTCACTGGTGGCGGCGGGCAGTGCCTCCTCCTTGTTTGCTTCCATGGCGGCGTCGTTCTTTGGCTCCGTCATCTTCTTGCGCTTTGATTTGGCTGTTTTGGTGGTCGGGGTGGTGTAGTAAGATCGATATGGGTTCCGTCCGGGATTCCTCTCAATTTATTTTTCGGTCGAGTGCTCACCATGGACGACGGCGGTTAGGGTTATAGGGATTTTTGAATTTGGAAGGGGAGTTGATTGAGCAGTTATCGATTTTCGTGGGGGGGAGTTATGGAAAGTTGGATTTGCAGAGTCCTAATGATGGGATGTTTCTCCCTCAAAATTCGCACTTTCCATATATCAGTTATGGTAAGTCCCCTCAACTGACGCCCTTTGCCCAAACTCCTGTCCCTGCAAAATCAAAAATACAATACACCCTTTCTTCCGGCCTCGTTAATTTTGGTATGAAGTGATCTTTTTATTAAACCTAAAAAAAAAAAAAAAAAAAAACTAAATAGGAAATAAAGCATAAAAAAAAACATACCAGGTTGCCTCCTGGCCAGCGCCCTATTTTAGGTCCTAGGCATGACCTTGCTGCTGACTTTGGCTAGAGAGTGATGAAGGCAATTTGCCCTACCAGTCCCTCTTGCCCAAAGTACGGTTTAACTCGTTGTCCATTTACCTTGAGAATGCGATTTGGATCCTTATTATCCCTCAGCTCAACGGATCCATTTGGGCAAACGTGGTGTATAGTATACGGACCTTCCCATTTTGAAAACAGTTTGCCCTTCCGAAACAAATTCTTTGTTTGATAAAGTAAAACCCATTGTCCCGCTTGTAATTGCTTGTCTTTGATTATCTTGTCATGGGCTCGCTTTGTTCGTTCCTTGTAGTGAGCTGCATGGTCATATGCTTCAATTCTTAGCTGCTCCAATTCCACAAGGTCCAATTTGCGCTCGTTCCCTGCAAGGTCCCAATCGAAGTTTACCTTATTCACTGCCCAATGTGCTTTATGTTCAATCTCAACGGGCAAATGACATGCTTTCCCGAATATCATCCTGTATGGGGATATCCCAAAGGGGGTCTTGAAAGCAGTGCGGTATGCCCAAAGTGCATCATCTAGTTTGTCAGACCAGTCTTTCCCCTCGGGTCTAACCGTCTTCCTTAGAATAGTCTTGATGATTCGATTGGATAATTCAGCTTGTCCATTTGCCTGGGGGTGGTATGCTGTGGAAATCCGATGTGTCACCCCGTACTTATGAAGCAGCTTCTTTATCACCGCGTTGCAGAAGTGTGTACCTTGGTCACTTATCAACGCTCTGGGTACACCGAAACGACTGAAGATATTTGCTTTTAAGAATTCTGCCACTACCCGAGAGTCATTGGTGGTTGTCGCTTTGGCTTCGACCCACTTAGATACATAGTCAACTGCTAGCAATATATACTCTTTGCCCTTGGAGTTTGGGAGTGGACCCATGAAGTCTATACCCCATACATCGAATATCTCCACTGGTAGTATGGGCACTGAAGGCATCTCGTCTCTTTTTGTCACGTTTCCCTCCTTTTGACACTGATCACATCCCTTACACCAGGCAATGCAATCCTTAGTCAAAGTCTTCCAGAAGAAACCGCAGTCTAAAATCTTTCTGGCAGTACGCCTGTGCCCAAAGTGACCCCCACATGGCTTCTCATGGCAGTGCCTCATTATATCTTGTTGCTCTGATTCAGCGACGCACCTCCTTAACACTTGGTCCTCACATCTTTTCCATAGATACGGCTCATCCCATATGTAGCTCTTTGCCTCTCGTTTCATCTTGTTCCTTTCGTAGAGAGTGGCTTGATCCCTGAACTCTCCTCCCACTATGTAGTTCACTAGGTCAGCGTACCATGGTTCTTCGTTCATGGCATAGATAGAGTACAAGTGCTCGTCCGGGAACGTCTCAGTTATGGGTATGTCTTCTTCTTTTTGTAGAATTCGGCTGAGATGATCTGCCACTAAGTTCTGATTGCCAGCCTTGTCCCTAATCTCGATGTCAAACTCCAGTAGCAGCAGGATCCATCTAATTAGCCTTGGTTTAGTCTCCTTCTTTGCCATCAGGTACTTGAGTGCAGCATGATCGGTATACACTATAGTCTTGCTCCCCAATAGGTATGATCTGAATTTTTCAAAAGCGAATACTATGGCTAGCAGCTCCTTCTCAGTTGTTGCATAGTTGCTCTGGGCGGCATTAAGTGTCTTCGAGGCATAGTATATCACATGCCTCTCTTTGCCCTTAAGTTGCCCAAGTACTGCCCCTACCGCATATCCACTTGCGTCACACATTAGCTCAAAAGGCATCCCCCACTCTGGGGGCTGGATGATGGGTGCTGTTACAAGCCTCTCCTTCAGATGGTTGAAGGCTCTTTGGCAGTCATCGTCAAAGTCCCACTCTACGTCGTTCTGTAGCAGTCTTGTCATCGGTTGGGCGATACTGGCAAAGTCCTTCACAAACCGCCTATAGAATCCCGCGTGGCCAAGGAATCCCCTTACTTGCTTGATATTCCTTGGATATGGCAGTTTGGCAATGACTTCTATTTTTGCTTTGTCGACTTCTATCCCCTTTGCCGACACTACATGTCCAAGAACTACTCCTTCTTCTACCATGAAGTGACACTTCTCATAGTTCAACACCAAACTCTTCTCCACACATCGCTGCAGTGTTAGCTCCAAGTTTGCCAGGCACAGGTCAAAAGTATTACCATAAACCGTGAAGTCGTCCATAAATACTTCAATCCCATTCTCTAATAGGTCAGAGAATATGCTCATCATACAACGCTGGAAGGTCCCGGGTGCGTTGCACAGCCCAAAGGGCATGCGCCTATAGGCAAAGGTGCCAAAAGGACATGTGAACGTTGTTTTGTCTTGATCTTCTTCGGCTACCCAGATCTGCATGTAACCCGAATATCCATCCAAAAAGCAGAAGTGCTTTTTTCCAGCCAATCGTTCTAACATCTCATCGATGAAGGTCAAAGGGAAATGGTCTTTGCGGGTCACTTTGTTCAGCTTACGGTAGTCTATGCACACTCTCCATCCTGTTTGTAGTCTGGTAGCGATCTGTTCCTTCTTCTCATTCTCTATGACCTGTATCCCTGACTTCTTTGGCACGACGTGTACAGGGCTAACCCACTTACTGTCTGAGACAGGGTAAATTATCCCTACACTGAGGAGTTTCTTTATCTCTTTGAGCACCACTTCTTTCATGGCAGGATTGAGTTTCCTTTGGGGATCTCGAACTGGTGTAGAGTCATCCTCTAGGAGTATATGGTGTTGGCAAATCGTCGGGCTTATACCTCTTATATCAGCCAAAGTCCATCCTATGGCCAGTTTGTATCGTCCCAGCACTTCTTTGAGTTTAACTTCCTCCTCGTCCGAGAGTGAGGAATTGATGATTACGGGCAAAGTGTCATGCTCTCCTAAATACATGTACTTCAGATGCCTTGGCAAATTCTTCAATTCCAGTACTGGGGGTCTCTCCAAGGATGGCTTCATGATCGTCTCCTCTAGTATTGGCAGTTTGCCCGGATCTCCCTTGTAATTTTCCAGTGCCCCCAACTGTTTAATTGCCTCCTGTATTCCCTCCGGTTCGTCTTCCAATTCATCGTGTAGCATTCCTTCTTGAATCACTACTTCAATTTCGTCGTACTTACCGCTTTGCAACACTTTGCCTTCTACCGCTTTGTCGATCTGATCGATCATGTGAACTTCCTCAGTATCGGTTGGGTGCTTCATGGATTTGTAAAGGTCAAAGGTGACTGTTTCTCCTTCGAACTTACATGTCAGTTTGCCTGTCTCGCAGTCTATGTGTGTTCTTGCGGTCTTAAGGAACGGTCTGCCCAGAATCATAGTTGGCTCTTTGCTTGATCTCCCCATGTCTAGTACGTAGAAGTCTACTGGGAAGATTAAATCTTCCACTTTGACCAATACATCCTCCAGTATGCCCTCAGGGTAGACATTGGATCTGTCAGCCAGCTGGATCACCACTCTTGTAGGTTTGAGAACCCCTATGCCCAGGTCCTCGTACATAGTTTTGGGCATCACATTGATTGATGCCCCTAAGTCCAGCATTGCCTTCTCGATTCTCATCCTTCCTATGATGCATGGTATGTAAAACATGCCTGGGTCCCCACACTTGGTAGGCACGTTCCTTTGGAGCACTGCTGAGACATTCTCACCCACCTCGAACTTTGCATCGTCTTGATATTTTACTTTTTTCGTGCATAACTCCTTAAGAAACTTGGCACACCGGGGCATAGTGTTTAGTATAGTCAACAGTGGCATATTTATCTCCACCTTTTTGAACATCTGGAACATCTCGTAAGTCTCTTCCCTTTCTTTATTCTTGCTTAGCCTTCCTGGAAAGGGGACTCGAATCTTCGGTGGTGGTGATTTATCTCTCTTTGCCCTGACTACTTCTTCTTCCTTCTCTCTTTCATCTTCAATAGTTATGTCCTCTATCTCTATGGGTTCTGTCTCTTGAGGGTGTTTGCCCTGGGTGGGCGCTTTGACTTCTGGCAAGATTCTCCCACTCTTCAATTGGATGGCATTACAGTGGGCACTCTTCACTTCGACTTGTGGTGGTAAGTTTCCGTTCCTTTGCTCCAGCTTTGCCACGACCTGGTTCAAGTGAGCCATTTGAGCTCCCAAATTATTCAGTTGTCCTCTAGTCTCCTGCTTGAACTTTTCGTTTTCTTGCATGGCTTTCATGTTTTCTTGCTGGAACTTCACGCTTTCTTGCTGGAACTTCACGTTTTCTCTGACCAAAGTCTCCATCATGTCCGATAGTGATGCCCCTTTGCCCTGATTCTGCTGGGAATTTCCTTGTAGCTGATGGTTGTAACGGTTTTGGTTCAGGTTGCCTTGATATCCTTCTCCTTGGTTGTTATTATTCCCATACCTGAAATTCTCGTGGTGCCTCCATCCTGGGTTGTAGGTATTTGAGTATGGGTCAAAGTGTGTCCTCCCTCTGCCTTGACCGTTTCCATTAGACTGCCCCATCGCTTTGAGCTCCTCGTCGAATAAAGATGGACATTCATCAGTGGCGTGCTCTACCTCTTGGAAAATCTGGCACGCTTTGACTGCCTTCTTTGGTCCTCCCGCCATACTGGTCATGAATTTTTCCATGGCACTGCACAGCTTGTCGATTTTTGAGTCAGAGGGGGACTGTACCAGCAGGCTTTGTTTGGGCATATCAGTGTCCTCGCCTAATTCCTCTGCCATCTCTTTGAACAGTTTGAATGCCTCGGCAGCACTTTTGTTGAGTAGAGACCCTCCACTGGCAGCTAGGAGTAGAGTCTTCTCATGATGTCTCAATCCGGACACAAAGTATTGGATGAGATCATGGTCCGGAATTTGGTGCTGGGGGCACTTAGTTAGCAGTTGCTTGAATCTTGCCCAATAGTCCTGAAAATTCTCGTTGGTTCCCATCCTTATGCTATTGATTTTCTTGCGCATTTGTTGGATTCGTGCCGCTGGGAAATATTTTTCCAAAAACCTCTTTTGTAGTTGTGCCCATGTGGTCACTTCGCCTTCCGGAATAGTATACAGCCACTCTCTGGCCCCATCAGTCAAAGAGAAGGGAAAGGCCAGGAGTCGTATATATTGTGCTAATACCCCTGTTGCCTGAATCGTCCCGCATGCTAGCTCAAAGTCCTGTAAGTGCCTCTGTGGGTCTTCTCCGGGCATATCACTGAACTTTGGCAGGATTTGTATGAAGTTGTGTTTCATCTCCCAGGGGGTAGGAATGGTGGGCAAAGTGATGCCCAATGGCCTCAAGTTCATCTCTGACGGGAACATCATGTCCCTCAAGGTACGTGGTGCTTCTGCTCCCATCTCTTCTATCTCTTCTGGTATTGGTTGACTAGGAGTGTCAACTGGTATGATCTCCTTGTTCTTTGCCTTTTCTACCTTACGTGCTTTGGCAGAATTCTCTCCTTGGGATGCACGTGCTAATGCCTTGTTCTTTGTTTCTTTTCTTAGTCTTTTGGCGGTTTTCTCGATCTCAGGATCAAAGAGTAATCCCGTGTCGCCTTCCACCGCGTTTATAGTACCTAGTCAAAGAAGTAAAAACAAATCGATTAGCACAGAAAAACTAAAAAGCTGGAATATTGCCTCCCCGGCAACGGCGCCAATTTTGACGACGCGAAAACTTTGTCGTGGAAGCTAACGCGCGCAAAATAAATTTATAAAGATTCCTAAACTCAACACAAGATAGCAAGTGGTAAGTATAGGGTCGATCCCACGAGGAAGCAATTGCAATTTAGTTAATCTCGGCTTTGCCCAAATAGTGTCACAATAAAAAGGTTTTAAGTTTGGTTGCTGAGTCACAGCGTTTAATCAAACTACCAACTAACAGAAACAATTAAACTAGTTAATCCCAAACTAATATGCAGAAATAATAAACTAAACACTTTTGACCAAACTGAAACATAAAACAATTAATCAAACTGAAATCAAATAAGAGAAAATAGGCTTCTGGGCTTTGGCTTCTCTCTGGGTTCTCTGGGCAAACTACCGATCCCTGGCACTAATGGTTTTAACTGATGGTTTGTCAATCGGTTATAGGATGTCTAACAAAGTGAAAGCAGTCCTATTAAGTCACGCCTACAGTCACCCCACCCCAATCTGTCCTTACTGGGTAAAGAAAGGCAAGGTATACTTATGCCTAATCCCCTGAGCCTAGACAATTCGATAACCTATGTGGTCGCATGGATCTAGTTTGCCCAAACTCGCATTACTCTCTCGACGAACCCAATTCGGCCAATAGCATGTCCGGAAATCCGAATCATACGACCGCTACTCCAACACGTTCTAGCGCTATGCCCGTAGTACTACACGATACTATTCCTCGGTTTGATCAATCGCCAGTATCTCAAAGTGTAAGGGTTTTCTAACGACCAAATTAGTCCGCCCAAACCTGCAAGAATAAAGTTATTCCTCAACTGTGTAATCGGGAACAAACCCCAGGCAGTTAACTAAGCCCTATCAACCTCACGGTTCTATCTTAGCCCAGAGTCCCCGTCGATCAGCCTTTGCCCAGACGCCCTGCAAGTTTAGCTACTCATACGTGAAGAAATAAAATAAGAAATAATTTGGAAAACAAAACTGAAATTCATATTAACTGGAAATTGAAATCGTTCAACTGGAATAATAAAAACAAAGTACTAAAAACATAAAGCAATAAATTGTTTTAATGCCCGAAGGCGCGATCAACTTCAAAACACAAAACAACTTGGCCGGAAAATCTCCAAGCTTCAATCGCCGGCAGTTGCTTCGTGAACGGGGTCGGAATTCTGTGTGTCTCTCTTCTCCAGCTTCTCTTCCTTATATAGGCACGAATTAGGGTTGCGGAATCGCAGTTGCATGGGCCGCTGCATGGGCTTCCTTTTCCAGGCGCCGCTAAGTTCTTTCCATCTTTAGCTCCAGCCGCCTTTGACTTTGCCCGCTGGCAACCCGCTTCCCAAACTCTCTTCAGGTATTCTTCTCCTCCACAGATGAACGGACCAGGCACGGTACTTAGTAGTCGATTTGGGTCTTCTGCTTCATGACTCAACCCTGAATGGTTTGACTTGCCTGTTAGGCCATCTTTGCTAAGTCACTACACGCTCCAGATCGCTGTTTGCCCAAAGAAGGGGTTTTCCGTGCCTCTTTTGCCCAGTGCGCCACCTGTTACCTGTTTGCCTGCACACCCTGACCAAACACTCTACTGTGCCCTCCCAGACACATAAAACAGACTCAAACTGACTCTCAAAGGGGCTCAAGATGAGCAAATAAAATGGCTCATCAGCCTTACCAGTTTCGCGCCGTATATTGGCTTCCAGTTCACGTATTTCATCCATCCTGGAATCAATACTGGTTCTGCTGCTGGGTTTCTTATCAATATAGTTTGGCCTTTTCTCCGAAGAGAATGGGGCCTTCTTTTTGGTTTCGCCCGAGCCCCGAGGGGTCCCGGTCAACCTCTGGTAAGCTACCTCCGCAGCAGCTTTCACCCTGAATTCCTCATAGGATTTTGGGTAATTTTTCATCAAACATTTGAACAACTTCGAGTTCCTTCTCAAACCGGTCATGGCGGTATGGAGTTTTAAATTCTCATTTATATCCTCCCCGCCAGCCAGGAGAATTTCCTCTACTCGATCCACATACTTCTCATCCGACTCCTCATCATCCTGTTTTACCCCGAGCAAGCGTTGGCTCTGTTCCAGTCTCACAGCCTTAGAGGCAAAATGCGTCACGAACCTTTGCACAAGATCATCGAAACATTTGATCGAGTGTGCAGGGAGGCCCGCGTACCATTTGTGGGGAACATCACCCAACGTGAGGGGAAAAAGTCTACAGCGCGTTGCATCAGATGCGCCGCGGCCGGACATGTAAGATCTGAACCTACTCAAATGAGTCTCTGGGTCAGTCTTACCGTCATAGACTAAGGATTGCATGGGGAGGATATCAGTTTGCATGGACGCATGTTCAATTTCTGGGGCCAGGGGTTCATTCTTGTAACCTGACGGCACATGCACACCCCGGCCCTCGTTCATTCGTCTTTCCAACTCAGCATACTTCTGCTTCAGATCTGCGATCTCTGGGTCCTCAGTCCTAGCTGATGGAGTAGTATACTTAATGTCTAGATTTGAGTATTCTGAACTCTATATGCACTTTCATTTACCTATTAATAATGAACATTCATTTGCTTTTAATTATTGTTAATTAAATATATGCAAATCATAGTCCTGGATTTTATACGTTGTAGTTAGTATGGTGTGTCGGGCCCACACAGAAGATCATACTATCGGTTACTCGTATTTAATCGAACAGTTGCTCACGACCTAGATGGACACGGACCAATCCATCGGTATAGTCGTTGTGTGAGAGAGAAGATAATTTATCTTGATTATCTCATCACACTTGTACACTTGGTGTATTGAGCGGATCGCTTGAGACTTATCAATTAGGATTGCTCTGTGATAATTGATTTAAGTCTCGGAGTATTTTATTCTTAATCCCTGAAACAATTGCGGGTGTGTATATTTAATATAAGTGACTTTGATTTTCCAAAGGAATTAACCGATTTAATTATTGGGTTAATTACCGGTTAAGTTGGGTCACTATATTTTATATATGGCATGCCGTGAATTCTTGAAGGGACAGTGTATCCCGGAAGGGTTGATAATATCCCCGAGATGAGCTCATAAGGATTTGTTTTAGCACGTTTTTATCGGGTAGAATGATACGGGGCTGGGCTGTGTATAGAGGGTTTGAAACGATACTAATACATGTAAATTTATATTCTGGAGTAGGGGTTGGACTAGATCTAAGAAAGAACAGAGGTTTTGAGCTTTGAAGCTTTTTCTGAAGGATTTCTATTATCCACTCTTTTAATATCGAGAATATTCACTAATTAGTGCCGCCCTTCCAATCTGAAGGGATAAGTCCCCTATTTATAGGGGGTTTATCGAATGATTACATTCAGACCACGTACTACGTCTACACCATTAAATGAAGCTAGTAACGACCCGAGGCCCGTGACTCGGCATGCATCCGACGCATGTGGGATCACGTGGGTGATGTCTTCGTTCTCCCCAGGATGAGCCCTCCCTCAGATACTGATCGCGCGATCAAGGCAGCTGGATGAATCCCCGCCGTCTCCACGTACGGAACGCAGGGCGGCTTGGTGGAGGAGGATTACGGGTGCGATCCGGGGTCAAAACCCCTGCACGGCTCGTGAGACGACGTCGTGACCCGAGCCTCGGGACGTGCGTATATCTCGCGATTGCACTCCGCCGAGGCTCGTCCGGCCTGATTCGTGACCCGTACCGCGGCCATGCCCCGGGTTTCTTCGTTGCGCGTTTTGCCCACGGGATCCGTGACCCGTGACCCGAGACGCGACGCGTCTCCATAGCCGCTTCCCTGCCTCAGACGTTTGAGGGTGTATCTGCCAGTGTGCCACGTGATCCGAGCCGCGAGCCGTGTTCGGGTCCCCCGCTTCTTCCTGCATGATCAGCCCCGGGGGGGGGGGGCCCTTGCCCCGCGCGTCCCGTCCCGGAAATACGTTTCCGAACCCGGTTTTAAACCCCCCAACATTGGCCCCCGGAGAGATCGCCGGAGGTCCTTCTTCTGGTGATGTCTCCGTCTGTTGGGAACATCGGGCCGTTCGTATCTCGGCCCGGCGCCTGGGGATGATCTCAGCCTCGGGACACCCTCTGGAGGGGAGACAAAGGGTCTTCGCAAGTTTCTTGGGTATTGTGAATAGAGCGGTTTTTTCCGTGACGCGGGATTCCTCTGCAGCCCGATCTCACCCCTCGGGCCGGTGGGTGTCGCCCCTGGTTTTTAATCCACATAGTCATACCACGAATAAGTGGCGGGATTTATTCCCGCCTAATTTTGCCCCACTAAGCGCACCTCCCCACCCCTATAAAGGCTAGGTGTTCAGGCAACTTTGGGAAAACTCCAATCAGTGCTTTCTTCATTAGGCAAACGATTGTCAATGGCGCCAGAGGTTATCTCGTGCTCTTCGGGATGGCGACGCTTGTCTCGGAAATTCGAAGGCCGTTGGCACTACGGAAATTTCCCCCTACCGATGGCGTTCGTCCGTCCGCTGGAGGGGTTGCTGGGTCCTGAAATCATGCTGACCGACGACGGAGGCCAGGTGTGGAGGGTCTCCAAAACTCGTCTACGTCGGCAGATAGCCCTGGGGGGTCAGGGCTGGATCAGATTCGTTCAGCATACCGGGCTCCGGAAAGGATGGCACGTCCAGTTGGTGTGGAATCCGGGGTCTGGGTTTTCCATCTCCGTCTTCGATAGCCAATGGATCAGGAGGTCTTGGCCGGACCGAGCCTCGGAGAGCCCCGGGTCCTCCAGTGCCTGATCCACGCGGCCTTCCCTGTTTCAACCCCGTCTTTTCATTTTGTAATCTCTAGTCTCGATCTTTCGATGTAAAGGGTTCTCCCCCGGTTGGAGATTTGTTTTAATGAAGCTATGCTTTTCTTTTGAGGTTTCCCGTTGTCATTCCTTTCTTGTTCGACTCAAATACCTTCGCGGCATAAAACAATAAGCCCCGCCGTCCGGTTACGTCCCTTCCATCGTCGGGAACCCGGTGCGCGGGTTTGTAGGGATCGCGGGTCGTTCATTTGGATCTCCGCGGCGCCTGTGCGGGGAACTTCCGCGACACTGCGTTCTATTTTCGGGGAGACGTCATAATTATCAAAAAGGGTCTTCCATCCCGGGTACTCATTCCGTGACCCTGGCACCGTGCCTCGGAACGCGGGCCGATGTCACGCCGTGGATGGGCCACAGTCGATTGGGCCCCCATTTCTCGCGTGTTGGGCCTTGGGTGCACTTGAGTGCTTTTATCAATAACCGTTCCCGCTTGTCCCCTTTCTGGTGCGGCTTTCCTTTATAAAAAACCCCCAAATGCGCATCAGTTTCTTTTTCGCATCTTCAATTCTGCTTTACTAACCCTAGGTATCGCCGGTTCCTTGCCCTCAAGTCCTTCAGAGTTTTTGCTCAAGGTAAATCCTTCGTTATTTCACTTGTTTATACAGGCTTAGATGTCGTCATCCCGGGGAAAGGAACTCATGTTGTCGGACACGTCATCCGAAGATGCGGCGAGGGAGGAGGCTCCTCGCGAATCGACGTCGGACTCAGAAATGGATATGAACATCTTGTTCCAGCAATTCGACTCGTTGATGGACGAGGAATATCCTCCGCCCGTCGAGTTTCTCTGGGAATCCTATTTCCGCGAGAACCCTTATCCCGGCGCGCCGTCGCGGCCCCTAGCCCGCTCTACACGTGCCTGTAGTACCCCCGGGTGGGGGGCCCATGGTCGGGCGAGCATCGTGACCCCCGCTATGATAAGACGGGAGAGGTGGCGGATCCCAAATGATGTTCATGTCTACATACCTCGGGCCGGGGAATCCGCTTGCTGCCCGCCCCCGGGGATGGTGGCGATCGGGACGGAGGCGATGGAGGTAGGGCTCCGGTTCCCGTTGCATCCCAGTGTCAGTGCCGCGCTCCGGTTCTGGGAAGTTGCCCCTCATCAGATCCACCCCAATGGATGGTCGCAACTCATCGGGGTGCTCTCTATGTTGGGAAACGTAGGCCTCTACCGGACCCTCACGGATTCGGAGATTCGGCGCTCGTTCGTGATTTCTGGCTTTGGGGGAGACGACGGTGATTATACCGTAAAAAGCCGCCCTGGACTACCCGCCGTCGGGGTGAAGGTATCTAAAGTGGAGCTTCCCTGGGCCCAGTGGGTGTATGTCTCGGGAGCGTGGCGGACCCAGACCCCTAGCGGGGAGGTCGACATCCCCACTCGCTATCATGACAAGATTGCCAGTAAGGGTCGAAACGTTTCTAAGTATCCCCTGCCTTACTGATTTTAACTCTTCCTATTGATCTCGCAGGTGTAAACACTCGCCGAGAGGGACCGCTGAATTGGGATTATCAGGTCGCTCTGAAGTTTGCCGCTGCCTTGCCGTCTAGACGCCGCCGCGTCGACCACCTGTGCACTGAGGAGTCCCGGGACGCCGCTCGCCTAATTTGTCCCCCTAAGCATCTGTTCCACCCGTACCCAGGTAATAAAGCCCCGCTCTTGTTTCCTACTAGGTTGTCGGGTCGGTATCCCTTGGTGTGCTAACGGGCTTTGACGGTCGTGCTGCAGCCCGTTTAATCGAGTTTTCGAAGATCGCCCCCGCGACAAGATGTCCAAATGCCCCGGAGTTCCCGACCGGAAAATGCCGACTCCCGCGCCGCCGCCTCGCAGGCCTGCCCTGAGAGCGAGGTCCCGCGGTTCGGTTGCCGCACCGCCGCCCGTGATCCCGGCTCGGCCCGCCCCCCGGGCTCGCCGAGACCGTCAGCCTTCGCCGCTGCTATCGCAGGGAGCGGCGGAATCCCGTGATTCGGGATCACTTCCCGAGATCCCCCATGGTACCGCCATAGTGGACGCGGGGGGTGTGATCCACGCGTCTCCCTCTGGCAGCCGCGTTCCCGGGTCCCGGGACGGGGGTCACACAGACACTATCTCGGACGGGTCGTCTCCTGCGAGGGAGCCTTTGATAGGGTCCTTTCCTGATTCGCCCTTTGGCGGGGTATTCTCTCAGGATATCCCGGAGATGCCCGAACCGTCTCCGTCCCGGAAGCGGAGGGCACCCTTCGTCCCAGAGGATGTCGGATCCGGCCCCCGGGCCAGCGTCGAGCCGCCGCAGATAGGGCCTTCCGGGGCCGTGCCGGCCGTGGGGATCACGCCGATTTATGGGGTCGACCCGGGTGTCGCTCAGAGGTAGACGCCTTGTTGCTCTATCCTTGCACCTTATTCCGGCTTTCTTTCGCCGCGGTTAATCGATTCGGTCACGTCGGTGTTTTGTGATGGCAGGGTCTTGGGTTCGGCGCCTCATTTAGCGCCGCTGCTGCTGCAGTATGCTGCGAGCCGGGGGCCCTTGCCCCCCGTATCTACCCCGGGACTCCCCGTAGGCCGGGCAATCGACTCGGTGGCCCGCTGTTGGACTCAGGAGCTACAAGCCACCAACCGGAACCCGGATGAGGCATTCCTCCTTGCGTCCATGCTACAGAGTCAGGCCACAGTGGCCATGGCCGCGGTCCACGACTGGCTCGAAGGGCAGGCTCGTCAGATCAAGCACTGGATGGATCTGGCCAACGAGAGGGGAAAGACCATCGAGGAGCTAGGCCGCCTGAACGTGGACGTGGTCTCCCGGAACGAACAGCTGAGCGGCGAACTCAAAGAGAATGAGGAGGCTCTCCGGCAGAGCACCGAGGCCCTCGCCGCTTCGTCGGGAGACCGGGATAAATGGCGCGCCGTGGCGGATCTTCGAGGGGAGAAGTTAGAGGAGGCGGTTGCCGGGACTGCGGCGGCGGAGGCCCGGGTCGCGCAGATAAATACTGCGCTATCCGAGGCGACGGCCCGCGCGGCGCGGTTGGAACAATCTCTCGCCACTCGGGCTGCAGAGGTGGCGTCCCTCCGGGAATGGCAGGCGGAGGCAGATGCCCGCACCGACGAGCTGGAGGCCTACCTTGAGAGCCCCTGGACCGATCACACGATTCTTCTGGACCACTTCTATTCTCGCTCCATGGCGGATATCGTCCGGCACGCTCACCGAGCCAACGATCAAACACTTCTTGACGGCGTCCTGGCCTACTGGAAAAAATACATGGAGGGGCGCGAGCTCAATCCTGGGATTTCCGAAACCTTCCTCGACCTAGAGGAGGACCTTCACATCGACATGAAGTGGTGGCCCACCTATGATCGACTGGTTCGACCTGGTTCGCCCCCTGCTCACGCCGCCCCTTCGAGACCGGCCGGTGTCGTTTTGACTGCTGCTGAAGAGATGGCGGGAACCGCCGACCACGCCTCAGAAGTGATGGGAGAGAATGCTGATGTGGTCCCTGAGGCGCTCCCGGAGGCAACAGGTGATTCGTATTCCGGCCAGGAGGTGATCATGGAGGAGGTCCTCACCGTCGGCGTGGACCAGGTTGGAGATGCTCCCGAGGTGCCAGCTTCCGGGCAGGGAGACCAGGTGATGGCCGAGGCTGATGGCCAGCGTCCCGATGTGGCTGGGGCTTCAGAGTAATGGCAATCTCCTTCAGGGGGCCTTTGTTTTATCATCATAATTATTCTTCGTTTTTTGCTTTCTTCTAGCGGCCGTTGGTGGCCGTGGGCATTTTAGCCCAAGACAATTTCTTTTTCTTGTTCTTGATTCTGAACTTTGGATGTTCTTTGTCGAGGCTCTGCCTCTTTGGATCTTTTTTTTTTAAATTTGTGCCATGTGGCTTGACTTTGGTTTTTATTTGGATTTTTGTTCAGTGTTTCTTATCCATTATCTGTGCGCAGATTTGATGACCACAGCGCTTTTTTGCTTTGGTATTTTTAGCGGCCCAACCCGAGCCTAAGGCGGATTATACCCCTTTTCCTGGGATATCCCGGGATGGAAAAATGGGAATCCGTTGAAGGTCTGAGATGCCGTCCTACTATTTCCTCTCGGGACCACGGGTCTCGGGTGGAAGGTACGGGTTCGGGATGCCGCCTCGCGATCCTGTCGCGCGGGACGTGGACTCGAGAGTGGGTACCGGGGTCGCGTCGCGTGTTCTTTTTATCATGCGTTCGGGATCTGCTTTACCCTGACTAGGGCCGTGTGGTCCCGTGTTTGTCTCGCGCTTTTCTCACCGGAAATAGCTTGTAGCTTTGCTTGCGGAAAATATCCGTCTTTTTTCTTTTCCCCCGAACCTTATGACTCTTTGACCCGGAGGCCTTTTTAGGAGCTCATTAGTTTTACCGGGATCTTTGGCTTCTCAGCCGTGCGGAAGTATCCGTTTTTATATGTTCCCCCGTACGTTATGACTCTTTGACCCGGAGGTCTTTTTAGGAGCTCATTAGTTTTACCGGGATCTTTGGCTTCTCAGCCGTGCGGAAATATCCGTTTTTATATGTTCCCCCGTACGTTATGACTCTTTGACCCGGAGGTCTTTTTAGGAGCTCGTTAGTTTTACCGGGATCTTTGGCTTCTCAGCCGTGCGGAAATATCCGTTTTTATATGTTCCCCCGTACGTTATGACTCTTTGACCCGGAGGTCTTTTTAGGAGCTCGTTAGTTTTACCGGGATCTTTGGCATTTAGCTTGTGCGGAAATATCCGTTTTTATATATTCCCCATTCGGGAATAAAGGTAAAACTTGCTTTCCTCGACCCGGGACCGCTGCAGCTTCCGCTTACTGGTAGAACCTCTTCAAATGTCGTGCGTTCCATCGGTATTGATCCGGGGTTCCATCCGGCAGCTCTAACTCGTATGCTCCGTTTAATAGGCATTTGGTGATTCGAAACGGTCCCTCCCACGTCGGTCCGAGGGCCCCGGAATGCGTCCCGAGCAGCTTTTTCAATACCAAATCCCCGGTCTCGAACTCGCGAGAGCGAACCCGCGCGTCATAAGCTCTGGCGATCCTCTGCTTGTTCATCGCGTTGAGGGAGTCGGAGCTTAGCCTCCGCTCTTCCAGAAAATCCAGCTCCAGGCGCAAGACTGCTTCGTTCTCCGGGGTGATGGCCTGGGTGGTTCGGTGCGAACGGACCGTGATCTCGGTTGGAATCACAGCCTCGGTTCCAAATGCCAAGGCGTATGGCGTTTCTCCCGTGGCGTTCCGGGCCGTGGTCCGGTATGACCACAGCACTTCAGGTAACTCCTCGGCCCACTTCCCTTTCCGCGACTCGAGCTTCGCTTTAAGGGTATGCTTCAAGATTTTGTTTACTGCCTCGACTTGCCCGTTAGTCTGTGGATGGTAGGGGATGGAAAACGTCCTCCGGATCCCCCATTGCTCACAGAACTCCGCGACTATGGTTCCGTCGAACTGCTTGCCGTTGTCCGAGATGATGGACTCGGGCAAACCGAACCGGCAGATTATGTTCCTCCAGATGAACTTGATCACTTTGGCTTGATCGATCTTCTGGACCGCCGCCGCCTCGGCCCACTTGGTGAAGTAGTCTACCGCCACGATCGCGAACTTGACTCCTCCCGGCGCGGGGGCTAGGGGTCCAATAATATCAATCCCCCATCGAGCGAATGGCCACGGAGAATATATTGGCTTGAGTTCTTCAGGGGCCACCAGGATATTTGGCCCCATGAGCTGGCACTGGAGGCATTTGCGGGCGAAGTTGGTCGCGTCTCGGCGCAAGCTCGGCCAGTAATAACCCTGGCCCATTGTCTTGTGGGCGAGAGATCGGCCCCCAGCATGGTTTCCGCACAGCCCTTCGTGGATCTCCGACAGTACCCACATCCCGTCTTCCTTGGAGACACATTTCAGGAGCGGCATCGAAAAACTCCTGCGGAATAATTGAGAGTTTAGGATCGTGTACCTCGCGGCGCGTATGCGGAGTTGCTTCGCTTCGACTCGGTCCGAGGGGAGGGTCCCGAATTTGATGAATTGCAGCACCGGGTCGCGCCAATCTATTCCGGGCGTAGCTTCTGGAGCCGTCCCGGGAGCCGGGTCAACTGGCATAACTTCCGCCCGGGCCGCGATTGATGGCGCGTTCAACTGGGTCAAGATGACTCGGGACAAATCCGCGGATCCTTCGGCCGAGGCTAGTTTGGACAGGGCGTCGGCCTGTGAGTTGTGCTCCCGTGGGATTTGTTCGATACGGACGTCCGGGATTTTCTCGCAAAGGGACCACACTAACTCCAAATATTTCTTCATATGTTCGCTTTTCGCCTCGTAATCACCAGTGACTTGGTTCACCACTAGTTGTGAGTCCATAAATATGTGGAGGCGGGGAACGCTGACCGCCACGGACATCTCTAAACCTGCTACCAAGGCCTCGTACTCGGCCTCGTTATTGGTTGCGAAAAAATTAAACTTCACCGCGTGAGTGAACGAGTCTCCGTCTGGCCCCAGGAGCACCACCCCAGCCCCCGAGCACGCGCTGGTTGAGGACCCGTCCACGTGAAGCTGCCAGGGGCGTGCTGAACCTGTGCTCCGTGGGGGAAAGGTGAGCTCCACGATGAAATCCGCCAGGGCTTGCGCCTTGATCGATGTGCGGGGCGCGAAAGTCAGGTCGTATTGACTTAACTCTAGACTCCAACGAAGCAACCTCCCCGAGACATCCGATCTGTGCAGCACTTGTCGCAACGGCATTGTCGTGAGCACCTCGACCGGATGTTCGAAAAGGTAAGCTCTCAGTTTTCGGACCGAGATCACGAGGGCGTAGGCGAGCTTTTCGAGGGGGGTATAGCGGGTTTCCGCTTCGTGCAACACGTGGCTTATGAAATAGATGGGCATGTGGAGGGTACCCTCGGCTCGGACCAGCACGGCGCTGACAGCGCCCTCCGTCGCGGCGAGGTACAGAAACAGCTTTTCTCCCAGTTTCGGCACCGTGAGCAAGTGTGGGCCAGCGAGGTGTTCCTTGATCTGGGTGAACGCCTTCTGGCTATCCTTCTTCCAATGGAACTCCTGATTTTTTATCGACCCGAAAAAAGGGCGCGTCTTGTCACCGAGGCGAGAGATGTACCGGCTAAGGGCCGCCAAGCATCCCGTGAGGCGTTGGACTCCTTTGATGTCCCGAGGTTCTTGCATGTCGATTATTGCCTTGATCTTTGCTGGGTTGGGCTCGAGCCCGTTTTCTCCGAACACGTGGCCTAGGAACATTCCCTTCCGAATCCCGAAGTGACATTTCCTGGGATTCAATTTCATGTTATACTGACCCAGGATCTCAAACACTCGGGCCAGATCTTTGACATGGTTGGACTCGCTCTTGCTCTTGACGATAATGTCGTCGATGTAAACCTCGAATGTTTTCCCGAGCTCTCCGGCGAACATGGTGTTTACTAGCCTTTGGTAAGTGGCCCCTGCGTTTTTCAGACCGAACGGCATCCGTTCCCAACAGTAGACGTTGCTCCCTGTATAGAATGCCGTGTGCCGGGTATCGTCGGGATTCATTGGGATTTGATGGTACCCGGAGCTCGCGTCCATGATCGAAAACATGGCGTGTCCCGCGGTGCTGTCCACTAGTTGGTCGATGTGCGGCATCGGGAAATGATCCTTGGGGCACGCATCGTTGAGATCAGTGTAATCGATGCAGAGCCTCCACTTCCCCTGGGTTTTCTTCACCATGACCGCGTTCGCGACCCATGTCACGTCATGTGGGGCGAGTCGGATCAAGCCATCTTGGAGCAACTTGTCTACCTCGGAGTTAAGCGCCTCGTTTTTCTCGGGGCCCATCTTCCGGCGTCTTTGGGCCACGGCGCGGCGCTTGTTATCCAGCCGTAGGTGGTGGCAAGCGCGTCCCGGGTCAACCCTGCCGAGTTCCCCACTTGTCCATGCAAACGTAGGCAGGTTGACTCGGAGGAACTTCTCGAGCTCACCCATTGTAGCGGGCGCCATTGACGATCCGAGGAGCAGCTGTCGCGGACAGTCGTCGCTTCCGACTTCACGGGGGACGGTCTTCTCTACAGCTTCGACCCCTACGTTGTCCCGGTTTCGGGTTCCCGGAAGCGTGTCCTGAGCGTCGTGGGTTTGACTACGGGGTTCCGCATCCCGTGGCGCGGGTTTGACATCCGGTTCTTTATCCATACAGGAACTCGACCCCGGGTCCGAGGTTAAATCGTTAAGTGACGTTCTGCCGAGTTCAAGACCCGGAATTGCGACGGGGTCCGAAACCCTATCTGTAGTGTCCGTCCCTGGTGTACGTTCTACCCCGGAACCCAGTTTATCCTTTGCAATTACTATGAAAGACTCTTCTGGGTTTCTCTCACATTTTTCATCCCGAGTCCCGGACGTCTCGGGATTGATTCCGAGTTCCGGGTCCGCGGGGATTACTTCCTCGTGAGCATTTATTTCTTTGATTTCTTTATCCGGGGAATACGTCGAACACTCTTTTGCCATTACTTGGTTCCCCCGCACGGTGCCAATGGCTCCGGAGGGAACCGGGAACTTGATACAGTAATAGTGCGAGGAGGCCACAGCTTCGAAGGCTTCTAGAAAGGGCCTCCCCAAAAGTGCGTTATATCCGCTAACTTCATCGACTATTACGAAGGTCAAGTTCCTTAATAGCTTTATCTCGGGGTTCTTCTCGTCTTTCAATTCTAGAGGCAGTATCACCGTCCCGTAGGGAATCAACACGTCTTTCCCCACGCCTTTCAGTCTCATGTTACTGGGGAGTATGTATTGTGCCAGGTCGCTCCTCTGGTCGAGGGCCTGCTTGTACAAAATATTGCAGTGGGCCCCGTTATCGATCAGAAGCCGCGCAACTTCTTCTCCGAGTATGGCGGTGGTGATCACCAAAGCCTCGCTCTTGGGGTAGGTGACCCCTTCGCGGTCCTCCGGGGAGAACGTGATCGAGGCGTGTCCCGTGAAGCTTTGAGGGGGAGTGGGGTTAGTCTCTTGGTCGACCCCTCGTTTATCTATCTCACTTGAGACGGGTCGCGGCCCGCCAATCATCAGGATCTGCCCGACGTGTCCTGGGGACTGGCCGTGGTTCTGCCCTCCGCGACCCAGGGTTGCGACCATATTTCTTTCGTTTCCCGTGTTGGCCACCCGGCCGGTCCCCCGGTCCCCGGGTCGGCCGAGGAGCTCCCAGAGTTTCCCTTCCTCAAATAACTTCCATAATTGCCTGAGCAGCTGACGACACTGGCCCGTGGGGTGCCCATGCTGCTCGTGGAAAGCGCACCATAGGCGCCGGTCGATTCTATCCGGCGAGATCCTCATGGGTTCGGGTTTGGTCAGGGCGTCCCCCATGGCTTGGAGTGCGTGCATCATGGCTATGGTGTCCTGCCCGATGACCTCGACCAAGCGGACCTCCATCTCGCGGTAACTCGGGGCAGGACGGTCCCGTTCCGGGGCCTTGGGAGGGCCTCTCCGGGGAACGTGACTCGGTCTCGCCTCTACGGGTGCGGGATCCTTCCGTTTCGCGTCTCCGGGGGTTTCCGTCCCGCGCATGAGGCGCTGGTACCAACACTGTGCCGCGGCCTTTACGCGGAAGTCCTCGTAGGTCTGGGGATAGTTGAGCATCAGATGTTTGAAAAGCTCGGAATTCTTCCGGAGCCCGTTCATCGCCGTGTGCAGCTTGAGATCGTCGCCGACCTCTTCTCCGCCGAGCAGGATGTCCCGACTCGGTCCACGTATCGCTCGTCGCCTTCCTCCACATTCTGGCGAATGCCGATCAGGCGCTGGCTCTGCTCGAGACGGTTCACCTTGGAGGCGAAGTGTGCCACGAAACGCTGGACGAGGTCGTCGAAACAGTGGATTGAGCGGAAGGAGATCCCGGCGAACCATTTGTGGGCCACATCCCCGAGGGTGAGGGGGAAAAGCCTGCACCTAGTGGCGTCGCTGGCTCCCCTCCCGGACATGTATGTTCGGAAGCGGCTGAGGTGGATCTCGGGATCCGTCTTCCCGTCGTACAGGGTGGTCTGAAGGGGCTGGATCTCGTACTGCATGACCGCGTGCTCGACCTCCAGGGCCAGGGGTTCTTTGCAGTAGTCGACCCGCTCTGGTCGGGCCTGGGCCTCGGCCAGCTTTCTCTCCATCTCAGACACCTTACTGTAGAGGTCCAGGAGACCCGCCTCGGGTCCTGGTGGTCGCGGGACACGGGCCCCGGGACCCTGCTCCGGCTCGACGCGACGAGTCTTCTCCTCGCCGTCTCCCCCGATCTGGTCTGCTGGGGCCGATTGGTTGCCGGCCTCCTCGCCGAGATCGAAAACGAGTCATCGGGCGGGGATCGTGTAGCGGTTGGAGCCGGCACGGCATCCTCCGAGGCGGTCGAAAGCGCTGTGGCTGGCGTGACCGGGCCCCAGACGGCCGAACGCGCTTCCTTTCCCAATCTTCTCACCTGGACGAATAGAGAGGGAAGTTAGGGTACGCTTACGCTGTATGAGATCGGACATCGCAACGTCGATCTTTTCGGGGGTGTCCAAAAGGAGGTGCAATTCCCGGGACGGTGTCTCGGGCGGAGGTGGTCCGCGTCGGAACTCAGGATCCGAGCGATGTGCATGGCGGTGGGCCTGCTGGCGGCGTCTGAGGCGTCGGGCCTCGGAGCTGCTACGGAGGTACTGGTTGGACGTGTTGTGGCCGTCCAGCTCTCCGGTGGTGACGGCGTCTTCGTTCCCGGGGACGCTCCCCGGGACCTTTGGGGAGAGCGGCGGGGCGGCGTCTGACTCGACGGCGGGCATCTTCCCTCTCTCCAGCTTCTTCCTCGTGGCGGAGCGGGAGGAATCTGATGCGGTGGCTCCATCAGACATGGCTTCGGCTCTTCTTTCTTTCTCTGGGTCTAGTATAACAACCCCCTCCTTCTAGCGCCAAATGTTTTAGCACGTTTTTATCGGGTAGAATGATACGGGGCTGGGCTGTGTATAGAGGGTTTGAAACGATACTAATACATGTAAATTTATATTCTGGAGTAGGGGTTGGACTAGATCTGAGAAAGAACAGAGGTTTTGAGCTTTGAAGCTTTTTCTGAAGGATTTCTATTATCCACTCTTTTAATATCGAGAATATTCACTAATTAGTGCCGCCCTTCCAATCTGAAGGGATAAGTCCCCTATTTATAGGGGGTTTATCGAATGATTACATTCAGACCACGTACTACGTCTACACCATTAAATGAAGCTAGTAACGACCCGAGGCCCGTGACTCGGCATGCATCCGACGCATGTGGGATCACGTGGGTGATGTCTTCGTTCTCCCCAGGATGAGCCCTCCCTCAGATACTGATCGCGCGATCAAGGCAGCTGGATGAATCCCCGTCGTCTCCACGTACGGAACGCAGGGCGGCTTGGTGGAGGAGGATTACGGGTGCGATCCGGGGTCAAAACCCCTGCACGGCTCGTGAGACGACGTCGTGACCCGAGCCTCGGGACGTGCGTATATCTCGCGATTGCACTCCGCCGAGGCTCGTCCGGCCTGATTCGTGACCCGTACCGCGGCCATGCCCCGGGTTTCTTCGTTGCGCGTTTTGCCCACGGGATCCGTGACCCGTGACCCGAGACGCGACGCGTCTCCATAGCCGCTTCCCTGCCTCAGACGTTTGGGGGTGTATCTGCCAGTGTGCCACGTGATCCGAGCCGCGAGCCGTGTTCGGGTCCCCCGCTTCTTCCTGCATGATCAGCCCCGGGGGGGGGGGGGGGGGGGGGGCCCTTGCCCCGCGCGTCCCGTCCCGGAAATACGTTTCCGAACCCGGTTTTAAACCCCCCAACAGGATTTATTATGTAAACCTCGCGAGTGGACTTGTTCCGCATAATAAATAAGGTTGAGTGGTACTATTCTCGGATATTAGAGATGAATAAATTTATTAAGCAATAAATAAATTTTATTCATGGATATTTAAATCTTAAATACACGGAATAAATAATACTAACCGGAGAAATATTATTTGATATAATATGGATAAATATTGGGAGTGCAATTTTATTTATATAGTGGAAAATAAATAAAATTAATATTGATAAGAATTAATGGATTTGGGTTGGACCCAATTTAATTTTCAATATTAGAAGCCCAATATTTAATCTCCTTATGATCCCCTACGTAGCCTATAAAAGCACTACATGGTCTTCACAATTCATTAACCTAAGATACGCCAATCATAAAGTCTTGAAGAGTGAAGAAGATCCATAGGAGTTCGATAGATCGTCGCCCACCCGACGTTCGAACGGAGTGCAAGGAATACGCGGGAAGATCACGAGGTCATCTTGATTTCGTTTCTCCGAACAACGAATCGAAGGTATAATATCTAAACGCCCTTGATATTGTTTGATTTGATTTATCGAGAATACCGTAGGACGAAGATCCGAGATACGAAACCATGAACGGGGGACGATCGCGTGGTGGTGGCGAAGCCACCGGACCACGGGCGATCGCCCGGGCTAGGGTTTCGCGGGGCGTGGGGGCGAACCCTCGGCTGGGCCGAGGGTGTGCGATCGACCCGAGGGGATCGATCGCTGGGCACGGGCTGGTGCCGTGCCCTACCCCGCCGTGAAGGCGGGGGCCTCCTGGTGGCGGCGAGTCGCCGGACTCGCCGCGGGGGCTGCTGGGCAGCCCCACCCCGATCGATCGCCTTGTGCGATCGGTCCACTCGATCGCGCGGTGGCGAGGTCCTTCGATCGTATGAACCCCGACTCGCGGGGGTTCGGCTGGGGGCGGATTGCGCGCCTTCGGGCGCGTGGTCTCCAAAGGTCGAGCCCCGGCGGATGAGTCGGCGTTCGTTTGATCTCCGGCGAAGGGTTCGTTCGGGTTATCGGTTCCGCAATTTTAGATAACCCAGGATATCGAATTCCAACAACTGATATCAGAGCGTGGTTTACGTTCGCGGTATTTTCGATAAAATATTGTTCTACCTTGCAGGGTTCCGACTATTATGGCTTGATTAATTACTCGTTTAATTTATTTTGTCATGATTGTTGGTTTTATTAAACTCTCGGACATGTCGAGATTCGTTTTTGGTGGTGAATGCTTGTAATAGTAAAAATTCGGGGGTTGACCGAATTTAGGATTTATTATTATGTTCATCGTTTTTCCGGAAAATGTATAGGGTCGATTTCATGTATAGAATCGATACCGGAATTGTAATTTAGATTTTTGTAAATTTATTTTGCGATTGGATCGACGAATCGAAGACCGCCGGAGAAGACGAAGTGACGAGGAGACGAAGGACCGGGATCGATCAATCCCCATGATCGATCCCGAGGGGATCGATCGACCCGCGGCCCTAGGCGGGCTGTCCGTGGGAGTCCCGGCCACGCCGGCCACCAGTGGTGGTGGCGCGTGGGCTGGGCGGCGGCGGCGTGACCTAGGCGGCGGTCGGACGAGGTGGGGGTGGCGTGGGGTCTCCCAACCCGTGCTACTCCTACCGGAAATATACTTTCCTATTTTAATTCGGTTTTTCCTATTTTGATTATTTCCTTTTGGAATATTCAAGAAATAGAAAAAGAATTAATTTAGTACTAAATTTATTTTTCCTATTTGATTATTCCTACTCATGGTAATATTCATGGATTAGGAATAAAATAAATTTGGAAAGTATAAAAGTCCTAAATTATTTTATTTCTTTATTTCATTATGGATATCATCTAGAATATTCCAAGAGTATCTTGGATAGACTATTCTAGAGATTTAATGGAGTGGAAAAAGAAAATAAAATAAATAAAAATATTAATAATATTTAATTTTATTTTTGATATGTTCAATTGACTTAATTTTCGAAATAAGTAACTCTTGGATTAATTGAAAATAAATAGATTTAAATATTGGATATTAATATTCTCGTCACATGGAGCATTCAAGAAACGAAGACTGAAGACTAGAAGATACGTACGGGGATGTGATGAAGCCATAATAGTCGGAAAATAATATTCTAGTAATTATTTTGACTATGTGATAATACTATGTGCTTTATTACATGTATGCATGCTATATGTGTTTATTTTATGCACTAGATAGCATATCCCTTTATTGTAAAAAGCTAAGTGGGAGAGGGTATGGAAACATACCCATGGTCTCCATTGCTGCTCTCTTGGTGACTTTTATATACCTTTGAGGTATATATAGATAAGTCATTGGAGGAGAGTTCTTGTAATTCCTCTTACAAGAAACATTGATTGAGTTTATCAAACAATGCCTAATTTGTCTTTCCAAAGCTGATTTCAAGTCGACTCATTCTCACCCCGGGGAGTGGAATGGAGCCAGAGCCACTTGGTCATGTAGAGGACACAAATTAGAGACTTTCGTGCCATTCTTTGATAGGTGGGTCGTTTGTCTGCTCGGCTCCCTCATTTATGAGAGATAGGGTTGTTCGCATGGTGAATCACTGGTTAGAAACTTCGAGTTTCACTTATGATTCTCCACGTCTTGATTTACGAGATTAAATGGATCGAGTAATTGGGAGTCAATTATAAAAGTCTCTTAGTGTAGTAAACGTCCACACCACGTGGCTTGCTATGCTGACGGACTTTGGATTAATTGATGTAGACAGTTGTAAGTAATTATAAAGAGTTGTGAAGTTATCGTAAACGTCCACACCACGTGGCTTGCGGTGATGTAGCAATTCCAAGTAATTTACTTTGGTACTGAGTAATGGTTTACACTTAGATACGCGTTGTAGTATTCCTCCCCACGAGGTTACGCTATAATTGATGTATGGCCAAAGAAAATCTAATTGCTAAATCATTTGGGTGGGTAAACATCCACACCACGTGGCTTGCCTTACCTGATGGGATTTTAGATGTGATTAGTGATTTAATGATATTATTTAAGGGAGATAATATCGGATATTAAATTGTTTGTCTGTTTTATGTGCTTATAGGTTAGGAATGACTGTGACCCCACTTTGTGATATACTTAAGGATGAAAACTCACCGGTTCCATATGGTGATGATTGGGAACGAAATCTGGACATTGTCCAGACTGTTGAGCTTTCCAAATCCACTGTTGTCCCAACTGATGAGGACATTCGAAATGACCTCAGGATGATTTTGAGACATAGCGTGGAAGCCGGGCAAGAGGTGATTAACATACTCACAGAATTCTCTCTCAATGAGTCCCTTAAAAAGGAATCAACGAGAGCGGAGTTTGTGTGTAAGTTAAGAAAATCACAAGCTTTTGTGGCAAGGCTAGAGGAAGAGCGTGCAAAGAAACCCAGTGGCTCAAAGCCACGGATTGGGAAAGGCAAGCCTTCTGGCAAGTGCTTTCGATGCAAGCAGTTTGGGCACTGGAGGTCTGATTGTCCTCTCATCAAAGGTACGAAATTTTCCTTAGTCACTGAAACATTGTCAGCGGTGATATCTACCAGCACCTGGTGTGTAGATACGGGCGCCACTGACCATGTCTGCAATTCATTGCAGGGGTTCCAGGAAACCCGGAGACTTAGAGAGGGAGAGATCGTAGTCTACATGGGCAATGCCGCGAAGGTGGCGGCTGTTGCAGTGGGAGACGTTCACTTACGTTTTAGTAGTGATAGGGTTTTAGTTTTACAAAATTGTCTTTATGTACCGAATTTTAGAAAGAATTTAATTTCGGTTTCTAAGTTAATTCTGAATGGATATGCTGTTTCTTTTGATCACTCTGTGGTCATAAGAAGAAATAGTGAGATTGTCTGTTCTGGTACATTGGTGGACGATTTGTATATTCTAAATCCTGAGTCTAACACGATGCAACTAACCGAGAGTAATAACACATCTACGAACACCAATAAGAGAAAGGAACCTTCTAAGATGAATCAATTATACTTGTGGCATCTAAGGCTAGGTCATATTAATTCGAATAGAATTCAAAGGTTGAAAGCTGATGGTCTCATTAGCGGCATAGAAGGAGAGGACCTTCTAACCTGCGAATCCTGTTTGGAGGGTAAAATGACCAAGCGTTCTTTTTCTGGTAAAGGACGTAGAGCTGAACAAGTATTGGATTTGATTCACTCTGATGTATGCGGACCTATGTCTACTCAGGCAAGGGGAGGGTACGAGTATTTCATCACTTTTACTGATGATTACTCAAGATATGGATTTGTATACTTGATGCGCCGCAAGAGCGATTCTTTTGACAAGTTCAAAGAATTCAAGGCTCTTGTGGAGAACCTTCGTGGTAAATCCATAAAATGCCTGCGATCTGATCGCGGAGGCGAGTACCTGTCTGGGGAATTCAAGGCATACTTGGCAGAGAATGGGATTGAATCCCAGCTGACTTCACCATATACTCCTCAGCAGAATGGTGTGTCAGAAAGAAGGAATAGGACTCTTATGGAAATGGTGCGATCGATGATGAGTTACTCGGATTTACCTGTTATGTTCTGGGGACATGCCTTGGAAACAGCGGCGTATATTCTGAACAGGGTTCCGACCAAAACGGTACCAACTACACCCATGGAATTGTGGAGTGGGCGTAAGCCTAACTTGGGACACATTCGGATCTGGGGATGTCCAGCACATGTGTTGCGACAAGGCGCCGATAAGTTAGAACCTAGATCAGAAATACGGCTGTTTGTAGGATACCCGAAAGGAACTAAGGGTGGCATGTTCTATAGTCCTACGGACCAGAAGATCGTTATAAGTACTAACGCTCGGTTCTTAGAGGAAGACTATGTCATGGACCACAAGCCCAAAAGTGACATAATACTTGATGAGTTGAGAGGTAACGAGGAAGACCTGGATACAGCCGAACCGAGTGTAGATACACCACTAGAACCTGCACCTAATACTGTCACTGTTGATACACCGGAACGCCGTCGTAGTGGGAGGGTTGTTAAACAACCGGACAGATGGATTGGACTGGGTGAGTCTTCGGACTCGGCACCTGGAGTTCATGAAATCGATCCCTGGACCTATGATGAGGCGGTACAAGATATAGATGCGCCTTCTTGGAAGAAAGCGATGAAATCCGAAATAGAATCTATGGATTCTAATAAAGTCTGGGATCTTGTAGAACCACCAAGCGGCGTAAAGCCAATTGGGTGTAAATGGGTCTACAAGAGAAAGAGAGGATCTGACGGAAAGGTTGAAACCTTTAAAGCTCGGCTTGTTGCGAAAGGATATACTCAGAAAGAGGGAATCGATTATGAGGAGACCTTCTCGCCGGTAGCCAAGATAAAGTCAATCCGGATTCTCTTATCCATAGCAGCTCATATGGATTATGAGGTGTGGCAAATGGATGTCAAGACAGCTTTCCTTAATGGAAGTCTTGACGAGACGATTTATATGAAACAACCAGAAGGATTCATTGCTAAGGGGCGAGATCATCTAGTGTGCAAGCTTAATCGATCCATTTATGGATTGAAACAAGCCTCGCGATCGTGGAACCTGCGGTTTGATGAAGTAGTCCAATCTTTTGGATTCATTGAAAGCATGGACGAATCATGTGTGTATTGGAAACGTGATGGAAAGAAGGTGGTGTTCCTCGTACTTTATGTAGACGACATACTTCTCATTGGCAACAGTGTAAAGATGTTATCAGACATAAAGGGATAGTTGTCTAGACAATTCGATATGAAAGATTTGGGAGAAGTTGGACATGTTCTAGGGATCAAAGTTATAAGGGATCGCCGGAATAGAACATTGTGTCTTTCCCAGCAATCTTACATAGACACGATTCTAGCTCGTTTTAACATGCAAGATTCCAAGAAGGGTGATCTGCCCTTCAGTAAAGGAACTTATCTTTCTAAGGAAATGTGTCCTCAGACACAGAAGGAGAAAGATGACATGAAAGCGGTTCCCTACGCTTCGGCTGTGGGAAGCTTAATGTATGCAATGTTATGCACGAGGCCTGATATCTGTTATGCCGTTGGCATAGTAGCGAGATATCAGAGTAACCCTGGAAAGGCTCATTGGACTGCCGTAAAGAGCATTTTCAAGTATTTGCGAAATACTAAGGATTATGTTCTGAGATACGGAGCAGACAATCTGATTCCTTTGGGTTACACAGATTCGGATTTCCAAGCTGATAAGGACCGGCGTAAGTCGACATCAGGCTATGTGTACACTTTGGGAGGTGGAGCCGTATCATGGAAGAGTGTTAAGCAAAAGTGCATTTCGGACTCTACCATGGAAGCTGAATATGTTGCAGCCTCAGAGGCAGCGAAAGAATCAGTGTGGTTCCTTAATTTCCTCCAGGACTTAGATGTGATTCCGAGTTTGCCTAAGGCTATGACAATTTATTGTGACAATAGCGGTGCAGTGGCAAACAGTAAGGAACCACGGTCCCATAGTGCTACAAAACACATAGAGCGCAAGTACCACCTGATTCGAGACATCGTCAAGAGGGGCGATGCGATAGTCACCAAGATAGCTTCGGAAGACAACCTAGCGGACCCTTTCACCAAGATACTTCCTAAGGAAGTATACTACAATCACTTGGAGGGTTTGGGAGTCAGAAGTTTGGAGGATAAGACTAGACCTTAGTATAAGTGGGAGATTGATGGAGTAGTATACTTAATGTCTAGATTTGAGTATTCTGAACTCTGTATGCACTTTCATTTACCTATCTATTACAGACATTCATTTGCTTTTAATTATTGTTAATTAAATACATGCAAATCATAGTCCTAGATTTTATACGTTGTAGTTAGTATGGTGTGTCGGGCCCGCACAGAAGATCATACTATCGGTTACTCGTATTTAATCAAACAGTTGCTCACGACCTAGATGGACACGGACCAATCCATCGGTATAGTCGTTGTGTGAGATAGAAGATAATTTGTCTTGATTGTCTTATCACACTTGTACACTTGGTGTATTGAGCGGATCGATTGAGACTCATCAATTAGGATTGCTCGGCGATAATTGATTTGAGACTCGGAGTATTTTATTCTTAATCCCTGAAACAATTGCGGGTGTGTATATTTAATATAAGAGACTTTGATTTACCAAAGGAATTAACCGGTTTAATTATTGGGTTGATTACCGGTTAAGTTGGGTCACTATATTTTATATATGGCATGCCGTGAATTCTTGAAGGGGCAGTGTATCCCGTAAGGGTTGATAATATCCCCGAGATGAGCTCATAAGGATTTATTGTGTAAACCTCGCGAGTGGATTTGTTCCGCACAATAAATAAGGTTGAGTGGTACTAGTCTCGGATATAAGAGATGAATAAATTTATTAAGCAATAAATAAATTTTATTCATGGATATTTAAATCTTAAATACACGGAATAAATAATACTAAGTTGGAGAAATATTATTTGGTATAATATGGAATAATATTGGGAGGTCAATTTTATTTATATAGTGGAAAATAAATAAAATTAATATTGATAAGAATTAATGGATTTGGGTTGGACCCAATTTAATTTTCAATATTAAAGCCCAATATTTATTCTCCTTTTGATCCCCTTCGTAGCCTATAAAAGCACTACATGGTCTTCACTTCTTAACCTACGTAACGCCTACAATAAAGTTCGAGAGTGAAGAGGATCCATAAGTTCGATAGCTCGTCGCCCACCCGACGTTCGAACGGAGTGCAAGGAATACGCGGGAAGATCACGAGGTCATCGATTTCGTTTCTCCGAACAACGAATCGTAGGTACAATTCTCAACGCACTTGTTAATTGTTCGATTTGTTTTTTATCGAGAATACCGTAGAACAAGGATCCAAGGATCGAACCCCGGGACGAGGGTCGAGCCGGGGGGTGGTGGTTGGACCACCGGACCGCCGGCGGATCGTGGATCCCTCGCGGGGATCGAGTGCGCGAACCCTCGGCTGGACGCCGAGGGTCGATCGAGCCCTACGGGGCCGATCGCTAGGGCTGCGGGTTTTACCCGTAGCAGCTCGTAGCGAGCTGCGGGTTTTCCCGCAGCGGCTCGCTGGACGCGAGCCCTAGCCGCGAGCAGCGGATCGCCGGATCCGCTGGGGGGATGCTGCGAGCATCCCGGGGATGCCGCGAGGCACCCCGTGCGATCGCTGCGAGCGATCGCGAGTCCCCTCGCGGGGACTCGGCTGGGCGTCCGCGTGCCTCGTGCACGCGACGCGTTCGGTCGGGTCCCGGATCGCGTGGGCTCGCGATTTCTCCGGGGATTGAGGTTGTCGATTGTATGAACCTCGGCTCGCGGGTTTTTCGGGTGGGGGCGGATTACGTGCCTTCGGGTGCGTGGTCTCCAAAGCCCGGACTCCGGCGGATGAGTCGGTGTACGTACGATCTCCGGCGAAGGGTTCGTTCGGGTTATCGGTTCCGCAATTTTGATAACCCGGGATAGCGAATTCCAACAGTTGGGTCACTATATTTTATATATGGCATGCCGTGAATTCTTGAAGGGACAGTGTATCCCGGAAGAGTTGATAATATCCCCGAGATGAGCTCATAAGGATTTATTATGTAAACCTCGCGAGTGGATTTGTTCCGCATAATAAATAAGGTTGAGTGGTACTATTCTCGGATATAAGAGATGAATAAATTTATTAAGCAATAAATAAATTTTATTCATGGATATTTAAATCTTAAATACACGGAATAAATAATACTAACCGGAGAAATATTATTTGATATAATATGGATAAATATTGGGAGTGCAATTTTATTTATATAGTGGAAAATAAATAAAATTAATATTGATAATAATTAATGGATTTGGGTTGGACCCAATTTAATTTTCAATATTAGAAGCCCAATATTTAATCTCCTTATGATCCCCTACGTAGCCTATAAAAGCACTACATGGTCTTCACAATTCATTAACCTAAGATACGCCAATCATAAAGTCTTGAAGAGTGAAGAAGATCCATAGGAGTTCGATAGATCGTCGCCCACCCGACGTTCGAACGGAGTGCAAGGAATACGCGGGAAGATCACGAGGTCATCTTGATTTCGTTTCTCCGAACAACGAATCGAAGGTATAATATCTAAACGCCCTTGATATTGTTTGATTTGATTTATCGAGAATACCGTAGGACGAAGATCCGAGATACGAAACCATGAACGGGGGACGATCGCGTGGTGGTGGCGAAGCCACCGGACCACGGGCGATCGCCCGGGCTAGGGTTTCGCGGGGCGTGGGGGCGAACCCTCGGCTGGGCCGAGGGTGTGCGATCTGATGGAGTTGTATTCTAAATGTCTAGTTTAGTGCAAATACGGAACTCCTTATCTATACCTTAATTCAAGATATGATTCAAGCATGATTGCATTTAATGCAATAGTCCTTGATGTATACGTTGTAGACAGTATGGCGTGAGGAGACACGCGGAAGATCATACTGTCGGTTACTCGTATACTATCGAACAGTAGCTCACGACTTAGATGGACAGGGACAATCCATCGGTACGTCATAGTGTGACTGGTAGATAGTCGGTCTTGACTATCATGTTACACTCGTACACTTGGTGTATTGAGCAGGACCACGGGAGGGCGTTCGATTTATACTAATCGAAGTAATCGAACTAGACCTCAGATATTACGGATATACGAATTCCTAATCCCTATATAATTATAGGTGCGTGTGTCCAATTCTCGGTTCTTTAATATGCCAATGAGTGAGACTAATTGATTAGTCGAGATTCTCTGTAAATTGGGAATCGTAATTGTACACACGGCATGCTGTAGATTATAGACAGGAAACCGTGTCCCGTTTATCGGGTTGATGATGTCCCCGAGATGAGCTCATAAAGTTTATCATGTAAACCCTGCAGGTGGATTTGTTCCACATGATAATAAGGATGAGTGGTACTAGTCTCGGATAATAAGAAAAGATTTAATTTAATTATTAGTAATTGAAATTAATTCGTGGACATTCGATATCTTAAACACGGGGAAAGTCGTATATGTAATTTCGGCGGAAATATTATTGGTAAAATAATATAGATTAATTAATTGAGAATTCAATTATAATTTTATAGTGGAATTAATTATAATTAAAATTGGATTTAATTAAAGGTTTTCTTTTAAGGACACCGGTTTAATTAAATTACAATTTAGCCTAATTAATTAATTGTCCTAAGGTCCCTGGTGTGGCCTATATAAACCCCTCACTCTCTCTTCTCCTAACCTAAGTTTCGCCGCAATAATTAATTCTGTGGAGAAAAATAATTGTTAGCGCAATTAATCTTTTTCTCTACTTAATTAATTTAGTTTGCGCAATAACTTTTTCTGTAGAAAATAATTTGCTAGCGCAAATATATTTCTGGAGACAGAAAAACATCGCACGGTGGGTTTGAGAGAGAAGAAGAAGAGAAGACTCCGGTGGATCGTTGCCCACACAACGTCCGGCGTCGAGGGCTAGGATACACACTAGAAGATCTCAGGGTGTTCGCCTATTCGGCTTCTCCGAATCACGCATCAAAGGTAAAAGAAATCGAAACCCTATTTCCGCAATATTCGATATCTTGATTCGTTAAAAATACATCGGACGAACGATCGGGTTCCGGAAGTCGTGGTACGTGTTCCTCGACTACTGGGGGGTCAAGGACCTCCGGAACGGTGGTCGGAAGAGGAAAAACGGACCGGAAACGAGCCCGGAACAGCAGCAGCGCGCTGCGCTGCTGTTCGTCACGGGCAGCGCCCGCTGGAAGCCGGGCAGCGCCCGCTGCCCAGGGGCTCTCTAGCGCCCGCTGGTGGCTGAGCAGCGGCCGCTGAAAGTGAACAGCGGCCGCTGGTGACGGGGCAGCGCCCGCTGGCTGCAGCAGGCAGCTTCCGGTTTGCGCGGTTGCGCCTCGTGCGCGGCGGCTGGGCGTGAATCGGCTGCGGGGCTTCGTCGTCAGCGTAGAGCTGTCACATGAGGTCGACTGGGTGAGTTCGGATGTTCGATTGATCGAACGGACACGTCCCGGGTAGTCGATTTCCAACAATTGGTATCAGAGCCGGTTTTGTCGATTCGTTGTATTTTTGCGAGGTTTGTTTTGCAGGTTCGAACCCGATTGTTATGGCCATGTGATTGTGCTGTATGTTTTGTGGTTTGATTAAACTCTCGGGCTTGTCGAGATCTTTGTTTTATAATCGTTGCATGTTTGTAATAGTTAAAACGACGGGTTGAGTCGTTTAGGTTTTATTACGTTTTTTCGTTTATCCAGATGTATAGGATCGATCAACCTGTATAGGATCGATGCCGGAAGTAGTATGTTTTACCTTTGTAATGTTACTGCTACTTGGTGGATCGAGAGGAGATCGAAGGACGGACGAACGAGGGTCGAGAAGTCGAACCCGCGGCTGCTGTGCACAAACGGCGCCCGCTGGAGGGCAAACGGCGGTCGCCGTTTGCAGCTCCTCCAGCGAGCGCTGAATATAGGGCAGCGCCCGCTGCCCTAGGGTTGGCAACAGCGGATCGGGGGATCGATGGACATCACGGAACGCTCGTCCTTGCCCGGGATGATACTCCAGTGGGAGGGGTTCGTCTCTTGGCACTTTGACGAGTCGGTGGTGGATCGAGACCGAGACGAGCAACGAGACGAAGATCCGAGAAGACGTGCATGGAAGATATTTAAAGGCCATAATAATCGGGGCCACGTTAAATGCTTTTTGTGTGTTTACGTGCTTGTTATTATGCTTTATTTATTTTATGCATGTTATCCCTTTCGTAAAATACTAAGTGGGAGAGGGATTGGAAACAATCCCGCGGTCTCCATTCTCTGTTTTGATAGTGATGTGTGTCACTTACGAGTTGGCTTTAGTGTCATCCTCCCTATCGGATAAAGTCGACACACGGATATCACTGGATCAAAATTCGAATTTAAAATCCACTTATAAAATTGAACAATTATATTTCTCAAAAGCAATGCCTAATCTGTCATTCAAAGACTAATTTCTACTCGACTCATTCTCACCCCGGGGAGTGGAATGGAGCCAAAGCGCTTGGTTATGTCGATGACACAGATTAGAGACATTCGAGTCATTCGATGACTAGATCGATTGTCTGGTTGGCTCCCTCACCTAGTGATAGATAGGGCTCAATTGCATGATTGATCGCTGGTTAGAAACTTCGAGTTTCACTTACGAGATATCAAGTTTTGATTAATAAAATTGTGAAATTTAATAAATGTAAGAGTCAATTAACAAAGTTGTTTGTTTTAGTAAACGTCCACACTATCGTGGCTTGCTAAATGGAAACGGTACTTTGGGTTAATTGAGACTCTATGACATTTAAATAAGTAGGATTCAATTAATAAAGTTGTTTGTTTAGTAAACGTCCACACTAACGTGGCTTGCTAAATGGAAACGGAACTTTGGGATTAATTGAGGCTCGACAATTATAGAAAGTCGTGGAGGACCGCATGTCAACGTAAACGTCCACATGAACGTGGCTTGCGGTGGACATGTAGTTCCCGAGCGGTGGACTTAGTACTGAGAAATGGTATACACTTAGGTACGCTTTATAGTATCCTCCCCATCGGAGTCACTGCTATGATGATGTACGACCGAAGTGAAATCCAATCATAAAATCATTTGGACTGGTAAACGTCCACAAGAACGTGGCTTGCTATGTCTGATGGGATTTTGGAAATGATTGGTAGTTTAATGATATCACTTGAGGGAAATGATATCGAATTAAACTCATTGTTTGTTTTATATGGTATTATTCCCATTAAAAGTCAACAAACTCACTGAACCTGTTTGTATGGATTGGAAAAGAAACTTGGACATTGTCCTAACTGCAGAGGAGTACAATTATGTACTCCAAGTCAATTGACCTGCTGAACCAAATGATGCTTCCACTACTGAGGAAAGGAAGCTCATTGGAAATGGATCAAGGCTATGAGATGACGCAGAGCAACATTATGACTTTCATATCAAAAGTGATGCGACATCGGGATCATGCCATGACCATTACCTATGATATGATGCTTAACCTCAAGAAGTTTTGGTTATCAGGACAGGACAGCCGGGCAAAGTGAAATGAGGCAACTCGTGACGGCCATCATGTCGGAAAGAACGCCCGTAAGGGATCACGTTCTTAGAATGATGGGCTATCGTAATGAGATAGAGGTTCTGGGAGAAATTATCAAAGGGGTAACCCAGATTGATTTTGTGCTCCAGTCTCTGCCGAGAAATTTTGAGCAGTTCCGCTTAAACTAAAATATGAATAAGGGGTCTTATTCATTGACAGAGCTCCTGATTGAACTTCAAGCGGCTGAGAGAATCTTTGAAGGTCCTTAAAGCACTTATGGCTGAGAGATTGACTCTTCCTAGGCTTAATTTCGGGCAGCAAAAGGAAGAAGAAAATACGGAAACCCAGTGGGCCTGATATATCTGGACCACGGAATGGGACAAGCAAGCCCAAGGGGCAAGTGCTTCCGTTGTAAGCAGTTTGGATACTGGAAGTTTTAATTGTCCTCTCAAAGCAACTAGAAGTTAACTTCTCCTTAGTCACCGAAACATGCTTAGTGGTGTTATCTACCAGTACCTGGTGTGTGGATACAGAAACCACTAATCATGTCTGCACTTAAATGCAGGGGTTCCAGGAATCCCGGAGACTTAGATAGGAAGAAGTAATAACCTATATGGGCAATACTGTTAAGGTAACAGCCGTTGCAGTGGGAGATGTTAAATGGTTTTAACGGTAGGATTTTAGTTCTAATAAATTGTCTTTATGTACCGGCATTTAGAAAGAAATTTCATTTCGGATTTCTAAATTGGCTTAGAATAGATATTCTGTTTCTTCTGATAGTTTCAGACTTGTCGGAGTAGGAAACAGGGATATTATCTATTCTGGTACATTGATAGACAATTTAATACTAAATATGTGTTCTTCCACGATGCAACAGACCGGAACTAATAACACGTTATCGAACCCCAATAAGAGTAAAGATCCTTCTAGGATGAATCAAATGTACTTATGGAATCTTAGGCTAAATCATTTTAACTTAAGTACGATTCAAAGGATGAAGCTGATGGACCACTCAGCTAGGTTGAAGGAGAGGACCTTCCAACCTTAGAATCATACTTGGAAGTTTTAATGACCGAGCAACCCTTTACGGTTAAAGGGAAAAGATCCAAGAAAGTACTAGAGTTGATTCGCTCTGATATATGCAGACCTCTTTGAGGAGTAAGGCATATTTATCAGAAAATGGGATTAACTCCCAACAGACTACACCATTTATGCCTCGGAAAAATAATGTGTTGTAAAGAAGGAATATGACTCTTATAGATATGGGAAAGTAGACAATAAGTTATTCGGAGTTACCTAATTCGTTTTTGGGATATGGCTTGGAAACAGCGGCGTTTATCCTGAACTTGATTCTTTTGGAAACTTGTACAGATATTCGGCTGTTTATAACATACCCTAAGAAAACGAATTGAGATATGTAATATAGTCCAAAGGACCAGATGTTCGTTGATTGAATCAACGTTCGGTTCTTGGACATGTGAAGTGGAGCAGTCACATGGAAGAATGTAAAGCAGCAATGCATTACGGACTCTACCATGGAAACTGAAAGGATAACGGCCTCTGAGGCAGTTAAAAGGTCAGTGTGGCTCCAGAACTTCCTAAGGGACTTAGATGTGGTTTCTAGTTTACCCAAAGCTATTTTGAATAGCGGTATTGGAAAACTTGAAATGCCACGAGTCCACAGTGGGAGATAACACGTAGAGCGCAAGTACCACCTGATTCGAGAGTGTTGGAAATCGATATCCCGGAATTAATAAATTAATTAAAATTAATTATCTAATTAATTCCGACCGAAGTCCTTTGGAGATCGAATATCCGGAGTTGTAAAATTGCGGAACAACAACTCCAATCAACTCCGGTTGCCGGAACATCTCGCCACGAACCACCACGAAGCCGGACTCAACCAAACAAGCCACCGCGGGGATAGCCCGCGGCTCTCCGGTTGAGCCCCCGCATGGGGCTCGCGGCTGTCCTTGGCAGCCGCCTAGGGCTGCCCTTGGCAGCCGCCTAGGGCTGCCCTTGGCAGCCCGCCGGGCATGTCCGAACCCTCGCGGACAGCCCCATCTCGAACCCTAGCAGCAGCCGAGCCACCGCCGTTCGAACGAGGCGCGCGCATGTCACCGGACGTGCGCTAGGGTTCAGCCCGCTAGGCACGCCCCAGCTGCCCCCCGGCTGATCGAGCTCCAGCCACGGTCGAACCCGTGGCTCACGATCAGCCCAGCTCCCGCCAGCCACCACCGCGCGAGCGGCGGTCCAGCCGCGCGAGCGGCTGCCTCTCCGCGCGAGCGGAGACAGCCCCGCGCGAGCGGCGCTAGGCGTCCAGCCGGCGTGCTCACGGGGATCCACCCTTTGCCGTGGATTCCTAGCCGCGGCGGTCCGGGGATCCTCGATCCCCATCGCCCGACACATCCTCGGTTTGGATCTCCGTCCCTCGGATCTTGGTTCACGATATTTTTACAATAATTAAACGATAAAATCATAAAGAGGGTTTTACGATTTACCTCGTTATCGTTGTTCGGAAAAACGTAGAACTCAATTTGACGACCTTGAGATCTTCCCACGTATTCCTTGCACTAGCCCGGACGTCGTGTGGGCGACGATCTACCGAACTCCATGGATCTCCTTCACGAACTTTCTAGACTAATCAAGTATGATTATCTTGTCTTGTCTAATTGTGAAGACCATGTAGTGCTTTTATAGGCTACGTAGGGGATCTTAAGGAGGTGGAATATTGGGCTTCCAATATTGAAGATTAAATTGAGCCCAATGCTCAAGTCCATTAATCCTTATCAATATTAATTAATTCTATTTTCCACTATATAAAATTAATTGCACTCCCAATATTAAACCATATTATGTCAAATAATATTTCTCTGGTAGTATTATTTATTCCGTGTATTTAAGATTTAAATATCCATGAATAAAATTAATTTATTGCTAATTAATTTATTCATCTCTTATAACCGAGACTAGTACCATTCAACCTTAATTATTATGCGGAACGAATCCACCTGCAGGGTTTACATAATAATTCCTTATGAACTCATCTCGGGGATATTATCAACCCTTACGGGATACACTTTCCCGTCAAGTATTCACGGCATGTCATATATAAAATACAGTGACCCAACTTAACCGGTAATTAACCCAATAATTAAATCGGTTAATTCCTTTGGTAAATCAAAGACACTTATATTAAATATACACACCCGCAATAGTATCGGGGATTAAGAATAAAATACACTGAGACTTAAATCGATTATCGCCGGCAATCCTAATCGATAAATCTCAAGCAGATCCGCTCAATACACCAAGTGTACAAGTGTGATAAAATAATTAAGATAAATTATTTTCTCTCTCACACAACGACTATACCGATGGATTGGTCCGTGTCCATCTAGGTCGTGAGCAACTGTTCGATTAAATACGAGTAACCGATAGTATGATCTTCTGTGCGCCCATGCTTGCACCATACTAACTACAACGTATAAAATCCAGGACTATGATTTGCATATATTTAATTATAAATAATTAAACGCAAATAATTGTTTATTTAATTAAATAGATTAGTGGCAATGGATCGTGAGTCTCCGTTACTTAAATCTAGACATTAAGTACACAACTCCAACAATCTCCCACTTGTACTAAGGTCTAGTCATTTCCTCCAAACTCCCGACTCCCATACTCATCACGTGCTTAAGTTGTACTTCCAAGAAGTACTATGTGAATGAGCAGTCTAGGTTGCCGCTCTGAAGTTATCTTGGTGACTACAGCGTCGTCTCCCTTGACGATGACTCGTATCAGGTGGTACTTGCACTATGTGTTATCTTACACTTATGGACTAGTGATTTCTTACCATTTTCCATTGCACCGCTATTTACATAGCCTTTGGCAAATTTAGAATCACATCTAAGTCCCAGAGATTATCCCGGAGTTATACCAAAACTTCCGCTGCCTCTGAGGCCGCTATTTGGTTACCCATGGCAGAGTCCGAAAAGCATCGTGCTTATCACTCTTCCATGTTAAAACTCCTTCTCCTTCAATAGTGAAACACATAGCCTGATATCGACTTACACTGGTCCTCATTCGATTAGAAATCTAAGAAAATGTAATCCAAAGGAAAAACTCGTCTGCTTCGTAGTCTAGAATAGTACTTCGAAAGTACTTTTACAGCAGTCGAATATTCCTTTCCAGGATTACCTTGATATCCTCCCACTATGCTCACCGCATAGCTGATATCAGGTTCTTGTTTCCAACATTGCATTTATTAAGCTTTCCACACTCAAAGTGTAGGAAACTGCTTTCATTGCTTCTATCTCCTTTTGTGTTCCAAAAAACATATCCTTAGATAGATGCATTCCGTTTCTGAAAGGTAACGAACCTTTCTCGGAATCTTGCATGTTAAAACGAACCATAATCATATATATGTAAGATGTCCAGGAGAAGTACAATGTTCTTTTCTTGAGATCCTAGATCTTAAGAACATGCTCTAACTTCTTCTTCATCTCATATATCGATTTTTCTAGACAACCATCATTTTATGTCTGACAACATCTTTACATTGTTGCCAATGATAAAATGTTATCTACATAAAAACCCGAGAAACACCACCTTGTTTCCATCACGTTTCCAATACACACTATTCGTCTATGCTTTGATGAATCCATAAAATGGACTATCTCATCAACTTGCAAGTACCACGAACTCAATGCTTTGTTCCAATCCATAAATGGATCAACTAAGCTTGTACTCTAAATGATCTTGTCTCTTAGCAATAAACCTTATTGCTTTCTAAGAGAGCACATTTAGATCTAGTACTGCCTCTATGTAGATCCAGGGATCGATTTCATGTATACTAGGTCCAGAGTCCGAAGACTCTCCTAGTCTTATGAATATCTTCGGTTGTCACACAACCTCCCACTACAACGGCATTCCGGTGTATAAACAGTAATAACAGTAGGTGCAGTTAGTGGTGTACCGCTACTCGGTTCGGCTGGTTCTAAGTCTTAATCTCTCTCTCTCATTTCAAAGTATTACGTCACTTTGGGCTTGTGGTTCATCTAATAGTCTTCCTCTAAGAACCGGGCGTTAGAACTTATAACGTCCTTCTGGTTCATAGAACTATTGAACACACATCTTTTGTTCTTCTAGGATATTCTACAACCGCATTTGAATGCGCCGTTGTTTCTGTTGGAGTTGTGTACTTAATGTCTAGATTTAAGTAACGGAAACTCACGATCCATTGCCATTAATCTATTTAATTAAATAAACAATTATTTGCATTTAATTATTTATAATTAAATATATGCAAATCATAGTCCTGGATTTTATACGTTGTAGTTAGTATGGTGTTGCATGGGCACACAGAAGATCATACTATCGGTTACTCGTATTTAATCAAACAGTTGCTCACGACCTAGATGGACACGGACCAATCCATCGGTATAGTCGTTGTGTGAGAGAGAAAATAATTTATCTTAATTATTTTATCACACTTGTACACTTGGTGTATTGGGCGGATCGTTGAGATTCATCGATTAGGATTGCCGGCGATAATCGATTCGAGTCTCAGTGTATTTTATTCTTAATCCCCGAAACTATTGCGGGTGTTTATATTTAATATAAGTGACTTTGATTTACCAAAGGAATTGACCGGTTTAATTACTGGGTCAATTACCGGTTAAGTTGGGTCACTATATTTTATATATGACATGCCGTGAATACTTGACGGGAAAGTGTATCCCGTAAGGGTTGATAATATCCCCGAGATGAGTTCATAAGGAATTATTATGTAAACCCTGCAGGTGGATTTGTTCCGCATAATAATTAAGGTTGAATGGTACTAGTCTCGGATATAAGAGATGAATAAATTAATTAGCAATAAATTAATTTTATTCATGGATATTTATATCTTAAATACACGGAATAAATAATACTACCGGAGAAATATTATTTGATATAATATGGTTTAATATTGGGAGTGCAATTAATTTATATAATGGAAAATAAATAAATTAATAATAGTAAGGATTAATAGATTTGGGCTTGGGCTCAATTTAATCACTATTATTGGAAGCCCAATATTCCACCTCCTTAAGATCCCCTACGTAGCCTATAAAAGCACTACATGGTCTTCTCTATTCTCATAACTTGAAGATCACAATTCTAGAGAGAGAAAGGAGAGAAGGAGATCCATAGTGTTCGGAGGATCGTCGCCCACCCGACGTTCGAACAAGTGCAAGGAATACGTGGGAAGATCTCAAGGTCATCATAAGATCTCGTTTCTCCGCACAACGAATCGAATGGTGAATTAAATTTCCGCAATTTAATTCTAGTTTATTGATCAATTATCGAAAAACAAGATCCGAAGTTCGAACCCGGATTATACGGACGATCGCGTGGTGGTGGCGAAGCCACCGGACCACGCCAATCGCCCGCTAGGGTTTCGGCGGGGGCGAGAGGATCGAACCCTCGGCTGGGCCGAGGGCTTGCGATCGATCCAAGGATCGATCGCCGGGGGCACGGGCTGGTGCCGTCCCCCTCCCCACCTCGACGGTGGGGATCCTCCAAGCGGCGGCGAGTCGCCGGACTCGCCGCGGGGGCTGCTGGGAGCAGCCCCACCCATCGATCGCTCGGACGCGATCGGGATCGCGTGAACCCCGTCTCGCGGGGGTTCGGCTGGGGGCGGGACGCGTGCCTTCGGGTGCGTGGTCTCCAAAGGCCGGACTTCGGCGGATGAGTCGACGTTCGTGTGATCTCCGGCGAAGGGTTCGTTCGGGTTATCGGTTCCGCAATTTTGATAACCCGGGATATCGAATTCCAACAATTGGTATCAGAGCGTATGGTTACGTTTTTCGTTAATTGTTTCGATAATCGATTGTCGTTGTTTATAGCCATAGATTAATTTAATTTTATTAAATTATTGTGCTATATATATTGTTCTACGTACTTGTTTTTCTCTCTTGTATGAATCGTGTTTGTCGGAAAAATTAATTATTAAAATTCGAGGGTTTTTCGGAAATCGAACCGGATCGATCGTTCGTGGGCTCGGTGCGGGCTGCCGGAAGGTAGCTGGAGGCACGTGGGCTGCTGGACGTGGGCTGAACACGGCTGGGCGTGTCGGCGTGTGCCACCAGTGGCGGTGGTTCGCCGGCAGCCGGCGGTTGTGCTCGGTGCTCGCGGACAGCTTCACGCTCGGACATCGAAGGCAGCGGCTGGACATCGAAGGAAGCGGGACCGGGCTGTATGGCGGCTGGGGGTCGACGGCATCAACCACCAGCGGTGGTAGTTGCCAGATGTCGACCGCTGCGCAAAGGCCAGGCGGTTCAGACCGGGTAGTTGCGCGGCGGCTCGTGGGTCGCGGCTTCGGCTTCGTGCTCGGACGGGCTGCTGGTGCTCCATGCTCGGCCGTCTCCGTGTGCGGGCTGCTCATGGGTCGCGGCTTCGGCTCGGACGGGGTGGCAGCGGGTCGATGGCGTGGTTCGTCAAGGGAGACACCATGCCGGAGATTGACCAAGAGACGCTGCTTGTACGCCATGCCGAAGACCGAAGAAGGCGATCGATTTTCAATCGTGAATTGAATTGCATGCTGTGCGTGTATTGCTGTACATAGCATGGTATGTGAATTGCATGGTCACTTGATTGATGCATGGCCTAAGTACGCATGTTGATATGCATGTGCATATGCAGTACATGTGGGTTCGATTGGGTCGACCGGAAACTCGTTTTTCGGTTCGTCCCGGTAAATCCGATCTTTCCGATAATAATTTAATCTTTCTAATTTTATTTAATTTAATTTTGGAATTAATTCAAATTCTATTTGGATTAGATTTCTTAATTATGGAATTAAATAATGGAATTAGATGGAGAGTTAAATTAGGAAAGAAAATCCTAGTTTCTCTAGATATCCTATACCTACTTGGATTAGAAATCTTAAGAAGAATCAAAATTCGATTTTGATTAGGATTCTTGAGATCTAATCTAAATAGGATTGAAAAATTATTAAAATATTGATTTTATTTAATTTAAGTATTTTATTTAAAATCATTAGATTAATTCAAAATTTATTTTGGATTGGAAAATCTTGGATTTTATTTAGAATAGAATTAAATATGGAGATCAATGGATTTTAATAAAATTGATTTTATTTAATTCAAGTATTTTATTTAAAATCATTAGATTAATTCAAAATTTTATTTTGAATTGGAAAATCTTGGATTTTATTTAGAATAGAATTAAATATGGAAATCAATGGATTTTAATAATATTGATTTTATTTAATTTAAGTATTTTATTTAAAATCATTAGATTAATTCAAAATTTATTTTGGATTGGAAAATCTTGGATTTTATTTAAAATAGAATTAAATATGGAAATCAATGGAATTGATTTTATTTAATTGGAGTATTTTATTTAAAATCATTAGATTGATTCAAATTTATTTTTGAATTGGAATCTTGGATTTTATTTAAAATAAATTAAATATGAGAATCAAAGAATTTTTCCGTCACTCGACAAAGTATTCAAGACGTAGAATGAAGACTCAAGGAAAGCATGCTGGAATTCATCAAGGTACGAATAGTCGATAAATAATTTTACTTGAGTAATTATTTGATTATTTGTGAACGTACTTGCATGAAATGTATGTTTGTTATTATGCTTATGTGTATTTAATTATGCATTAGATAGCGTATCCCTTTATTGTAAAAAGCTAAGTGGGAGAGGGAATGGAAACATTGCCATGGTCTCCATTGCTGTTCTCTTGGTGACTTTTATGGACTTCTGAAGTTCATATAGATAAGTCATTGGAGGAGAATTCTTGTAATTCCTTTTACGAGAAACATTAATTAAGTTTATCAAACAATGCCTAATTTGTCTTTCCAAAGCTGATTTCAAGTCGACTCATTCTCACCCCGGGGAGTGGAATGGAGCCAAAGCCACTTGGTCATGTAGAGGACACAAATTAGAGACCTTCGTGCCATTCTTTGATAGATGGGTCGATTGTCTGCTCGGCTCCCTCATTTATGAGAGATAGGGTTGTTCGCATGGTGAATCACTGGTTAGAAACTTCGAGTTTCACTTATGATTCTCCACGTCTTGATTTACAAGATTAAATGGATCAAGTAATTGGGAGTCAATTATAAAAGTCTCTTAGTGTAGTAAACGTCCACACCACGTGGCTTGCTATACTGACGGACTTTGGATTAATTGATGTAGACAGTTGTAAGTAATTATGAAGAGTTGTGAAGTTATCTTAAACGTCCACACCACGTGGCTTGCGGTGATATAGCAATTCCAAGTAATTTACTTTGGTACTGAGTAATGGTTTACACTTAGATACGCATTATAGTATTCCTCCCCACGAGGTTCCGCTATAAGTGATGTATGACCGAAGCAAATCTAATTGCTAAATCATTTGGGTGGGTAAACGTCCACACCACGTGGCTTGCCTTACCTGATGGGATTTTAGATGTGATTAGTGGTTTAATGATACTATTTGAGGGAGATAATATCGGAGATTAAATCGATTGTTTGTTGTTATATGTGCTCATAGATTAGGATATGGCTTTGAACCCACTTTATGATGATACGTAAGGATTTTAAACTCATTGGTCCCTGAATGTATTGATTGGAATAGAGATCTGGACATTGCCCAGACTGTTGAAGAGTACAAGTTTGTACTCAGTGAGCTTTGTCCTCCCGAGCCTATTGACATAGGCGGCTAAACAAGAAGCGATGAGGATACTCATAAAGGCCAGTCACTTCGAGGAAACGCTTAAAAACGTTTTTAAGATGATTGACCTTTTAGACGAGTTGAGACGGAAATCGCAAGATCTTGTAGCCAATGCCAAAGGTTTCGAACCTAAAGCATTGAAACGGGGGAAAGGACAAGAAAGCAAAGAAACCCAGTGGTTCCTTTTGGACCACGAGATGGGACGAGAAAGCCATGAGGCAAGAATTCTCGTTGCAAACAGTCTAGGTACTGGAAGTCTGATTATCCTCTCAAAGAAAGTACGAAATCTTCTTTAGTCGTAAAACATAGTCAGTGGTATTATCTGCCGGAACCTGGTGTGTAGATATGGAACCACTGACGGTATGTGCATTTTAAATGCAAGGGTTCCAGGAAACCTGACGACTTAGAAAAGAAGAAATCGTAGTCTACATGGGCAATGCTGTGGAGGAGGCAGCAGTTGTAGTGGAGGACATTATAGGATTTCATTTTGAGTTATTGCTTTTATGTACCTTTCATATTAGAAAGAACTTTGTTCTGGATTTCTAATGAATGGATATTTTATTTCTATTAATCATTTGATGGTTATAAGAAGAAATAATGATATTATCTATTTTGGTACATTAGCTAGCAATATATAAATGATGAATTCTAAGTCCACCACGATGCAACGAACCGTTATACATAACTCGTTTTACTAATAAGAGATTTCTTTATTAAATCATTTATACTTGTGGAATCTTATGCTAAGTCATATTTATTCAAATAAGAAGTTCAAAGGTCGAAAATTGATTGTAAGATCAATTAAGTTGAAGGAGTGGACCTTCCGACCTAAGAATCTAATTTGGAAGATAATACGACTAAGCAATCCTTTATGGATATAAGATATAAGATCCGGACAAGTATTAGAATTGATTGACTCTGATTTATGATCAGAGCTTGGGATTGGAGCCCAAGTGACTACACCATACAGTCCTCTGTAAGAATGGTGTGTCGGAAATAAGAAATGGAACTCTTATAGAAATAGTAAAAGCATGAGTTAAACAGAACTACCTATGTTCTATGGATATGTCTTGGAAACAACGACACATTCAAATGTGGTTGTAGAATATCCTAGAAGAACAAAAGGTGTATGTTCGATAGTACTATGAACCAGAAGGACGTTATAAGTTCTAACGCCCGGTTCTTAGAGTAAGACTATTAGATGAACCACAAGCCCAAAATGACGTGATACTTTTGGAATGAGAGAAAACGATAAGAAGACTGAGAACCAGCCGAACCGAGTAGCGGTACACCACTAACTGCACCTACTGTTATTACTGTTTATACACCGGAATGCCATTGTAGTGGGAGGTTGTGTGACAACCGGAGATATTCATAACACTATGAGAGTTTTGGGACTCTGGACCTAGTATACATGAAATCAATCCCTAGATCTACATGAAGGCGGTACTAGATCTAAATGTGCCTTCTTGGAGAGCAATAAAGATTATTGCTAAGAGGCGAGATCATTTAGAGTACAAGCTTAGTTGATCCATTTATGGATTGAAACAAAGCATTGAGTTCGTGGTACTTGCAAATTGATAGTCCATTTTATGGATTCATCAAAGCATAGACGAATCGAGTGTATGGGAAACGTGATGGAAACAAGGTGGTGTTTCTCGGAGGTTTTATGTAGATAGCATTTTATCATTGGTAACAATGTAAAGATGTTGTCAGACATAAAATGATGGTTGTCTAGAAAAATCGATATATGAGATAAAGAAGAAGTTAGAGCATGTTCTTAAGATCTAGGATCTCAAGAAAAGAACATTGTACTTCTCTAGATATCTTATACGATTATGGTTCGTTTTAACATGCAAAATTCCGAGAAAGGTTCGTTACCTTTCAGAGACGGAATGCATCTATCTAAGGATATGTGTTTTGAAACACAAAAGGAGATAGAAGCAATGGAAGCGATTTCCTACACTTTGAGTGTGGAAAGCTTAATGCAATGTTGAAAAGCGAGAACCTGATATCTGCTATGCAGCTAGTATAGTGGGAGGATATCAAGGTAATCCTGGAAAGGAATGCTCGACTGCTGTAATGAACATTTTAAGTACTTTTGAAGTACTAGTAACTATGTTCTCGATTACGGAGCAGACAAGTTTTTCCCTTTGGATTACATTCTCTTAGATTTCTAATCGAATGAGGACCGGTGTAAGTCGATATCAGGCTATGTGTTTCACTATTAAAGGAGAAGGAGTTTTAACATGGAAGAGTGATAAGCACGATGCTTTTCTGACTCTACCATGGGTAACCAAATAAGCGGCCTCAGAGGCAGCGGAAATTTTGGTATAACTCTGGGATAATCTCTGGGACTTAGATGTGATTATTAATTTGCCAAAGGCTATGTAAATAGCGGTGCGATGGCAAATGGTAAGAAATCACAAGTCCATAAGTGTAAGATAACACATAGTGCAAGTACCACCTGATACGAGTCATCGTCGAGGGAGACGACGCTGTAGTCACCAAGATAACTTCAGAGCGGCAACCTAGATTGCTCATTCACATAGTACTTCTTGGAAGTACAACTTAAGCACGTGATGAGTATGGGAGTCGGGAGTTTGGAGGAAATGACTAGACCTTAGTACAAGTGGGAGATTGTTGGAGTTGTGTACTTAATGTCTAGATTTAAGTAACGGAAACTCACGATCCATTGCCATTAATCTATTTAATTAAATAAACAATTATTTGCATTTAATTATTTATAATTAAATATATGCAAATCATAGTCCTGGATTTTATACGTTGTAGTTAGTATGGTGTTGCATGGGCACACAGAAGATCATACTATCGGTTACTCGTATTTAATCAAACAGTTGCTCACAACCTAGATGGACACGGACCAATCCATCGGTATAGTCGTTGTGTGAGAAAGAAAATAATTTATCTTAATTATTTTATCACACTTGTACACTTGGTGTATTGGGCGGATCGTTGAGATTCATCGATTAGGATTGCCGGCGATAATCGATTCGAGTCTCAGTGTATTTTATTCTTAATCCCCGAAACTATTGCGGGTGTGTATATTTAATATAAGTGACTTTGATTTACCAAAGGAATTGACCGGTTTAATTACTGGGTCAATTACCGGTTAAGTTGGGTCACTATATTTTATATATGACATGCCGTGAATACTTGACGGGAAAGTGTATCCCGTAAGGGTTGATAATATCCCCGAGATGAGTTCATAAGGAATTATTATGTAAACCCTGCAGGTGGATTTGTTCCGCATAATAATTAAGGTTGAATGGTACTAGTCTCGGATATAAGAGATGAATAAATTAATTAGCAATAAATTAATTTTATTCATGGATATTTATATCTTAAATACACGGAATAAATAATACTACCGGAGAAATATTATTTGATATAATATGGTTTAATATTGGGAGTGCAATTAATTTATATAGTGGAAAATAAATTAATTAATAATAGTAAGGATTAATAGATTTGGGCTTGGGCTCAATTTAATCACTATTATTGGAAGCCCAATATTCCACCTCCTTAAGATCCCCTACGTAGCCTATAAAAGCACTACATGGTCTTCTCTATTCTCATAACTTGAAGATCACAATTCTAGAGAGAGAAAGGAGAGAAGGAGATCCATAGTGTTCGGAGGATCGTCGCCCACCCGACGTTCGAACAAGTGCAAGGAATACGTGGGAAGATCTCAAGGTCATCATAAGATCTCGTTTCTCCGCACAACGAATCGAAAGGTGAATTAAATTTCCGCAATTTAATTCTAGTTTATTGATCAATTATCGAAAAACAAGATCCGAAGTTCGAACCCGGATTAGACGGACGATCGCGTGGTGGTGGCGAAGCCACCGGACCACGCCAATCGCCCGCTAGGGTTTCGGCGGGGGCGAGAGGATCGAACCCTCGGCTGGGCCGAGGGCTTGCGATCGATCCAAGGATCGATCGCCGGGGGCACGGGCTGGTGCCGTCCCCCTCCCCACCTCGACGGTGGGATCCTCCAAGCGGCGGCGAGTCGCCGGACTCGCCGCGGGGGCTGCTGGGAGCAGCCCCACCCATCGATCGCTCGGACGCGATCGGGATCGCGTGAACCCCGTCTCGCGGGGGTTCGGCTGGGGGCGGGCCGCGTGCCTTCGGGTGCGTGGTCTCCAAAGGCCGGACTTCGGCGGATGAGTCGACGTTCGTGTGATCTCCGACGAAGGGTTCGTTCGGGTTATCGGTTCCGCAATTTTGATAACCCGGGATATCGAATTCCAACAGTTTCCAGACATATCCATAGAACACAGGTAGTTCCGTATAACTCATGCTTTTACTATTTCTATAAGAGTTCCACTTCTTATTTCCGACACACCATTTCTACACAAGAGTGTATGGTGTAGTCATTTGGGATCAAATCCCAATCTCTGATCAGTATGCCATGCATTCCTCAGACAGGCACTTGTCTCCGCGATTAGATCGCAGGCTTTCAATGTATATACCATGATGGTTCCCCACAATAGCTTTGTGTCCATTGACTTGTCAAAACACTTGCTTTTGTGGCACATCAGGTATTCTAATCCATTTCTCGAGTAATCATCAAATGAAGTACTCGTACCTTATTGTCTGAGTAGGCATAGGTCTGCATACATCAGAGTCAATCAATTCTTATACTTGTCCGGATCTTACATCTTATATCCATAAAGGATTGCTTAGTCATATTATCTTCCAAATTAGATTCTTAGGTCGGAAGGTCCACTCCTTCAACTTAATTGATCAAATATCAATTTTTGACCTTTGAACTTCTTATTTGAATAAACATGACTCAGCATAAGAATCCACAAGTATAATTGATAAAGAAATCCCTTATTAGTAAAACGAGTTTCATACTACGGTTCGTTGCATCGTGGTGGACTCAGGATTCATCATTTATATATTGCTAGCTAATGTACCAAAATATCATTATTTCTTCTTATAACCATCAAATGATTAAAAGAAATAAAATATCCATTCATTAGAAATCCAGAACAAAGTTCTTTCTAATATGAAAGGTACATAAAAGCAATAACCCAAAATGAAATCCTATAAAATGTCCTCCATTGCAACTGCTGTCTCCTCTACAGCATTGCCCATGTAGACTACGATTTCTTCTTCTCCAAGTCGTCGGGTTTCCTGGAACCCTTGCATTTAAAATGCACATACTGTCAGTGGATCCATATCTACACACCAGGTTCCGGTAGATAATACCACTGACTATGTTTTACGACTAAAGAAAATTTCGTACTTTCTTTGAGAGCATAATCAGACTTCCAGTACCCAGACTGTTTGCATTGAGAACACTTGCCTCTTGGCTTTCTCGTCCCATCTCGTGGTCCAAGAAACTTAGGACCACTGGGTTTCTTTGCTTGCTTTTCCTTTCCCCCGATTTTGCCCTTAGGCTCGAAACCTTTGGCATTAGCTACAAGAGCTTGCGATTTCCGTCTCAACTCGTTTAAAAGGTCGATCATCTCAAAAACGTGTTTAAGCGTTTCCTCGAATCGACTGGCCTTTATGAGTATCCTCATCGCCTCTTGTCTAGCCTCTACACCATGTCTAAACATCTCCTTGAGTTTGAACATGATATCAAAATCAGTCCTTTCCTCATCAGTTAAGACATTTGTAGGCTCGGGAGGACAAAGCTCACTGAGTACAAACTTGTACTCTTCAACAGTTTGGGTAATGTCTAGATCTCTATTCCAATCATTACATTCAGGGACCAATGAGTTTAAAATCCTTACGTATCACATAAAGTGGGTTCAAAGCCATATCCTAATCTATGAGCACATATAACAACAAACAATCGATTTAATCTCCGATATTATCTCCCTCAAATAATATCATTAAACCACTAATCGCATCTAAAATCCCATCAGATATGGCAAGCCACGATAGTGTGGACGTTTACCTATCCAAATGATTTAGCAATTAGATTTCCTTCGGTCGTACATCATCATTAGCGTTACTTCGATGGGAAGAATATTAAGAAGCGTACCTAAGTGTAAACCATTACTCAGTATCTAAGAAGATTGTTTGGGACACGCATATTCACCGCAAGCCACGATAGTGTGGACGTTTACGTTAACATACGCTCCTTTACTCCCTTCTATAACTGTCTACATCAATCGTTCCAAAATCCCGTTCAATGCAGCAAGCCACGATAGTGTGGACGTTTACTACACCAAAAGACTTTTACAATTGACTCCCAATTACATGAATCATTCAATCTTGTAAATCAAGACGCGGAGAATCATAAGTGAAACTCGAAGTTTCTAACCAGTGATTCACCATGCGAACGACCCTATCTCTCATAAATGAGGGAGCCGAGCAGACAATCGATCCACCTTCAAAAGGATGGTACGAAGGTCTCTAATTTGTGTCCTCGACATGACCAAGTGGCTTTGGCTCCATTCCACTCCCCGGGGTGAGAATGAGTCGACTTGAAATCAGTTTCAGAAAGACAAATTAGGCATTGTTTGATAAACTTAATCAATGTTTCTCGTAAAAGGAATTACAAGAATTCTCCTCCAATGACTTGTCTACACGAACTTCAAAAGTCCATAAAATTCACCAAGAGAACAGCAATGGAGACCATGGATATGTTTCCATACCCTCTCCCACTTAGCTTTTTACAATAAAGGGATACGCTATCTAATGCATAATTAAATACACATAAGCATGCATACATGAAATAAAGCACATAGAATATTATCACATAGTCAAAATAATACTAGAATATTATTTTCCGACTATTATGGCTTTATGGCATCCCCGTACGCATCTTCTAGTCTTTAGTCTTCGTTCTTGAATGCTCCATGTGACGAAAATATTAATCCTAATATTTAAATCTATTTATTTTCAATTAATCCAAAAGTTACTTAATTCGAAAATTAAGTCAATCGAATATATCAAAAATAAAATTAAATATTATTAATATTTTTATTTATTTTTATTTTCCTATCTAATTCTATTAAATCTCTAGAATCCCATCCAAGTCAAACTCGGAATATTCTAGAAGACTTCTATAATAGAATAAGGAAATAAAATAAATTTGGACTCTTCTACTTTCCATAATTAATTAATTTCCATCTATTGAAAATTCCCAAGAATAGGAATAATCAAATAGGAAATAAATTAATTCCAATTCAATTCTTTTCCTATTCCATGAGAGTTCCTAAAAATAAGAACACTCAAATCGGAAAAACGAATTAATTAGGAAAGTCGGATTATGGTAGGAGTAGCGCGGGTTGGGAGTCCCCGCACCACTCCCACCGTCGACCACCGCCCGGGAGGAGCACCGCCGCCGCCCCCAGCCCACGCGCCACCACCACCGGTGGCCGGCGTGGCCGGAAGCTCCCACGGACAGCCCCCACGCCGGCGGGTCGATCGATCCTCATGGGGATCGATCATGGGGATGATCGACCCCTCGTCCCCTTCGTCTTCTTCGTCACATCTTCTTCATCTTCCGGCGGTCGTTTCGGCATCGATCCAACGTAAATAAAATTACAAGAATTAAAATTACATTATCCGGTATCGATTCTATACATGAAATCGACCCTATACATTTTCCGGAAGAAGTAGAACATAATAATAAACCTAAATTCGGTCAACCCCCGAATTTTTACTATTACAAGCATTCACCACACATAAAACGAATCTCGACATGTACGAGAGTTTAATAATCAAGAACAATATTATGACATTAATTAAAACAATTAAATCTAGCCATAATAGTCGGAAACCCTGCAAGGTAGAACAATTTATCGAAAAATACCGTGAACGAAAACCAACGCTCTGATACCAATTGTTGGAAATCGATATCCCGGAATTAATAAATTAATTAAAATTATTTATCTAATTAATTCCGACCGAAGTCCTTTGGAGATCGAATATTCGGAGTTGTAAAATTGCGGAACAACAACTCCAATCGACTCCCGGTTGCCGGAACATCTCGCCACGAACCACCACGAAGCCGGACTCAACCAAACAAGCCACCGCGGGGATAGCCCGCGGCTGTCCGGTCGAGCCCCCGCATGGGGCTCGCGGCTGTCCTTGGCAGCCGCCTAGGGCTGCCCTTGGCAGCCCGCCGGGCATGTCCGAACCCTCGCGGACAGCCCCATCTCGAACCACCGCCGTTCGAACGAGGCGCGCGCACGTCACCGGACGTGCGCTAGGGTTCAGCCCGCTAGGCACGCCCCAGCTGCCCCCCGGCTGATCGAGCTCCAGCCACGGTCGAACCCGTGGCTCACGATCAGCCCAGCTCCCGCCAGCCACCGCCGCGCGAGCGGCGGTCCAGCCGCGCGAGCGGCTGCCTCTCCGCGCGAGCGGAGACAGCCCCGCGCGAGCGGCGCTAGGCGTCCAGCCGGCGTGCTCACGGGGATCCACCCTTTGCCGTGGATTCCTAGCCGCGGCGGTCCGGGGATCCTCGATCCCCATCGCCCGACACATCCTCGGTTTGGATCTCCGTCCCTCGGATCTTGGTTCACGATATTTTTACGATAATTAAACGATAAAATCATAAAGAGGGTTTTACGATTTACCTCGTTATCGTTGTTCGAAAAAAACGTAGAACTCAATTTGACGACCTTGAGATCTTCCCACGTATTCCTTGCACTAGCCCGGACGTCGTGTGGGCGACGATCTACCGAACTCCATGGATCTCCTTCACGAACTCTCTAGACTAATCAAGTATGATTATCTTGTCTTGTCTAATTGTGAAGACCATGTAGTGCTTTTATAGGCTACGTAGGGGATCTTAAGGAGGTGGAATATTGGGCTTCCAATATTGAAGATTAAATTGAGCCCAATGCTCAAGTCTATTAATCCTTATCAATATTAATTAATTCTATTTTCCACTATATAAAATTAATTGCACTCCCAATATTAAACCATATTATGTCAAATAATATTTCTCCGGTAGTATTATTTATTCCGTGTATTTAAGATTTAAATATCCATGAATAAAATTAATTTATTGCTAATTAATTTATTCATCTCTTATAACCGAGACTAGTACCATTCAACCTTAATTATTATGCGGAACGAATCCACCTGCAGGGTTTACATAATAATTCCTTATGAACTCATCTCGGGGATATTATCAACCCTTACGGGATACACTTTCCCGTCAAGTATTCACGGCATGTCATATATAAAATACAGTGACCCAACTTAACCGGTAATTAACCCAATAATTAAATCGGTTAATTCCTTTGGTAAATCAAAGTCACTTATATTAAATATACACACCCGCAATAGTATCGGGGATTAAGAATAAAATACACTGAGACTTAAATCGATTATCGCCGGCAATCCTAATCGATAAATCTCAAGCAGATCCGCTCAATACACCAAGTGTACAAGTGTGATAAAATAATTAAGATAAATTATTTTCTCTCTCACACAACGACTATACCGATGGATTGGTCCGTGTCCATCTAGGTCGTGAGCAACTGTTCGATTAAATACGAGTAACCGATAGTATGATCTTCTGTGCGCCCATGCTTGCACCATACTAACTACAACGTATAAAATCCAGGACTATGATTTGCATATATTTAATTATAAATAATTAAACGCAAATAATTGTTTATTTAATTAAATAGATTAGTGGCAATGGATCGTGAGTCTCCGTTACTTAAATCTAGACATTAAGTACACAACTCCAACAGAGAGATCGTCTAGTAAGACGATGCAGTTGTCACCTAGATAGCATCGAGAGGATTGGCTGGTAAAACCCGTTCACAGAGGCACTTCCAGCGAAAGCGTTGGGTAGGCGTGATGAGGTTATGGGAATCTGATGTTTGGGAGAGGGCGACTAGACTTTTAGTATAAGTGGGAGATTGATGGAGTTGTATTCTAAATGTCTAATTTAGTGCAAATACGGAACTCCTTATCTATACCTTAATTCAAGATATGATTCAAGCATGATTGCATTTAATGCAATAGTACTTGATGTATACGTTGTAGACAGTATGGCGTGAGGAGACACGCGGAAGATCATACTGTCGGTTACTCGTATACTATCGAACAGTAGCTCACGACTTAGATGGACAGGGACAATCCATCGGTACGTCATAGTGTGACTGGTAGATAGTCGGTCTTGACTATCATGTTACACTCGTACACTTGGTGTATTGAGCAGGACCACGGGAGGGCGTTCGATTTATACTAATCGAAGTAATCGAACTAGACCTCAGATATTACGGATATACGAATTCCTAATCCCTATATAATTATAGGTGCGTGTGTCCAATTCTCGGTTCTTTAATATGCCAATGAGTGAGACTAATTGATTAGTCGAGATTCTCGGTAAATTGGGAATCGTAAATGTACACACGGCATGCTGTAGATTATAGACAGGAAACCGTGTCCCGTTTATCGGGTTGATGATGTCCCCGAGATGAGCTCATAAAGTTTATCATGTAAACCCTGCAAGTGGATTTGTTCCACATGATAATAAGGATGAGTGGTACTAGTCTCGGATAATAAGAAACGATTTAATTTAATTATTAGTAATTGAAATTAATTCGTGGACATTCGATATCTTAAACACGGGGAAAGTCGTATATGTAATTTCGGCGGAAATATTATTGGTAAAATAATATAGATTAATTAATTGGGAATTCAATTATAATTTTATAGTGGAATTAATTATAATTAAAATTGGATTTAATTAAAGGTTTTCTTTTAAGGACACCGGTTTAATTAAATTACAATTTAGCCTAATTAATTAATTGTCCTAAGGTCCCTGGTGTGGCCTATATAAACCCCTCACTCTCTCTTCTCCTAACCTAAGTTTCGCCGCAATAATTAATTCTGTGGAGAAAAATAATTGTTAGCGCAATTAATCTTTTTCTCTACTTAATTAATTTAGTTTGCGCAATAACTTTTTCTGTAGAAAATAATTTGCTAGCGAAAATATATTTCTGGAGACAGAAAAACATCGCACGGTGGGTTTGAGAGAGAAGAAGAAGAGAAGACTCCGGTGGATCGTTGCCCACACAACGTCCGGCGTCGAGGGCTAGGATACACACTAGAAGATCTCAGGGTGTTCGCCTATTCGGCTTCTCCGAATCACGCATCAAAGGTAAAAGAAATCGAAACCCTATTTCCGCAATATTCGATATCTTGATTCGTTAAAAATACATCGGACGAACGATCGGGTTCCGGAAGTCGTGGTACGTGTTCCTCGACTACTAGGGGTCAAGGACCTCCGGAACGGTGGTCGGAAGAGGAAAAACGGACCGGAAACGAGCCCGGAACAGCAGCAGCGCGCTGCTGTTCGTCACGGGCAGCGCCCGCTGGAAGCCGGGCAGCGCCCGCTGCCCAGGGGCTCTCCAGCGCCCGCTGGTGGCTGAGCAGCGGCCGCTGAAAGTGAACAGCGGCCGCTGGTGACGGGGCAGCGCCCGCTGGCTGCAGCAGGCAGCTTCCGGTTTGCGCGGTTGCGCCTCGTGCGCGGCGGCTGGGCGTGAATCGGCTGCGGGGCTTCGTCGTCAGCGTAGAGCTGTCACATGAGGTCGACTGGGTGTGTTCGGATGTTCGATTGATCGAACGGACACGTCCCGGGTAGTCGATTTCCAACACGATCGACCCGAGGGGATCGATCGCTGGGCACGGGCTGGTGCCGTGCCCTACCCCGCCGTGAAGGCGGGGGCCTCCTGGTGGCGGCGAGTCGCCGGACTCGCCGCGGGGGCTGCTGGGCAGACCCACCCCGATCGATCGCCTTGTGCGATCGGTCCACTCGATCGCGCGGTGGCGCGGTCCTTCGATCGTATGAACCCCGACTCGCGGGGGTTCGGCTGGGGGCGGATTGCGCGCCTTCGGGCGCGTGGTCTCCAAAGGTCGAGCCCCGGCGGATGAGTCGGCGTTCGTGTGATCTCCGGCGAAGGGTTCGTTCGGGTTATCGGTTCCGCAATTTTAGATAACCCGGGATATCGAATTCCAACACTAGCCCCTCGGGCCCCAGGCACTGGAGAACCCTCACGATACCGATGCATGTTGATATGGCTGCCTTTCCTTCGACGATCCGTCGAAGTGGCCACAGACTCTGCATTCCGGTTCAGATCTATTACCGGGTGCTTTTTTCGCTCTCTCTGGTGGAGGCGTTTGACCTTCTCTGGAGCCACAGTCGTGGCTTGCCCAGGTGTCATAAAAGCACCGGTTGCATGTTTTACTGGAGTTGTCAAAACGTATTTTCTATGCATAAGCGCATGCACAGCTTCATCGATTTTTTCTGGAGTGTCCAGATTTCCGAATTTGATTGGGGGCGGAGCCACAAAGGGCGTCGACGGCCCTCCCATATCATACGGGTGCAATCGACGAGCGCGGCGGCGAGAATGATGACGGCGATGAGGAGATCTTACCTGAGAATCGGTTTGTAGATCGGTCTCTGTATGGCCGTCGGCGGGGCTGTCCTCATCGGCAATCTGGATCAACGGCGGTGGCGCGTCACGGTCGACGGGTTCTGGGTCTGCATCAGCCGCCGGAGCGTTGGGATCCTCAAGAGCCGCCTTGCCCATGACGTCGCGCCACCTGTCGGAGTCAACAGAATCGTGGGATGCCGTCTCGCCTTCCTTCTCGTCTGTCATCTCTTCGCCGGTTGAACCTCTTTTTCCGATGCGTAAAACCCGATCTCCTTCTAGCGCCACTGTTTGGGCCCTTTTTCTCTAAATCTCTACGGTGCTGGAATGGGGGGGTATATAAGAAAGGGAACTAAGCAGATATTTATTTGTTTAGGACGGATTATAGATCGGAAAATGTATGCCGGAAATCTGGAAATAACACATGGTGTTCTTGAGCTTAAAGCCCTTTTATTTCCTTTACTTTAAGTATTTGGAAATATAGAAAAAATGTGAAGTCCCTTCTCCCCTCTCTCTTCCCTCTCTTTTATACTAGTTGTATGCATGAGCATGCAAGCTCTCATTATCCCACCTATTAGCCTCCTATCACATCTAAACCCACTAATGAAGACTTTTAAGCCATTGCATTAAATATCCACTAATCTTGTCTTCCACTTGCTGCATGTCACCAGAGGCGCACCGTCTCTCGCCTGGAGCCTTATCCGGCTGATCCTCTGTTCTGGTACGGGGCCATCTTCATGGGGCTACTGTTGAGCTCGCCTGGTACTGACTTCATCCATGACTTCAATTCTGACTTTTGCCCGCCGTTTGACCATCTCCTTGATGACGTGGCTCCGGTCGTCTGGACACGTGTTGGTGTTGAATTTTTATGGTGTAACACTCGACATGGCTGCTCGTCTTGATGTAGGGGCTCACGAAATCGTACGCTGAAAATCTGGCTCGTCTACATATTAACAAAAAACAAGTTAGTGGAATGAGCACTTTAAAATTAATTTTAAAGGAAAAATGATATCATACCTTAAAGCAGCACAAACATGACGACACGGTATTAGGTCCAAGTCGAACTCCCGACAATCACACGTGCGATTCGCGATATCCACAAGATAAGATTTGTCATCCTCCTCAACTCTGTATAGGGTATTCGCACTGACCTCCCGAATGGTAAAATAACGGCTCAACATATCTTGATTAGACAACTTGAGGACTGCCTCCTCGGTCAGCTCATGGTCATTCTGTCTCTCGTTAGCTTTCCTTCGTTTCTCGTCAAACCATCTCTCAATCATCGCACGAATGGCCTCGAGCATCGCACAGACAGGTAATCGTCGTGGCCATTTGATAGCAGCGTTGAAGATTTCGGCCGCATTCGATGTCATGAAACCGTATCGTCGTGCAGCACACTTTGACCTCTCCCAGTGCTCAACCCCGATATCAGTAAGGCGCCTATAAGCAACCTCTTGTTGGAATTCGATATCCCGGGTTATCTAAAATTGCGGAACCGATAACCCGAACGAACCCTTCGCCGGAGATCACACGAACGCCGACTCATCCGCCGGGGCTCGACCTTTGGAGACCACGCGCCCGAAGGCGCGCAATCCGCCCCCAGCCGAACCCCCGCGAGTCGGGGTTCATACGATCGAAGGACCGCGCCACCGCGCGATCGAGTGGACCGATCGCACAAGGCGATCGATCGGGGTGGGGCTGCCCAGCAGCCCCCGCGGCGAGTCCGGCGACTCGCCGCCACCAGGAGGCCCCCGCCTTCACGGCGGGGTAGGGCACGGCACCAGCCCGTGCCCAGCGATCGATCCCCTCGGGTCGATCGCACACCCTCGGCCCAGCCGAGGGTTCGCCCCCACGCCCCGCGAAACCCTAGCCCCGGCGATCGCCCGTGGTCCGGTGGATTCGCCACTACCACGCGATCGTCCCCCGTTCATGGTTTCGTATCTCGGATCTTCGTCCTACGGTATTCTCGATAAATCAAATCAAACAATATCAAGGGCGTTTAGATATTATACCTTCGATTCGTTGTTCGGAGAAACGAAATCAAGATGACCTCGTGATCTTCCCGCGTATTCCTTGCACTCCGTTCGAACGTCGGGTGGGCGACGATCTATCGAACTCCTATGGATCTTCTTCACTCTTCAAGACTTTATGATTGGCGTATCTTAGGTTAATGAATTGTGAAGACCATGTAGTGCTTTTATAGGCTACGTAGGGGATCATAAGGAGATTAAATATTGGGCTTCTAATATTGAAAATTAAATTGGGTCCAACCCAAATCCATTAATTCTTATCAATATTAATTTTATTTATTTTCCACTATATAAATAAAATTGCACTCCCAATATTTATCCATATTATATCAAATAATATTTCTCCGGTTAGTATTATTTATTCCGTGTATTTAAGATTTAAATATCCATGAATAAAATTTATTTATTGCTTAATAAATTTATTCATCTCTTATATCCGAGAATAGTACCACTCAACCTTATTTATTATGCGGAACAAATCCACTCGCGAGGTTTACATAATAAATCCTTATGAGCTCATCTCGGGGATATTATCAACCCTTCCGGGATACACTGTCCCTTCAAGAATTCACGGCATGCCATATATAAAATATAGTGACCCAACTTAACCGGTAATTAACCCAATAATTAAATCGGTTAATTTCTTTGGAAAATCAAAGTCACTTATATTAAATATACACACCCGCAATTGTTTCAGGGATTAAGAATAAAATACTCCGAGACTTAAATCAATTATCACAGAGCAATCCTAATTGATAAGTCTCAAGCGATCCGCTCAATACACCAAGTGTACAAGTGTGATGAGATAATCAAGATAAATTATCTTCTCTTTCACACAACGACTATACCGATGGATTGGTCCGTGTCCATCTAGGTCGTGAGCAACTGTTCGATTAAATACGAGTAACCGATAGTATGATCTTCTGTGTGGGCCCGACACACCATACTAACTACAACGTATAAAATCCAGGACTATGATTTGCATATATTTAATTAACAATAATTAAAAGCAAATGAATGTTCATTATTAATAGGTAAATGAAAGTGCATACAGAGTTCAGAATACTCAAATCTAGACATTAAGTATACTACTCCATCAATCTCCCACTTATACTAAGGTCTAGTCTTATCCTCCAAACTTCTGACTCCCAAACCCCCCAAGTGCTTGTAATATACTTCCTTAGGAAGTATCTTGGTGAAAGGGTCCGCTAGGTTGTCTTCCGAAGCTATCTTGGTGACTATCGCATCGCCCCTCTTGACGATGTCTCGAATCAGGTGGTACTTGCGCTCTATGTGTTTTGTAGCACTATGGGACCGTGGTTCCTTACTGTTTGCCACTGCACCGCTATTGTCACAATAAATTGTCATAGCCTTGGGCAAACTCGGAATCACATCTAAGTCCTGGAGGAAATTAAGGAACCACACTGACTCTTTCGCTGCCTCTGAGGCTGCAACATATTCAGCTTCCATGGTAGAGTCCGAAATGCACTTCTGCTTAACACTCTTCCATGATACGGCTCCACCTCCCAAAGTGTACACATAGCCTGATGTCGACTTACGCCGGTCCTTATCAGCTTGGAAATCCGAATCTGTGTAACCCAAAGGAATCAGATTGTCTGCTCCGTATCTCAGAACATAATCCTTAGTATTTCGCAAATACTTGAAAATGCTCTTTACGGCAGTCCAATGAGCCTTTCCAGGGTTACTCTGATATCTCGCTACTATGCCAACGGCATAACAGATATCAGGCCTCGTGCATAACATTGCATACATTAAGCTTCCCACAGCCGAAGCGTAGGGAACCGCTTTCATGTCATCTTTCTCCTTCTGTGTCTGAGGACACATTTCCTTAGAAAGATAAGTTCCTTTACTGAAGGGCAGATCACCCTTCTTGGAATCTTGCATGTTAAAACGAGCTAGAATCGTGTCTATGTAAGATTGCTGGGAAAGACACAATGTTCTATTCCGGCGATCCCTTATAACTTTGATCCCTAGAACATGTCCAACTTCTCCCAAATCTTTCATATCGAATTGTCTAGACAACCATCCCTTTATGTCTGATAACATCTTTACACTATTGCCAATGAGAAGTATGTCGTCTACATAAAGTACGAGGAACACCACCTTCTTTCCATCACGTTTCCAATACACACACGATTCGTCCATGCTTTGAATGAATCCAAAAGATTGGACTACTTCATCAAACCGCAGGTTCCACGATCTCGAGGCTTGTTTCAATCCATAAATGGATCGATTAAGCTTGCACACTAGATGATCTCGCCCCTTAGCAATGAATCCTTCTGGTTGTTTCATATAAATCGTCTCGTCAAGACTTCCATTTAGGAAAGCTGTCTTGACGTCCATTTGCCACACCTCATAATCGATATGAGCTGCTATGGATAAGAGAATCCGGATCGACTTTATCTTGGCTACCGGCGAAAAGGTCTCCTCATAATCGATTCCCTCTTTCTGAGTATATCCTTTCGCAACAAGCCTAGCTTTAAAGGTTTCAACCTTTCCGTCAGATCCTCTCTTTCTCTTGTAGACCCATTTGCACCCAATTGGCTTTACGCCGCTTGGTGGTTCTACAAGATCCCAGACTTTATTAGAATCCATAGATTCTATTTCGGATCTCATCGCTTTCTTCCAAGAAGGCGCATCTATATCTTGTACCGCCTCATCATAGGTCAAGGGATCGACTTCATGAACTCCGGGCGCCGAGTCCGAAGACTCACCCAGTCCAATCCATCTGTCCGGTTGTTTGACAACCCTCCCACTACGACGGCGTTCCGGTGTATCAACAGTGACAGTATTAGGTGCAGGTTCTAGTGGTGTATCTACACTCGGTTCGGCTGTCTCTGAGTCTTCCTTGTTACCTCTTAACTCATCAAATATTATGTCACTCATGGGCTTGTGGTCCATGACATAGTCTTCCTCTAAGAACCGAGCGTTAGTACTTATAACGATCTTCTGGTCCGTAGGACTATAGAACATGCCACCTTTAGTTCCTTTCGGGTATCCTACAAACAACCGTAATTCTGATCTAGGTTCTAACTTATTGGCCCCTTGTCGCAACACATGTGCTGGACATCCCCAGATCCGAAGGTGTCTGAGGCTAGGCTTGCGCCCGCTCCACCTTTCCATGGGTGTTGTGGGTACCGTTTTTGTTGGAACCATGTTGAGAATGTACGCCGCTGTTTCCAAGGCATGTCCCCAGAACATAGTAGGTAAGTCCGAGTAACTCATCATTGAACGTACCATTTCCATAAGAGTCCTATTCCTTCTTTCCGACACACCATTCTGCTGGGGAGTATATGGTGATGTCATCTGGGAATCAATCCCATTCTCTACTAAGTATGCCTTGAACTCTCCAGACAGGTACTCGCCTCCGCGATCAGATCGCAGGCATTTAATGGATTTACTTTGAAGGTTCTCCACATAAGCCTTGAATTCCTTGAACTTGTCAAAGGATTCGCTCTTGCGGCGCATCAAGTATACAAATCCATATCTTGAGTAATCATCAGTAAAAATGATGAAGTACTCGTACCCTCCCCTTGCCTGAGTAGACATAGGTCTGCATACATCAGAGTGAATCAAATCCAATACTTGTCCAGCTCTATGTCCTTTACCAGAAAAAGAACGCTTGGTCATTTTACCCTCCAAACAGGATTCGCAGGTTGGAAGGTCCTCTCCTTCTATGCCGCTAATGAGACCATCAGCTTTCAACCTTTGAATTCTATTCGAATTAATATGACCTAGCCTTAGATGCCACAAGTATAATTGATTCATTTTAGAAGGTTCCTTTCTCTTATTGGTGTTCGTAGATGTGTTATTACTCTCGGTTAGTTGCACCGTGTTAGACTCAGGATTTAGAATATACAAATCGTCTACCAATGTACCAGAACAGACAATCTCACTATTTCTTCTTATGACCACAGAGTGATCAAAAGAAATAGAATATCCATTCAGAATTAACTTAGAAACTGAAATCAAATTCTTTCTAAAATTCGGTACATAAAGACAATTTTGTAAAACTAAAACCCTATCACTACTAAAGCGTAAGTGAACGTCTCCCACTGCAACAGCCACCACCTTCGCGGCATTGCCCATGTAGACCACGATCTCTCCCTCTCTAAGTCTCCGGGTTTCCTGGAACCCCTGCAATGAATTGCAGACATGGTCAGTGGCGCCCGTATCTACACACCAGGTGCTGGTAGATATCACCGCTGACAATGTTTCAGTGACTAAGGAAAATTTCGTACCTTTGATGAGAGGACAATCAGACCTCCAGTGCCCAAACTGCTTGCATCGAAAGCACTTGCCCAAAGGCTTGCCTTTCCCAATCTGTGGTTTTAAACCACTGGGTTTCTTTGCACGCTTTTCCTCTAGCCTTGCCACAAAAGCTTGTGATTTTCTCAACCTACGCACAAACTCCGCTTTCGCCGAATCCTTTTTAAGGGACTCATTGAGAGAGAATTCTGTGAGTATGTTAATCACCTCTTGTCCAGCTTCCACGCTATGTCTCAACATCATCCTGAGGTCATTTCGAATGTCCTCATCAGTTGGGACAACAGTGGATTCGGAAAGCTCAACAGTCTGAACAATGTCCAGATTTCGTTCCCAATCATCACCATATGGAACCGGTGAGTTTTCATCCTTAAGTATATCATAAAGTGGGGTCACAGTCATTCTTAACCTATAAGCACATAAAACAAACAAACAATTTAATTCCGATATTATCTCCCTCAAATAATATCATTAAATCACTAATCACATCTAAAATCCCATCAGATAAGGCAAGCCACGTTCGTGTGGACGTTTACCCACCCAAATGATTTAGTAATTAGATTTGCTTTGGTCATACATCACTTATAGCGTAACCTCGTTGGGAGGAATACTATAATGCGTATCTAAGTGTAAACCATCACTCAGTACTAAGGTGAATCGTTTAGAATTGTTACATCACCGCAAGCCACGTTCGTGTGGACGTTTACGACAACTCGCAACTCTTCACAATTCCCTATAACTGTCTACATCAATTATTCTAAAATCCCATTCAGTATAGCAAGCCACGTTCGTGTGGACGTTTACTATACGAAAAAGATTTATATAATTGAAATCCAATTACTAGATCCATTCAATCTTGTAAATCAAGACGTGGAGAATCATAAGTGAAACTCGAAGTTTCTAACCAGTGATTCACCATGCGAACGACCCTATCTCTCAAAAATTGAGGGAGCCGAGCAGACAATCGATCCATCTATCAAAGAATGGTACGAAGGTCTCTAATTTGTGTCCTCTACATGACCAAGTGGCTTTGGCTCCATTCCACTCCCCGGGGTGAGAATGAGTCGACTTGAAATCAGCTTTGGAAAGAAAAATTAGGCATTGTTTGATAAACTTAATCAATGTTTCTTGTAAGAGGAATTACAAGAACTCTCCTCCAATGACTTATCTATATAAACTTCAAAAGTTTATAAAAGTCACCAAGAGAGCAGCAATGGAGACCACGGGTATGTTTCCATACCCTCTCCCACTTAGCTTTTTACAATAATGGGATACGCTATCTAGTGCATAAAATAAACACATATAGCATGCATACATGTAATAAAGCACATAGTATTATCACATAATCAAAATAATACTAGAATATTATTTTCCGACTATTATGGCTTTATCACATCTCCGTACGCATCTTCTAGTCTTCAGTCTTCGTTTCTTGAATGCTCCATGTGACGAGAATATTAATTTCCAATATTTAAATCTATTTATTTTTAATTAATCCAAGAGTTACTTAATTCGAAAATTAAGTCAATTGAACATATCAAAAATTAAATTAAATATTATTAATATTTTTTTTTCCACTCCATTAAATCTCTAGAATAGTCTATCCAAGATACTCTTGGAATATTCTAGATGATATCCATAATGAAATAAAGAAATAAAATAATTTAGGACTTTTATACTTTCCAAATTTATTTTATTCCTAATCCATGAATATTCCCATGAGTATGAATAATCAAATAGGAAAAATAAATTTAGTACTAAATTAATTCTTTTTCTATTTCTTGAATATTCCAAAAGGAAATAATCAAAATAGAAAAAACCGAATTAAAATAGGAAAGTATATTTCCGGTAGGAGTAGCACGGGTTGGGAGACCCCACGCCACCCCCACCTCGTCCGACCGCCGCCTAGGTCACGCCGCCGCCGCCCAGCCCACGCGCCACCACCACTGGTGGCCGGCGTGGCCGGGACTCCCACGGACAGCCCGCCTAGGGCCGCGGGTCGATCGATCCCCTCGGGATCGATCATGGGGATTGATCGATCCCAGTCCTTCGTCTCCTCGTCACTTCGTCTTCTCCGGCGGTCTTCGATTCGTCGATCCAATCGCAAAATAAATTTACAAAAATCTAAATTACAATTCCGGTATCGATTCTATACATGAAATCGACCCTATACATTTTCCGGAAAAACGATGAACATAATAATAAATACTAAATTCGGTCAACCCCCGAATTTTTACTATTACAAGCATTCACCACCAAAAACGAATCTCGACATGTCCGAGAGTTTAATAAAACCAACAATCATGACAAAATAAATTAAACGAGTAATTAATCAAGCCATAATAGTCGGAACCCTGCAAGGTAGAACAATATTTTATCGAAAATACCACGAACGTAAACCACGCTCTGATACCAGTTGTTGGAATTCGATATCCCGGGTTATCTAAAATTGCGGAACCGATAACCCGAACGAACCCTTCGCCGGAGATCACACGAACGCCGACTCATCCGCCGGGGCTCGACCTTTGGAGACCACGCGCCCGAAGGCGCGCAATCCGCCCCCAGCCGAACCCCCGCGAGTCGGGGTTCATACGATCGAAGGACCGCGCCACCGCGCGATCGAGTGGACCGATCGCACAAGGCGATCGATCGGGGTGGGGCTGCCCAGCAGCCCCCGCGGCGAGTCCGGCGACTCGCCGCCACCAGGAGGCCCCCGCCTTCACGGCGGGGTAGGGCACGGCACCAGCCCGTGCCCAGCGATCGATCCCCTCGGGTCGATCGCAAACCCTCGGCCCAGCCGAGGGTTCGCCCCCACGCCCCGCAAAACCCTAGCCCGGGCGATCGCCCGTGGTGTGGTGGCTTCGCCACCACCACGCGATCGTCCCCCGTTCATGGTTTCGTATCTCGGATCTTCGTCCTACGGTATTCTCGATAAATCAAATCAAACAATATCAAGGGCGTTTAGATATTATACCTTCGATTCGTTGTTCGGAGAAACGAAATCAAGATAACCTCGTGATCTTCCCGCGTATTCCTTGCACTCCGTTCGAACGTCGGGTGGGCGACGATCTATCGAACTCCTATGGATCTTCTTCACTCTTCAAGACTTTATGATTGGCGTATCTTAGGTTAATGAATTGTGAAGACCATGTAGTGCTTTTATAGGCTACGTAGGGGATCATAAGGAGATTAAATATTGGGCTTCTAATATTAAAAATTAAATTGGGTCCAACCCAAATCCATTAATTCTTATCAATATTAATTTTATTTATTTTCCACTATATAAATAAAATTGCACTCCCAATATTTATCCATATTATATCAAATAATATTTCTCCGGTTAGTATTATTTATTCCGTGTATTTAAGATTTAAATATCCATGAATAAAATTTATTTATTGCTTAATAAATTTATTCATCTCTTATATCCGAGAATAGTACCACTCAACCTTATTTATTATGCGGAACAAATCCACTCGCGAGGTTTACATAATAAATCCTTATGAGCTCATCTCGGAGATATTATCAACCCTTCCGGGATACACTGTCCCTTCAAGAATTCACGGCATGCCATATATAAAATATAGTGACCCAACTTAACCGGTAATTAACCCAATAATTAAATCGGTTAATTCCTTTGGAAAATCAAAGTCACTTATATTAAATATACACACCCGCAATTGTTTCAGGGATTAAGAATAAAATACTCCGAGACTGAAATCAATTATCACAGAGCAATCCTAATTGATAAGTCTCAAGCGATCCGCTCAATACACCAAGTGTACAAGTGTGATGAGATAATCAAGATAAATTATCTTCTCTCTCACACAACGACTATACCGATGGATTGGTCCGTGTCCATCTAGGTCGTGAGCAACTGTTCGATTAAATACGAGTAACCGATAGTATGATCTTCTGTGTGGGCCCGACACACCATACTAACTACAACGTATAAAATCCAGGACTATGATTTGCATATATTTAATTAACAATAATTAAAAGCAAATGAATGTTCATTATTAATAGGTAAATGAAAGTGCATACAGAGTTCAGAATACTCAAATCTAGACATTAAGTATACTACTCCATCACCTCTCAACTAAGAGTCTCCACATTCGAAAAATGCCTTTCAAACTCATCCACGCGATAATTATAGGCAGCACAGTATACAGCTTCGAACACCTTCTGGCCGTACCGTGCTAGATTCTTCGAGAGGTGGTGATAGCACAACGCACGGGTCGCGTGGGGATAGACACTCCGAATAGCATTTGCGATGCTCTTATGCTGGTCGGACACAATGAGGAGATCCTCGTCGTCTGTATCGTAGCATTGCCTGAGGTGCTGTAGAAACCACAACCACTCCTCGTCATTCTCTATCGGACCGATACCAATGGCAAGCGGGAAAATATTTTCATTCCCGTCTTTTGTGACGGCGACAAACATCACACCAATGTTTTTCCCTTTCAAATGGGTGGCGTCGACTACTATCACAGGCCTCAGAGTGCGATGCTGAAATGCACTAATGCACTGCCCAAGTGCAACAAACATGTGGCAAAACACGCCCTCGCTGGTCGTCTGAATATCATACCGAGTCCCGGGATTATGTTCTCTCAGCATGTACAGATATGACGGGAGCCTCTGATACGATTCATGGTAGTTGTCGTATGCTATCTCAAGCGTCAAGTTCCTCATCCGTAGGGCGAAGCTGTAGTCGATGTGAACTCCATACAATCTCCTCAAATCCTCAACCATATCTTTCGGCTTCAGTTCCCGATTGCCGACTAACTGGCGTGCAAAGAAAGTAGCTGCAACCTTGCTAGACACCTGTCGATCAGTAGTCCACCCCAAATTGTTATGACACTCGTGATTCAAGTTCAGCTTCGTAATCTTCCAAAAGGTGTCATCGGAACCCGTGGAACACAATTTGAACGGGCAATTTTCACTCCCCTGCTTGCACTCGTACGTCACCCGACCAGAGCTAGACCGAGCAGTTTTGCACTCCACCCTATTCTCCATGTGATACATCCCCACCGACACCTTCAAATCCGATTTCTTTTGGAACGTGGCCCCGACTACCATCTGACCATAAATCGGTTGGGGTTCGATGGAACGCAACGGAACAGCGGGATCAAAGCTCGGCAGTGGAATGATCCAATTGCGCAGCGGATGTGTTACACCATAAAAATCCAACACCGACACGTGTCCAGACGACCGGAGCCACGTCATCAAGATGTTGGTCAAACGGCGGACCAAAGTCAGAATTGAAGCCATGTATGAAGAAGGTACCAGTCGAGCTCAACAGTAGCCCCAGGGAGACAGCCCCGTGCCAGAGTGGGGGATCAGTCAGTTAAAGCTCCAGGTAAGAGGCGGTGCGCCTCTGGTGACATGCAGCAAGTGGAAGACAAAATTAGTGGGTATTTAATGTAGAGGCTTAAAAGTCTTCATTAGTTGGATTAGATGTGATAGGAGGCTAATAGGTGGCATTAGGAGAGCTTGCATGCTCATGCATACTACTAGTATAAAAGAGAGGGGAGAGAGAGGAGGAAAGGACTTCACATTTTTTCTACTTTTCCAAATACTTTAAGTAAAGGAAAAGAAAGAGCTTTAAGCTCAAGAACACCATGTGTTATTTCCAGATTTCCGGCATACAAACTTCGATCTATAATCTGCCCCATATCAACTAAATATCTGCTTGGTTCCCTTTCTTATATACCCACCCCCCGTTCCAGTAATAGTGTGATTTAGAGAAAAAAGGTCCGAACAGTGGCGCTAGAAGGAGATCAGGTTTTACGCATCTGAGTTAGAGGTTCAACCGACGACAAAACTGGCAGACGAGAGAGAAGGCGCGACGGCATCCGACGACTCTGGTGTTTCCGGCAGGTGGCGCGACGTCATGGGCAAGGCGGTTATCGAGGATCCCAACACTCCGGCGGGTGAGGCAGACCCAGAACCCGTCGACCGAGATGCACCACCACCGCCAATCCAGATTGTCGATGAGGAAAGTCCCGCCGACGGCCATGCAGAAACCGATCTGTACTCGGATTCTCAGGTAAGAGCTCCTATTCGCCGTCATCGTTCTCGCCGCCGTGCTCGTCGTTTACATCCGTATGATTTGGGAGGGCCGTCGACACCCGTTGTGGCTCCGCCCCCAATCAAATTTGGAAATATGGATACTCCAGAAAAAATCGATGAAGCCGTGCATGCTCTTATGCACAGAAAATACGTTTTGACAACTCCATTGAAACATGCAACCGGTGCTTTTATGACACATGGACATGCCACAACAGTGGCTCCAGAGAAGGTCAAACGCCTCCGCAGGAGAGAGCGAAAAAAGCACCCGGTGATAGATCTAAACCGAAATGCTGAATCTGTGGCCACTTCGACGGATCGTCGAAGGAGAGGCAGCCAGAGTGACATGCACCGGTATCGGGAGGGTTCTCCTGTGCCTGGGGCCCGAGGGGCTAGGGTGGAGGACCCGGAGATCGTAGATCTGAAGCAGAAGTATGCTGAGTTGGAGAGACGAATGAATGAGGGACAGGGTGTGCATGTACCTTCAGGTTACAAAAATGAAGAGAAAAAAATTTTATTGGTCCCACAAAAGTAGCCTTTTTTCGATTTAGTCCCACACACATCCACTTTCTCAATTTAGTCCCAAATATCACGGATTTGGGTTCAATTTAATCCTTTTCGACGGAAAAATTCAAAATTGACCGGAATTTAATCACGTGATACGCACGTGATCTCGGAGCACTCGCCATCGGATGACTCAGCGCCACGTGTAGGAACGCCATTGGTCGACGTCTTTTTTCAAAAAAAAAAAAAAGAAATATACAGGAATACGAGGCCACGTCATTTAAAAGAAAATAAAAAATACAGGAATACACACTTAATACGGTTTTAATACGCTTCTATTAAAAAAAATGAAAAAAGAAAATGAAATTCAGACAAAATAAAAGCGGATGAAAACGGGATTCATCTCTTTCACCTCACACATTTACTGCAAGAACCCTAATCCCCCAAAATCTACCGAAAACCCTAATTCCCCAAATATCCAAGAACATCGATTTCGCAAAATTCCATATAGTGATCATCCCTAATCATACCAAAAATCCTAATTCCCCAAATATCCAAGAACCCTAACTCTAAATTCGCAAGAGTGCTGCGCAAAAAATGGTCCACGTTCGAGCGAAGAAAAAAGGGGCAAAAGACTCGGGCTTGCCAAATTATGGTATGTTTAACCTCCTAACAATATATATGTAGCTATTTTTGGATTGTGGGTTTTGATTAATTTTTTTTTTCAGACCCTAAAAGTCGGCTCATCTCTGTTGTTGTGCATACTGGAGGAACCTTCATAGAATCACCAAACACTGAGTACGTTGGGGGTAGGATAGTTTTCCTTGACTGGTGCAATGTTGATCAGGTAAGCTCATTTGATTTCAACTTGTACACTGGAGTGGAGTTTGCGGATGATATGAGATATTACTTGAAGTTGAAGGATAATAGCTACAAACTGTTGATTGATGATGCTGATATTAAGAAATGGGCTAGTACTTTCCTTGATGTTAGAGAGATGCATGTTTTTGCTGAAAAAGTTGAAGATGAGGATTCTGATGAGGACCCTAATTATGTATTAGAAGCTGATGATATTGATGATGATGCTATCTTTGATGAGGAAGTTGATAGCTCTGAATGTGAGTATGAAGCCATCAGTTCTGGAATTGACATTATGTCTGAAGATGAATCAGATTTAGATATTGATCCTAATTATGTACTGGAAGAAGGTAATGAAGATGATGATGCTCTATTTGATGTGGAAGTTGATGATGTTGATGATGAGTATGAAGCCATAAGTGCAGTGAACATAGTGAATGAGAATGCACCAGTTGAGGAACATGAGATTCCATTAGAAGCTGCAGAAAATCAAGGAGTTGCAGCTGCACATGAGAATCCAGTTGAAGCTGCAGAAAATCAAGGAGTTGCACATGAGAATCCAGTTGAAGCTGCAGAAAATGAAGGCCATGAAGTTGAGGAACCAGTAGAAGCTGCAGAGGATGTTTATGAAATACCAGTAGAAGTTGTAGAAAATGAAGAAGGTGAAGAAGATGATGACATAGATATGGAGTTCTTTGAGGATTCAGATTTCTCATCTGGTGTTGACTCAACTGAAGGCAAGGCTTATGATGACATACATCATGATGAAGGTACCAGTGGAAATGTTATGAAGGAGAGCCCTAACAGTGGTGAGCTTGAAGAAGATGACAGTGATGACAGTAGTGGTGAAGATGATGTTGTGGAAATCCCTGACCTATTTGATGAATCTAGGTTTTCAGAAGATTCTGATGGAGATGCAGAACAATACCCTCTCTTCAATCCCAAAACTATATACAAGCCAGAGTTGGTGTTGAAGCAAGTATTTTCCACCAAAAAAGAGTTCAAGGCTGCAGTGCAGTCACATGCTATAAACCAGAGGAGGAACATAAAATTCACAAAAAATGATAAGAGGAGAGTGTATGCCAAGTGTGACAGTGGTGATTGTAAGTGGATGGTTAGTGCATTGAAGATGAAGGACCAGTCATCTTTTCAAATCAGGAAGATACTTGATAAACACACTTGTGCTCCATCTCACAAGGTGAAGTGCATGACCTCTACATGGCTGAGTGAGAGATTTTTGCAGAGATTCCAATCTGATGGTGGGAGGTCAGTGAAGGGGTTCATGGTAGATGCAATGCATGATACTAGGTGTGAAGTATCTAAGACACAAGCATACAAAGCAAAGCACAAGGCTCTGTCCAAGATTGAAGGTGATCCTGATGCCCAATATTCAAAATTATGGGCATATGCAGAAGAGTTGAGGAAAACAAATCCTGGATCAACAGTGATTGTGGGAACTAAAGTTGATAATGGTGTGACAATGTTCTTGAGTTACTACTGCTGTTTCAATGCACTGAAAGAAGGTTTTAAAAGGGGCTGTAGGAAAATTCTTGGAGTGGATGGCTGTTTCTTGAAGGGTAAACATGGAGGTCAGCTGTTGACAGCAGTTGGAGTAGATGCCAACAACAACCCTTTCCCTGTGGCATTTGCTGTGGTAGAAAGAGAGAACCAGGAGACATGGGAGTGGTTCCTTTCTATTATAAAATCTGATTTGGACCTTAATGCAGCTGACTTTACTTTCATGTCTGACAAACAGAAAGGTCTCATAAAGGCCATGGAGACAATCTTCCCTGGAGTTGAACACAGATTTTGTGTAAGGCATTTGCACAACAATCTCAAGCTTGCTGGATTCAGGGGAGTTGAATACCACAGGGCTCTTTGGAAGGCAGCTTATTGTACCACTGAGGGACAATTCATTGCAGCCATGCAAGAGATGAAAGAACTCAGTGAAGCTTGTTGGCAATGGTTTCAGAACAAGCCTCCTCATCAATGGTGTAAAGCTTTTTTTCAAGAGAAGTCCAAATGTGGTTTGCTGCTGAACAATGTATGTGAGACATTTAACTCCAACATTGTTGAAGCAAGGGATAAACCTATCATCACTATGCTTGAGTGGATCAGGGAGAGTTTAATGGTGAGGCTGCAAAGGAATAGGGACAAAGCACTAGCCAAGTGGAAAGGGAGATTGTGTCCAAAAATTCAAAAAATCATGGACAAGAACACTGAAGCAATTAATGACTGCATTGCCCTGAAATGCAATGATACTAATTACCAGATTTCTTCCTTTGATTGTAGCCAGTACACAGTTGATTTGAAGAAGCTCACATGCTCTTGTAGAGGTTGGCAACTCAGTGGGATCCCTTGCACTCATGCTATTTGTGCCCTGTTAAGGCAGAAGCTTGACCCCATTGACTATGTTCACCCATATTACCATGTTGAGACTTATAACTTGACATATGCAGAGCCAATATATGGCATTAGCTATGATTTGTTATGGGGAGAGTCAATGTACATTCCACCACTGCCTCCTAAATTTGGTGAAAGGGTTAAAAGGGGAAGAAAACAAAAGAGGAGGAGATTGGAGCCATTTGAAGCACAAGTCAAGGGGAAGAAAGGGAAGCTGCAGAAAATGAAGAAACAATGCAATCCATACAAGTGTAAGAAGTGTGGAAGAGTTGGTCACAATTCCCTTACCTGTGGCAAGAAATCAAATGAAACTGAAAGCACAAGCAGGGAACCAAATAGGGCTGTTGAGCAGGATGTTGGAGGGTCTGATGCTGGAGGGGTTGATGTTGGAAGGGCTGATGTTGGAATCACAGTAAGGGTAACATTACTACATTCTATGGTCTTTTTTTAATGGAAAACTGATTTATGATTTACATTTTGCAGATGGCACCACCACAGTATAGGCCTTTTGAGGACATAGCTAGTCAAAGTGAAGATGTGGGCACACAGCAAAGTCAACTTTCAGTAGAAGTTCCTACTCAACCACTGGTGGCAGGCCCTACTATGCATCAACAGCTTCAAATGGCAAAAAAGAGAAGGGGATGGACTTAATGGCAGGCCATAATGTGTTTTTGTTGTTTTCACCAGTTGGAATTGTGTTGAACTTTTGGATTGTCCTCAGTGATGTTTTGAGGTTCTTTAGTAGTGGTGAAACTTTTTTTTTTTTTGGATTGTCCTCAAACTTGTTTTGTACTTTTGAATTAGTTATGGATGAATTATGCTTTTGGTATCTGTAATTGGTCTTTTGATATGAAATGGAACATATTCTCAGTAGATCATTTGGGAATTTGCTTTGTACTATTGTTTGTTATTTTAATTAAAACACATGGATTAAATAATGGATGAAATACCAAACAAATGTCATTCCATTACATCACAAATAGATCAATCCAAATACATAAAAAACAGGGCTCAGTAACAACACATCCCAATCCATCAACATACAATCCTACTTCAACATGTACAGAACAACCACATGACCAATCACCATCAAAAAAACCATTTTGTAAACACTATGCATGAACTTCTTATTCTGATCCTTCAGCTTCATGTTCTTCTCCTTCAACCGTTTTATCTCGAGCTTCAACAATATATTCTCATTCTCCACATCTTCATTCTTACTATTAGCAGGTTGAGTTTCGTTTAGACGCTTCAACAACCCGGGAATGATTTGCTTTGACCTCTCACACATTGGTGGATCAATCCACCTAAAAAAATCGCACTGTCCATGATTCTAAAAAAAGCAGAAAATTTGCCAATTCGAAAATTAGGTCAGAATTAGTAAATTGGAAAATAATAACAACTAATTCACTGTGAGTTGAGTTCTTACCGGGTAATTTCCACAACCCACAAATCGACGACCCGGATTCGAACTCTTCCATGAAGTAGCTCTTGAAGCAATTTTCGGACAGAAACAACATATTTTTTCAGAATTTTCACTTGATTCAGACATACTCAGTATAGGGTTTCGATAGAGTTGATGGAGAATTTCAATTTCGTATCGGAAAATTGGTATCAATTGAGCTGATGGCGAGGATTAGGGTTAGGGTTCATATGAATTGGGGAAAAGGAGAAAGGGGATGCGGGTTTTAAACTATTCCGATTTCATTTTCTTTTTTCATTTTTTTTAATAGAAGCGTATTAAAACCGTATTAAGTGTGTATTCCTGTATTTTTTATTTTCTTTTAAATGACGTGGCCTCGTATTCCTGTATATTTCTTTTTTTTTTTTGAAAAAAGACGTCGACCAATGGCGTTCCTACACGTGGCGCTGAGTCATCCGATGGCGAGTGCTCCGAGATCACGTGCGTATCACGTGATTAAATTCCGGTCAATTTTGAATTTTTCCGTCGAAAAGGATTAAATTGAACCCAAATCCGTGATATTTGGGACTAAATTGAGAAAGTGGATGTGTGTGGGACTAAATCGAAAAAAGGCTACTTTTGTGGGACCAATAAAATTTTTTTCTCCAAAAATGAACCCCTGGCCCCAGCGGTTGAACATGCATCCATGCAAGCTGAAATCCTCCCCATGCAATCTTTAGTCTATGACGGTAAAACTGACCCAGAGACTCATTTGAGTAGGTTCAGGTCTTACATGTCCGGTCGCGGCGCAACTGATGCGACGCGCTGTAGACTCTTTCCCCTCACGTTGGGTGATGTGCCTCACAAATGGTACGCTGGCCTCCCTGCACACTCGATTAAATGTTTCGATGATCTTGTGCAAAGGTTCGTGACGCATTTCGCCTCTAAGGCTGTGAGACTGAAACAGAGCCAACGTTTGCTCGGGGTAAAACAGGATGATGAGGAGTCGGATGGAAGGTATGTGGATCGAGTTGAGGAAATTCTCCTGGCTGGCGGAGAGGATATAAATGAGAATTTAAAACTCCATACCGCCATGACCGGTTTGAGGAGAAGCTCAAAGTTGTTCAAATCTATGATGAAAAATTATCCAAAATATTATGAGGAATTTCGTGTGAAAGCTGCCGCTGAGGTAGCATATCAAAGGTTGACCAGGACCCCGCGGGGCCTGGGCGAAACAAAAAAGAAGGCTCCATTCTCCTCCGAGAAAAGGCCAAATTATATTGGAATGAAATCCGGTGTGAAAACTGGTACTGATCCCAGAATGGATGAAATAAGAGAACTGGAAGTCAATATTCGGCGTGAAACTGGTAAGGCCCCAGAGGCCATTTCGCAGGTGTTCCTGACTCAGAGGGTAGATGTGTTAACCAAGCCCCCGCCTATTAACACTCCCCCAGAGAAGTTGAACCTAAACCTATGGTGTGATTTCCATGAGAAACACGGCCATTCAACAAACCAGTGTCGTCAGTTACTGAGGCGACTGTGGAGGCTGTTCAATGAGGGAAAACTGTGGCAGTACCTCCCCCGTCCCGGGGCTGTAGGGAATGAGCCACGGGGTCAGAATCCCCAGGGCCCTCCACCAGCTGCACCGGGCCAGAATCAAAACATTCTGAGGCCACAGGGTGCCCAGGAAGTTATGATGATTGGTGGTATCAGGCCCTTGACTGAAGACAGCAAGCGGAAACGCAAAAGAGACTTTGCTATGTGGGAAGTTCTGATGGCTACTGCGCCTTCGCATAGCGCAACAATCTGTAACACTGTGGTAATATCTTTCACGCCACGAGATCGAGCTGAGGCCAAATTCCCGAGGGATGAACCCCTGGTGATCAGGGCGAGGATCCTGGGAATCGATGTATCTCGCACTTTGGTTGACAACGGTGCTCACTACAATGTTCTGTATAAGAATGCCCTGGATCAGATGGGCAAGCTGGCCCGTTATGTCTCGCCGTGCGATCTGATACTCAAAGGTTTTGGCAACGACGTGGTACATCCATATGGCAAGATCGTACTGCCGGTGGAGCTGAAAGATGTCAAGAATCCAGGTCTGATGTTGGTTAGGAATTTGGAATTTGTAATAATAGATGGGAGAGCGGCTATAACGCACTCTTAGGTAGGCCCTTTTTGGACGCTTTCAAAGCGGTAGCCTCATCCTACTACTATTGTGTAAAATTCCCTACTCCCTCCGGTGTTGTTGGCACCGTTAGGGGCGACCTATTAATGGCAAAGAAGTGTATTTCGTATTTCTGTGATCTTGATAACTTAGCAATAAATGCAAATGATAATCCCCAGGAAAGACTGGAGGAAAATATCAAAGACTCACAGGATGAGCAAATCAAAGACTCACAGGATGAGCAAACCAAAGACTCACAGGATGAGCAAAACAAGAAGCCCCGAGCGGCAGATGTAACTGGTATAGGAACGGAACCCAAGATCCCAGATATCATAAATACCGTGGGGCCCAAAGCGATCCAAGAGTCGGTTCCGGGAATGGAAGTAAATTCCCCAGGGCAAGATCCCTGTACGGAAATAGCTTTCACCAGCCAAACTCAGGATCGTCCGGGGCCAGAGCACGAGAATTATGATCCCAGGACAGGGACCAAGTACCAAAAAGGAACCGCCATGGAAGTGGTCGAAAATTTAGACTCCATAGTGTTGGATCCCGAGCAAGCTCATAAGAAAGTTCTCGTGGGTACACATATGTTAGAGCACACTCGGAGCGGACTAATCAATTTCCTCAGGGAAAATCAGAGTACTTTCTCCTGGTCAAGTGCAGATTTGGGAAAGATAGATCCCAAACATGCATGCCATCGGTTAAAAATCGACCCCAAGAAAAAACCTATTGCCCAGAGGCGAAGAAAAATGGGGCCGGAGAAGTGCGAAGCACTGGCCGGGGAAGTGAACAAATTGATTGAGAATAAACTGGTGAGGAAAGCCTCGAGCGATGCCACCTGGTTATCTAATGTTGTGATGGTATCGAAGACAGTAGGCGCCTGGAGACTATGCATAGATTTTACAGATCTGAATAATGCATGTCCCAAAGACCACTTTCCGATGCCACACATTGATCACCTTGTAGATAATCTGGCAGGTCATGCTATATTTTCAACAATCGATGCTAAAGCAGGTTATCATCAAATTCCGATGCACCCAGACGACATAGAGCACACGGCGTTCTACACGGAAAAAGGAGTGTTTTGCTGGGAAAGAATGCCCTTCGGTTTGAAGAACGCCGGGGCCACATATCAAAGGTTAGTAAACATGATGTTTATAGATTTAATCGGTAAAACTGTTGAAGTATATATCGATGATATCATTGTGAAAAGCAAGAATGAAGCAGATCACATAAAAGACCTTGCAGAAGTCTTTAAGATTCTGGGGCACTACAATATGAAACTGAATCCCAAAAAATGCAATTTCGGTATCAGGAAAGGTATGATCCTAGGGCATGTAGTCGAGGAACATGGGATTGAACCCAACCCGGCCAAGATCAGAGCCATACTGGATATGCGGGAACCCCGGGATATCAAGGGTGTACAGCGCCTAACAGGTTGCTTGGCCGCCCTGAGCCGGTATGTCTCCTGTTTGGGGGATAAAACCCGTCCTTTCTTTGCATCCATCAAAGGAAATAAATTCCACTGGAAAAAAGATGCTCAAGAAGCTTTCAAGCAAATCAAAGAGTATCTATCCATTCCCAAAGTGGTTGTGGCTCCGAAGCCCGGGGAAAAGTTATATATGTACCTAGCCGCGTCGGAACATGCCATTAGTGCAGTTCTGACGAGGGCAGATAGAATAAAACACCTTCCCGTGTACTTTGTGAGCCAAGTCCTGCATGAAGCAGAAGTACGGTACACACCGTTAGAAAAACTCACTTATGCCCTGATTGTGGCAGTGAGAAAACTCCGGGCGTATCTTTTTTAGCACCCCGTAGAGGTTTTAACAACCATGCCACTAAGGCAAGTATTGCACCGGTCCGATAATACCGGGAGACTCCTGAAGTGGGCTCTGGAGATAAGTCAATATGACATAACCTTCAGCCCCAGGACAACAATCAAGGCCCAAGTGTTGGCCGATTTCATTGTGGAACTGACGTTCCCGGAAAAGTCAAATAATCAATCACGCGCGTGGAAACTGTACGTGGACGGTTCAGCAACCACAGCGTGCTCGGGGGCCGGTATAGTACTACTTGGACCCGAGGGAGATTCTATCACCCAGGCGGTTAAATTCGAGTTCCCTGCGTCGAATAATGAGGCTGAATATGAGGCTCTCGTCGCGGGACTAGAAATAGCCATAGTCGTTGGTGTGAAAAAATTAATCATATTCATGGACTCCCAACTGGTTGTAAACCATGTGACTGGTGAGTATGAAGCCAAGGGAGAACAAATGATCAAATACCTGGAGCTGGTAGGATCACTTTGTAAAAAGATCCCAGAGATAGTAATCGAACAGATCCCGAGGGAACATAACTCTCAGGCAGACGCCTTGTCAAAGCTAGCCTCTTCGGAAGGCTCGGCAGATTTTTCAAAAATCATGTTGACTAAGTTATTGAATCTCTCAGTAGATCGAAGAGCAGAACAACTGCCAATTCTGCCCGTATCCGGTGAGGACTGGCGAGCACCAATCCTAAGGTAGATTGATACTGGGGAATTGCCGCCAGACAAGACCGAGGGAAAGCAATTGCGAATTCGAGCAGCAAAATATACAATCTTAAATTCGGATCTCTACCGGAAGAGTTATTCCCTTCCACTGCTGAAATGCGTGTCGAAGGAAGAAGGACTGAGAATCCTGGCAGTTGATTACTTCACCAAATGGGTAGAAGCAGAATCACTGAACAAGATAGACCAAGCACAGGTCATCAAATTTCTATGGAAAAATATCATATGTCGCTTCGGTTTACCGGAGACGATAATTTTTAATAACGGAAAACAATTCGACGGGGCAGAAGTGGCGGAGTTTTGTGAGAGATGGAAAATCAGAAGATTATTCTCCACTCCGTACCACCCCCAAACGAATGGACAGGTTGAAGCTGTCAATAAGATTTTGAAACACACCATTAAAGCCAAGCTCGAAGAGCGAAAAGGCAAATGGGCAGATGAACTCCCAGAAGTTCTATGGTCCTACAGGACAACATCCAGATCGGCTACAGGAGAAACCCCATATTCATTAACATTCGGCACCGAAGCAGTGATCCCGGCGGAGATTACGGTGCTATCACATCGAACCGCCCAGGGAGCCGACGGTGAGAACGAGGAAGCGCTCCGTAGAGAGCTAGACCTTTTGGAAGAAAAGGTTAACTTCTGACTCGTTGAATGAAATGAACAAGCAAAGAATTGCAAAATGGTATAACTCCAAGGTGAAGGCCAGAGACTTCCAAGTGGGAGATCTGGTATTGAAAAAGATCCTGGGAGCTCATCCCGGGGCCCTGGGTCAATCCTGGGAAGGACCGTTTAGAGTAAGCCAGTGCCTCCAGAACGGAGTGTATGAACTAGAGCTACTCGACGGAACAAAAGATCAGTATCGCTGGAATGCGTTACACTTGAAGAAATTCTATCATTAGTCTGGGAGCTAAAAATGTTGTGAAACCTTTTTTGGGCTGAATCGTAATGTAATGCTTGTTGGCAAACTCTATCTATAAAGAAGGTTTTGAAGTCTAAATTTGAGGTAATGTACCACTATCAATTTCTTCTTACCTCCATCATTTTTATTTTCACAATAAATATATAATCACTCTGGGAGAAGGCTCAAAGCCAAACCCATGTGATCAGTATAACTAAACCAAAGGGAAGTTAGAACTTCACCAAGGTTAACCCTTTATATAGGATGACTACAAATATTATGAAGTATATCCATTACCGGGAAGAGGCCTAAGGCTGTACCCAGGTAATAAATATATATGTGCCGAGAAAAACTTAGAGTTTCACCCAGGCAACCCTTTCTTAAAGGAGGATGATAAAATAAATATACTATCCCGGTGAGAGCTTTTATGCTTCTCCCGAACGAACCCCTTTCAAGGGAAGATTCCTGTAAATGAAATTTGAATCCGGAATCCCCAAAGGAGTCTTGAAGACCCGGGGCCCATGAATTATGTTCTCGGGGATTAGAATTCTGTTGATTCAGGATCCTTCGGGAAGAGAATTACGAATTAGTTTGGTATATCCAAGAGGCTTAGATAAAGTCCACTGGTGCCAAACTTAAACTTTGTAGGAAATCGGTTGAGGTAAACAAATGGGACCAGGGCCGAAAGCGTGTACCAAAAGGAAAAGAACATTTACCTTTAATCGACCTATGAAGTTAATGTTGGAGTTGTGTACTTAATGTCTAGATTTAAGTATCGGTAAACTCCCGGTCATAGCATTTAACCTATTTAATTAATAAACAATTATTTGCAATTAATTATTATTAATTATGCAAAATATAGTCCTGGATTTTATACGTTGTAGTTAGTATGGTGGGGCATGGGCACACAGAAGATCATACTATCGGTTACTCGTATTTAATCGAACAGTTGCTCACGACCTAGATGGACACGGACCAATCCATCGGTATAGTCGTTGTGTGAGAGAGAAAATAATTTATCTTAATTATTTTATCACACTTGTACACTTGGTGTATTGAGCGGATCGATTGAGACTCATCAATTAGGATTGCTCGGCGATAATTGATTTGAGACTCGGAGTATTTTATTCTTAATCCCTGAAACAATTGCGGGTGTGTATATTTAATATAAGTGACTTTGATTTACCAAAGGAATTAACCGATTTAATTATTGGGTTAATTACCGGTTAAGTTGGGTCACTATATTTTATATATGGCATGCCGTGAATTCTTGAAGGGGCAGTGTATCCCGGAAGGGTTGATAATATCCCCGAGATGAGTTCATAAGGAATTATTATGTAAACCCTGCAGGTGGATTTAATCCGCATAATAATTAAAGTTGAACGGTACTAGTCTCGGATATAAGATATGAATATTATTTATTAAGCAATAAATAAATTTATTCATGGATATTTTAATCTTAAATACACGGAATAAATAATACTAAGATGGAGAAATATTATTTGATATAATATGGAATAATATTCGGAGTGCAATTTTATTTATATAGTGGAAAATAAATAAAATTAATATTGATAAGAATTAATGGATTTGGGTTGGACCCAATTTAATTTTCAATATTGGAAGCCCAATATTTATTCTCCTTATGATCCCCTACGTAGCCTATATAAGCACTACATGGTCTTCACTTTTCACAACTAAGAGAATTAATTAACCTACGGAATTCTTAAGTCTTGAGAGTGAGAAGGATCCATAAGAGTTCGATAGCTCGTCGCCCACCCGACGTTCGAACGGAAGTGCAAGGAATACGCGGGAAGATCACGAGGTCATCAACGATTCATTTCTCCGTACAACGAATCAAGGTATAATCGAGAAACCCCCTTCTATGATTATTTGCGTTGAATATTGTAGTATATACATGAACACACGATCCGGGTAAACGTACGAACTTCGGGGACGGGGATTCGAGATCCCCGACGAAGATCGGGAAACCCTCGAATCGAGTCGAGGGTGGCGGTCGAGCCCTAGGGCTTCGACCGCCGGCGCGCGGGCAAGAGAAAGCCCCGGCTGGACGCCGGGGCATGCGATCGACGTGAAGTCGATCGCTGGGGGTTCGGCCGTGGGCTGGTGCCACGGCGGAGCGAACCCCCTGGCCACCTCTTCCCGGCGGCGCGCGCACGGGATAAACCCCGGCTTCGGCCGGGGCTTGCGATCGCGTCTGATGCGCGATCGCGAGGGAAGCCGCGGCTGGGCCGCGGCGGGTCAGCTGGGGGCTGACCGCCCTCCTCCGGCGGTGGTGGTGAGTCGCCGGACTCACCACCGGGGGCTGCTGGGCAGCCCCGGCGATCGCTGCGTGCGATCGCGAGCCCCTCGCGGTTGCGGGGCTCGGCTAGGGTTTTCTAGCCGCGGGTTTTCATCCCGCGGCGGTGATGCTCAAGTCGAGCTCCGTCGACGTGAGATGGTTCGCGTTCATGGATTCGACTCGTGGGAGAAAATCGGCTGGGGGCGGGCTGCGTGTCTTCGGGCGCGTAGTCTCCAAAGGTCGGACTCCTGCGGATGAGTCGGGAATCCAATCTCCGGCGATGAAGGATTTCGGTCGGGCTATCGGTTCCGCATAATTTTAATAGCCCGGGATATCGATTTCCAACAATTGGTATCAGAGCGTTTGGTTTCGTGTTCATGTATATGCTCGATTATTGTTTTACCTTGCAGGATTTCCGGCTATCATGGTTGGATTTAATTAATTTTTTATTAATTAAATTATCATGATTATTAAACTCTCGGACATGTCGAGATTCGTTTTGTGTGGATGAATGTTTGTAATAGTAAAAATTCGGGGGTTGACCGAATTTAGGATTTATTATTACGCACTTTTTTTTCCGGAAAATGTATAGGGTCGATTTCATGTATAGAATCGATACCGGATAGTGTAATTTAATTCTTGTAATTTTATTACGTTGGTTCGATGTTGAGACGATCGCCGGAAGACGAAGAAGGTGTGACGAAGAAGACGATGGACGAGAGGGACGATCAACCCCATGATCGAACCTCACGATCGACCGCGAGGGAAGGGGGCCGATCGCCCCTCGGCCGTGGGCTGCCGCCGGCGTTGGTGGTGGCTGGCCGGCTGGAGTGGCGGCGGCGGTGATCCCCTCCGGTGGCCGGTCGATCATGGTGGTGGGGGTGGTGCGGGGACTCCCAACCCGTGCTACTCCTACCGTAACCCAACTTTCCAAATTAATTCGGGTTTCCTATTTGAGTACTTTCCTTTTAGGAAACTCTCATGCATTAGGATAAGAATTAATTTAAATTAATTTTATTTGTATTGATTTATTTCCTTCATGGAAATATTCATAGATTAGAAATTTAATTAATTTAGTACTAAATTTATTTATTTTTTTCCTATTTGATTATTCCTACTCATGGGAATATTCATGGATTAGGAATAAAAATAAATTTGGAAAGTAGTGAGTCCTAATTTATTTATTTTTTCTTATTCTATTATAGAAGTCTACAAGAATATTCCGAGTTTTACTTGGATAGATTATTCTAGAGATTTAATAGAATTAGATAGGAAAATAAATAAATAAAAATATTAATAATATTTAATTTTATTTTTGATATATTCAATTGACTTAATTCTTTGAATTAAGTAACTTTTGGATTAATTGAAAATAAATAGATTTAAATATTGGAAATTAATATTCTCGTCACATGGAGCATTCAAGAAACGAAGACTGAAGACTAGAGGATGCATATGAAGATAAAGCCATGATAGTCGGGAAAATAATTTCTCTAGCATTATTTTGACTATGTGATCTATGTGCTTTATTGTTTTCATGCATGCTATATGTGTTTATTTTATGCACTGGATAGCGTATCCCTTTATTATAAAAAGCTAAGTGGGAGAGGGGATGGAAACATTCCCATGGTCTCCATTACTGTTCTCTTGGTGACTCTTATGGACTTTCGAAGTTCGTATAGACGAGTCATTGGAGGAGAATTCTTGTAATTCCTTTTACAAGAAACATTGATCGAGTTTATCAAACAATGCCTAATTTGTCTTTCTGAAACTGACTTCAAGTCGACTCATTCTCACCCCGGGGAGTGGAATGGAGCCAAAGCCACTTGGTCATGTGGATGACACAAATTAGAGACTTTCGTGCCATTCTTTGATAGGTGGGTCGTTTGTCTGCTCGGCTCCCTCATTTATGAGAGATAGGGTCGCTCGCATGGGGAATCACTGGTTAGAAACTTCGAGTTTCACTTATGATTCTCCGAGTCTTGATTTACAAAATCTAATGGTTCTTGTAATTGGGAGTCAATTATAAAAGTCTCTTAGTGTAGTAAACGTCCACACCACGTGGCTTGCTATGCTGACGGATTTTGGATTGATTGATGTAGACAGTTATAAGTAATTGTGAAGAGTTGTGAAATTATCGTAAACGTCCACACCACGTGGCTTGCGGTGATGTAGCAATTCCAAACGATTTACTTTAGTGCTGAGTAATGGTTTACACTTAGATACGCGTTGTAGTATTCTTCCCCACGAAGTTACGCTATAATTGATGTATGACCAAAGAAAAACTAATTGCTAAATCATTTGGGTGGGTAAACGTCCACACCACGTGGCTTGCCTTACCTGATGGGATTTTAGATGTGATTAGTAATTTAATGATGTTATTCCAGGGAGATAACGTCGGATATTAAATTAATTGTTTGTTTAAATGTGCTTATAGGTTTAGAGAATGTCTATGAATCCACTTGATATGATACTTGAGGAATTTGACGGACTGGTTCCACACTGTATTGAATGGAAAGAAGAGTTAGACATTGCTCAGACTGCAAAAGAGTACAAAGACGTACTCAGTGAAACTTGTCCTCCTGGACTCACCATTAAATCGACTGAGGATGAGATTTTTGACTTTGAAAAATGGGAGAGTGCTCGTTCACTAGCCATTAATCATGATGTCATGCTCAAACTCAAGTTGCTGTTTGGACATGATGGGGAGGCTAGAAAAGAGGCGATGAGGATACTCGTAAAGATCTGTTACTTCGATGAAACACTTGATCATGTTTTTGAGATGATGGATCTTTTGGACGAGTTGAAACAATCGCAAGCTCTTATAGCCAAAGCCAAAGGTTTCGGACCTAATGGCAAAGGAAAGGAGAAGAAGACAAGGGGGTCCGGTGGTCCTAAGGGACTTGGACCAAAGGGTGGGATAAAGAAGCCTTCTGGCAAACATCCCCAAGGAAAGCAGTCTGAGTACTGGGGGTCTACATCTTGTCCTCTCAAAGGTACGAATTTTTCTTTAGTCGTAAAACATAGTCAGCGGTATTATCTACCAAGAATTCTGGTGTGTAGATATGGAACCACTGACGGTATATGCATTCTAAATGCAGGGGTTCCAGAAAACCCGGCGACTTAGATAAGAAGAGTTCGAGTCCACATGGGCAGAGCTGTTGAGGAAGCAGCGGTTGCAGTGGAAGACGTTTATCTTTATGATAGATATAGGATTTCATTTCAAGTTTATTGCTTTGTACCTTTTATTTTAGAAAGAACTTTTGTTCTGGATTTCTATTATTAATGGATATTTTATTTCTTTAATCATTTGATGGTTTGGACAAGAAATAATGGCAATATCTATTATGGTACATTAGATAGCAATATATGAATGATGAATCCTTAGTCTACCACGATGCGACAAACCGTTATATATAAACTTGTTTTACTTGTTAGATGTATTTCTTTATCGATCATTATACTTGTGAATTATTTAACTTTGTAGTATCTATTCAAAAGGAATTCAAAAGGTCGAAATTGATTTGATCAATTATAGTTGGAGGAATGGACCTCCCGACCTAAGAATCGAATTTTGGAAGAAGATACAACTAAGTTAACCTTTCTGGATAAAGGATGGAATTCGGACAAGTATTAAGAATGATCAAAGGTGATATATGCAGACATATGTGTAATTAGAGAGATACGAGTCGTTCTTTCAAGAATACTCGAAGATGGATTAGACTACTTGTTGTGCCATAAAAGCGGAGTGTTTTCAACACAAAGCCATTATGGGGATCCTTCAAAGTATATTCATTGAAAGCCTGCGACTTGTTCGCGGAGGCTATCACCTATCTAGATAACACATAGCATAAATCAGAGATTGAGATTAAGTCTCAAACGACTGCACCATACACTGATGTGTAGACATGGTGTGTCTGGTATGAGAAATGGAATTCTAATAGTAAAAGGACAAGTTTATTCGGAACTACCTATGTTCTATGGATATTTCTGGATACAATGACGCACTCGATGTAATTGTAGAATATCCTAGAAGAACAAGTAATTGTATATTCAATAGTACTACGAACCAGAAGGGTGTCTGCACCCGGTTCTTAGAGGAAGACTATTAGATGAACTACAATGCCCTAACTGACAAAGTACTTTATAAAAGGGAAAGAGAAGACTGAGAACCAGCCTAACCGAGTAGAAGTACACCACTAACTGCACCTAATGTTATTACTGTTATACACCGGAACGCCATTGCAGTGGGAGGTTGTTAAGCGACCGAAGATGTTCATAAGACTGGAGGAGTTTTAACTCTGGATCTAGTAGACATGAAATCGATCCCTAGTTCTGCATAGGAGGCAGTACTAATCTAAATGTGCCTACTTGGATAGCAATAATTTATTATTGTTAAAGGGGCAAGATCATTTAGAGGTACAAGCTCAGTGAATCCATTTATGGATTACCACAAAGCTGAAACTTGTGAACTTGCAAATTGATGAGATAGTCCATTATATGGGTTCATCAAGAAGCATAGACAAGATTGGTGTATTGGAGACGTAATGGAAACAAAGTGGTGTTTCTCGGAATTTTGTGTAGATAACACTTCATCATTGGCAACAATGTAAAAGCGTTGTCAGACGTAAAATAGAGGTTGTCTAAATAAATCGAGATATAAGATTAAGATGAAGTTGGATCATGTTCTTAGAAATCTTTCGATCTCTAGATAAGAACATTTATACTTCTCTTTAGATATCTTATACGATTATGGTTTGTTTTAAACATGCACAATTCTGAGAAAGGTTATTGCCTTTCGAGAACAGAATGCATCTATCTAAGGTATGTGTCTTGAACACATGAAGGAGATAGATATAAACAAAGCAAATTCTTACACTTCGAGTGTAAAGGGCTTTGTAAATGCGGCGTTATAAAACAAGAACCTGATATCAACTATGCGGTTAGCGTAGTGGAAGGATATCAAAGTAATCTGGATAAGAGATATTCGAATGCTGTAAAAGTACTTGGAAGTACAGGATTACTAGCAAAACGAAATCTTCTTAGATTACAGTTTCTCAGATCCAAAAATCAGAGAAGGACCAGTGTAAGTCGATATCAGGCTATGTGTTCACTTTTAGAAGAGGTGGAACCTAAGGATGAAAGAGTGATAAGTGTTATGCTTCTCGGACTCTATCATAAACCAAATAGCAGCCTCAGAGGCAGCGGAAGTTTTGGTTAGGTTCCGGAATGACCTCTGAACTTGGATATGATTCTTGGTTCACCAAGGGCTATGTACATAGCGGTGCATGGAGAACTGGAAGAAGTCATAAGTTCAAAAAGGTGATGATAACACATAGAGCCAGTACCACCTGATACGAATCATCGTCAGAGAGACGACGCAGTAGTCACCAAGATAACTTCAGAGCGGCAACCTAGATTGCTCATTCACATAATACTTCTGGGAAGTATAACTTAAGCACGTGATGAGTATGGGAGTCGGGAGTTTGGAGGAAATGACTAGACCTTAGTACAAGTGGGAGATTGTTGGAGTTGTGTACTTAATGTCTAGATTTAAGTATCGGTAAACTCCCGGTCATAGCATTTAACCTATTTAATTAATAAACAATTATTTGCAATTAATTATTATTAATTATGCAAAATATAGTCCTGGATTTTATACGTTGTAGTTAGTATGGTGGGGCATGGGCACACAGAAGATCATACTATCGGTTACTCGTATTTAATCGAACAGTTGCTCACGACCTAGATGGACACGGACCAATCCATCGGTATAGTCGTTGTGTGAGAGAGAAAATAATTTATCTTAATTATTTTATCACACTTGTACACTTGGTGTATTGAGCGGATCGATTGAGACTCATCAATTAGGATTGCTCGGCGATAATTGATTTGAGACTCGGAGTATTTTATTCTTAATCCCTGAAACAATTGCGGGTGTGTATATTTAATATAAGTGACTTTGATTTACCAAAGGAATTAACCGATTTAATTATTGGGTTAATTACCGGTTAAGTTGGGTCACTATATTTTATATATGGCATGCCGTGAATTCTTGAAGGGGCAGTGTATCCCGGAAGGGTTGATAATATCCCCGAGATGAGTTCATAAGGAATTATTATGTAAACCCTGCAGGTGGATTTAATCCGCATAATAATTAAAGTTGAACGGTACTAGTCTCGGATATAAGATATGAATATTATTTATTAAGCAATAAATAAATTTATTCATGGATATTTTAATCTTAAATACACGGAATAAATAATACTAAGATGGAGAAATATTATTTGATATAATATGGAATAATATTGGGAGTGCAATTTTATTTATATAGTGGAAAATAAATAAAATTAATATTGATAAGAATTAATGGATTTGGGTTGGACCCAATTTAATTTTCAATATTGGAAGCCCAATATTTATTCTCCTTATGATCCCCTACGTAGCCTATATAAGCACTACATGGTCTTCACTTTTCACAACTAAGAGAATTAATTAACCTACGGAATTCTTAAGTCTTGAGAGTGAGGAGGATCCATAAGAGTTCGATAGCTCGTCGCCCACCCGACGTTCGAACGGAAGTGCAAGGAATACGCGGGAAGATCACGAGGTCATCAACGATTCGTTTCTCCGTACAACGAATCAAGGTATAATCGAGAAACCCCCTTCTATGATTATTTGCGTTGAATATTGTAGTATATACATGAACACACGATCCGGGTAAACGTACGAACTTCGGGGACGGGGATTCGAGATCCCCGGCGAATATCGGGAAACCCTCGAATCGAGTCGAGGGTGGCGGTCGAGCCCTAGGGCTTCGACCGCCGGCGCGCGGGCAAGAGAAAGCCCCGGCTGGACGCCGAGGCATGCGATCGACGTGAAGTCGATCGCTGGGGGTTCGGCCGTGGGCTGGTGCCACGACGGAGCGAACCCCCTGGCCACCTCTTCCCGGCGGCGCGCGCACGGGAGAAACCCCGGCTTCGGCCGGGGCTTGCGATCGCGTCTGATGCGCGATCGCGAGGGAAGCCGCGGCTGGGCCGCGGCGGGTCAGCTGGGGGCTGACCGCCCTCCTCTGGCGGTGGTGGTGAGTCGCCGGACTCACCACCGGGGGCTGCTGGGCAGCCCCGGCGATCGCAGCGTGCGATCGCGAGCCCCTCGCGATTTCGGGGCTCGGCTAGGGTTTTCTAGCCGCGGGTTTTCATCCCGCGGCGGTGATGCTCAAGTCGAGCTCCGTCGACGTGAGATGGTTCGCGTTCATGGATTCGACTCGTGGGAGAAAATCGGCTGGGGGCGGGCTGCGTGTCTTCGGGCGCGTAGTCTCCAAAGGTCGGACTCCTGCGGATGAGTCGGGAATCCAATCTCCTGCGATGAAGGATTTCGGTCGGGCTATCGGTTCCGCATAATTTTAATAGCCCGGGATATCGATTTCCAACAGTTAAGAGCTCAAAGTACCTAGAACGAAGGGTAGAGCCAAATTATTCGGACTTGAAAGGCAGACATTTAATGAAAAGAGCCATGCCGGGTAATAAAGAGGTGCAACGCATCCAAATTGTTCAGAGATCCCAATAAGAGGATCCTAACAAAAACATGCAAATAAAAGAGGTGCAAACGCACCCAAATTGTTCAAAAGGTCCCCAGGAGGGAATCCTAACAGAAAACTAGCAAAAACTTAAAGTTTTAAGCTATTACACACCAGAAAAACATGAGAAATTGTCTGGGGCCGAAGGCCTATAGATAATACTTATAAAATAAAAGAGGTTAAAAACCCTGGGTTTTTCACACCCAAGGAGACTTCAAATTTTTGCAGACTCTTGAGTTTTGACACTCAAGAGGTGGAATTACCATCACGGGGAGGAGTCACGGTAGAATCTTTTGGCATGCCCCTGGGCCCGTCACCAACCAGATCCTGTGCCTCCCTATCCTTCATCTCTTCATCTTCTTTGTTTTCTTCTTCTGTTGTAGCAATGGGCAGTTCACCAGGCATGCAGAGCTTGTCATAAGTGGGCCACCACTTCATATCTATGCCGAACTCGACCTCAAGATCTTTGAATGGTTGCGGCACCCGGTCATCGAGTGTGTCCTCCTTCATGTAGTCTTTGAGTGTTTTGAGGGCGAAGTTTTTGACAACATCATTCTGCTCCTTTGCCGCTGACCTGACCATTCCAACATAAGCAGTAACATAAAGAAGGTTAGACAGAATTCTTGGATTATGCGCTGGAGATTCTAACATCTCGCAAGCCTTATCAAAGTTATCTGTGGTCTCCTTTAGATCAGCTTCGGTCTGGGCCAGTTTAGCCTTCAAATCTTTTATTTCCCGGGACGCCTCGTCCAGGGTCTGCTCCATCATCTTTTCACCCTCTTTGACAGTCTTCAGGGCCTCCTCCAACTCAGACTTCAGTGTCGCCTTTTTAGTTCGCTCAGTGTCAATGACTTTCCGGCAAATGTCCCTATCCCCGACTGCAGATTTGTACGCCTCGTTGAGCTCCTTGATGTGCTGATCGAGCTTTTTTGCATTGGTCTCGTGTGCTACGATTGCTTCGAGCATTTTCTCTGTACGAGTATGAGCACCGGCGATGGCCACTGTAGCTTGATTGGTTAGCTTGAGCGCCAGGGAAAGCGCATGGTTGTCGTGGTCCATCAAGACATTGAACTCGATAGTCCAGCACCGGCCAACTGCATTAATAGCCTCACCCACAGGGCTGTTCTGAGTAGACACCGGAGGGATGGGACCTAGCCCGGAATAGAATGACACGAGCACTGGAGGAATTGGAGGATCGTGCAGGGACAGTCTGAAGTATGGTACAGTGAAAAGAATGAGTGTAGAGTAGAAGACTCAGAATAAATTATATTTATTTTTAGAGTATATATAAAACAAGTAATATACTTACTTGGAGAACAGCTCAGCATGTAACCCGTACATAGCGTTTTTGCTAGTATTAGAGGAACGTGGTGGAGAGTCTGTGACATCAATTATGGCCCCCTGGGCCCCTTTGCGTTTTTTCCCTTCTTCCTGTTTGACCTTGATCAGTGACGTAGCTCCAGAAGGTGGCAGTCCGGTGCTCGGGGCAGCTTCAGACATCACAGTGTCAGAGGTCAGAGGAGTTTCTTGATAAGAATCCACCACATTCATCAGCCCGTGTGGATCGGATTCCGTTCCCGGGTTGGACAGAGTGTGGGATCTGGTTCGGCCTGCGGGAGTGTTTGATGAACCACCCCGGGTCTTTACAGCACTCTTTCCTCGACTAGCTGATGTGCTGGCTTTAGCTTTTCGCCCTTTGGTGAAAACTGCAGCGTCCACGATGCCAAGGGAGCCAAATATATCTCTGTTGTCAGCCATGCCTTCAGGTTTCTCAGTAAAGACAGTGTTGAAATACTCTGCACAGGAAACACATAAATCATTACACCGGGAGATCTGAAAATATATCCCAGGGCAGTTTTGGTTTATAACACAATGGAGTACCGGGAAGTCTTTTTAGATATCCCAGGGAAGACCATTTAAAAAACAAAAATATAACTAAGTACGAGGGAGTTGAAAAATTCCCAGGGAAACTAATACTCGGTTGTTAAGTAGAATACCATGGGATTTGAAAAAGTCTCACAGGGAAAACTTAAACACTTTGAGAAAAAGTACCTGAATATTCTCGACCTTCGATGTACGGTGGGTAGTATAAACCGGCTTCGTCTCGAGCGTCGTCGTTGTACAAATTGCAATCTCTCTTTTCCGATGGTATGCACAGTGCTAGGAGATTCGCCGTTTCTAAATCCCACGGGAGATTTATGGTTTTCGACAATCGGCCACCTGCACCATTGAAAAGAGTTTAGATCAGTCAATATTGTGCGATAGTGAGTTTGAGATGCTTACAGTCAGGTTTTTCAGAATAAGTGACAGGAATGTCAATTTCCCCATCACGGGTTTGAGTTTTCCAGCGGCCAGAAACAAATAGCCATCGATCCCACCAGCGAACGTCTGTGAGCTTGGGTTCCTTAATCTTCACTTTGTTCGTCCTGAGGCGAATCGTGTAATCCCCGCGGGAGGAGGAGTTTGAGACGACATGACTGAAGAATTGATGGAATTCGGCAGCGGTTATGGGTCGAGAAAGTCCCACCTGGCCCAACGCGGTGAGTACACCGTATAGTTGGCCCCATCCGTTAGGATGGATTTGGTGGGGGGCTAATCCCTAGTGGTTGAGAATCCCATAAATGGAGGGGTGTAGCGGGAACCGCAACCCCACATTCAGCGCGTCTTCTCCAACAACCACCATCCCCGCCGGAGGGCAGCACGCCGATTCCCCAGGTAACGGCACATACAAATGAACATTGCTCGGAATCCTCCACTTCTTTCATTTTTCCAGTAATGTTGAAGGGTCCACTGTAATGCTCCGACCGTGCGTGCCCCAATCTTGGTGATCCGCATCGGGCCTCACCGGAATCGATTTTCTCGTAACCGGTTGGTAAGGCCCTTCGGTAGCTGGATCTGGCGCCTCCGGCGACGGAAGATCAGGCACGACGCCCTCCATGAAAGACTTATATTCTCTGCCGAACACGATGTGGGGAGCTTCGGGTGGTTGATACCTCCCTCGAGGGCCTCGTCTCAGTCGCGTCATGACTCGATTTACAGTCGATGAAAAATAAAAACAAAAACAAAAGATTTCGTAAGGGAAAATAAGATAAATCGAGAGCGAATTTTTCTTACCCAAAATATGAATTCTGAATTGTGCAATGTGATTTCAAAAAACTTTGAAATCGAAAATAATGATATGGAAACTGTAAGGGCGCTGTAATTGCGTGTGGGAGAGAAGAGGGGCGGTTACCGAGAAAAAAGCACTCAATTACTGCCCCACTATCTCATAACCCTATCAAATCACTCTGTAACCGCCAGGCCACGTGGCCAGAAAAACCTGCAAAAAGGTAACTTTTGTAGATTCAAATCTTTTCAAATCTTTTCCATTTCTTTTTTGATTTGTTTTAATCAATAAAAGACCGAAATCAAATCGGCACATGAAACGTATTCCCATATGTACAGGGAAAAAAAATACATGGTCTCAGTACCATTATAAATATTGTTACAGGGGAGTCTTAAGACAAAACCCCGTGAGAAAAATACTTAATTTTCTTATCCAAGGACTATATGTGTCCATTACAAAAATACTAATCGGGGAAGATCCCGAAAGAAATTTTTGATCAATGCAGGTACAAAAGTCCAGAACGATAAGAATCACAACCTCCTCTCCGTCTCTCTCAGAAGTATCTTTCAAGACCACACTAGAGCCACCTAAAATCAAATACATCCCAAGAAGATCCCACGCCAAAAGCCACTGCTGACAAGATCCACAAGCCAAATATCAACTCCGAAGAGTATCAAGAGTCGATTACCAGGAGATCCAAGACCAAACTTCAGGAAAAAAAATGTTATAATCCATCAATTTCCCTGGGGGCAAATTTTACACCATAAAAATCCAACACCGACACGTGTCCAGACGACCGGAGCCACGTCATCAAGAAGGTGGTCAAACGGCGGACCAAAGTCAGAATTGAAGCCATGTATGAAGAAGGTACCAGGCGACCTCAACAGTAGCCCCAGGAAGACAGCCCCGTGCCAGAGTGGGGGATCAGTCAGTTAAAGCTCCAAGCAAGAGGCGGTGCGCCTCTGGTGACATGCATCAAGTGGAAGACAAAATTAGTGGGTATTTAATGTAGAGGCTTAAAAGTCTTCATTAGTGGGATTAGATGTGATAGGAGGCTAATAGGTGGCATTAGGAGAGTTTGCATGCTCATGCATACTACTAGTATAAAAGAGAGGGGAGAGAGAGGAGGAAAGGACTTCACATTTTTTCTACTTTTCCAAATACTTTAAGTAAAGGAAAAGAAAGAGCTTTAAGCTCAAGAACACCATGTGTTATTTCCAGATTTCCGGCATACAAACTTCGATCTATAATCTGCCCCATATCAAATAAATATCTGCTTAGTTCCCATTCTTATATCCCCCCCCCCCCCCCCCCCCCCCCGTTCCAGTAATAGTGTGATTTAGAGAAAAAGGGTCCGAACAGGATGATTCTGTGCATTCTGAGCGCCTTCAGTTTGCTCGCCTCCGCCCGCATTAGAACTCGAGGACATATTACGGCGTGACATAATATTTCTAACCACGCCCGGCTGTCTAATCCATTCGGTCCACTCCGTGGTCAGCGAAGCCAAGAGATCGGTGTGACGGGCTTCTTCTTCGTCCTCGGAAGTCTCGACTGCCTCGCGGTCTGACGGTACACCTTGATCCCGATTTTCTGCTCCAATATTCACCTCCGGCGCAGCTTGTTGTGCCTCTGTTTCGACGACGAACACAAAGCACTCGTGTATTTGCTCGTCTAACATGCGGGATACATCTTCGTCGCTAATCAAAGGAGCCCGCACGCTTCTCGCGTCAATGCCTCGTGTGAAGAAAGACAACATGTACTCGATATTGGGCGGAGGGCGCAAGGCGGTACGAATCCGGCTCACAAGAGTGTCGAGCGTAATTTCAACCCTATTAAAGAAGAGGCACATATCTACTCCATCGACGTAGTCCGCTCGATCCCAACGACCACCGTAACGTACCGTGATTCGTCGATCCGACATCTACGATAAATAAACACGGTTGAATTAAGTTAGGGAACCCAAAATATCCATCCAAACGTGTAAAAGCAATCCATGATTCGAAAAAAAAAAATTGGTCACTGTACACGGTCACTACACGGTCACCTGACCGTGTAGTGTGTCACCGTGTTACCGAGAGACACTTCTCGGAACACGGTGACCGGGATAACCGTGTAGTGCCCTGCTGTGTTACCGGGCAGTGATCGGATAATCTCCATAGCTACACGGTGGCTACACGGTGGAGTTATTTGTTCATTTAGACTAAACGTCAGACTACCCAGTTTTCTTTATATCGCCTAGGTTTATTACCAGCCGATTCTAGAATTGATGATCTTTTAGTTTCTCTTCGAAATCATTCATAGTAGGATTCATAGTAATTCAAGGTGCTGGAGCTGGCAATGATACTACTGCTGCTGGTGTCCTTGCTGATATACTCGACTTACAGGACCTCTTTTAACTCTAATTGTTGATTGTTTTTTCTCTTTTGGTGGCATGATGACCTTGATTAATGTTACTAACATTTACGCATGTAGGTTTAATCTTCCTTTGCTTGTTGGGTCTCTTTTTTTCAGGACATTTTCCTCTCATTAAACTTATAGCACTCCACAGTTCTGTACATTGCAATTTATAGATAATTACAAGAACGTTCCCTTGGATTTATGGATAATTACAAATGCCTCCCTGAGAAGTGTTATGAATTAGTACTAAGATACAACACAATGTAAATCTTAGGTTTTAACCACATAATTAATTATTAATGGAAAGTCTAAGATAGAACGTAGAGAACAATAAATAAAAATTACAAATAAAAAAAAGTGAAATCTAGAAAAATAGCAAGACCATATAAAGTTGTTAGAATTATTTATAATAAAGAAAAATAAATTAATTAAATACATTACAACAAAGAAAAAAAATTAAAAAAAAAATGCATATGAAGTTCAAAACTTACATTGAGAGTGCAAACAAATAAAAAAAAAACAGTGATCATAAACAATCAAATTAGAAATTGAGAATAAACATTAAAATAATTGCAAAATTAATTAATAAACGCAAGATAGACATCTGCAAAAAAAATCTCATATAATTTGAAATTAAAAAAAAATTAAAAAAATTGCTAAAGAAATTAACACGAGACTTGACATCTGCAAAATAAAAAAAAAAATCATTAATTAAGATAGCTTTAAAAATATTGAATTGGAAAAAAACTTTAAAAATATTGAATTGAAGAGAAAAAAAAACTTTAATAATATTGAATTTGGCATCTGCAAAATTGGATATTTTGCAGATGTGGTGTGCTGGTTCGAGCGGAGATATTTTGCCAGACGCGCAGACGCTCTACGGTTGAACGACGACGACATCTTCTGCGACGACTACGTGTCGTTCATTGCTGCACCTCCAGCTCCAGCTCCATCCCCATCCCCACCTCGACGACAGAGGACACTCTCACCTGCACACCACATCTCACCTGCACACCACACGACGTACTCCGCATTTCCTGAGTCTTTTCAGGATGCAGGTCAGTCGCACTTTCAGGCTGCAGGTCAGTCGTCAGATCAGGCTGCAGGTCTACCTTCGTGGTGGGGAGGTTTGCAGCAGATGAACACTGAGATGATGGCAGAGATGAGGGCCCAGAGGGAGTTGATATCTGCTCAGAGTAGACAGATCGCCGTGCAGACTACTCAGATCGCCGAGCAGAATGCGATGATGACCCGGTACGGTACGCAGCTCGACGGGTATGGGGATCAGTTGACTCGGTACGGTACGCAGCTCGACGGGTAAGGTGTGCAGTTGACTGAGTATGGTGGTGTGCTGAGAGGGCACGGTGATCAGATCACCTCACTCCAGGCGAGCTATAACATTTATAATTAAACCTTAGAAGTAATAAGTGACCAAAACACTAAATACTTATACCCGTGGATAATTAATGTGATTTAAACCGTTGGATGATCTTAAAATGTTGTTTTACGCGTCTCGCCCAATTTTCGTGAAAAAATAATGTCCGGAAGTGCTCGGATCGATAACGTCGAGAATTTGTCGATTTTCTCGACACTATCAGATCGAGCACTTCCGGAGATTATTTTTTCACGAAAATTGCACGGGACATGTAAAACTACATTTTAAGATGATCCAACGGTTCAAATTACATCGATTATCCACGAGGTAGTCGAAAAATAGCGAAAACTCCATCGAGACACAATCTGAAGCAGGCTGTGGCCTGCGCACTGATTACAAACTGACGCAGGCTGAGGCCTGCGCACAGCAACAAATGTGGCGCAGGCTGAGGCCTGCGCACTGATTACAAACTGGCGCAGGCTGAAGCCTGCGCACAGCCTGCGCACAACAGAAGGCAGACATGACTTTGGCTGTTTTTTTTGTAATTCCAACCTGTTCAGACCACATTTACACACAATTCCAACACTTCCAACATGAAAAATAAAGTACAACACAAATATAAGGTCTCAAATACGAAGTCTCGATACATAATAGTCTCAAAACAGAAAATTAAATCCAAAGCGTCTTCTTCTTCTTCGCTACACCGGCCTTCTACAACTTCCTCCTCTTCACTTCACAATCTGCATAGTAAATGTTTCACAAGTCAATTTACAAAAAAATATATATGAAAACACACACAACTACATAAAAGTTCAACAGTGTTTACTCTGGCGGAATCGGACAAGTCTGTGCATTGTGACCCTCTCCTTGACATTTGCCACAACGATATTTTTTCTTCGAAAACCTCTCAATTCGGCTCGTGAAACGGTCCATTCTCGGCCGCCCTGGAGCTCGTTTCACCGGTGGTGGCAGCACTATCATGCTTTGGACATGTTCGGGAATATCCGTCCATTGATCTTCTGAAGGAACAGGTATAATGTTCTCCTTATATGCTTGCATGAAATACTCACGGGTGAAATAAGGAGAAGTCAGCTCATAAACATATTGTCCTGCCCGACTCGGGTCCTTGGCGCACGCTGCGGCTATGGCATGCTCACACGGCATCATGTCAATCTGAAACACACCACATTCACACGTCATTGCCTCCAAATCCACAACCCCACACCATCTAGTCGACTCCACAGTGTACATCCAAGTACTTATTTTTCTGGTAACCCATTTAGGAGCACGGTCATAACGCTCACGCAACGTTGTTTCCCTTCTCGGTGTCAATACACCGTTGAACGCCCAAGCTTTTTCACGATGTCTGCAAAACCATTCAACCATCTTATCCACAATAAACTTGATCAAGGAACATATGGGGAGGTCTTTAGCGTCTTTCATCACAGAATTTATCACTTCCACAGCGTTAGACGTCATCACCTCGTATCTATTCACACGGTGGTGGACTCTTGACCATTTCTCAAACGTGATGTCTTCTAACCACTTCGCACATTTTTCGCTCGCTGCTCTAAGCTCTGAAAAATTGAGATTGAACTCGGATAAAGTGTACGAGCACGCAGCCTTCTTAAAATGACCAACCAAGTCTTTTCTTTTGCTGTACTTGGACTTGATGTTTTGCATGATGTGCCAATAACAGTGTCCATGTTCAGCATTAGGGTAAACAGCAGCTACAGCATTTATAATTGGCTGACCTCTGTCAGACACGATTACCAGATCAGATCTATCTGGAATCAAAAACTTCAAGCACTCGAGGAAACAAGTCCAGCAACTGGTGTCCTCTGCATCACCCACACCCCAAGCAAGTGGGTAACTGTGATGCTCACTGTCAGTAGCAGAAGCAATAAGAAGCGTTCCCTTGTATCTATTGGTCATGAACGATGCATCAATGACGATAACGTCCTTCATGTACTGAAATCCCCGAATACACGCTCCGATAGCCATGAAGAAGTACTGAAATTCACCATTGACATCTGTCTGAATACGGGTGAACGTACCTGGATTCCTTTTTTCAAGCATGTAACAATACGAAGGAAGCTTCGAGAAATTATCTTCATAGGATCCGCGAACATTTTCCAGGGCTTTCTGCTGCGCTCTCCATGCTTTGTCGTAACTGACAGTAATATTTTCCTCAGTACGCATAAACTGCTGAATTGCAGCCGGTGTCAGAGGTTTCTTTGCGTTCAAGAACTGGTCCTGGAGTCGATTGCCGATAAGACTGCTAGAGGCCTGCCTGTGCACACCGCTTCTATCAATCAATGAACAAGTGTGGATATTGGTGTAGGTTTTAATCACAAACTCATCGGTCGCCTTCTTCCTCGTTGCACGAATTTTCCATTTGCAATTTTTTTCAACACATTTCACCACCTTTCGATTGTGATCAGATTTGTGCACAACGAATTCAAACTTGCCCTGCAATGCTACCCGACCGACAACATAGCTGAAATCGTCTTTGTTCTTGAAAGTCTGACCAACTACCAAATCGGAACCATCATACCGACCACCTCCGTCTCGATCACAAAGTCTAAAAGCAGGAACAACAGGCTCGTCCACAACAGGATTATTATAATAAGAACTACCGCCCTCATTATAACCGTCGTCACCACCATCATTACCATCGTCATCAACAACATCATCGTCGTTATCATCGACTTCGACACCACCACCACCATCATCATAATCACCGCCCGCACCACCATCATAATCATAACCATCATAATTATTGCATAAATCAATGCTATCCCAAATAGATACAGACGGATCATAAGTAGATGGCACTATTACTTGACTGTAATATTCAGATGTTTCACCTGAAGTTCGTCGAGTTGGAAGTTTTTCTGGGCGAATTGGACTTTGACGTGCAGGACTTTGACGTGCAGGACTTTCACGGGCAGGACTTTCACGGGCAGGACTTCTCGGTACAGAGGGACTGTAGGTCACAAACAACTCCATTTCATCTTCGTTTCTATGAAGCCATAAAGTCGTGGCCCAAGTTTCTTCATCATTAATATATTTAGGAGGACACTTTTCCTTTGGGAATCGAGAGATCGCAACTTCATTACATGATGGATCGATGACGATTTTTCCACACACTTTCTCAATAAGTGCATTAAACGAAATGCTCCTATCAATCAATATTGTTTTCGAGTGCTTCAAATCGCTCATTATCCATCTCCAATATCCCTCGAAGAGCTTCCACTCTCCACTATAATGTATTGTGATTGATATCTTATCCATGCTCTTATCCATGCCTGTAATTACAATAAAACGGGAAGAATCAGATTTCCAAAACTGAACTGGTAAGTGCGCAGGCCACTGCCTGCGCACAGAGTGAAGCTGTGCGCAGGCTGTGCGCAGGCTGAAGACTGCATCAAAGTTGACGCCGTGCGCAGGCCTCAGCTTGCACCAACTTTGACGCTGTGCGCAGGCCAAAGCCTGCGTCAGTTTTGACGCCGTGTGCAGGCTGAGGCCTGCGCACCTGCGCACAGCCTGCGATTTTCATTTTTTTTTTTGTTTCGAAAAGCTTTGAAACGCAAAATTAAAACTCGAAATTGAAAACAACACACACACAAGTCATGTAGAAGTGAATGCTAACCTTTTTACGTCGAATTGTTGGTGGAAAATTGAGAATGTCGGAGCTTTTTTTTTGGGCGATTTAGGTTACGGGGAGAGCAAAAATGGGGGAGAAGAAGAAATGAAAGTGGGGTTATTGTGTAAATATTTTTAGGGGTTAATGTGTAAATATTTTGTATTTTAATTTCTTTTACATTTATTTTAATTGAGGGAGGGGTAGATATCCGATTTTATTTTTGTAAGGGTTAAATAACTCTTACTTACTATTGAGAGGGGCATTTTTCCGAAGGCCTCTAGAAATTCAGACGTAATCTTCACTCATAAATATCTTCTCATAAATATTAAATAAAAATAATAATAAAGAATTCACCATCATAGCGTACCTGTTCTTGTTCAGATTCAGCGACGGTTGAAGGAGAAACGAACCACCGATTCACCGAATATGGAGAGTGAAGGAGACGAAACATGAAAATGACTTAAAGGTTATTAATGTAATTTTCATCTTCAATCCAAACAAAATGCGACACTTGGCATCGATCAGCACTTGCATCTCACGTATCGCCAGAAACCGCTCATGTTTAAATGAAAATGCAAATTCGATAATGTTTAGCTACTCGGGTGTACAAAATGCAAGTTGGGTAACCAAAGTAAAAAATGCATATAGTTCAGCTACTAAACTACAATTATTCCTTTTGTAAAATAAAGATTGATTTATTGTGGATTTATAATACTTTGTGAGTGGCGCAGCTTTAGTTTTGGCTGCTATTTACTCTTAGAATATTATTCAATTTCAAACAAAAACAACCCATGATATGAGTTTCTTTCAAAATACTAACAATTTATCGAAGAAATTGATATACATTTCGAACCTGATCTTCTCGCTAAACCACAGCCCCTCCGTTTTTAAACTCGGTGTTCGTCACATGTCGTTTCTTCCACAATTGAACGAATAACTTATAAAGTATATATTCGTCACATGTCGTTTCATCCACAATCGAATAAACAACTTAGAGCATCCCCAATGGTAGATACAATTCCTACATGGCATGGAATTGTACCTAGGTACACCATTGGGATGATAGGTACAATTTGAGAGAGAGAAAAAGGAGTATCAAATATTAGATACTAGGTACAAATTTGAGTGTGTCTTGCAATGTGGGTCTCATAAGCATAAAGAAAAAAAATTGTACCTCAAACCATTGATATATTGAGTTACAAATTGATAGGTATAAATTATTGTTGATGTGGCATATGACATGTTATCAAATTGTACCTATGTATAGGTATACCATTGGAGATGCTCTTATATAAAGTATATATGTTTGCAGTCAAAAACCCTTCGATTACCACCAAGTTCTAATAAAGAAAAGCACAAAATCCATTTTCTCATATAAATGAGCATACTAAAGTAGATGCAAAAACACTATCACAGTATCATGTACTCAGTACTCTCAATATTGCTATTTACAGAACAATCTATTCTGGTGATCAACTTCATTTCCAAGCATGGACTAAATCAATCACTATGAAATAGAGCCAAAAATTCTTTCCAAAGCAGATAAGGCAATTACTGATTTTTTCGATCCTTACATTTGTTTAATAACAGCTCAATCGCCTTCTGTATTCTAGTACTCTCCGCAGGCCTCACCACACGAGACGCTTCGTGCAAACTCTGAATCCCACGGCCCAAATTCGCAATCGAAGGAGCAGCAGGAAACGACTCCGCAGCACATTCAATCCCATCACCATAGACAAGCAAACCCGTGCAAGTTGCGATACTACACCCAAACGTAGCAAACGGCATCACCCCAATCGGCCTTACCCTTCTTTTTCTCATTATCTGGTAAAAGGCAGTTCTCATGGCTGAGAAGCTCGTCTTCTCGACAGATGCTATAACGCTGTGGGCCACCGTACGAATCTTCTCAGCAGACACAGCTGCCTTTGCGGGACTCATCATCACTTTTGAAGTCGGCCCGAGTCCCTTCCCAAACGTAATAACAAGGGCTTTCTGTGTCTGAGTAACTAATAGTTTTAACGATGCCGGGACATAAAGGGTCGTGATCTTGATAAAAGTCGAAGCAGGGACGACTTTGGAAAGAGAGGAGGCCCCCAAGATCGCAGTTGCACCAGCCCCAACGGCCACCATGGGTTTATCGGCTAATAACCGTTTTTTATTATGATAATCGTGAGCAGAAAACTCACCATCTCCCAAATTTGTGACGAGCTGGTCAACCATGGCTTTGACATCTGGGGGCAAATCCGTCTTCCAGTGTTTCCTGAGCCCGGATAGTCCACTGGCATCGACTACCGCCACAATCGATTTGTACTTTTCGGTCTGGCTACGAAGTGCCTGAACAAGAATCGCATGGGACTTTTCCTCCATTGGGAGATTGGAAAATTCGCAATGTGATGGGACCGAGTTCTTTATAACCCGGCCCGCATTGTTCATAGCGATTCTTAAACCCTCAACGGCAATCTGAAACGCATAGACTTCCGAAAGGATCCGACTATCAACAGCTTCTCCGTTATTGACATCACAGAGCATCTTCTGGGCACAAGCCAATGCAGTTCCCATGGACGGGATATCAACAAATATGTCGTGCAAATCAACTAGCAACTGATATATGGATTTCGCAAACTGCGGAACCTCGTAAGCAGATTCGGGCCGCATTATTTCACCCGTGGAGCCTGGGCTTATGTTCAAGCGGACTAAATAGGACGAAAGTAACTTCAGCATCAGAGATTGAACGTCATCTGTGAGATAGAGCACGTTTGAATTTCCCATCCTTCCCAAAACTTCACTGCTAAGACCAGAAACATCACATTCACGGCTCCCATTCGAGCTGCATTTCACCAGAGGGGACTCGAGCATTAAAAACGAAGAGCCGGCTTCCTCAGCTGCCTTCTTGGCTGACGTAAAGTGGCCATTAAAGCCCACCCCGAAAATCTCTTCAAGCACCAAACTCCCGGCCACGTCCTCGTACTTTTCCCGATTGATCTTCTGCATAAAACACTTCTTCAAGACCTCCAACACAGAGGTGGGTACAGTTTTTTCGCCCTTGATAAAATCCTTCAGTATCCCTTCGCTCATCTCCGAGCTATCCAAGGCCCCGACCTGTACAACAACGGCGTCGGGCTTTATCTCTCTGATCAGGCACTCGGCATCCGAGGCCGACCTTTCGGAGAGGTTCTGGACCGAGAGGACGTAAATCACGGCACGTGACTCGGGCTCGCGAATCGCGTAGACGAAGTGCTTGGTACTCTCGGGAATGGGTAATTTCTTCACAATCGAATCCGATACCTTCAATTCGTCGTGCGCGAACGCGGAGAAAGGCCATAGGTTTTGGAGCACGGGCCACATGGTGAGACTTGGTTTCGAGATTTTGATTTTGCTTTCAATCGATTAAGCTAATCGCCGGCGGCGGAAAAGAGGAAGCCAGATTCAGACGATACGCAAACGCACACATACGTGCGTGTATGTGTTATGACTTATGCAGATATTTAAATATACAGATAGAGAGCGAGAAAACGGTTACCTGATGGGGGGAGTGGTGAAGTGAGGGTTTCAGACGGCGGCGGTGGGGGTTTTGGCCGATGAGGGAAAAAAAAGGTGAAAACTCCGACTAATTATTACTATTATTATTGATTTATTTTCAGAATTTTACCGTATTTAATAAAAATTAATTAATTAACTAATGATAATTCAATTCATAAATTTATTTTGTTAATTTTTTTAATATACTTTCATAACTAAGTAATAACTCCTGCGATGCACAGTATATTTGATGTAATTTTTTTGATTAAAAAAAACATGCTTAGATTCATATTATTTCTTTTTTAGTATTACATAATATTTATTAAAATATAATTTAAAATATGTTAAACAATTTTATTTCATTATTTATAAAAAAAATCATAATAAGGGGATTTATGTTAAAGGTCAAATGATAAAAAAAAGTATGAAAAAAAATTAGTTTTAAAGAAAAATACTTAATACTAGCCTTACTAAAATTATAATTTTTTGATTTTTATTAAGTAAAGTGAATAAAAAATGAACATACCAATTAGTAACTTTTGAATTTAAATAATAATAATAAAATATTTATAGTAAATACACAAAATAAAAAAAAAATTATTGAATAATTATTTTATAAATTTAAAAATACATCCTTATAAACATTGTTTTACGTGTGAGTTCCATTCTTATCATAATATAACAAAGTGCAACGTACAATTATTCATATGTAAACACCAGTTGATTTCTTCAAATATATTCTCACATGGATCAAAAATATTGACATTGAGTATTGTTAATTGTCATAGCATAACATATAATCAAGAGAAATTGACTATATTGAAATTAAAAAAGAATCCTGATATCTTAAAGATTAAGAGTGGACTGTTTGACTTTTAAATTTATGCGTTTAGTGTGTTTGACTTTTAAATTTATGCGTTTAGTGGGAGTGTTGCATCACTCGGGAAACTTCTTGTAATCGTTTTGCCTATCATACTCTTCAAGTGTAATAGTTTAAGTTTTGTGATCAATGAAATGAAAACTATTACATAACTTTGTCTCCACTCTTTACTCTACGAATTGTGTGAGTGTTTGCTTGACGGAAGCTGGTGTCTGTGAGTTCAAGACCATTTTTCACGAAAAATTGGTATCCTACGCTGAAGGCGTAATTTCACTTATCTTACAATATATAAATCGAGAAGCAAATGTCCTACGTGGCGAATTCACAATCGTTGGATGATCAAAAAAAGTGTTTGTGTTCACACCTATCAACGGATGTTAATTTTCCAAAATTTTCGAATTTTCCATTATTTAAATTATAAAAAAATCATTTTATAACCAGTTACTCTAATTACGGTAATTAATTCAAAATAATTTCCTTAATTATAGGTCAACTACGCCGCAATTAATGGAAGAGAATCTGTATTTTTTATTAATATATTTCACCGATTCTTAATTAAGTTATTTATATTATGGTAAATCTACTCTTTATTTTAAGTAACTAAATAAATTTGATATTATCTACTATTTATATTACTCTAATCGCATAATTCGAATTATATTACTATAATTACAGAATTTAAATAAAGTATTTTCAATCCTTATAATATATAATTCAGCTAGCAATTGTCCGAGGTGTCGTATGTTTTCACCGTTTGATTTTTTTGTGTTCACACCTATTATTAAAGAAGCACCGTTAGATTAAATTTGTGTTCACACTATCATTATTAATTATTATTTTTAGTAATTAATTAGAATTTTTAGCGTAATTAATTGAAACAATTATTTTTGATTAATTAGCGTAATTGGCACTAACTCTCACTTTTAATTTCAGCTATTTTTTTTATTTGTTCATACTCACATTTATTTATTCAATTTTCATTTCAGCTATTTTTTTTATTTATTAATGCTCACATTTATTTATTTTTGTGTAGAGCGTAAGTTTTATTCTTTTTTTTTTTGTTTTTTTGTATTTTTTGTAGCCTTTTCATTTCAGCTATTTTTTTTATTTGTTAATGCTTACATTTATTTATTTTTGTGCAGAACTCTAGGTAAGTTTTTTTGTTTTTTTTTATTTTTTACACTACCTCTCACTTTTATTTTCACCTATTTTTTTTTATTTGTTCATGCTTATATTTATTTATTCAATTTTCATTTCAGCTATTTTTTTTATTCATTTTCAAATTTATTTATTTTTGTGCAGAGTTCTATGTAAGTTTTGTTCTTTTTTTTTTGTTTTTTTGCATTTTTGTAGCCTTTTATTTTTTTTATTTATTCCTGCTCACATTTATTTATTTTTGTGCAGAGCTCTATGTAAGTTTTGTTGTTTTTTTTTTGTTTTTTTTGCATTTTTTGTAGGCTTTTCATTTGAGCTATTTTTTTTTTATTTGTTGATGCTCACATTTATTTATTTTTGTAGAGCTCTATGTAAGTTTTGTAGTTTTTTTGTGTTTTTGTATTTTTTAGACTACCTCTTACTGTTAATTTAAACTATTTATTTTATTTGTTAATGCTCACATTTATTTATTCAATTTTTATTTCAGCTATTTTTTTTATTTATTCATGCTCACATTTATTTATTTTTGTGCAGAGCTTTATGTAAGTTTTGTTGTTTTTTTTGTTTTTTTGTATTTTTTTGTATTTTTTTCATTTAACTATTTTTTTTATTTGTTTATGCTCACGTTTATTTATTTTTTTGCAGAGCTCTATGTATGTTTTGTTGTTTTTTTGTTGTTTTTTGTATTTTTTGCTGCTAAGTATTCTTTTACTAATTTGATTTTAATAACTTTTGCAAGTAAGTAATTTTTTTCCAGACCTTTTGAATTTCTTACTCATTTTTTTTATTTTGTAGGTTTATTTATAACTATTTATTTTGTACGTTTCATTATAAGTAAAATACTGTGCGACCGAAGTCATGAAAAAAGATCTAAACATTTGATTGCACAAATATAAATGGATTACAAGCTTTTGTTTATGTTTCCTGATAAAATTAGAGTAGTTACTCAATTTATTGTAATTTTAAAGTAGTTTGTTTTCATTTTATTTATGATGTATTTTATTGTTTAATGTAATTAATGAAATTCGCAATTTACAATAATTTTATTTAATTTTATTATAATTTTGTTTATTTTGTAACTTACGCAACAATATTTTTATTTGTATTACTTACAAATCCTTATAATATATAATAGCTAGCAATTGTCCTACAATATTTTTATTTGTATTACTTAAAAATCCTTATAATATATATTTCCTCTGTCCTAGAGCTATAGTCACAGGTGGTCTGACTTTTTTTTACCGTCCAATACTGAAATTAGGATACCAATTTTTCGTGAAATTGGTCTTGAACTCACAGACAGCAGCTTCCGTCAAAGTAAAACACTTACACAATTTGTAGAATAAAAAGTGAAGACAAAGTTATGTAATAGTTTCCATTTCATTGAACATAAAACTTAAACTATTACACTTGTAGAGTATGGTAGGCAAAACGTTTACAAGAAGTTTCCCGAGTGTCGCAACAACTCCCACTAACTTGCAAACTAGCACACGAGTACCTAAAGCTATATCTCCTAGCTCTAATCTTGGCACAAGGCGCAAAAGCTACTACACAAACTCGAAGCTCGACTACGATTCTAAAAATCAGATTTCGTTCTCTCAAAATCGTCAAATGATGAAAATCAAATCCATGGGTATTTATAGTAGAGCCGCACATGTGAGAGTGATGACGTGGCACGTTCTCATTCGTCGCATGCTTGGCCTATGTCACATTTCCATGGATGACATCATTATTGTAGAACTTGGATTCTTGAATCTTGGAATCTTGAATCTTTGATTCTTGAATCTTCGAATCTTGAATCTTCAATTTCAAAATCAAACTTCAATTTCAATCTTGACTCCATCGATCTCAATTCTTCATCTTCAATTTCTCGTGAAATTCTCTAAGTGTTGAAGCTTCGAATTTCATCGTCTTCACGGTCGTCGATATTGTTGAAGTTGCAAACTTGGAACAATTCTTCATTTCCTTGAACTGAGTACCTGGTGAAAGAAAACACGTTGTAAGTACTTAGTCTTAAAATTAAAACCACAAAAACTTGAGTCGCCGTTTTTCATGAACACCAAAACCGACGACTACATTCTCCGGAAAAATGGACAAGGGTAAGTGTCGCCGTTTTCATGTCATGACCACAAAACCGGCGACTCGTGTCGCTGGAATTTTTCCATGCCACAAAACCAAAACCGGCGACCCGTGTCGCCGTTTCCACGCCAAAAATCCTTTGCATCAAAACCGGCGACTGGAGTCGCCATTTTCTTGCAACATCAAAAACGGCGACTCTGGTCGCCGTTTCCTTGTCCTTGCATCCAAAGCGGCGACTCTTCATACTTGCATCAAAACCGGCGACAGGAGTCGCCGTTTCCTTGCATCACCAAAAGCGGCGACTCTGGTCGCCGTTTTCATGTAAAACCAAAAGTGGAGACTCATGTCTCCATTTCCATGCGCAAGGTAGTTGACTTCGGATTTTTAACCTGTAACCCTGAAAATCAACAAAGACAAAAAATACAAGGAAAAATACGTTGTCGCCAAAATCAACATTTACAATCTCCCCCTTTTTGGCACAACTCATAAAAACAAAGTTAAGTAAAAACGAGATACAAGTATCTCCCCCTCAACCAAACAAACCACAAGAATAACTAAGTAAAAAGATGGAAAAACATCAATCATACAATCAATGAAAAACCATAAAAATACTTAGACAAAATTTCAAACAAAAAACATCAAAACTTAGATAATAATTCAACTCATAGATAAACCAAGTTTCAAAACAAGAATTCAAGAGTTAAGCAAATATGAAAAACCATGCATGGACGAATAGGTTCAAAGTTGTATGCATGCAAAATCAAAACAAGAAAAACGAGTTCCAGAGTTAAACAAAAACAGAAATTAAAACTTGATCAAGAACTTGAACTTCAGTCTTGAGGCACGGCTGTTGGAGAAGGATCACGTTCCGGACTTTCGATCAACTCTTCTTCATCATCTTCATAACTGAAGCCATCGTCAGAGCTAGAGTCGTCACTTTCATCAGAGTCGGTTTTCGGATCCCCGAAAATATCCTGCTCACCCAAACCATCACCTGCAGCTTCGTCAACGTCCACAACGTTGACATCATCTTCGTCCCTCAGACCATCAGACGGTATCGCGAACGACGCCCCTGGATTTGTAGTATCATCCATCTTCCCTTTCCCTTTGTCACGTGAATTCAAACTCCCTTCAAAAATATCTTCATCGGTTTTCTCTCCATCATCACTCACAACTTCGATTAGATTTCTTTTGGACAGCTGCGAATGAGCTTCCTGAATCGCGTCCCGCACCATCTTCAAAATAAATGTATCTTTCAAACTAGCATCTGGGGCTCCAACATCTCCAAGTCCTCCTCCTTGTTGGATCTCCCGTTGCAGTTTCCGGAAAGATTTTTTCTGTTTTTCCTGTGCCTCTATCATTCTGTTGTAAGCATCAACATGTTCGGCTTGACGCTTTTCAAGAGCTAAGGAGTCGACATAAAATTCCTGAACCAAAGCCGAAGGAACCACAGCACGGTGACTATGGATCGGATGATGAGGATTCAGATATGAAGGAATATTGGAAGTCGGACCGAAACCTCGAGGAACAACTCTCGGAGACTTAGCACCCTCAGCTTCAGGTTCTGCGACAGCAGCAGTCGGCTGGGATTTCGCAGTTGGCTGTGATTTCTGGCGCTTAGCAGTTGGAGACTTAGTTTTTGGAGATTTAGGCTTGCGCTTTCGTGAAGACGTAGGAGTTGGGGGCGGAGTTAAGATTTCCGGAAGTGCATTCCTATCAAAAAGTCCATGCCAGGGTAAGTCGATAACTCTTTTATGCGGATTCAAATATTTGCCCGTGATTTTGACAGCCCCGTTCTTTTTCATCTTTTTCTCAGCTGGAGTTTCAGGAATAAACCCCTGGTCATGTAGCATACCATAGATCAAACAAGGATGCGAGAGATGGAATTTTTTCTCCGTAGGCAACTCAGCTTGCCTAATGATGACTTCATCCGAAAGTGTTGCAATTTTGCACAAGTCAGCGAAAATAATTTTTCCCAAGTTAACTTGTTCGCCACAACTGAGACGGAAGATGAGGTGCATCAACTCAGGGTCCAGGATAGTTGGTGCTGGGATTCGATGTCCCGGGCTATCGAAAATTGCGGAACCGATAACCCGATCAAAACCCTCGATCACCGAAGACTGGATCCCCGACTCATCCGCAGGAGTCCGACCTTTGGAGACTACGCGCCCGAAGACACGCAGCCCGCCCCCAGCCGATTTTCTCCCACGAGTCGGATCCACGAACGCGAACCACCTCACGAGCCGGGGCCCGACCGAATGCCCAGCGAGGCCCGAAGGCTGCGTGCGCCCAGCCGAGCCCCCGCGAGGGGCTCGCGATCGTCTACGGACGATCGCTGGGATCGCTCGTAGCGATCCCCGGGGCTGCTCGTAGCAGCCCGCAGCGAGTCGCGATGACTCGCTGCTCGCACGGGGTCAGCCCCGTGCGCATCCGCTACGGGAATCCCCGTAGCGCGCACGAGGCGGCTGCGGGTTAACCCCGCAGCGACCCGCGATCGAGCTCACGGGCTCGATCGCCCCTCGGCTCCAGCCGAGGGCTTCGCGTCACGCGCCTCCGACGAGGGGGCCGGCGGATCCACCCGCCGTGGCACCAGCCCACGGCGGATCCCCGACGATCGAACCCTAGGTTCGATCGTGTGCCCCGGCGTCCAGCCGGGGCTCCCTCCTCGTCGCGCGTCGTCGGCGGTCGAACCCTAGGGTTCGTCCGCCCCCTTCGATCCTCGCCGGGGATCTCGAATCCCCGTCCCCGAGGTTCGTCGTTTTTCCCGGATCGTCTTGTTCATGTACACATCACGATTAAAGCAATCACAAATCATAAAAGGGGGTTTATGATTATTACCTCGAATCGTTGTACGGAGAAACGAATTCGGTTGATGACCTTGTGACCTTCCCGCGTATTCCTTGCACCTCGTCCGAACGTCGTGTGGGCGACGATCTATCGAACTCTATGGATCCTCCTCACTCTCAAGATTTTATGATTGGCGTAGGTCAATTAATTCTCTCTCGAAAGTGAAGACCATGTAGTGCTTATATAGGCTACGTAGGGGATCATAAGGAGAATAAATATTGGGCTTCAATATTGAAAATTAAATTGGGTCCAACCCAAATCCATTAATTCTTATCAATATTAATTTTATTTATTTTCCACTATATAAATAAAATTGCACTCCCAATATTATTCCATATTATATCAAATAATATTTCTCCATCTTAGTATTATTTATTCCGTGTATTTAAGATTTAAATATCCATGAATAAATTTATTTATTGCTCAATAAATAATATTCATATCTTATATCCGAGACTAGTACCGTTCAACCTTTATTATTGTGCGGAACGAATCAACTCATGAGGTTTACACAATAATTCCTTATGAACTCATCTCGGGGATATTATCAACCCTTCCGGGATACACTTTCCCGTCAAGTATTCACGGCATGTCATATATAAAATATAGCGACCCAACTTTACCGGTAATTAACCCAATAATTAAATCGGTTAATTACTTTGGAAAATCAAAGCCTCTAGTATTAAATATACACACCCGCAATAATATCGGGGATTAAGAATAAAATACTCTGAGATTTAAATTGATTATCCAAGGCAATCCTAATCAATAAATCTCAAGCTGATCCGCCCAATACACCAAGTGTACAAGTGTGATAAAATAATTAAGATAAATTATTTTCTCTCTCACACAACGACTATACCGATGGATTGGTCCGTGTCCATCTAGGTCGTGAGCAACTGTTCGATTAAATACGAGCAACCGATAGTATGATCTTCTGTGTGCCCATGCCCCACCATACTAACTACAACGTATAAAATCCAGGACTATATTTTGCATAAATAATAAATGCAAATAATTGTTCATTAATTAAATAGGTTAAATGCTATGACCGGGAGTTTTACCGGTACTTAAATCTAGACATTAAGTACACAACTCCAACAGTTGGATCCCGATTGGCAATCCAGTTTGACATCCCAAGACGATGCAAGATGCCATAGAAGGCAGACAACTTGGATGGCGGTGGCAGTTCGGACTTGAATTTCTTTTGGGTGAGAAAAGTGCCAACCATCAGGTCATCAGCTCGGTCCGCAGCTGTCGGTGTTGTCCATCTGGAATCAATTTCCAATCTTTCCAAAAAAGCGTTGATGGAGAAAGGACGGAACTTGTATAATTTTTCACGAAAAATGAAACATCCATACAGTCGACTCTTCGGATTAGCAAATTCGGGAGACAATCTAGCATAAAACTTGTAAAGTATTGGAATGGAGTAGCGATAGGTAAGGTTCACAGATTTGAGCATGTGCACCTTGGTCAGAAAATCTGTGATGCCATGTTTTTCATAGTCCTCTTTGAGAATAGTTCTGTCCGTATGGATTGGTAACTTCTCAATCAATTTGTGGCGTCGTTCAGCAGTTGGCGTGAAGAATTCACGGGAATGAGCTTTTGGACACTCAGAGTATTCGGCAATGTATTTGAAACCATCAGTTGAGATTTGGGATCCAGCTGATCCCGAGGAATGAGGTGCCAAAGGTGGTTTTTGGGAGCTATGGGTTTTGGATTTTTCAATTGACCCACCACCAGAATGTTTTGAAGTTGGAGACTTGACTCCACTGCCACTGACGACAGGTTTCTTTCCTGAGCCACTTCCAGTTGGAAGCGATGATTTTGGTGTCTTTGGATTCTTTCCAGCAGACACAGTTGCAGTTGATGGAACCTTAACAACTTTCTTTCCTTCCTTAGTTATCTCGCCAGCTGCGAGTAACCGACGATATTCTGCGTTGGAAACAACCCCACTGTAGATGTGATGAGAAGCATCTTGGAATTTTGTTTTCCCTGACTTAGGTTCTTTTCCCGGCTGACGGGCAGACGAGAGTTCAGGAGGAGCAGTTCTAGTCAAGTCAACTGAAGTTTCAGCAGACGAAGCTTTGCGACGATCAACTTTGTCAAGATGAGCTTTGAGCTCTTCGTAAGCCGCTTTCTTGGATTCAGGAGTTAGAGCATTTTCGAACTGCTCATTCAGATACGCAGTCATATCAGCCATCATGTCATCGAAGTTTTTCGCCATGTCAAAGTTCAGAAAGGAGAGTAACTGACAGTTAGCAGCTGTGAGAACGGTAACCACAAAAAGAAGTTCAACTTCAGAAAACAAGGACAGGGCGCCGGTTGCGCAAAGCTAGAGTTGCCGGATGCAACAGAAAGGCAAGAACCTAAGATCTTAAGAATTTCGGACGCCGAACTTGCAGTTGAGAGTCGAGAGATCGAGAGCTTGAGAGTTAGAGGATTCTGATGTAAGCGTAAATGAATTAGGAATTCATCAAGACCTATTTATAGGAAAAATTTGGGCCGCCCGATGGAATGAAAAAGCCCAGTCCAATACCTGCAAACAACTCTTCTCAAGAAGAAAATTAGGGCAAAAAGACGAAGAGAAAATTTATTAATTTGAAAAATATTATTAAAATAATAATTTCCAAAAATAAATAAAAGTAAAATAATAAAAACAATGAAAGTTTTAAAGATAATCAAACCAAGGCATGAAAACCGAAGTTGAGAACCATCGGTTGAGAAACGAAGTTGAGTGCCATTGGTTGAGAAACTTGAGTTGTCAAATTTTTCTTTGATGCTGAAAATTCGGCTAAGGCAAAAATTCTGAGACATGAGTCTCCGTTGTGTGTGCAAGTCTCCGGTTTTGCGCCAAAAGGGAGAGTCGCCGTTTTTCTGGCGACTTGAGTCTCCGGTTTTGTGTATGTTGAGTCTCCGGAATTTTGCACAGCCAGTGATGTCAAAAAAATGGAGACACGAGTCTCCGGTTTTTGGAGTGAGTGTTGAGTCTCCGGAATTTTGCATGTGCTTTGTCGCCGCTTTTTCGGCGACCGGATTCTCCGGTTTTTGCACAAGTCTCCGTTTTTGCAGCATCAGGACTTAGTTTATGTTGCCTGTCCAAATCTTCAAAAATGTTGTCACTTGAATTTTGCGAGTTGGTCGTCGCTACACTCAAAAATAGACTTCAGAGATGGTAAACCACGTAGCGTGGATATGAACTACAGAAAATGCCAAAACAAAAACAACACATCCCGAGTTAGTCATTCAAGAGTTCAACACACACAAACATTCAAACACATTTTAGTGGAGATTCGAGGGGTGATATTAGGCAATGAAGAGCAAATATTTTCCCAGAAAAAAAAAACACGTTCATCATTTTCCAAAACAAAAAAATTTCACACAAGGTGAATAGAACTTTGAGGTAATGAAGAAATCTCTCATATTAAAAACCGGTGAAGGGGACCGAAGTATGTTGATAGAAGTTTTACTTGTCCTTCGTCACAATCACAGGGATGCTGTCGTGTTTCGTTGAAACATTTTTGACGAGTTAGCACCGCACAAGAGATTTCAATTCATAAGTGCAAGGTGAACACTTAAGGCACTCCAATCAAAAACTAGCATTACTTCAATCAGAGGGGAGTCGGGGGTACCGACGTCCTCCAGACGAGTTTAAGCTTTAAATGAAATGCAACAGACATTCCTCCCATATTACATCAGTCAGAGGGGAGCAAGGTTCACTTGCGTCCTCCGAAGTGTTTTTGGAGATCGTCTTAAAGTTCAGCGTCCATGTACGACCTTTCGAAGAGGGGAGCCGGGGGTACCGGCGTCCTCCGTTACTTGGCTTTATGGATCTATGCAAGATGAAGCGAGGAGTTATGAGCCATGTTCACATGTTTGCACTCAGAGGAATAAATACTCTTGGGTCCGAAGACTAAAGTGGCCTCGAATCCATGTTCAACTGATTAGACTAATCCACGACGAAGCCAAGTGCATATTCAGAAGTAAAGAAAATAATCTTTCAGACTTCAAAATTTTCGTGAACTCTTAGAGAGAACACATGCAGAGAGAATTCCTTAGTTTTTCGAATCTCTCAAAGTCAAGAGGTTTGGTAAAGATGTCAGCTAGCTGTTTTTCTGTTGAAATATGCTGTAGACTGACTATATCACGATCAACCAAATCTCTAATGAAATGATGTCGAATGTCGATGTGTTTAGTTCTTGAATGCTGGACAGGATTTTCGCTGATTGTGATAGCACTCTGGTTATCACAATACAGCACTAATGGAGCACTCTCAAGGAGATAGTCATTCAACATCTGTTTCAACCAAAGTAGTTGAGTGCAGCAACTTCCAGTTGCAACGTACTCGGACTCGGCAGTTGACAGTGCGATACAGTTTTGCTTGCGACTATGCCAAGACACAAGGTTATTGCCAAGGAAGCAACAGCTGCCGGAGGTACTTTTTCTTTCGTCCGTGTCCGTCGCCCAGTCTGCATCAGAAAAACCGACAAGGTTGGATGAAGTGTCGTGCGCATACCAAAGACCTAGCTGAGAAGTCCCAGAGATGTATCGGAAGATCCGTTTCACAGCTCGTAGATGATCTTCCTTGGGATCAGCCTGGTACCTGGCACACATACAAACACTAAACATAATGTCAGGACGAGTGGCAGTTAAATAAAGTAAACTCCCAATCATAGAACGATAAAGAGTTTGGTTTACACTCCGACTTTTTGTCGACGTAGACAAGCGTTCCGTAGTTGCCATAGGAGTGTTAGCTGGCTTGGCATGATGCATCTCAAACCTCTCAACCATGTTCTTAGCATACTTACTTTGAGATACAAATATCCCATTTGGTCGTTGAGAAATCTGAAGACCAAGAAATTGATGCAACTCTCCCTCAAGGCTCATCTGAAAAGTTGAGGACATAGCTTCTGTGAATGAAGTCACGAGTTTAGAACAAGTAGCACCGAAGACAATGTCGTCAACGTAAATTTGGGCAACAATCATGTGTTTGCCGTCTCGCTTGATGAACAAAGTTTTGTCCACCGATCCACGCTCAAAGCCGAACTTTAGAAGAAAATCCGTGAGACATCCATACCAGGCGCGAGACGCTTGTTTCAAGCCATAGAGAGCTTTGTGAAGCTTGTAGACATGATTTGGCTTTTTCGGATCCTCAAAACCCTTAGGTTGAGCTACGTAGACTTCTTCTTCCAGCACACCGTTCAAGAAGGCATCTTTGACGTCCATCTGTCGAAGTTTGATGCCTAGATGGCATGCAATAGCAATCAAGAGTCTGATGGACTCAATTCGTGCAACCGGAGCAAAAGTTTCATCAAAATCTATGCCTTCCACTTGGGCATATCCTTGGGCAACAAGACGAGCTTTGTTTCTGACGACTTGGTTATGCTCATCTGTTTTATTCTTGAAAATCCATTTAGTTCCAACAACATTGATGTTTGAAGTTCGGGGAACTAAGGACCAAACATTATTCCGTGTGAACTCATTCAACTCTTCTTGCATGGCCATGATCCAAAAATCATCTTGCATGGCTTCCTTGTAATTTTTCGGCTCATTTTCAGAAAGAAAGCAAGAGATGCTGATTTCGTTATAGATTGCAGAAGTGCAGATGTTGTAGAGTTCATTCGGAGAAGTTGTTGGTTTCTTTGAGCGTGTAGTTCGCTCATTTAAGTTCCCAATCATTTGGGTCGGATGATGTTTCTTTTGAATGAGTCGAGGTGCCTCTCTAGTAGCATTTCCTGGGTTTTCAATGTTTAGCTCAGTTTCTTCATCTTCAGACGATGAAGTATCATTGTCCTGATTGCTAGAATCTCCAACTTCAGGTGAAGTGTTTGGAGCAAAATTTCCTGGAGACACATTCTCAGGAGCAGCAGTTGTGGGTGTTGGTGGAAAATTTTGATAATCCAAAATTCCTTCTTTAACCCAGTTTTCCTCAGTATCTTTTCCAAGAAAGTCTTGTGATGGAGTTATATTCTAAATGTCTAGTTTAGTGACAATATGGAACTCCTTATCTGTGTTTTATTATCTATTAATCAAACAGTCTGCATTTTGTTTATTATAACTATGTGCTCTATAGTCCTAGATATATACGTTGTAGACAGTATGGCGTGAGGAGACACGCAGAAGATCATACTGTCGGTTACTCGTATATTATCGAACAGTGGCTCACGACTTAGATGGACAGGGATAATCCATCGGTACGTCGTTGTGTGACTGGTAGATAGTCGGTCTTGACTATCATGTTACACTCGTACACTTGGTGTATTGAGCAGGACCACGGGAGGGCGTTCGATTTATACTAATCGCAGTAATCGAACTAGACCTCAGATATTACGGATATACGAATTCCCAATCCCTATATAATTATAGGTGCGTGTGTCCAATTCTCGGTTCTTTAACTTGCCAATGAGTGAGACTAATTGATTAGTCGAGATCCTCGGTAAATTGGGAATCGTAATTGTACGCACGACATGCTATAGATTATAGACAGGAAACCGTGTCCCGTTTATCGGGTTGATGACGTCCCCGAGATGAGCTCATAAAGTTTATCATGTAAACCCTGCAGGTGGATTTGTTCCACATGATAATAAGGATGAGTGGTACTAGTCTCGGATAATAAGAAACGAATTAATTTAATTATTAGTAATTAAATAAATTCGTGGACGTTCGATATCTTAAACACGGGGAAAGTCGTATATGTAATTTCGGCGGATTTATTATTGTTGAAATAATATTAAAATTAATTTCGGGAATTCAATTATTATTTTATAGTGGAGTTAATAATAATTAAAATTGAAATCAATTAATTAAGGAATTGCTTTTACGTATTCCAAGTTAATTAATATTTCAATTTAGCCCTTAATTAATTTATCCTAAGGTCCCTAACGTAACTCTATATAAACCCCCTCCCTTACTCTCCTAAGACCTAACATTCGCCGCAATAATTATTTTCATCAGAGAAAAATAAATTGCTTAGCGCAATTAAAAGTTTTCTCTGTTAAAAATAAAAGTTAACGCAATTAAAATTTTTATTCTCTCATTGAGAATAATCATACGCTGGTCTTAGAGAAGGAGAGTAAAGACGGGAGAACTCCAGCGGATCGTTGCCCACACAACGGTTGGAGACGGGATCTGAGGCATACGTTAGAAGCATCTAAGGTCTCAACAATCGACCGAGAAGGTATGAGATCAGATCTTTTTATTCCGCAATTATTCGATCTCAATTTATCTCGTTGAACATACATGAACGTAGATCGGTTCCCGTGGCTTGGATGTGATATTCTCGGACTGCTGGGAGGTTTCTGACCTCCGGCGTGGCAGTCGGATCGAGAAAATCGCGTCGGAACAGCCGGAACGGGCGAACGGGGTCGCTGCTCGCAGCAGGCAGGCGCCCGCCTGAGGGGCAAGCGCCCGCTCGCGACAGGCAGCAGGCGCTCGCCTGGGCAGCAGGCGCTCGCTTGCCTTGCTGCGCGAGCGCTTGCCTGGTAGGCAAGCGGTCGCTTGCTCCGGGCAGATCGCGAGCCGCGGCTTCGGCTGCGGCGGACGCGCGATCTCTTGGGCGGGCGGCCATGGCTGTCTAAGGGTGACCTCCAGAAGTCGATTGGGGACGTCCGGATGTTCGATGGTTCGAATGGACGTGTCCCGGGTAGTCGATTTCCAACAAATGGTATCAGAGCCAGTTTTGTTCGTTCTTTGTATTGTTTGCGAGTTTTGCCTTGCAGGTTGAACCCGATTATTATGGCCAATTTATTTTTTGTGCTGTATGTATGTGGTTTTGATTAAACTCTCGGGCTTGTCGAGATCGGTTTATTTTTGGAAAGTTGCTTGTTTGTAATAAATAAAAACGACGGGTTGAGTCGTTAGGTTTTTTTTTTTTTTTTCGTTGCATCCGGGACTTGTATAGGGTCGATCAAATGTATAGGATCGATACCGGACTTAGTAGAATATTTTTGTAATTATTTTCTGCTATTGGATCGAGACGAGATCGAAGCCCGGAGGAACGAGAATCGAAGTTGAGACGAGCAACGAGTTCGAGTTCCAAGAGACGTGCATTCAAGATTTTAAGGCCATAATAATCGGGCCAAGTTAATTGCCTTTTGTGTGATTTACGTGTTTATTATGCTTATTATTTTATGCATGTATATCCCTAAATCGTAAAATACTAAGTGGGAGAGGGATTGGAAACAATCCCGCGGTCTCCAATCTCTGTTTCGAGAGTGATGTGTATTGACTTACGAGTTGGCTTTAGTGTCATCCTCTCTATCGGATAAAGTCGATACACGGAAATCACTTTGATCGAAATTCGAATTCAATTCCATTTATAAAATTGAACACTTAAGTTTTTCAAAGCAAATGCCTAATCTGGTTTTTTCAAAGACTAAGTTCAACTCGACTCATTCTCACCCCGGGGAGTGGAATGGAGCCAAAGCGCTTGCTTATGTCGATGACACTGATTAGAGACATTCGAGTCATTCGATGACTAGATCGATTGTCTGGTTGGCTCCCCCACTTAGTGAGAGATAGGGCTCAATTGCATGATTGATCGCTAGTTAGAAACTTCGAGTTTCACTTACGAGATATCAAGCTTTGATTAACGAAATTGTGAAATTTATTAAATGGAATTCAATTAACAAAGTTGTTTGTTTAGTAAACGTCCACACTATCGTGGCTTACTAGACGGAAACGGAACTTTGGGTTAATTGAGGCTCGACAGTTATAGGAAATCGTAAAGGGACCGCATGTCAACGTAAACGTCCACACTAACGTGGCTTGCGGTAGATATGTAGTTCCCGAGCGGTTAACTTAGTACTGAGAAATGGTATACACTTAGGTACGCTTTACAGTATCTTCCCCATCGGAGTCACTGCTGTAATGATGTACGACCGAAGTAAAAGTCCAGTTATAAAATCGTTTGGACTAGTATACGTCCACATGAACGTGGCATGCTGGTCTGATGGGATTTTAGGATTGATTGGTAAATTTAATGATATTAATTGAGGGAGTTAATATCGAATTAAATTTGACGGTTTGATTTGTCTCTTTTATAGATATGACACTCAACCCGCTGTCTGTGATACTAAAAGAAAACAAACTCACTGGTCCAAATTATGTTGACTGGAAACGAAACTTGGACATTGTCCTAACTGCTGAGGAGTACAAGTATGTACTCCAGGTCGAATGTCCTGTTGCACCTACTGAAACATCCTCTCCTGAGGAAAAGGAAGCTCATCGGAAGTGGGTCAAGGCTGATCAGATGGCGCGGTGCTACATTTTGGCATCTATGTCAAATGTGCTGCAACATCAGCATGAAGCCATGGACACTGCCTATGATATGATGCTTAACCTCAAGGAGATGTTTGGTAGTCAGGACAGGGCAGCCAGACAAGATGCTATGAGGCAACTCATGACGGCCACTATGTCCGAAGGAACGCCCGTGAGGGATCACGTTCTTAGGATGATAGGCTATCTGAATGAGATAGAGATTATGGGAGGAGCTATCGATGGGGAAACCCAGATCGATATAGTGCTCCAGTCTCTGCCTAGGAGTTTTGAGCAGTTCCGCCTGAACTATAACATGAACAAGAGGTTATATACGTTGGCGGAACTCCTGACTGAACTCCAGGCGGCAGAGGGTATCTTTAAGAACTCTCAAGCACTTGTGGCTGTGAAATCGACTCTTCCTCGCCCTTCGGGGATTAAGAAGAAGAAAAAGCAAGGACGGAAACCCAGTGGACCCAGAGTTGGTGGACCACAGAATGGAGTGAACAGGCCTAAGGGCAAGTGTTTCCGTTGCAAGCAGTCTGGACATTGGAAGTCTAATTGTCCTCTCAGACAAGGAGGTATGAATTTTTCCTTAGTCACTGAAACATGTTTAGCGGTGTTATCCACCGGTACCTGGTGTGTGGATACGGGAGCCACTGATCATGTCTGCAATTCTTTGCAGGGGTTCCAGGAAACCCGGCGGCTTAGAGAGGGAGAGATCACCATCTACATGGGCAACGCTACGAAAGTGGCGGCGGTTGCAGTGGGAGATGTTCATTTATCTTTTAATAATAATGTTTTGGTATTGAATAATTGTCTTTATGTACCGGATTTTAGAAAGAACCTTGTTTCGGTTTCTAAGTTGGTTTTGAATGGATATTCAGTTTCTTTTGATAATTCTGTTATTGTCAAAAAGAATGGTGATTATATCTGTTCTGGTACATTGATAGGCAACTTATATATACTGAATCCTAATTATTCCACGATGCAACGAGTAGAGTCGTATAACACATCTAGTACCAATAAGAGAAAGGAGCCTTCTAGGATGAATCAAAAGTACTTATGGCATCTTAGGCTAGGTCATATTAACTTGGGCAGGATTCAAAGGTTGATAACTGATGGAATACTCAGTGATGTGAAAGATGAGGACTTTCCAACCTGCGAATCATGCCTGGAAGGAAAAATGACCAAGCGACCCTTTAGTGATAAGGGGTATAGATCCAAGGAAGTACTGGAATTGATTCACTCTGATTTGTGCGGGCCTTTATCTGTCCAAGCGAGAGGAGGTTACGAATATTTTGTAACCTTCACTGATGATTACTCAAGGTATGGTTTTATATACCTGATGCGCCGCAAGAGCGAGTGCTTTGACAAGTTCAAGGAGTACAAAGCTCTTGTGGAGAACCTTCATGGTAAGACCATAAAGACTCTACGATCTGATCGTGGAGGAGAGTACCTCTCGGGAGAGTTTAAGGCGTACTTATTAGAGAATGGGATTGATTCCCAGATGACTGCACCATACACGCCCCAGCAGAATGGTGTAGCAGAAAGAAGGAATAGGACTCTTATGGAAATGGTAAGATCTATGATGAGTTACTCAGAACTACCAGTTTCGTTCTGGGGATATGCCTTGGAAACAACAGCTTATATCTTGAACTTAGTTCCTTCCAAATCAGTCCCTAAGACACCCTCGGAATTGTGGACCGGGCGTAAGCCAAACTTGAAACACATTCGGATCTGGGGTTGTCCAGCACATGTGCTGAAGCACGGAGCTGATAAGTTGGAGTCACGTTCAGATATTCGGTTGTTTATAGGATATCCTAGAGGAACGAAAGGTGGTCTATTTTATAGTCCTAAGGACCAGAAGATCGTTGTTAGCACCAACGCTCGGTTCTTGGAAGAGGATTATATAATGGACCACAAGCCCAATAGTGAGATAATACTTAACGAACTGAGAGGGAACGATCAAGGCTTAGATCCAACCCAACCGGGTGATACGCCACCACAGTCTGCACCTGTAGTTACTGAGGTTACACCGGAGCGTCGTCGTAGTGGGAGGGTTGTTCGACAACCTGATAGGTTCATGTTTATAGGTGAGTCTTCGGACTTGTTACCTGGAGAACATGAAGCCGATCCCTGGACTTACGACGAGGCGCTTAAAGATCAAGATGCTCAGTCTTGGCAAAAGGCGATGAAATCTGAGATTGAATCTATGGATTCAAATCAGGTCTGGGATCTTGTAGCACCGCCCAAAGGTGTAAAAGCCATTGGTTGCAAATGGGTGTACAAGAGGAAAAGAGGATCTGACGGGAAGGTGGAAACCTTCAAAGCTAGGCTTGTTGCGAAAGGGTACACTCAGAAAGAAGGGATCGATTATGAGGAAACCTTTTCGCCGGTAGCTATGCTAAAGTCGATCCGGATTCTTTTGTCTATAGCATCTCATATGGATTATGAGGTGTGGCAAATGGACGTCAAGACAGCATTCTTAAATGGGAATCTTGACGAGACCATTTATATGAGACAGCCAGAGGGTTTCATCGAGAAAGGCCAAGAGCATCTAGTGTGTAAGCTAAAGCGATCCATTTATGGATTGAAGCAAGCTTCTAGATCTTGGAACATGCGGTTTGATGAGGTTATCCATTCTTATGGATTCATTCAAAGCATGGACGAGTCGTGTGTATACCGGAGAAGTGACGGAAACAGCGTGGCGTTTCTCGTGCTTTATGTAGACGACATCCTTCTAATTGGCAACAATGTGAAGATGTTGTCGGACATAAAGGGATGGTTGTCCAAGCAATTCGATATGAAAGACTTAGGATAAGTAGGGCATGTTCTTGGGATCAAGGTTATACGAGATCGCCAGAAAAGAACATTGAGCTTGTCCCAGGCTTCATATATTGATACGATTCTAGCTCGTTTCAACATGCAGAATTCCAAGAGAGGTTCTCAACCTTTCTGCCATGGAATTCATCTATCTAAGGATATGTGTCCCAAGACACAAAAGGAGATAGATTACATGAAGACGATTCCTTATGCTTCGGCAGTGGGTAGTCTAATGTATGCTATGTTGTGCACGAGACCTGATATCTGCTATGCCGTAGGCATGGTAGCTAGATATCAGAGTAACCCTGGACAGAGTCACTGGACTGCTGTAAAGAACATACTTAAGTACCTGCGAAGGACTAGGAATTATGTTCTGAGTTACAAAGCGTCTGAATTGATTCCTGTGGGTTACACAGACTCGGATTTCCAATCTGATAAGGAACAGCGAAAGTCTACATCAGGCTATGTGTTCACATTGGGAGGTGGAGCAGTTTCATGGAGGAGTGTTAAGCAGAAATGCATTTCGGACTCCACCATGGAAGCCGAATATGTAGCAGCCTCTGAGGCAGCTAAAGAATCGGTGTGGCTCCGGAACTTCATAATGGACTTGGATGTGATTCCTGATTTGCCCAGAGCTATCACAATTTATTGTGACAATAGCGGTGCAATGGCAAATGCGAAGGAACCACGAGCCCACAATGCGAGTAAACACATAGATCGCAAGTACCACCTGATTAGAGACATCGTCAAGAGAGGCGATGCGGTTGTCACCAAGATTGCATCAGCGGATAACCTGGCAGACCCCTTTACGAAGGCACTTCCAGCGGAAGCGTTCAAGAGACACGTGAAGGGGATGGGTATCGGATGTATGGGAGAGGGCAACTAGACTTTTAGTATAAGTGGGAGATTGATGGAGTTATATTCTAAATGTCTAGTTTAGTGACAATATGGAACTCCTTATCTGTGTTTTATTATCTATTAATCAAACAGTCTGCATTTTGTTTATTATAACTCTGTGCTCTATAGTCCTAGATATATACGTTGTAGACAGTATGGCGTGAGGAGACACGCAGAAGATCATACTGTCGGTTACTCGTATATTATCGAACAGTGGCTCACGACTTAGATGGACAGGGACAATCCATCGGTACGTCGTTGTGTGACTGGTAGATAGTCGGTCTTGACTATCATGTTACACTCGTACACTTGGTGTATTGAGCAGGACCACGGGAGGGCGTTCGATTTATACTAATCGCAGTAATCGAACTAGACCTCAGATATTACGGATATACGAATTCCCAATCCCTATATAATTATAGGTGCATGTGTCCAATTCTCGGTTCTTTAACTTGCCAATGAGTGAGACTAATTGATTAGTCGAGATCCTCGGTAAATTGGGAATCGTAATTGTACGCACGGCATGCTATAGATTATATACAGGATTTCGTGTCCCGTTTATCGGGTTGATGACGTCCCCGAGATGAGCTCATAAAGTTTATCATGTAAACCCTGCAGGTGGATTTGTTCCACATGATAATAAGGATGAGTGGTACTAGTCTCGGATAATAAGAAACGAATTAATTTAATTATTAGTAATTAAATAAATTCGTGGACGTTCGATATCTTAAACACGGGGAAAGTCGTATATGTAATTTCGGCGGATTTATTATTGTTGAAATAATATTAAAATTAATTTCGGGAATTAAATTATTATTTTATAGTGGAGTTAATAATAATTAAAATTGAAATCAATTAATTAAGGAATTGCTTTTACGTATTCCAAGTTAATTAATATTTCAATTTAGCCCTTAATTAATTTATCCTAAGGTCCCTAACGTAACTCTATATAAACCCCCTCCCTTACTCTCCTAAGACCTAACATTCGCCGCAATAATTATTTTCATCAGAGAAAAATAAATTGCTTAGCGCAATTAAAAGTTTTCTCTGTTAAAAATAAAAGTTAACGCAATTAAAATTTTTATTCTCTCATTGAGAATAATCATACGCTGGTCTTAGAGAAGGAGAGTACAGACGGGAGAACTCCAGCAGATCGTTGCCCACACAACGGTTGGAGACGGGATCTGAGGCATACGTTAGAAGCATCTAAGGTCTCAACAATCGACCGAGAAGGTATGAGATCGGATCTTTTTATTCCGCAATTATTCGATCTCAATTTATCTCGTTGAACATACATGAACGTAGATCGGTTCCCGTGGCTTGGATGTGATATTCTCGGACTGCTGGGAGGTTTCTGACCTCCGGCGTGGCAGTCGGATCGAGAAAATCGCGTCGGAACAGCCGGAACGGGCGAACGGGGTCGCTGCTCGCAGCAGGCAGGCGCCCGCCTGAGGGGCAAGCGCCCGCTCGCGACAGGCAGCAGGCGCTCGCCTGGGCAGCAGGCGCTCGCTTGCCTTGCTGCGCGAGCGCTCGCCTGGTAGGCAAGCGGTCGCTTGCTCCGGGCAGATCGCGAGCCGCGGCTTCGGCTGCGGCGGACGCGCGATCTCTTGGGCGGGCGGCCATGGCTGTCTAAGGGTGACCTCCAGAATTCGATTGGGGACGTCCGAATGTTCGATGGTTCGAACGGACGTGTCCCGGGTAGTCGATTTCCAACATCTTGTTCATCAAAATTTATGTTAACAGTTTCGATGACTTTCTTAGTTCGAAGATTGTAGGCACGATAAGCATGGCTATTTTTGCTATAACCAACAAAAATACCACGATCAGCTTTGGCTTCAAATTTCTTCAGAGGATCACGATCCTTCAAAATATAGCAAGTACAGCCAAAGACACGAAAGTGTGCAACTGAAGGTTTCTTGCCATTTACCAGTTCATAGGCAGTTGCGGTCGTCCCAGATCGAATACTTATCCGATTCAAAATATATCCAGCAATGGAGACAGCTTCTGCCCAAAAAGTTCGTGCAAGATTTTTCGAGATAAGCATAACACGTGCCATTTCTTGCAGCGTTCGATTCTTTCGTTCGACAATCCCATTTTGTTGAGGAGTTTTTGGGGCCGAGTATTCATGATGAATTCCTTTCATCATACAGAATTCGTTGAAGCTAGCATTTTGAAATTCAGTTCCATGATCACTTCTGATCCTTTTTACTTTAGCTTCATGATTCGTTTTGATCCATTTCACAATGCCTTTGAAGGCATCAAAAGTTTCATCTTTGGTAGCCAAAAATCTTGTCCAAGTATAGCGAGAAAAATCATCAACGACAACCAACACATATTCTTTCTTTGCTATACTTTTAACCTCCATTGGACCCATTAAGTCCATATGTAACAGTTCGAAGGAAGCTGAGGTACTCATGAGCGTTGGCAGTGCTCGATGAGGAGTTCTTGTCAGCTTACCCTTCTGACAGTCACCACACACTCTTTTCTCGATTTTGGGGAGTTGAGAGATTCCTCGAACTATCTCCCCCTTAACCAATTTGCTCAAATTTCGAGTGCTGGTGTGGCCAAGTCGTTGATGCCACAAATCAACTTCATCAGGAACGGTCACAGAAAAACAACTATACTCAGTTGTGTAGCAATTATTTTTGGCTCGTGGACCTTCCATTATACACTTTCCTTCACCATCAAAAACTCTGCATGATTCCTTATCAAAACTCACGTTCAGTCCTTCATCACACAGTTGACTGATGGAAATCAGGTTAGCAACAAGTCCTTTTACATGGACTACATTTCTGATAGGAGGTAATCCTTTGATTTGTAGAGTCCCCTTTGTTGGGAATCGACATCCCGGAATTAATAAATTTAAATAAATAAATTGTCTAATTAATCCCGACCGAAATCCTTTGGAGATCGAATATCCGGGGTTGTCAAATTGCGGAACGACAACTCCAATCGACTCCCGGTTGCCGGAACATTCTGCCACGAACCACCACGAAGAGCCGGACTCAACCAAAACCCTAACCGCGACAAAGTCGCGGCTATTCGGTCGAGTCCCCTCGTGGGACTCGCGGCTGTTCTTGGCAGCCGCCTAGGGCTGCTCGTAGCAGCCCGCTGGACGCGTCGGGAACCCTCGCAACGCCCCGGGCTGACCTAGCCATGCCCTGGGTGATGGCGTATCCACCACGGTTGAACCATGGTCCGCTATCACCCACAGCCGCCATGTGAGAAGACGCGTCGATCGAACCCTATCCGCGGGAGAACCCACAAGGTTCGATCGCGTCATCGCACAACCCCCACGGTTGGTCGCAGCAACTCGTGCGGGAGAGCCCATAGCAGCCCCGTGCACGACTCGCGTGACTCGCGGATCCGCTGCGGGAAAAACCCGCAGCCCGCTGCCTGGGCACACCAGGCGGCCGCTTGACCCCCCAGGCGGCCGCTTGCCTGGGCAGTCAAACCCTAGTCGCGTTTCTTCGCCGTCGGGTCGCTCCAGCCGCGGTGGTCCGGTGATCTTCGATCACCACCACCCAGCTCGACCCCGGTGAGGATCCCGAACCTCGGATCTTACGTTCACGTTATTTTCACGATAATTAAACATTAAAATCATCGAAGGGGTTTCAACGATTTTACCTTTGTTCTCGTTGTACGGAGAAACGAAGAACTCAATTGATGACCTTGAGATCTTCCCACGTATTCCTTGCACTAGCTCGAACGTCGGGTGGGCGACGATCTTCCGAACTCCATGGATCTCCCTCTCTACTTTCTCTCTCTAGAATTGTGATCTTCAAGTTATGAGAATAGAGAAGACCATGTAGTGCTTTTATAGGCTACGTAGGGGATCTTAAGGAGGTGGAATATTGGGCTTCCAATATTAATGATTAAATTGAGCCCAAGCCCAAATCTATTAATCCATTAATATTAATTAATTCTATTTTCCACTATATAAAATTAATTGCACTCCTAATATTAAACCATATTATATCAAATAATATTTCTCCGGTAGTATTATTTATTCCGTGTATTTAAGATATAAATATCCATGAATAAAATTAATTTATTGCTAATTAATTTATTCATCTCTTATATCCGAGACTAGTACCATTCAACCTTAATTATTATGCGGAATAAATTCCACCTGCAGGGTTTACATAATAATTCCTTATGAACTCATCTCGGGGATATTATCAACCCTTCCGGGATACACTTTCCCGTCAAGTATTCACGGCATGTCATATATAAAATATAGCGACCCAACTTAACCGGTAATTGACCCAGTAATTAAACCGGTCAATTCCTTTGGAAAATCAAAGTCACTTATATTAAATATACACACCCGCAATAGTATCGGGGATTAAGAATAAAATACACTGAGACTTGAATCAATTATCAAAGGCAATCCTAATTGATAAGTCTCAAGCGATCCGCTCAATACACCAAGTGTACAAGTGTGATAAAATAATTAAGACAAATTATTTTCTCTCTCACACAACGACTTTACCGATGGATTGGTCCGTGTCCATCTAGGTCGTGAGCAACTGTTCGATTAAATACGAGTAACCGATAGTATGATCTTCTGTGTGGGCCCGACACACCATACTAACTACAACGTATAGAATCCAGGACTATAATTTGCATGTATTTAATTATAAATAATTAAACGCAAATAATTGTTTATTTAATTAAATAGATTAATGGCAATGGATCGGGAGTTTCCGTTACTTAAATCTAGACATTAAGTACACAACTCCAACACCCTTTCCCTTTACGACGCCTTTTGCTCCCCCTCCAAACACTACGGGAGCTCCAGTCATAGGCTCGTAATTTTTTAGAAACTTTTTCGTGCCAGTCATATGGCGGGAACAGCCACTATCAAAATACCAAATTCCTTTGGTTCCAGTCTCAGATGCGTTAAGAGCAACATGGCAGAAAATGAGTTCTCTTGGTTGCCAACAATTTTTGGAGTTAGAGTTAAGTTCAACTTTACTCTTTTGAGACTTAGGCACCCATATCTTTTTGTCATTCAAAATTTGAACATTTCTCTCAGTCACAGTCTTCAGAATTTTAGAAATGGGTTTCTTTATGTCCTTAGCAATCTCAAATTTCTTTTGAGAATTTCGTGATTTTTCATTCTTCGCCATCAACTCACGGTTCATGTCAGCTTTAAGTTTGTAGCAAAAAGGTCTTATGTGTCCAAGCACATTGCAGTAGTGACAGACATATTCTCGTCGTTGACGAGTTTCAACTTTCACAGGTGTCTTGACAAAAACAGGTTTAGATTGAGAGTGTCCTACATTCGGCTTAACACTCTGGGTTTTGTTCAACTTTTTCAACAAAGTTTTCTCATATGGCAGAATACCACGAGGATGTTTCACAATATTCCTTGGAAATTGATATGTCTCAGATTTAGAGTTCGAAGTCGAGACTGACTTTTGAGGTTTAGATTCAGGAGACTTAACAATCTTTTTCCCTTCAGCAATCTCTTTTCGTTTCAATATTTCAGACTCAGCTTTAAGTTCATCCTTTGGTTGATCATTTGACGCTTTGATGAAGGTCACATCTTTCTTCTCAGGTGTAGAGTAAATAGATTCAAACACTTTTTGAAATCCAAGTCCATAGCGATTAGGATTCATGTACGAAGCAGCATTGTCAAACACCGAAGAATTTGTGTTCATCTTTTTCAACAGCTCATCAGTCATCTGAAGTTTTTCTTTCAAAACATAGCACTCTTTATCTGTCATAGCAAGATCAGTTTGAGTCTTCAAAAGTGATGATTTCAGATCATCGTTCTCAGAATCAGAGTTTTTGAAAAGAATTTGAAGTTTCTTAACTTCGGACGTTTCCTTCTTCAACGAAGTCTTTAGTTTTGAGTTTTCAGAACTCAACCTCTCACACACTTCTCTCAGTTTGACAACTTCTTTGTAGTGTTTATGTTTTTCTTCGAAGAGGTCATCAAACTTGCTTCTAAGTATAGTTAGAGAGTTGTTCAACCTCTTTTTCTCGTCCGTTGTCTTCTCAACTGTGTTTTTCAACTCAACAACTTCATCATACATTTTTCGGTTAGCAGTCGAGAGTTCGTTACAAGATTCTGTAAGAACTTTCAAAGACACTTCCAGAGTGCTATTCTCAGTGATAGCAGTGTCATGTAAAGTTTTGAGTTCAGAAAGACTCTCTCTTAGAGTGAGTAACTCAACACATACATCTTCAGTTTGAGACACTTCAGATGTCATAACAATCTCATCAGTCTCAGACACGGATTCAACATCCGAGAAAATATCATCGTCACAGAAGTTTCGGTTTGCTGAAGCAACACGAAAGATATTGTCAGCAGTGGCAGTGTCTTTCAGAAAACCATCAAAAACAAAGTTTTCAACCTCCACATTTTCAAGGTCGAAATTTTCACCAAAAGTGACAACTAGAGCGTTGTCCTCATCATCATCAGAATTTTCATTCTCAGATTCCTCACTTTCTGAGATAACATTTTCATCATCAATTACAACATAGCTCACTGGCAGTTTCTTTTTGCGATGCAAGTTGGGACACTCATTTTTGACATGTCCAAATCCCTTACATTCGAAGCACTGCATTTTAGAGACATCCTTGCTAGTTGAAGAATATGGAGATAGTTTTGTCTCCTTAAATTTTTTGTCAGTGAATGAAGTTTGATTTCGGTTGTCTGAGTTTCTCTGAAAAGAGTTAGAATTTTTCTGAAACTTTCGAAAATTTCGGGCACGATTCTTTCTCTTAAATTCTTGCTTCACAAGATACGTGACAATTTCAGTCAGTGCAGCAAGTTTATCAGGATTGTTCGAGTTCATCAAACGTTCAATGTCCTCTGCTTCATCGTCATCAGATTCATCAACATCAGCTGAGAAACTACATTCAGATTTATCATTTCTCGAAGGATTTTTCTGCGGTTTCGAACTTCTTGAGCTCTTACCCTTCTCAGAAATTTTCAGAGCAGTCATCGGCTCATACACAAGTGACATATCCGGGTTGCTACGTACTTTTAGAGTTAAGTCGTAGTTTCTCAAATCAGCCATCAGATCTGCATAGTCCCATTTTTGATCTTTTTCTTCTCGTGCTTCAAGAGTTAGCACTTTACTTTCGAACCGAGAACTTAGACTATGAAGAGTTTTCTCATAAATCATGACGGCAGGAAAAGTTTCTCCAAGTTCATGAACTTCGTTCACATATCTCATGATTTTGTCTAAGTACTCATTTATGTCTTCATCTTCCCTCATACGGAGTTGATGGAACTGAGCAGTGATAGTTCGAATTTTAGAGCGCTTCACGGCCTTACTTCCTTCGCATGTTCTCTGAAGAGTTTCCCATGCGTCTTTTGCTGAAGTGCAATTTTTCACAAGTTGGTACATACTTAGTTCCAACCATTCACAGATAAGAAGTAGAGCCTTGCTATTGGCATTTGACAAATCATGCTCTTCTCTAGTCCAGTTACGTTCAGGTTAGGGAGTTCTTACTCCATCGACATCTTCAATATACGGACACACCCAACCTTCCAAGACAGCCATCCATGCACGAGAGTCATGGCCTTTAATTCTAGCAGAAACTTTAGCTTTCCAGTTAGAGTAGTTCTGATGAGTGAGCATTATCGGTTTCTGAACAAACATTGGCGACTCCATTTTAGCGGAACTATGAAGTCAAGTAACGGATCACGTCTTATACGTATGACGTCCCGCTCTGATACCAATTGAAATTACGCCTTCAGCGTAGGATACCAATTTTTCGTGAAATTGGTCTTGAACTCACAGACAGCAGCTTCCGTCAAAGTAAAACAGTTACACAATTTGTAGAATAAAAAGTGAAGACAAAGTTATGTAATAGTTTCCATTTCATTGAACATAAAACTTAAACTATTACACTTGTAGAGTATGGTAGGCAAAACGTTTACAAGAAGTTTCCCGAGTGTCGCAACAACTCCCACTAACTTGCAAACTAGCACACGAGTACCTAAAGCTATATCTCCTAGCTCTAATCTTGGCACAAGGCGCAAAAGCTACTACACAAACTCGAAGCTCGACTACGATTCTAAAAATCAGATTTCGTTCTCTCAAAATCGTCAAATGATGAAAATCAAATCCATGGGTATTTATAGTAGAGCCGCACATGTGAGAGTGATGACGTGGCACGTTCTCATTCGTCGCATGCTTGGCCTATGTCACATTTCCATGGATGACATCATTATTGTAGAACTTGGATTCTTGAATCTTGGAATCTTGAATCTTTGATTCTTGAATCTGAAATTACGTCTTCGACGTAAGATACCAACTTTTCGCGAAGTCGGTCTTAAATCAGTCTTCAGCAACTAAGGTTCACACACACTTCGTTCGTACACACTCAACTGTCACTTGCTCCAGTAGGAGCACGGTTCGTGTTATGTATGTATGTTCGCACTCAGTGAATGTAAAGTAGTGAAGACAAAGTTATGTAATAGTTTTCATTTCATTGAATCAACAAAACTAAACTATTACACTTTGAAGAGAAAGGTAGACGGAATGATCAAAGGTCGTATCCCAAGTGACGTAGCACTCCAACGAACCAGAGATCTAGTACTACTACACCTAGAGCTAAATCACATAACCCTACTAGTGGTGCACAACACAAAGCAACTACCAAAACTCTAAGGCTCAGCGCCTAACAAACAACGATAGCGATACTCGAATATCAGATTTCGTTCTCTCAAAATCGTCAAAGGATGTCATCCAACTCCATGGGTATATATAGTAGTCTCGCACATGTGAGGCCTTGAAATAGAGCAATCTGATTGGTCACATGCTTCGCCTACATCACAATTCCATGGATGACATCACTTTCGGAATCTTCGATTCTGGAATCTTGGAATCTTGAATCTTCGATTCTTGAATCTTCGAATCTTGAATCTTCGATTCTTCAACTTCAGACTTCAACACTATCTTGACTCCGTCGATCTCAATACTTCATCTTCAACTTCATCGTGACGAACACTTGTCGTTGAGGCTTCAGTACTTCATCGTCTTCACGGTCGTCGATATCGTTGAAGTGGTAAACAACAATCACTCATCATCAACACTTGAACGTGGATAGGAATCACTTGCACTTGTCGTTGATGATAGGACATTACACTCTCAGCATCAAGAGATGATCACTGAGAGAAGGTATCACGGCGTGACATGATGTTGGCATGCGAGAGTGCACATCATAGGTGAGTGTCGCTAGCGACAGGAGGAGCAGATGCCACACCATGGCATTGTGTCGCTAGCGATAGTGTGCTCAGGTCCCGAACATTGGTATGGCGTCGCTAGCGAGAGAATGAAAGGGTGCATGGACGTGGTGTTGTTGTCGCTGGCGACAGGAGGCAAGAATGCCGGACCCTGGCATTGTGTCGCTAGACGACAGGATGATCAGGTCCCGGACCTTGTCATGTTGTCGCTAGCGACAGTAGGTGATGATACATGACCTTGTCATGTTGTCGCTAGCGACAGAGAGCGAGAGTGTTGGACGAGGTGTTGTTGGCGCGGATGCTGGGATCCTGTGTGATTGTCGCTAGCGACGATGTCGCTGATGCTTGACCTTGTCAAGTTGTCGCTAGCGACAAACGATAAGAACCTTGTGTTGCTGGCGCTAGCGAACATAGGCGATAAACCTCGATTGGCTTGACTCCATCATTCATATCACCAAGTTATAAGTCTTGCATCCATTCACCTTAACACCTGCAACCAAAGACAAAACAACAAACACATGTTGTCGACAAAACTAACATCTACAATCTCCCCCTTTTTGTCACAACTCATGTGAACAAGAGTTAGCATAAGGAGATACAAAGAATCTCAAAACCAGGCAACCAAAACATATGTTGTTGCCAAAAACCAACATCTTCAATCTCCCCCTTTTTGGCACAACTCATGTGACCAAAGGTTAGCGAACGGAGATACACACTATCTCCCCCTCAAGAGATACATCACCTGAAAACAAAACAAACAACAAACACATATGTTGTTGCCAAAACCAACATCTACAATTGTAGATGTTAGTTTTGTCGACAACATGTGTTTGTTGTTTTGTCTTTGGTTGCAGGTGTTAAGGTGAATGGATGCAAGACTTATAACTTGGTGATATGAATGATGGAGTCAAGCCAATCGAGGTTTATCGCCTATGTTCGCTAGCGCCAGCAACACAAGGTTCTTATCGTTTGTCGCTAGCGACAACTTGACAAGGTCAAGCATCAGCGACATCGTCGCTAGCGACAATCACACAGGATCCCAGCATCCGCGCCAACAACACCTCGTCCAACACTCTCGCTCTCTGTCGCTAGCGACAACATGACAAGGTCATGTATCATCACCTACTGTCGCTAGCGACAACATGACAAGGTCCGGGACCTGATCATCCTGTCGTCTAGCGACACAATGCCAGGGTCCGGCATTCTTGCCTCCTGTCGCCAGCGACAACAACACCACGTCCATGCACCCTTTCATTCTCTCGCTAGCGACGCCATACCAATGTTCGGGACCTGAGCACACTGTCGCTAGCGACATAATGCCATGGTGTGGCATCTGCTCCTCCTGTCGCTAGCGACACTCACCTATGATGTGCACTCTCGCATGCCAACATCATGTCACGCCGTGATACCTTCTCTCAGTGATCATCTCTTGATGCTGAGAGTGTAATGTCCTATCATCAACGACAAGTGCAAGTGATTCCTATCCACGTTCAAGTGTTGATGATGAGTGATTGTTGTTTACCACTTCAACGATATCGACGACCGTGAAGACGATGAAGTACTGAAGCCTCAACGACAAGTGTTCGTCACGATGAAGTTGAAGATGAAGTATTGAGATCGACGGAGTCAAGATAGTGTTGAAGTCTGAAGTTGAAGAATCGAAGATTCAAGATTCGAAGATTCAAGAATCGATGATTCAAGATTCCAAGATTCCAGAATCGAAGATTCCGAAAGTGATGTCATCCATGGAATTGTGATGTAGGCCAAGCATGTGACCAATCAGATTGCTCTATTTCAAGGCCTCACATGTGCGAGACTACTATATATACCCATGGAGTTGGATGACATCCTTTGACGATTTTGAGAGAACGAAATCTGATATTCGAGTATCGCTATCGTTGTTTGTTAGGCGCTGAGCCTTAGAGTTTTGGTAGTTGCTTTGTGCTGTGCACCAGTAGTAGGGTTATGTGATTTAGCTCTAGGTGTAGTAGTACTAGATCTCTGGTTCGTTGGAGTGCTACGTCACTTGGGATACGACCTTTGATCATTTCGTCTACCTTTCTCTTCAAAGTGTAATAGTTTAGTTTTGTTGATTCAATGAAATGAAAACTATTACATAACTTTGTCTTCACTACTTTACATTCACTGAGTGCGAACATACATACATAACACGAACCGTGCTCCTACTGGAGCAAGTGACAGTTGAGTGTGTACGAACGAAGTGTGTGTGAACCTTAGTTGCTGAAGACTGATTTAAGACCGACTTCGCGAAAAGTTGGTATCTTACGTCGAAGACGTAATTTCAATTGGTATCAGAGCGGGATGTCATACGTATAAGACGTGATCCTTTTGTTGACTCCATACTTTCCGCTACAATGGAGTCGCCTATGTTTGTTCAGAAACCTATCATGCTCACCCATCAAAATTATTCCAACTGGAAAGCCAAAGTCTCAGCTAGAATTAAAGGGAACGACTCTCGTGCTTGGATGGCTGTGTTGGAAGGCTGGGAACGCCCACATATTTTAAATGGAGATGGAGTGAAGGTGTTTAAACTTGAACGTGAATGGACAAGAGAAGAACATGAGCTGTCTACTGCTAACAGCAAAGCTTTACTTCTCATATGTGAATGGTTGGAGCTTAGCATGTACCAACTGGTAAAGAATTGTACCTCAGCGAAAGAGGCTTGGGAAACTCTCCAAAGAACGTGTGAGGGGAGTAAAGCCGTTAAACGGTCCAAAATTCGAACTATCACGGCTCAGTTTCATCAACTCCAGATGAGAGAAGATGAAGACATAAATGAATACTTGGACAAAATAATGAGATATGTGAACGAGCTACATGAGCTTGGAGAAACCTTTCCTGCTATTATGGTATATGAGAAGACTCTCCATAGCCTGAGCTCCAGATTTGAAAGCAAGGTTTTAACTATCGAAGCGCGTGAAGAGAAAGACGAGAAATGGGATTATGCCGACCTGATGGCTGACTTGAGGAATTATGATCTAACATTGAAAGTCAGAAATGACCCAAACATGTCACTCGTCTATGAGCCCATGACCGCGCTGAAGATATCTGAGAAGGGGAAGAGTTCAAAGGGCATGAAAACTCAAAAATCTCATTCCTCGAATGAGAAACTCGAAAACAGTTTTTCCGCTGATATGAATGACTCTGACGATGAGGAAGCAGAGGATATTGAACGGTTGATGAACTCTAACAACCCTGACAAACTTGCTGTGTTGACTGATATGGTCACTTATCTAATGAAACAGGAGTTTAAGAGGAAGAACCGAGCACGAAATTTTCAAAAAATTCGGAAAAGTTCTAACTCATTCCCAACTACTCCTGACAACCGAAATCAGGGATTATCATCTGACAGAAGGCACAAAGGCACAAAGTTATCACCGTACACTTCAAGTAGCAAAGATGTCTCTAAAATGCAATGCTTTGAGTGTAAGGGATATGGACACATCAAAAATGAATGTCCCAACTTACATCGAGAGAGGAAGCTGCCTGTGAGCTATATGGTGTATGATGATGAAAACGTGATATCTGAGGAGGATGTCTCCGATGATGATAAGTCAGATGAAGATGTGGACAACGCACTTGTTGTTACTTTGGATGAAGATCTTGATCTCGCACACTTCGAAGTTGAAAACTTTGAACTTGACACTTTTCTGAAGGATATTGCAACGACGGACAATATTTTCTCCTTGTCTTCAGAAAATCGAAATGTGTGTGATGATGAAATGTGTTCAGACAATGAGACTATGTCTGAGTCTGAAGAGAGAAAGATGACATCAAATGTGTTACATACTGAAGTTGAGTCTACTGAACTGATCGATTTGAAAGAGAGTCATTCTGAACTCGAAAAATTATATGACTTAGCTATCACTGAGAACTGTGCACTCGAGATGTCTCTGAAGTTGTTGAAAGAATCATTTGGTGAACTCTCTAAAGCGAAACGTATAGTGTCTGATGAAGTGCTTGACTTGAAAGAAAGACTTCATATGACTGATGAACTGTTGAGAAAAATGAACACGAACTCTTCAGTGTTTGATAATGCTATGTCATGCATGAACCCGAACAGATACGGACTTGGATTCCAGAAAGTGTTTGAATCAATATATGCTACTCCTCAACAGAGTGAGTTGAACTTCATCAAAGCCTCAACTGAGCAATCAGAGGACAAAAGCATAGATGATTCTGAAAAGATGAGACGACAGGAAATTGCCGAAGGAAAGAAGGTTGTTGTATCTCCGCTAACGAACGTTCAAAAGTCGATCTCGACTACTAATTTGAAAACGGAGACATATCAATTTCCTAAGTCCATTGTGAAGCATCCTCGAGGGATTTTGCATTACGAGGCGACTCTACTGAAGAAACTGAGCAAACCTCAGACTGTGAAATCAAATGAAAAACATCCTCACTCTAAATCTGTCATGTTCAAGACTTCGATGGGTACTGAAGCTCATCAGAAACGAACTTATGTGTGTCACTACTGCAATGAACTCGGACACATTAGACCTTTCTGCTATAAGCTTAAGGATGACATGAACCGAGATTCAGCGACTGAGAAGAAGAAGAGTAGAGTTGTCAAGGGTGTAAAGAAACACATTTCTCAAACTCTGAAAGTTGAGAAAAATGTGAAGTCTGTGATCGAGAAAAATTCTCGAAATTTTGATGTGAAGAAGAGATGGGTGCTGAAGGCGCAAAAGAGTGAAGTTAAACGTAACTCCACCACTTCGAACGGTTGGAAACCAAAGGAACTGATCTTCGGCAGTGTTGCACTCAATGCCTCTGAAATTGGAACCAAAGGAGTTTGCCGGGAGATGCTACACTGAATAGTTGGATGTCTATCTTATCGAGAGTGCTCACTTGGTGCTGTTCTGTGATAGTCAAAGTGCTATCAAAATCAGCGAAAATCCTGTCCAGCATTCTCGCACTAAACACCTCGACATTCGACTTCATTTCGTTAGAGATTTGGTTGTTCGTGATATAGTCAGTCTACAGCATATTTTAACAGAAAAACAGCTCGATGACATCTTCACCAAACCTCTTGACTTTGAGAGATTTAAAAACTTAAGAAATTCTCTCTGCATGTGTTCTCTCTAAGAGTTCACGAAAATTTTGAAGTCTGAAAGATTGTTTTCTTTACTTCTGAATACGCACTATGGATCGTCGTGGACTAGTCTAATCAGACGAACATGGATTCGAGGCCGCTTTAGTCTTCGGACCCAAGTGCATTTATTCCTCTGAGAGCAAACATGTGAACTTGGCATATAACTCCCATCGCTTCATGTGCATAGATCCATAAAGCCAAGTAACGGAGGACGCCGGTACCCCCGGTTCCCCTCTTCGAAAGGTTGTACATGGACGCTGAACTTTAAGACACTCTCCCATCACACTTCGGAGGACGCAAGTGAACCTTGCTCCCCTCTGACTGCTGTAATGAGTGTCTATTGCATTTCATATACAGCGATAAACTCATCTGGAGGACGCCGGTTCCCCCGGCTCCCCTCTGATGAAGTAATGCTAGACCCAAGTGGAGTGCCTACAATGTTCACCATGCTCTCATGAATTTTAATCTCTTGTGCGGTGTAAACTCACTATATATGTTCCGATGAAACACGACTGCATTCTTGTGATTGCGACGAAGGACAAGTTAAACTTATTTCAATATACTTCGGTCCGTTTCACCGGTTTTTACTTCGAGAGTTGTTTCATTATACCTCAAAGTTATATTCACCTTGTGTGAATTTTTTTGTTTTGGAGATTGATGATACGTGACATTTTTTTTTGGGAAAATATTTGCTCTTCACTGCCTCGTATCACCGCTTAAATCTCTACTAAAATGTTTTTGAATGTTTGCAGTGTGTTGAACGCTTGAATACTAACTCGGGATGTGCTGTTTTGATATGTACTCTTGTAGTTCATGTTCAGCGTCTCGTGGAGTTCAAACGTAAAGACATAAGATGAGTGTAGCAGCACCTGGCGGACTTAATATCTCATGACGAGAATGCTTGGCGTAAATGCTCTGTCTTCAGCGCCAACTGTCGCTTGCGCCAACTTCAGCAGATCCGAGGCATGCGCCAGAGTCAGCGTGTCATGAGCTCTTGCTGTCTACATCCTGCTGCTTCACTCCTACACTTCAACATCAACACCTTACACCACTACATCAACACAACATCGTATCATCAACACTCAACACCATGTCATGCAATCAACCTTAACACACCAACACATCAACAGCTACGTCAACGCGTCAACAACACTTCATCAACACACCAACACTTCATTCATGCGACCTTCGATCGACGACACTCGATTTGTTTACTTAGAATATTTTTTCCGTTTTTCGGATTAATATTTTATTATTTTTATTCGAATTTTGTACTGATGGGCAAATTTTTGTACTGTTTATTGGACTTTTACAGGTCTTTTTGCTTCCAGACGAGCCGGCCAAAATTTTCCTATATATAGTTCAGTAAGCGTCTCTTCGCGCACCCGACACGTGATACTTGAGTTATCTGATCCTCACGCATCCGGCGTTCAACGTTGTTCGTTTCGAGTCCGTGTAATCTAGCTTCGCACATCAGGTGCCCAGTGTTCGTGATACTTAGGATTCCTAGATCTCCTTCCTTTACATCACTTACTCCTGTCACTATGTCTTCTGCTGGAAACCTGATTGATGAATTGGATAAGGATGTCCTTCAATCACTACGTGATACATGGCAGCAAGCACCATCGCATGATAAGATGGACAGGCGATTTGGAAAATCGAACTCTGACACTCAGACTGTTGATCTTACTAAGCACGTGAAGGACTCGGTTTCACTGAAATCTGGGAAAGATGCTAAGTCCGATAAGGATCCTAAGGTCCCTTTAACCTTCTAACAGGCACTGTCTCTCCTACAGAATATAAGAAGTTGGTCGCTGATGGGATTATGAACGAGGATGGAACTGTGGTTCCACGTGAGTTTGGTCCACGATCTGGTTTGCCGCCTTACCAAAATCCTTATCATCCTATGCATAACTATCGCTCAATCGTTCCCTCTGCTGCAATTCATCGTTGTTTCACTACAACACAACGATTGGAACGTAAGCAGGATGCACATGCAATTGCTTATGCTGAGATGATCGAAGCTCAGCGTGATCAGAAGGATGCCTTTACCTACCTTCACCAGATGACCCATCAAGGGGGAGGATTAGGTGGTGTTGGATCATCTAGCAAAGGCTTGGCTGATATATTTATGTTTCAGCTTATCAAAGATGGGATCAAGGAGGCGATAGCTGATTTAGCTAAGTCCAAGCATGTTGTGGTTGACACCAATGATGAAGGTGTACGCGAAATGATGGCTGATGAAGTCTTTGAGATGTTGAGGAAGGGAAAAGGGAAGGTCGTTGAACCTTCACATCCAGAGGTGTCGCGTTCGATGTCGTCTGGTGGTCTGTTGGATGAAGATGAAGACGTCAACTTTGAAGATGATGATGATGATGATGAGAGAGTGAGGATCGGAGAAGATGAGTTTGGATTCTATGAAACTCTTGAGAAAGACTATGAATCAGACTCTGATGGCGATGAAGCTGATGAAGATAGAGGTGATGGAAGTGTAGCTGATGATGATGAGGCAAGGTCTGGTGATGCTTTGATGGAGTTATATTCTAAATGTCTAGTTTAGTGACAATATGGAACTCCTTATCTATGTTTTATTATCTATTAATCAAACAGTCTGCATTTTGTTTATTATAACTCTGTGCTCTATAGTCCTAGATATATACGTTGTAGACAGTATGGCGTGAGGAGACACGCAGAAGATCATACTGTCGGTTACTCGTATATTATCGAACAGTGGCTCACGACTTAGATGGACAGGGACAATCCATCGGTACGTCGTTGTGTGACTGGTAGATAGTCGGTCTTGACTATCATGTCACACTCATACACTTGGTGTATTGAGCAGGACCACGGGAGGGCGTTCGATTTATACTAATCGACGTAATCGAACCAGACCTCAGAATTACGGATATACGAATTCCTAATCCCTATATAATTATAGGTGCGTGTGTCCAATTCTCGGTTCTTTAACTTGCCAATGAGTGAGACTAATTGATTAGTCGAGATCCTCGGTAAATTGGGAATCGTAATTGTACGCACGACATGCTATAGATTATAGACAGGAAACCGTGTCCCGTTTATCGGGTTGATGACGTCCCCGAGATGAGCTCATAAAGTTTATCATGTAAACCCTGCAGGTGGATTTGTTCCACATGATAATAAGGATGAGTGGTACTAGTCTCGGATAATAAGAAACGAATTAATTTAATTATTAGTAATTAAATAAATTCGTGGACGTTCGATATCTTAAACACGGGGAAAGTCGTATATGTAATTTCGGCGGAATTATTATTGTTGAAATAATATTAAAATTAATTTCGGGAATTCAATTATTATTTTATAGTGGAGTTAATAATAATTAAAATTGAAATCAATTAATTAAGGAATTGCTTTTACGTATTCCAAGTTAATTAATATTTCAATTTAGCCCTTAATTAATTTATCCTTAGGTCCCTAACGTAGCTCTATATAAACCCCCTCCCTTACCCTCTCTTAACCTACAATTCGCCGCAACATCTATTTTTGCTGAGAAAAATAATTGCGTTAGCGCAAATATATTTTTCTCTGTAAAAGTAAAAGGTTAACGCAAATAAAAGTTTTTATTTTTCTCTCATTGAGAATAAATATACTGAGGTTGAGATAGAGAGAGTATAGACGGGAGAACTCCAGCGGATCGTTGCCCACACAACGGTTGGAGACGGGATCAGAGAATACGCTAGAAGCTCTAAGGTCTCAACAATCGACCGAGAAGGTATGAGATCGATTTCTTTTCCGCACTTATTCGATCTCATTTATTCGTTGATCATACTTTGAACGTAGATCGGTTCCCGTGGCTTGGATGTGATATTCTCGGACTGCTGGGAGGTTTCTGACCTCCGGCGTGGCAGTCGGATCGAGAAAATCGCGTCGGAACAGCCGGAACGGGCGAACGGGGTCGCTGTTCGCAGCAGGCAGGCGCCCGCCTGAGGGGCAAGCGCCCGCTCGCGACAGGCAGCAGGCGCTCGCTTGCTCTGCTGCGCGAGCGCTCGCCTGGTGGGCAAGCGGTCGCTTGCTCCGGGCAGATCGCGAGCCGCGGTTTCGGCTGCGGTGGACGCGCGATCTCTTGGGCGGGCGGCCATGGCTGTCTAAGGGTGACCTCCAGAAGTCGATTGGGGACGTCCGAATGTTCGATGATTCGAACGGACGTGTCCCGGGTAGTCGATTTCCAACAAATGGTATCAGAGCCGGTTTTGTTCGTTCTTTGTATTGTTTGCGAGTTTTGCCTTGCAGGTTGAACCCGATTATTATGGCCAATTTATTTTTATATTTTGTGCTGTATGTATGTGGTTTTGATTAAACTCTCGGGCTTGTCGAGATCGGTTTATTTTTGGAAAGTTGCTTGTTTGTAATAAATAAAAACGACGGGTTGAGTCGTTAGGTTTATTTAATTTTTCGTTGCATCCGGGACTTGTATAGGGTCGATCAAATGTATAGGATCGATACCGGACTTAGTAGAATATTTTTGTAATTATTTTCTGCTATTGGATCGAGACGAGATCGAAGCCCGGAGGAACGAGAATCGAAGTTGAGACGAGCAACGAGTTCGAGTTCCAAGAGACGTGCATTCAAGATTTTAGGCCATAATAATCGGGCCACGTTAATTGCTTATTGTGTGATTTACGTGTTTTATTATGCTTATTATTTTATGCATGTATATCCCTAAATCGTAAAATACTAAGTGGGAGAGGGATTGGAAACAATCCCGCGGTCTCCATTCTCTGTTTCGAGAGTGATGTGTATTGACTTACGAGTTGGCTTTAGTGTCATCCTCCCTATCGGATAAAGTCGATACACGGAAATCACTTTGATCGAAATTCGAATTCAATTCCATTTATAGAATTGAACACTTAAGTTTTTCAAAGCAAATGCCTAATCTGTTTTTCAAAGACTAAGTTCAACTCGACTCATTCTCACCCCGGGGAGTGGAATGGAGTCAAAGCGCTTGCTTATGTCAATGACACTGATTAGAGACATTCGAGTCATTCGATGACTAGATCGATTGTCTGGTTGGCTCCCTCACTTAGTGAGAGATAGGGCTCAATTGCATGATTGATCGCTGGTTAGAAACTTCGAGTTTCACTTACGAGATATCAAGCTTTGATTAACGAAATTGTGAAATTTATTAAATGGAATTCAATTAACAAAGTTGTTTGTTTAGTAAACGTCCACACTATCGTGGCTTACTAGACGGAAACGGAACTTTGGGTTAATTGAGGCTCGACAGTTATAGGAAATCGTAAAGGGACCGCATGTCAACGTAAACGTCCACACTAACGTGGCTTGCGGTGGATATGTAGTTCCCGAGCGGTTAACTTAGTACTGAGAAATGGTGTACACTTAGGTACGCTTTACAGTATCCTCCCCATCGGAGTCACTGCTGTAATGATGTACGACCAAAGTAAAAGTCCAATTATAAAATCGTTTGGACTAGTATACGTCCACATGAACGTGGCATGCTGGTCTGATGGGATTTTAGGATTGATTGGTAAATTTAATGATATTAATTAAGGGAGTTAATATCGAATTAAATTTGACGGTTTCATTTGTCTCTTTTATAGATATGGCACTCAACCCGCTGTCTGTGATACTAAAAGAAAACAAACTCACTGGTCCAAATTATGTTGATTGGAAACGAAACTTGGACATTGTCCTAACTGCTGAGGAGTACAAGTATGTACTCCAGGTCGAATGTCCTGTTGCACCTACTGAAACATCCTCTCCTGAGGAAAAGGAAGCTCATCGGAAGTGGGTCAAGGCTGATCAGATGGCGCGGTGCTACATTTTGGCATCTATGTCAAATGTGCTGCAACATCAGCATGAAGCCATGGACACTGCCTATGATATGATGCTTAACCTCAAGGAGATGTTTGGTAGTCAGGACAGGGCAGCCAGACAAGATGCTATGAGGCAACTCATGACGGCCACTATGTCCGAAGGAACGCCCGTGAGGGATCACGTTCTTAGGATGATAGGCTATCTGAATGAGATAGAGATTATGGGAGGAGCTATCGATGGGGAAACCCAGATCGACATAGTGCTCCAGTCTCTGCCTAGGAGTTTTGAGCAGTTCCGCCTGAACTATAACATGAACAAGAGGTTATATACGTTGGCGGAACTCCTGACTGAACTCCAGGCGGCAGAGGGTATCTTTAAGAACTCTCAAGCACTTGTGGCTGTGAAATCGACTCTTCCTCGCCCTTCGGGGATTAAGAAGAAGAAAAAGCAAGGACGGAAACCCAGTGGGCCCAGAGTCGGTGGACCACAGAATGGAGTGAACAGGCCTAAGGGCAAGTGTTTCCGTTGCAAGCAGTCTGGACATTGGAAGTCTAATTGTCCTCTCAGACAAGGAGGTATGAACTTTTCCTTAGTCACTGAAACATGTTTAGCGGTGTTATCCACCGGTACCTGGTGTGTGGATACAGGAGCCACTGATCATGTCTGCAATTCTTTGCAGGGGTTCCAGGAAACCCGGCGGCTTAGAGAGGGAGAGATCACCATCTACATGGGCAACGCTACGAAAGTGGCGGCGGTTGCAGTGGGAGATGTTCATTTATCTTTTAATAATAAAGTTTTGGTATTGAATAATTGTCTTTATGTACCGGATTTTAGAAAGAACCTTGTTTCGGTTTCTAAGTTGGTTTTGAATTGATATTCAGTTTCTTTTGATAACTCTGTTATTGTCAAAAAGAATGGTGATTATATCTGTTCTGGTGCATTGATAGGCAACTTATATATACTGAATCCTAATTATTCCACGATGCAACGAGTAGAGTCTTATAACACATCTACTACCAATAAGAGAAAGGAGCCTTCTAGGATGAATCAAAAGTACTTATGGCATCTTAGGCTAGGTCATATTAAATTGGGCAGGATTCAAAGGTTGGTAACTGATGGAATACTCAGTGATGTGAAAGATGAGGACTTTCCAACCTGCGAATCATGCCTGGAAGGAAAAATGACCAAGCGACCCTTTAGTGGTAAGGGTTATAGATCCAAGGAAGTACTGGAATTGATTCACTCTGATTTGTGCGGGCCTTTATCTGTCCAAGCGAGAGGAGGTTACGAATATTTTGTAACCTTCACTGATGATTACTCAAGGTATGGTTTTATATACCTGATGCGCCGCAAGAGCGAGTGCTTTGACAAGTTCAAGGAGTACAAAGCTCTTGTGGAGAACCTTCATGGTAAGACCATAAAGACTCTACGATCTGATCGTGGAGGAGAGTACCTCTCGGGAGAGTTTAAGGCGTACTTATTAGAGAATGGGATTGACTCCCAGATGACTGCACCATACACGCCCCAGCAGAATGGTGTAGCAGAAAGAAGGAATAGGACTCTTATGGAAATGGTAAGATCTATGATGAGTTATTCAGAACTACCAGTTTCGTTCTGGGGATATGCCTTGGAAACAGCGGCTTATATCTTGAACTTAGTTCCTTCCAAATCAGTCCCTAAGACACCCTCGGAATTGTGGACCGGGCGTAAGCCAAACTTGAAACACATTCGGATCTGGGGTTGTCCAGCACATGTGCTGAAGCACGGAGCTGATAAGTTGGAGTCACGTTCAGATATTCGGTTGTTTATAGGATATCCTAGAGGAACGAAAGGTGGTCTATTTTATAGTCCTAAGGACCAGAAGATCGTTGTTAGCACCAACGCTCGGTTCTTGGAAGAGGATTATATAATGGACCACAAGCCCAATAGTGAGATAATACTTAACGAACTGAGAGGGAACGATCAAGGCTTAGATCCAACCCAACCGGGTGATACGCCACCACAGTCTGCACCTGTAGTTACTGAGGTTACACCGGAGCGTCGTCGTAGTGGGAGGGTTGTTCGACAACCCGACAGGTTCATGTTTATAGGTGAGTCTTCGGACTTGTTACCTGGAGAACATGAAGCCGATCCCTGGACCTACGGCGAGGCGCTTAAAGATCAAGATGCTCAGTCTTGGCAAAAGGCGATGAAATCTGAGATTGAATCTATGGATTCAAATCAGGTCTGAGATCTTGTAACACCGCCCAAAGGTGTAAAAGCCATTGGTTGCAAGTGGGTGTACAAGAGGAAAAGAGGGTCTGACGGGAAGGTGGAAACCTTCAAAGCTAGGCTTGTTGCGAAAGGGTACACTCAGAAAGAAGGGATCGATTATGAAGAAACCTTTTCGCCGGTAGCTATGCTAAAGTCGATCCGGATTCTTTTGTCTATAGCATCTTATATGGATTATGAGGTGTGGCAAATGGACGTCAAGACAGCATTCTTGAATGGGAATCTTGACGAGACCATTTATATGAGACAGCCAGAGGGTTTCATCGAGAAAGGCCAAGAGCATCTAGTGTGTAAGCTAAAGCTGCTGGAGATTCGATGTCCCGGACTATCAAAAATTGCGGAACCGATAACCCGATCAAAACCCTCGATCACCGAAGACTGGATCCCCGACTCATCCATAGGAGTCCGACCTTTGGAGACTACGCGCCCGAAGACACGCAGCCCGCCCCCAGCCGATTTTCTCCCACGAGTCGGATCCACGAACGCGAACCACCTCACGAGCCGGGGCCCGACCGAATGCCCAGCGAGGTCCGAAGACCGCGTGCACCCAGCCGAGCCCCCGCGAGGGGCTCGCGATCGTCTACGGACGATCGCTGGGATCGCTCGCGCGATCCCCGGGGCTGCTCGTAGCAGCCCGCAGCGAGTCGCGATGACTCGCTGCTCGCACGGGGTCAGCCCCGTGCGCATCCGCTACGGGAATCCCCGTAGCGCGCACGAGGCGGCTGCGGGTTAACCCCGCAGCGACCCGCGATCGAGCTCACGGGCTCGATCGCCCCTCGGCTCCAGCCGAGGGCTTCGCGTCACGCGCCTCCGACGAGGGGCTGGGGTCCGCCACGGCACCAGCCCGTGGCACCCCGGGGATCGACCGAAGTCGATCCCATGCCCCGGCGTCCAGCCGGGGCTCGTCCCCTTGTCGCGCGTCGCGGCGGTCGAACCCTAGGGTTCGTCCGCCCCCTTCGATCCTCGCCGGGGATCTCGAATCCCCGTCCCCGAGGTTCGTCGTTTTTCCGGATCGCGTGTTCATGTATATATCACAATATTCAACGCAAATAATCATAGAAGGGGGTTTCTCGATTATACCTTGATTCGTTGTACGGAGAAACGAATCGTTGATGACCTCGTGATCTTCCCGCGTATTCCTTGCACTCCGTTCGAACGTCGGGTGGGCGACGAGCTATCGAACTCTTATGGATCCTCCTCACTCTCAAGACTTAAGAATTCCGTAGGTCAATTAATTCTCTCTTGAAAGTGAAGACCATGTAGTGCTTATATAGGCTACGTAGGGGATCATAAGGAGAATAAATATTGGGCTTCCAATATTGAAAATTAAATTGGGTCCAACCCAAATCCATTAATTCTTATCAATATTAATTTTATTTATTTTCCACTATATAAATAAAATTGCACTCCCAATATTATTCCATATTATATCAAATAATATTTCTCCGGTAGTATTATATATTCCGTGTATTTAAGATTTAAATATCCATGAATAAATTTATTTATTGCTCAATAAATAATATTCATATCTTATATCCGAGACTAGTACCGTTCAACTTTAATTATTATGCGGATTAAATCCACCTGCAGGGTTTACATAATAATTCCTTATGAACTCATCTCGGGGATATTATCAACCCTTCCGGGATACACTGCCCCTTCAAGAATTCACGGCATGCCATATATAAAATATAGTGACCCAACTTAACCGGTAATTAACCCAATAATTAAATCGGTTAATTCCTTTGGTAAATCAAAGTTACTAATATTAAATATACACACCCGCAATTGTTTCAGGGATTAAGAATAAAATACTCTGAGTCTCAAATCAATTATCGCCGAGCAATCCTAATTGATGAGTCTCAATCGATCCGCTCAATACACCAAGTGTACAAGTGTGATAAAATAATTAAGATAAATTATTTTCTCTCTCACACAACGACTATACCGATGGATTGGTCCGTGTCCATCTAGGTCGTGAGCAACTGTTCGATTAAATACGAGTAACCGATAGTATGATCTTCTGTGTGCCCATGCCCCACCATACTAACTACAACGTATAAAATCCAGGACTATATTTTGCATATATTAATTAATAATAATTAATTGCAAATAATTGTTTATTAATTAAATAGGTTAAATGCTATGACAGGGAGTTTACCGGTACTTAAATCTAGACATTAAGTACACAACTCCAACAATCTCCCACTTGTACTAAGGTCTAGTCATTTCCTCCAAACTCCCGACTCCCATACTCATCACGTGCTTAAGTTATACTTCCCAGAAGTATTATGTGTATGAGCAATCTAGGTTGCCTCTCTGAAGTTATCTTGGTGACTACTGCTCGTCTCTCTGACGATGACTCGTATCAGGTGGTACTGGCTCTATGTGTTATCATCACCTTTTGAACTTATGACTTCTTCCAGTTTACCATGCACCTGCTATGTACATAGCCTTTGGTGAACCAAGAATCATATCCAAGTTCAGAGGTCATTCCGGAACCTAACCAAAACTTCCGCTGCCTCTGAGGCTGCTATTCGGTTTATGATAGAGTCCGAGAAGCTTCACGCTTATCACTCTTTCATCCTTAGGTTCCACCTCTTCTAAAAGTGAACACATAGCCTGATATCGACTTACACTGGTCCTTCTCCAATTTTTGGATCTGAGAAACTGTAATCTAAGAGGATTTCGTTTTGCTAGTAATCCAGTACTTCCAAGTACTTTTACAGCATTCGAACATCTCTTATCCAGATTACTTTGATATCCTCCCACTACGCAAACCGCATAGTTGATATCAGGTTCTTGTTTTATAACACCGCATTCACAAAGCCCTTTACACTCGAAGTGTAAGAATCTGCTTTGTCTATATCCATCTCCTTCTTGTGTTCAAGACACATACCTTAGATAGATGCATTCTGTTCTAGAAAGGCAATAGCCTTTCTCAGAATTGTGCATGTTTTAAAACAAACCATAATCGTATAAGATATCTAAAGAGAAGTACAAACGTTCTTATCTAGAGATCGAAAGATTTCTAAGAACATGATCCAACTTCATTTTAATCTTATATCTCGATTTATTTAGACAACCTCTATTTTATGTCTGACAACGCTTTTACATTGTTGCCAATGATGAAGTGTTATCTACACAAAATTCCGAGAAACACCACTTTGTTTCCATTACGTCTCCAATACACCAAACTTGTCTTTGCCTCTTGATGAATCCATAAAATGGACTATCTCATCAATTCGCAAGTTCCACAAGCTTCAGCTTTGTGACAATCCATAAATGGATTTACTAAGCTTGTACTCTAAATGATCTTGCCCCTTTAACAATAATAAATTACTGCTATCCAAGTAGGCACATTTAGTTTAGTACTGCCTCCTATGCAGAACTAGGGATCGATTTCATGTCTACTAGATCCAGAGTTAAAACTCCTCCAGTCTTATGAACATTTTCGGTCGCTTAACAACCTCCCACTGCAATGGCGTTCCGGTGTATAACAGTAATAACATTAGGTGCAGTTAGTGGTGTACTTCTACTCGGTTAGGCTGGTTTTCAGTCTTCTCTTTCCCTTTTATAAAGTACTTTGTCAGTTAGGGCATTGTAGTTCATCTAATAGTCTTCCTCTAAGAACCGGGTGCAGACACCCTTCTGGTTCATAGTACTATTGAACATACAATTACTTGTTCTTCTAGGATATTCTACAATTACATCGAGTGCGTCATTGTATCCAGAAATATCCATAGAACATAGGTAGTTCCGAATAAACTTGTCCTTTTACTATTAGAATTCTATTTCTTATACCTGACACACCATGTCTACACGTCAGTGTATGGTGCAGTCGTTTGAGATTATTCTCTTTGATTTATGCCATGTGTTATTTAGATAGGTGACAGCCTTCGCGAACAAGTCGCAGGCTTCCAATGGATATACTTTGAAGGTTCCCCATAATGGCTTTGTGCTGAAAACACTCCGCTTTTATGGCACATCAAGTATTCTAATCCATCTCCGAGTATTCTTTAAAGAACGACTCGTATCTCTCTAATTACACATGTGTCTGCATATATCATCCTTGATCATTCTTAATACTTGTCCGAACTCCATCCTTTATCCAGAAAGGTGGACTTAGTTGTATCATCTTTCAAGATTGATTCTTAGGTCGGGAAGTCCATTCCTCCAACTATAATTGATCGAATCAATTTCGACCTTTTGAATCCCGTTTGAATAGATACTACCAAGTTTAAGAATTCATAAGTATAATGATCGACAAAGAAATACATCTAACAAGTAAAACAAGTTTACATATATATACGGTTTGTTGCATCGTGGTAGACTAAGGATTCATCATTCATATATTGCTATCTAATGTACCAGAATAGATATCGCCATTATTTCTTATCTAAACCATCAAATGATTAAAGAAATAAAATATCCATTAATAATAGAAATCCAGAACAAAAGTTCTTTCTAAAAGGTACAAAGCAATAAACTTGAAATGAAATCCTATAACTATCAAAAGATAAACGTCTTCCACTGCAACCGCTGCTTCCTCAACAGCTCTGCCCATGAGGACTCGAACTCTTCTTATCTAAGTCGCTGGGTTTTCTGGAACCCCTGCATTTAAAATGCACATACCGTCAGTGGTTCCATATCTACACACCAGAATTCTGGTAGATAATACCGCTGACTATGTTTTACGACTAAAGAAAAATTCGTACCTTTGAGAGGACAAGATGTAGACCCCCAGTACTCAGACTGCTTCCCTTGGGGATGTCTGCCAGAAGGCTTCTTTATCCCACCCTTTGGTCCAAGTCCCTTAGGACCACCGGACCCCCTTGTCTTCTTCTCCTTTCCTTTGCCTTTAGGTCCGAAACCTTTGGCTTTGGCTATAAGAGCTTGCGATTGTTTCAACTCGTCCAAAAGATCCATCATCTCAAAAACATGATCAAGTGTTTCATCGAAGTAACAGATCTTTACGAGTATCCTCATCGCCTCTTTTCTAGCCCCCCCATCATGTCCAAACAGCAACTTGAGTTTGAGCATAACATCATGATTAATGGCTAGTGAACGAGCACTCTCCCATTTTTCAAAGTCAAAAATCTCATCCTCAGTTGAGTTAATGGTGAGTCCAGGAGGACAAGTTTCACTGAGTACGTCTTTGTACTCCTTTGCAGTCTGAGCAATGTCTAACTCTTCTTTCCATTCAACACAGTATGGAACCAGTGCGTTAAATTCCTCAAGTATCATCTCAAGTGGATTCATAGACATTCTCTAAACCTATAAGCACATTTAAACAAACAATTAATTTAATATCCGACGTTATCTCCCTGGAATAACATCATTAAATTACTAATTGCGTCTAAAATCCCATCAGGTAAAGCAAGCCACGTGGTGTGGACGTTTACCCACCCAAATGATTTAGCAATTAGTTTTTCTTCGGTCATACATCAATCATAGCGTAACTTCGTGGGGAAGAATACTATGACGCGTATCTAAGTGTAAACCATCACTCAGCACTAAAGTAGATCGCTTGGAATTGCTACGTCACCGCAAGCCACGTGGTGTGGACGTTTACGACAATTTCACAACTCTTCACAATTACTTATAACTGTCTACATCAATTAATCCAAAACCCGTCGGCACAGCAAGCCACGTGGTGTGGACGTTTACTACACCAAGAGATCTTTATAATTGACTCCCAATTACAAGAACCATTCGATTTCGTAAATCAAGACTCGGAGAATCATAAGTGAAACTCGAAGTTTCTAACCAGTGATTCACCATGCGAGCGACCCTATCTCTCATAAATGAGGGAGCCGAGCAGACAAACGACCCACCTATCAAAGAATGGCACGAAAGTCTCTAATTTGTGTCATCCACATGACCAAGTGGCTCTGGCTCCATTCCACTCCCCGGGGTGAGAATGAGTCGACTTGAAGTCAGTTTCAGAAAGACAAATTAGGCATTGTTTGATAAACTCAATCAATGTTTCTTGTAAGAGGAATTACAAGAATTCTCCTCCAATGACTTGTCTATATGAACTTCGAAAGCCCATAAAAGTCACCAAGAGAACAGTGATGGAGACCATGGGAATGTTTCCATCCCCTCTCCCACTTAGCTTTTTACGATAAAGGGATACGCTATCTAGTGCATAAAAATAAACACATATAGCATGCATGAAAGCAATAAAGCACATAGGTCACATAGTCAAAATAATGCTAGAGAATTATTTTCCCGACTATCATGGCTTTATCTTCATATGCATCCTCTAGTCTTCAGTCTTCGTTTCTTGAATGTTCCATGTGACGAGAATATTAATTTTCCAATATTTAAATCTATTTATTTTTAATTAATCCAAAAGTTACTTAATTCGAAAATTGAGTCAATTGAATATATCAAAAATAAAATTAAATATTATTAATATTTTTATTTATTTATTTTCCTCTCCAGTTCTTATTAAATCTTTAGAATAATCTATCCAAATAAAATTTGGAATATTCTAGAAGACATCTATAATAGAACAAGGAAATAAAATAAATAGGGACTTACTACTTTCCAAATTTATTTTTATTCCTAATCCATGAATATTCCCTTGAGTAGAAATAATCAAATAGGAAAAATAAATTTAGTACTAAATTAATTAAATTTCTAATCTATGATTAATTCCATTAAGGAAATAAATCAATAGAAATAAAATTAATTTAAATTAATTCTTTTCCTAATCCATGAGATTTTCCTAAAAGGAAAGTACTCAAATAGGAAACCCGAATTAATTGGGAAAGTAGATCTTGGTAGGAATAGCATGAGATTGGGAGACCCCATGCCATCCCCACCGTCGACCTCCACCGCCCGGGACCACCACCGCCGCCGCCCCCAGCCCACGCGCCACCACCAGCGGTGGCCGGCGTGGCCGGAAGTCCTAGCGGGCAGCCCCCGGGATGGGGTCGATCGATCCTCATGGGGATCGATCATGGGGATGATCGATTCCCCGGATTTTTCGTCCTCTCGTCTTCGTCACACGTCTTCGTCTTCCGGCGATCGTCTCGACATCGAACCAACGTAATAAAATTACAAGAATTAAATTACACTATCCGGTATCGATTCTATACATGAAATCGACCCTATACATTTTCCGGAAAATAAAGTACGTAATAATAAATCCTAAATTCGGTCAACCCCCGAATTTTTACTATTACAACATTCAACCACACAAAAACGAATCTCGACATGTCCGAGAGTTTAACAATCATGATAATTAATTAAAAAACAATTAATTAAATCCAACCATGATAGTCGGAAATCCTGCAAGGTAGAATAATAATCGAACATATACATGAACACGAAACCAAACGCTCTGATACCAATTGCTGGAGATTCGATGTCCCGGGCTATCAAAAATTGCGGAACCGATAACCCGATCAAAACCCTCGATCACCGAAGACTGGATCCCCGACTCATCCGCAGGAGTCCGACCTTTGGAGACTACGCGCCCGAAGACACGCAGCCCGCCCCCAGCCGATTTTCTCCCACGAGTCGGATCCACGAACGCGAACCACCTCACGAGCCGGGGCCCGACCGAATGCCCAGCGAGGTCCGAAGACCGCGTGCACCCAGCCGAGCCCCCGCGAGGGGCTCGCGATCGTCTACGGACGATCGCTGGGATCGCTCGCGCGATCCCCGGGGCTGCTCGTAGCAGCCCGCAGCGAGTCGCGATGACTCGCTGCTCGCACGGGGTCAGCCCCGTGCGCATCCGCTACGGGAATCCCCGTAGCGCGCACGAGGCGGCTGCGGGTTAACCCCGCAGCGACCCGCGATCGAGCTCACGGGCTCGATCGCCCCTCGGCTCCAGCCGAGGGCTTCGCGTCACGCGCCTCCGACGAGGGGCTGGGGTCCGCCACGGCACCAGCCCGTGGCACCCCGGGGATCGACCGAAGTCGATCCCATGCCCCGGCGTCCAGCCGGGGCTCGTCCCCTTGTCGCGCGTCGCGGCGGTCGAACCCTAGGGTTCGTCCGCCCCCTTCGATCCTCGCCGGGGATCTCGAATCCCCGTCCCCGAGGTTCGTCGTTTTTCCGGATCGCGTGTTCATGTATATATCACAATATTCAACGCAAATAATCATAGAAGGGGGTTTCTCGATTATACCTTGATTCGTTGTACGGAGAAACGAATCGTTGATGACCTCGTGATCTTCCCGCGTATTCCTTGCACTCCGTTCGAACGTCGGGTGGGCGACGAGCTATCGAACTCTTATGGATCCTCCTCACTCTCAAGACTTAAGAATTCCGTAGGTCAATTAATTCTCTCTTGAAAGTGAAGACCATGTAGTGCTTATATAGGCTACGTAGGGGATCATAAGGAGAATAAATATTGGGCTTCCAATATTGAAAATTAAATTGGGTCCAACCCAAATCCATTAATTCTTATCAATATTAATTTTATTTATTTTCCACTATATAAATAAAATTGCACTCCCAATATTATTCCATATTATATCAAATAATATTTCTCCGGTAGTATTATATATTCCGTGTATTTAAGATTTAAATATCCATGAATAAATTTATTTATTGCTCAATAAATAATATTCATATCTTATATCCGAGACTAGTACCGTTCAACTTTAATTATTATGCGGATTAAATCCACCTGCAGGGTTTACATAATAATTCCTTATGAACTCATCTCGGGGATATTATCAACCCTTCCGGGATACACTGCCCCTTCAAGAATTCACGGCATGCCATATATAAAATATAGTGACCCAACTTAACCGGTAATTAACCCAATAATTAAATCGGTTAATTCCTTTGGTAAATCAAAGTTACTAATATTAAATATACACACCCGCAATTGTTTCAGGGATTAAGAATAAAATACTCTGAGTCTCAAATCAATTATCGCCGAGCAATCCTAATTGATGAGTCTCAATCGATCCGCTCAATACACCAAGTGTACAAGTGTGATAAAATAATTAAGATAAATTATTTTCTCTCTCACACAACGACTATACCGATGGATTGGTCCGTGTCCATCTAGGTCGTGAGCAACTGTTCGATTAAATACGAGTAACCGATAGTATGATCTTCTGTGTGCCCATGCCCCACCATACTAACTACAACGTATAAAATCCAGGACTATATTTTGCATATATTAATTAATAATAATTAATTGCAAATAATTGTTTATTAATTAAATAGGTTAAATGCTATGACAGGGAGTTTACCGGTACTTAAATCTAGACATTAAGTACACAACTCCAACAAAAGCGATCCATTTATGGATTGAAGCAAGCTTCTAGATCTTGGAACATGCGGTTTGATGAGGTTATCCAGTCTTATGGATTCATTCAAAGCATGGACGAGTCGTGTGTATACCGGAGAAGTGACGGAAACAGCGTGGCGTTTCTCGTGCTTTATGTAGACGACATTCTTCTAATTGGCAACAATGTGAAGATGTTGTCGGACATAAAGGGATGGTTGTCCAAGCAATTCGATATGAAAGACTTAGGACAAGTAGGGCATGTTCTTGGGATCAAGGTTATACGAGATCGCCAGAAAAGAACATTGAGCTTGTCCCAGGCTTCATACATTGAAACGATTCTGGCTCGTTTCAACATGCAGAATTCCAAGAGAGGTTCTCAACCTTTCTGCCATGGAATTCATCTATCTAAGGATATGTGTCCCAAAACACAGAAGGAGATAGATTACATGAAGACAGTTCCTTATGCTTCGGCAGTGGGTAGTCTAATGTATGCTATGTTGTGCACGAGACCTGATATCTGCTATGCCGTAGGCATGGTAGCTAGATATCAGAGTAACCCTGGACAGGGTCACTGGACTGCTGTAAAGAACATACTTAAGTACCTGCGAAGGACTAGGAATTATGTTCTGAGATACAAAGCGTCCGAGTTGATTCCTATTGGTTACACAGATTCGGATTTCCAATCTGATAAGGAACAGCGAAAGTCTACATCAGGCTATGTGTTCACATTGGGAGGTGGAGCAGTTTCATGGAGGAGTGTTAAGCAGAAATGCATTTCGGACTCCACCATGGAAGCCGAATATGTAGCAGCCTCTGAGGCAGCTAAAGAATCGGTGTGGCTCCGGAACTTCATAATGGACTTGGATGTGATTCCTGATTTGCCCAGAGCTATCACAATTTATTGTGACAATAGCGGTGCAGTGGCAAATGCGAAGGAACCACGAGCCCACAATGCGAGTAAACACATAGATCGCAAGTACCACCTGATTAGAGACATCGTCAAGAGAGGCGATGCGGTTGTCACCAAGATTGCATCAGCGGATAACCTGGCAGACCCCTTTACGAAGGCACTTCCAGCGGAAGCGTTCAAGAGACACGTGAAGGGGATGGGTATCGGATGTATGGGAGAGGGCAACTAGACTTTTAGTATAAGTGGGAGATTGATGGAGTTATATTCTAAATGTCTAGTTTAGTGACAATATGGAACTCCTTATCTGTGTTTTATTATCTATTAATCAAACAGTCTGCATTTTGTTTATTATAACTCTGTGCTCTATAGTCCTAGATATATACGTTGTAGACAGTATGGCGTGAGGAGACACGCAGAAGATCATACTGTCGGTTACTCGTATATTATCGAACAGTGGCTCACGACTTAGATGGACAGGGACAATCCATTGGTACGTCGTTGTGTGACTGGTAGATAGTCGGTCTTGACTATCATGTCACACTCATACACTTGGTGTATTGAGCAGGACCACGGGAGGGCGTTCGATTTATACTAATCGACGTAATCGAACTAGACCTCAGAATTACGGATATACGAATTCCTAATCCCTATATAATTATAGGTGCGTGTGTCCAATTCTCGGTTCTTTAACTTGCCAATGAGTGAGACTAATTGATTAGTCGAGATCCTCGGTAAATTGGGAATCGTAATTGTACGCACGACATGCTATAGATTATAGACAGGAAACCGTGTCCCGTTTATCGGGTTGATGACGTCCCCGAGATGAGCTCATAAAGTTTATCATGTAAACCCTGCAGGTGGATTTGTTCCACATGATAATAAGGATGAGTGGTACTAGTCTCGGATAATAAGAAACGAATTAATTTAATTATTAGTAATTAAATAAATTCGTGGACGTTCGATATCTTAAACACGGGGAAAGTCGTATATGTAATTTCGGCGGAATTATTATTGTTGAAATAATATTAAAATTAATTTCGGGAATTCAATTATTATTTTATAGTGGAGTTAATAATAATTAAAATTGAAATCAATTAATTAAGGAATTGCTTTTACGTATTCCAAGTTAATTAATATTTCAATTTAGCCCTTAATTAATTTATCCTTAGGTCCCTAACGTAGCTCTATATAAACCCCCTCCCTTACCCTCTCTTAACCTACAATTCGCCGCAACATCTATTTTTGCTGAGAAAAATAATTGCGTTAGCGCAAATATATTTTTCTCTGTATAAGTAAAAGGTTAACGCAAATAAAAGTTTTTATTTTTCTCTCATTGAGAATAAATATACTGAGGTTGAGATAGAGAGAGTATAGACGGGAGAACTCCAGCGGATCGTTGCCCACACAACGGTTGGAGACGGGATCAGAGAATACGCTAGAAGCTCTAAGGTCTCAACAATCGACCGAGAAGGTATGAGATCGATTTCTTTTCCGCACTTATTCGATCTCATTTATTCGTTGATCATACTTTGAACGTAGATCGGTTCCCGTGGCTTGGATGTGATATTCTCGGACTGCTGGGAGGTTTCTGACCTCCGGCGTGGCAGTCGGATCGAGAAAATCGCGTCGGAACAGCCGGAACGGGCGAACGGGGTCGCTGTTCGCAGCAGGCAGGCGCCCGCCTGAGGGGCAAGCGCCCGCTCGCGACAGGCAGCAGGCGCTCGCCTGAGCAGCAGGCGCTCGCTTGCTCTGCTGCGCGAGCGCTCGCCTGGTGGGCAAGCGGTCGCTTGCTCCGGGCAGATCGCGAGCCGCGGTTTCGGCTGCGGTGGACGCGCGATCTCTTGGGCGGGCGGCCATGGCTGTCTAAGGGTGACCTCCAGAAGTCGATTGGGGACGTCCGGATGTTCGATGATTCGAACGGACGTGTCCCGGGTAGTCGATTTCCAACATGCTTCACCACTTACTACTCCTCTGCGCTCGCCTACTCCAGCTGGATCACCCAAGGGCTCAGACTTTGCATCTCTGTGATGCTTGGTTATCTTGTGTTCGTTTTTTTTTCATATTTCATCGTTGCATGCATAAGACTTGAACTATTTTCCACCATGCATGTTTTTCATATTTCGTTTTGATGAACCTCTCATGTTGCTTTGATGTTGAACTTGACTAAGTGTTTTGGTTTTCATCTCTTCAATGCTAGTCTTTCATTGTTGAATGTTGATTGTTTTATGTTTACTTAGTTTTATTTTGATATTCTTCTCTAGAGGGGGAGATTGTTTTGTATCTCCTTATGCTAACCTTTGGTCACATGAGTTGTGCCAAAAAGGGGGAGATTGTAGATGTTGGTTTTGGCAACAACATATGTGTTTGTTGTTTGTTTTGTTTTCAGGTGATGTATCTCTTGAGGGGGAGATAGTGTGTATCTCCGTTCGCTAACCTTTGGTCACATGAGTTGTGCCAAAAAGGGGGAGATTGAAGATGTTGGTTTTTGGCAACAACATATGTTTTGGTTGCCTGGTTTTGAGATTCTTTGTATCTCCTTATGCTAACTCTTGTTCACATGAGTTGTGACAAAAAGGGGGAGATTGTAGATGTTAGTTTTGTCGACAACATGTGTTTGTTGTTTTGTCTTTGGTTGCAGGTGTTAAGGTGAATGGATGCAAGACTTATAACTTGGTGATATGAATGATGGAGTCAAGCCAATCGAGGTTTATCGCCTATGTTCGCTAGCGCCAGCAACACAAGGTTCTTATCGTTTGTCGCTAGCGACAACTTGACAAGGAGGCAAGAATGCCGGACCCTGGCATTGTGTCGCTAGCGACAGTGTGATCAGGTCCCGGACCTTGTCATGTTGTCGCTAGCGACAGTAGGTGATGATACATGACCTTGTCATGTTGTCGCTAGCGACAGAGAGCGAGAGTGTTGGACGAGGTGTTGTTGGCGCGGATGCTGGGATCCTGTGTGATTGTCGCTAGCGACGATGTCGCTGATGCTTGACCTTGTCAAGTTGTCGCTAGCGACAAACGATAAGAACCTTGTGTTGCTGGCGCTAGCGAACATAGGCGATAAACCTCGATTGGCTTGACTCCATCATTCATATCACCAAGTTATAAGTCTTGCATCCATTCACCTTAACACCTGCAACCAAAGACAAAACAACAAACACATGTTGTCGACAAAACTAACATCTACAATCTCCCCCTTTTTGTCACAACTCATGTGAACAAGAGTTAGCATAAGGAGATACAAAGAATCTCAAAACCAGGCAACCAAAACATATGTTGTTGCCAAAAACCAACATCTTCAGAATCTTCGAATCTTGAATCTTCAATTTCAAAATCAAACTTCAATTTCAATCTTGACTCCATCGATCTCAATTCTTCATCTTCAATTTCTCGTGAAATTCTCTAAGTGTTGAAGCTTCGAATTTCATCGTCTTCACGGTCGTCGATATTGTTGAAGTTGCAAACTTGGAACAATTCTTCATTTCCTTGAACTGAGTACCTGGTGAAAGAAAACACGTTGTAAGTACTTAGTCTTAAAATTAAAACCACAAAAACTTGAGTCGCCGTTTTTCATGAACACCAAAACCGGCGACTACATTCTCCGGAAAAATGGACAAGGGTAAGTGTCGCCGTTTTCATGTCATGACCACAAAACCGGCGACTCGTGTCGCTGGAATTTTTCCATGCCACAAAACCAAAACCGGCGACCCGTGTCGCCGTTTCCACGCCAAAAATCCTTTGCATCAAAACCGGCGACTGGAGTCGCCATTTTCTTGCAACATCAAAAACGGCGACTCTGGTCGCCGTTTCCTTGTCCTTGCATCCAAAGCGGCGACTCTTGTAACAACCCAAAATTTTATTTAACATTGAATTCACCTAAATAATTTTACAAATTTATAAAGTAATCTAATAAATTAAAGTTATAAAATAGAATAAATTTGATTAAACCTTAAATTTGATAAATAATGATTATATAAGTAATATTTTGATTCAACCCTATTTAATTAATATAATTTAAAATTAATTATTAAAAGATATCTTAGACAGCAGGGAATACCATTATTTAATTTACCAAAATTAAATAGAAACCATAATACAATTAACTCTTATTTTCTTCTCTATAAATACCTAATCTTCTACTCTTACACACATATCACCACGCCACCATCGATCCCTCAAGAAGGGATCACCACCTAATTAATTTTTCCTATTCCTCCTCTCCATTTTTTTTCCCATCACAACAACACATGCACCGTATATACATATGTCAATCTACCCATAATTTCAGCCTAATATGTCCCCAATTAAGTTCGTAAAGCCTTGCCACTAAGACCCACCAGATTTTCTAGGCCGTAAGCCAAAAGCTTTCACCACTTGGCTCCAATCGTTGTCTCTATGTTCGCTGCAAAGAAAAGAAAAGGGGAAAGAGGAATTCACCTACAACTACAGTACGTATCTCTATTAAATATACATAATATTGCTATATGGTCCCTAACTTATAGTAAAACTTTGGGCCACTCCACAATTAAATCATAATAATATTATTAAGTCCATACTAAGTATTTAAATTATTAATTCAGTCCCAGAAATTTAAAGAGTCGGCCCTTAAGGTCTTAGACGCGTTTTGGATCATCACGTTCACGTCCCAGCTCATCGAGGTAGGTGTCATGTTGTCGATTTACCTTGTTTACTACTTGTTTCATTATGTGTGTCTCTATTTGTGCATTTATGTGAAGAATTTATTAAAATATATTTTCCGTTGTAACCGGAGACCGGGGAAAAGGGTCGAAGGGGACCAACGCAATAGTTGGCGCAACTCGCAATATCCAGATTATTAAATGGATCTCATGTTTACTAAAATTACAATATTTTTATGTTATCCAGATTATTAAATGGATATCATGTTTTATTAAAATTACAATATTTTCATGTTATGTTCATCGGTTATACATGTATTTGATTCTGGTATTAGATGAGGTAATGACCCTATTGAGCGCGTTGAGCTCACCCTATCGACAACAACTATTTTTAGGTACACACGAGGATGCCGAGCGAGAGAGGTGATCAAGGATGGAAGAATAAATTAAAATAATAATATGTTTATTAGTGCATAATTTATCATGAGTTATTTTCATATTGATTATGATATTATTTACTTTAATTCAAGTTAAATTGCTGGTATAAATGTTATGTTTTACAATTGTTCCAATTGCATCCATATTGTTTAAAGTATGTTAGTAAACTTGAGGATGACTATTAACTTCTTTATGATATACTATTAGGCATGCGCACTCACATATAATTAAAGCATACGTTTATTCTGCATGCTATATTTACATATGCATATACTTACATACATATAAGAGTGTTATACTTGTTTTTATATATATATACATGCATGCAATAATAATTTATTTATGTACTAGTTTAGTTATTTTATTTTGCTGTTTAAATTTTAAAAAGGTTTACTTTTTGAAATAAAATTTTGTGACGCCCGCACTTTATAAAATGTTATTTTGAAAATTAACACCTTCCGCTGTTATAAAAATACGGGGCGTTACAACTCTTCATACTTGCATCAAAACCGGCGACAGGAGTCGCCGTTTCCTTGCATCACCAAAAGCGGCGACTCTGGTCGCCGTTTTCATGTAAAACCAAAAGTGGAGACTCATGTCTCCATTTCCATGCGCAAGGTAGTTGACTTCGGATTTTTAACCTGTAACCCTGAAAATCAACAAAGACAAAAAATACAAGGAAAAATACGTTGTCGCCAAAATCAACATTTACAAATACGTATGATAAAAAGTATACAAAAATTATGAAAAAATAACTAAAATAAAATTCAACTATTGAATTTTATTTTAATTATTTTTTCATAATTTTTGTATACTTTTTATCATACGTATTGAACGGTAAAAAAAAAGTCAACGTTGACCACCGGTGACTATAGCTCTGGGACAGAGGGAGTAATAGCTAGCAATTGTCCTATATGTTTTAATCGTTTTATTTTTTTGTGTTCACACCTATTAATAAACAAGCATCACCGTTAAATTAAATTTGTGTTCACAATGTCATTATTAATTATTATTTTTAGCGTAATTAATTAGCGCATTTATTTTTAATTAATTACATTTATAATCTCTTTAATATATTCCTTAATTTTAGTAAATATTGACTTCAAATATTCAAAATATCATCTTTATTACTTAATTATCTCCTTTAATTAAGTTTATTTTATTATACTACTAAAATTAATTATCGTAATTAAAAAAATATAAGAGAATTGCATTTTTTATTAATATATTTAATTGATTAATTAATAAATTTATATTATACAAACAATAATATCGAAATTTAAGGTAATTCAAATTTATTATATTTAAAAAATAATAATAATTATCAAATCTTACTTCAAATTCGTGTCTATATAAATGAGGTCATCTACACTCACTCCATATTTCTCACTTTTCATTTCAATTATTTTTTTTATTTGTTCATTCTCACATTAATTTATTTTTGCAGAGCTTTATGTAAGTTTTGTTGTTGTTTTTTTTTTGTTTTTTTTATTTTTGCAATCTTTTCATTTTAGCTATATTTTTATTTGTTAATGCTCATATTTATTTATTTTTGTTCAGAACTTTATATAAGTTTTGTTGATTTTTTGTTATTTTGCTAAGTATTATTTTACTAATATTTTAATTTAAATTTGATTGTTTGATAATTAATGTTTTTATTTTTTGTATCCTTCAAATATAAAGTATCTTTTACTAATTCGAATTTTAATTTTAATATTATTGTTTTATTATTAATATTTGTATTTTTTTGCAGCTTCAATGTAAGTATTTTTTTACTAATTTAAATTTTAGTTTTAATATTATTGTTTGATCATTAATATTTTTATTTTTTGCAGTTTTAATGTAAATATTTTTTACTAATTAATATTAATTAATATTACCAGTTTGTTGATCATAATTGTATCAAAATATAACAATTTATTTTGTAATGATTTTTGTATTTTTTTTCAAGTTTTTTGAATTTTTTATTCTTTTTGATGATTTATTTTTTTGCAGAACTTTTGGATTTCTTACTATTTTTTGTTTATTTTGTAATATTCTTTATAACTATTTATTTTGTAGGTTTGATTATAAGTAAAATACTAATTGAACAATTAGAAGTCTATGAAAAAAGATCGAGATATTGGATTGCACAAATTTTAAATGGATTGCAAGTTTTTGTTTATGTTTCCTAATAAAATTAAAGTAGTTTTTGTTAATTTTATTTATGTTGTAATTACTCAATTTACTGTAATTTTAGATTAGTTTGTTTTCATTTTATTTATGATGTATTTTATCTATTTACTTTAATTTATAAAATTTATGGAATTTACAATAATTCTATTTAAGTTTATTCTAATTTTGTTTATGTTGTAACTTACGCAACAATATCTTTATTTGTATTACTTACAAATATTACTAAAATAGAATTAAAATCTTTGATTAAGTTAATGAAATAAAATCGTATTTAATAATTATTGAATAATTGAAAAAAAAAATAATACAATCAATGATTATTATTTTTGTACAAAAAAAATTGTTTATAATTATATTTTTTTTCATTTTTTTTATTTACAAAAATAAATTCAAAAATAATTTATGTATTTTAGTTCGATCTTTTTTTTATATATAAATATTATTAATAATAATAATAATTGTGATTTAATTAATTTATGTATTTTAATTATAGGAATTACAAATAATTAAAGTAATAAATTGCAAAAATAATTATTATATTATCATCCAATATGATGTATAAATAATATTATAAATTTATAAAATAAAATTATATCCTTAGTTAGAGAAATCAAATAAAAATTTTATTATCTTGATTATAAATTATATTTCAATTATATTATTAATTATGAGTATTGAAATCTATTCTTATTTTAAGCAATTAGATAAATTCAAATGTCAACTAAAATTATATATCAATAATATTATTAATTATGAGTATGGTAAATTTATTACAATTAAATTAATTCAAATGTCGACATAATTAATTTGAGAATAAAATAATAATAATTCAATTTTTTATTAATTTACCATTAGTAATAATATTATCCTCTATTTATATTACTTTAATTATGCAGCATTACAAAAATAATTTACCATAAATTAATAAATTCAAAAACAATTTAATATTCAATTAATCTCTTGAAACTAAATTAATATATTTTAATTTATTTAAATAAGGAATATTCAGAATATCAAATTTATTCCTTATTTATCTCCTTTAATTACGTTTATTCTATTATACTATTATTTATTTATAGTACTAAATTAATTTGTGATTCTTTAATTGTATTCCATCCAATCTTTCTCTTATCTTTGTATAATAATTTCATTTTTTTTTCAACTCTTTACTAATCATTTTCAATATATGTGTTGGTTATATTCATCTTTGTCCGATGTTAATCCCTCCGAAAAAGAATTCCGTTCAGTTTTACTAAAGGTATATTATTGAATTTAATGTGTATAGACCTAAATACATTTTTTTATTATATATTGTAATAAATAAGTGATTTATAATTGTTATTATATTTACGATAGGTTATTAAAATTTGCACAATTTAAAATTCATGAAAAACTGTCCAAGCGATGTTGGTATTACATAATTTGCCCCCACATGCAATCATACAGAATGTCAATTATTGCAATTTTATGTGTTATTTTTGTTATCGTAATCTTATTCGTCACACCAAGTTTAAAATTCATCTACAAGTTCATGACGGAAAGCACTTCGCGAATTTTGTATTGATGAATGAAGTTGCATTAATTCTAAATCAGAATCAGCTGATCGATTGGTTCTTTCAATCCTCTCGGTATTTAATTCTCTCCTACATATATATCAATTTTTTTATGTAATTTATTTTTCTGTTATTTTATAATTGTATTTTTTATTATATTAATTACTTAATTAATTAATAATGTAATGCTGATTTTTTGTATTGAATTTGATGAATATATCATTTTCTATATCAAATAAATTAATAAATCAATTATATTTAGATCGAACATACTTGAAATACAAACAAACATAAATATTATTCACCAATTTAATTTTATTAGAAAGCAATCATTCAACTTTTATAATTTTCACGGGTAATATATTTTCAGGAGGAGATTTTCTTCAAATTTGACTGGTCAAGACTAAATGTACGAGAGTTCTCTGATTGGCTCTTCTACAGAGGATTGTACTACTGACGGCGAGAACGATGGGGAAGTAGATATAGAGACCCTGAATGAATATTTAATAATTCAATCGGATAATTATATGGAATCGATTGTTCATGCCGCGTACCCATCTTTCCATGATTACATCGAAAATATCAATTTTCTAGAAGGACGAGCGATTCTAGCGCTGATCCTGGATGACGTTAATGAAATCAACGATTACATGGTTGCAATGCATAATACGGACGAAAGGATTATCTGCATTACTTAGTATTTATATATATATATATATATATATATATATATATATATATATATATATAAACTTATTTTTCTTTAAGCAACAATTTATATAGTCATGTCATATTCTATTTATTGTATATAATTAACGAATTAATTAAATGTTGTGACATGGTATATAGTTTTTGATACATGAACTGTTTCGTATCGGGTTTGGATGTCCGTTATGCTATTGCGGAACATGGATGCCTCTGTCGGACTATTCAATGATACTAGGATGATTGTAACACAACTTGGTAATTATATTATCCACGAAAGTATTAGGAGAAAATAATTCTGGGGAAATGGTTTTTAATACTCGAATTACTTTGACGCCCTCAGATACCAAATTCCAGATTGCTTTCCAACTAATACAATTATCGATTATAATATCGTATGCCATGACTATTAATAAGAGTCAAGGTCAGTTGTTGACAAATGTTGGAATATTTTTGAAGAAATCAGTATTTACGCACGATCAATTGTACGTTGTGTTGTCTAGAGTAACCAACACGACCGGATTGAAGCTTCTGCTTTGTGACCAGCGTTGATGTCTTACGAATAGAACAAATGTAGTCTATAAAGAAGTATTCAAGAATTTGTAACATGAATGTAATTTTTATTTGTCCATTATCAATATCTACATCTAATATTAAGCAGAAAGATCACTACTCCGAAGAAAGAGCACTACTCCGAGTAATAAAAAGTTGAATTAAATACACGTGCATCGCACGGGTAGGAGGACTAGTTAATAAAATCAACAATTCAAATTATTTATATTTAAAATATAATAATAATGGACAAACCCTAATTCAAATCCATCCCTATATAAAGGACGTCATCTTCACTCACTCTTTACCTCTCACTTTTCATTGCAGCTCTTTTTTTTAAATTAATGTTCTTAATTTCTGTATTTATTTTATGAATATGAATATTAATTTATTCATGCTCACAATTATATTTTCTTTTTCAGGTTCTCTATGTAAGTTTTTTTATTGTTTTTTTTAATTTCGTATTTATATTTAATTTTTTGAAATAAATTATTTTTGTATTTTTTGCAGCCTTCAATGTAAGCATTCTTTTACTGATCTATTTTAATTTAAATATTATTGTTTTACTATTAATGTTTTTATTTTTTGCATTCTTTCACTAATTCTATTTTAATTTAAATATTATTGTTTTACGATTAATGTTTTTAATTTTTGCAGCTTCCATGTAAGTATTTTTTACTAATTCTTTTTAAATTTAAATATTATTGTTTTACTATTAATGTTTGTATTTTTTGAATATTTTTTATTAATTCGTATTTTAATTTTAATATGCTTTTCTAATGATTAATATTTGTATTTTTTGCAGCAAATCAATGTAAGCATTTTTTACTAATTATATTTTTTATATTAAATGTTTTTTTGTCTCTTAATGTTTGTATATGTAAGCATTTTTTACTAATTATATTTTTTATATTAAATGTTTTTTTGTCTCTTAATGTTTGTATTTTTTTTTTGCAGAAAATCAATGTAAGCGATTCTTTTATTGTTTTTTTTAATTGTATTCTTTTAATCAACTTTAAATTTTAATTTTCAAGTTATGAGCTTTATTGTGCGGTTCTTTTTTTTTTTTTTTTTTGTTCTTTTGTAGGTTTGTTTATACGTGAAAGAATTGGGAAATTGAAGTAATCAAAAGTCGAAGAATAAAGATCGAAATATTGGATCGCACAAGCTTTTATAAGACTCTAGACTTCGGTTTAGATTCTTATAATAGTTTTAGATTTATTTTTGTTATTAATTATTTTTAATGTAATTTATCAATGGGAAGCCTATACCATGGGTCAGGGGCCCATACCATCTACATGGTCCCCAGCCCAAATATAAAAGAAAACAGGCCCAAAAAAATTCGCGCGTAGGACTTCAGCCCAAAAAACCGCCCAATTATCACATTCATTCTCTCTTTCTCTTCTACGCAAAAACCGTCCGCACCAGAGAGAGAAACCACCGCACCAGAGAGAAACCACCGCACCACCGCACCGCTGCACCACCGCACCGTCGCTCGAACGTCCGCCGCATCAGAGTCCGCCGACGACAGAAGATTTTCACACCCTCGCACCGCCGACGACAGAAGACAGAAGATTCCGTCATCTGTCTGACCGATTCAACCACCGCGAATCACCAGAACCCTAAATTCAGTAAGTAGAACCCTAAATTCAACCCTAAATTCCATTGCATGTTGAAATAGAAATAGGAAATTGCTTGTTCAACCCTAATTTTTCGAACCGTTTCTCACACACGCAAATATAAACCATGGAATTCAAAATTCAACCCTAAATTCTATTGCGTGTTGAAATAGAAACAGGAAATTGCATGTTCAAACCTAGTTCTTCGAATTTCACTGTAATTGCATGTTTTATAATATGTTCATGGTTTTGGTAATGTTCAGTTCACAGCACAATAGAATTCTTCATCTGAATTCTTCACCCTCTATGTTTTCTCAGTTTTTTGTGACTTATATTTGATTAAAAACTATACAAACTGTTTATTATATTTTCTTTGTTCAAAACTGATTCAACAGAGTAGATTGTACTGTGACTTTTCAACTTCTCTTTTATGTTTTATATGTTTATAGGTTCTACTGTGATTAGTTATGAATTCTAATGTGATATGTTGTTAGGTTCTACTTCTCTTTTATGTTTTATTTGTTTATAGCTTCTACTGTGATTAGTTATGAATTCTACTGTGATATGTTGTTAGGTTCTACTGTGAATTCTACAGTTGTTTTCTGCAATGGATCCATCTGAAGATCAAGAGAGACATAATAGAAATCGAAAAGTAAGTTTATATTAAAAAATATTAAGAGTTCAATCGATTGATTCTTATATTTCTGATTTTTTTTTATTCTTCAGGAACTGATTCATATGCTAACCAAAGGAACTGTAGGACAGCGTGGTTCTCCAAAAAAACAGGTAAAGTTCTTAAAATACTAGTTCTATACACTTCATACACAAGTATCTACTGTAAAATTTGAACAATTCTCCTCTATTTTGCTGTTCTGTAATTTGCATGACTGTCATGAATTAAGTTAAAAACAATGTAACATCAACTGAGTTGAAATCAGAATTTGGTTCAACTCAGTTATATGCTAGATTCTACTATTAGTTATTAAGAATTCTTCTGTATTTGGTATGATAATTTGAGTGGGTAATGTTCTCTGAAGTTTATAAAATACTAGTTCTATACACTTCATACACAAGATTCTACTCTAAATTTTGAACAATTCTCCTCTGTTTTGCATATTCTGTGATTTGCATGACTGTCATGTATTAAATTAAAAACATAGTAACATCAACTGAGTTGAAATCAGAATTTGGTTCAACTCAGTTATATGCTAGATTCTACTATGAATTCTTAAGAATTCTTCTGTATTTGGTATGATGATTTGAGTGGGTAATGTTCTCTGAAATTTGTAACTAATAATTTCATGTCTACTTTGTTGTTTTCATTAGTATCTACTCTGATGTCTAATGAATTCTACTTTAAAAAGTAAATAAATTTCCTGTGTTTCTGGTAATTTTGATATTTAAGTAGGTAAAATAAACCATTTATTAACACAATGTATCTTAATACTAACATAATAGAAAACCCTATTAACACAGAATATGGGAAAAATACCATCAGTACGTGCAATAATCAATGGTCAACGGGTCAAGTTGATATTTGGAAGAAAGAGACGTGGGAAGGTCAACTTTATTATTTGAAGTAAGGGGGGAGAGGATTAATTATGAAGAAAAACTAATTAAATTTTATATATGCTTTTTAGAATATGGAGCCCAAAAAAACTGTTTACAACAATAAGAATAAGAAACAAAAAGATGCTGATGTACTTACAAGAAGGACCAGCCCAAGGAGGGTGAGTCCAACCACCCCAGAAGCTGATACAAATAAAAGTCCTCAGAAGGTTTGTTTCCATATTAAATTATTCTTACTCTATTAGTGAATTATCCAGCACTCTTTTTGAAATAAACAGGAAACAAAAACTCCTTTGGTTGAAACAAGACATCAAGATGACGAAGAAGATGTCTTCCAAACTCCGGTGGTACCAAAACCCACACAGAGTGTATCAGCTCCTGTAAGTTTCTACTTACTATATTAATGAATTCTCCTTGCATTACATAATCCTTTTTCCAATCATAATGAACAAAAGAAGAAAAAGAAAACTAAAAACGATCAAATAGTTGAACCTGTCATCCCCACATTCACAGAGAATGCAACTGCTCCACCAGAGATGGTTGAACCAATTCAACCTGCTGCAACGGATGTCTTCCAGAATCCGGAGGTTGAACCAATTCAACCAACACCCCCAGTTGTAAGTTTGTGAATTCGCATCTTCGATTACTTATGATAATAGTAAACTACAATATTCTCACACTAATAAATTAACATTTTTCCAATCATAATGAACAGAAAAAGACCAAAAAACAATCTCGAATAACTCAGATTGTAAGACGAAGCCCGAGAAGACAGGCTGAAAATCCTAAAAAAACAGTAAGCACATTCACAAAAGATTATTTCATTGCCCTATTTGTATATTTCTTAATTAAAAACAAAAGATTAATCTGAAAATGGTATTATACAGGCTGAAGAAATTTTGCAAGCTGTAAAGGCTCCAATTAAGAGAAAGGCTGATTCAAATGAATTGGCGACTCAGAAAAAGGTAATTGAACAACTTCTAATACAATGCACTTTCCTGTGATATTTATGAATACAATAAAAAATATCTTGATGAAAATGGCAGAAAAAGAAGGAGGATAAGAAGAAGGATCTTGAAAAAAATGAAATGGAGATGGAGATGGACAAGGAAAAAGAGGAGGAGGAGAAAGCTCTGAAAGAAGCTGAAAAGCAGAAGGTATGAAAAGAATGGATGTTTGATAATGGAATATGCTATGTTTCATATTTTCATTTCTGTCTAGTAATTATATCTGTTCTTTTCAGGACAAAGAAGATGCGAAAAAGACTGAGAAGAATGCGACTGACAAGGTCAAGGATAAGAAAGAGAAATCAGCACAGAAAGAGGAGAAGGAGAAAGCTTCGAAGAAAAGGAGAACTTCTGACAATGAGATGGAGAAGAAGGCAGAAAAGAAAAATCAGAAGAAGGAAGTGAAGGAGAAGAAAAAAGAAGAAAAGAAGAAGAATCCAAACATTTTGACTCGCATGGCACCGATCCATGTCTCCAATGTTGTTGAAGCTATGAATGAAAAACAAAGACAAGCTGTCCGAGATATAGGTTTCGGAGGATTACTGAGTCTGAACATCAAAATGAATAGAAATGAATTAACAACATTTCTGATTCAAAATTTTGATATTTTGGAATGTTCAATTGTTCTACAAAGTGGAAATATTGGTATCAGTGAAGATGATGTTGTATCGGCCTTCGATCTGCCAAATGGCCACCTGCCAGTGCTCGAATCATCAGGTAAACAACTGAACTTTAATTTTTATTTTTACTTGTTCTCCTTTCTTAGTTTGTTACACTTACTTCTACTATGTTCTGTTCTACAAATACACTGACTCTGTAATGATGTTCATTCATGAAGGGCTGAAAATAAAAGATGATGAAGAGGGGTTCACGGCATTCCTAAAAGACTGGAGGGACCGATGGGGTGGAAGACCAGGTATGCAAACTATTGAGTCATGTTTGATTCATAAAGTGTTCTCTATTGCACATAATGAATTCTAATGATTTTTTTTCATTAAACAGGAGGGCCATCTACACAAACTATGGCAGATACACTGATACTCACAGATGAAAGTGGAGACAGATTCAAGCAGGACTTTGTAGTATTAGTTGTCAGCACCTTGTTGAAAGGGAAGCAAGACAATTATGCATACTACAACGAATGGTACTCTCTGATGAATGTAGATCAGATACGAAACCTAGCCTGGTGCAATTTCACGATCAAGTCGCTCGTGACTGCAGCAGAGAAATGGAAATTGGGAAAACAATCTACATTCACTGGACCAGTGACCCTCTTATTGGTAAATATTCTTCTAACATTTTAGACAATGTATGCTCCTGAGTTAAAATCTTATGAATTTGACAATGATGTATTTATTTTCTATTTATTACTTTCAGCTTTGCTACCTGGACAGGCTTGTCTTCAAAGCCCGAACAGTACCCAGGAAATTCCCAATTTGCTCGAATTGGGATTTTGAAAAAATAGCTGAAAGAGTGAAAGCTGAGAAAGATCATAGCAAAGCCCTAGACCTGGAATGTAAGTTTGGTTATGGGAAGATTTGGAAGAGGTTTTCTAGACCTGCTGGGGGTCAACAAGGTGCCCCACAAAACATGGACCCTCAAGATGATCGTGCCAGAGAACAAGCTGAAGAACAAGATGATGCTGTCAAAGAAAATCCAGCTGATGTCGCAGATATCCCCCAAGAGAACCCTGTTCATGTTGCTGATGACCCCCAACAAAATACTTCTGGTGCTACAGCTGAACTAAACAAGGAATGTACAGCAGATCTGACATCGGGTCTTGGTCGAATCGCTGATGGAGTTCTGGAGTGCTTAACGGCACTGAAAAAGATGGGTAAGGAAGAGCTGATGGTTGGCATTCTTAAAAATGCCTTAGTGAAGATTCTGATGAATGAGGACCAACAAGAGGAAGGGAAAAAGCACCTGGAGACGGTTATAGAGGAGCCGGGTAGTTTGGATGCAAGCCACAAGGAACCAGTGCAGCCAACACCAAACAAAACATACACCATAGCTGTTGGTGAGGTAAACCCAATGGATGATGATTACTTCACTACTGAGATGTTCGAGGCCATGGACAAAATGGTGGAAGATGTCCTAAATGCCAGGAAAAAGAAGAAAAAGGATGCAACCTTCCCCAGCTTCAACCTTTGGATTCCTGATATCGATTCAGAAGAACCTTCAGAAGATACGATTGTGGAGGATACAATATTTATGGTATCTGCTGATGATTCACAGGCTGCTGAAAAGGCTGAACAATTTTTCGCAAAGAAAACGCGAAAAATTGATGAGTTTGAATTCAAAGAGTAAGTTCAAATACTATTTTTTAAAAATTTATATAATATAATAGGTTATTCACATGACATATTCAATTTGTTATTGAAACAGGTTGATGAATGAGTCGGAGGATGATTCGGAGGATGTCATGACTCGGAAAACAAAAACCCGCAAATTCAGAAATCTTCCGATCAATCTCCGGTCTCCCTTCTGGAAAGAACTGAAAACAAACGTGGACGTTGTCAGCAAGAGGGAACAACTGATTGCTGATTATGCTTTCCTCCCGACAAATGCCGACAACAAAGAGTAAAATTTCTATTAATTTCATCTCTTTAAATCTGTTTTAAAGTCAAATTGTGTTGTGGTCATTTCTACTCTGTTTTTTAATGAATTCTACTCAGTTATGTGGTTCGTATGTAACTGAAATTTCATGTTTACTTGACTGAATTTTACAGGGAGTGCCTATTTAAAGAGAAAGAAATGTATGGTTTCAAATCTGATTTTGAAACACTCCTTCCAAAAACTTGGGTTGTTAGCAATTTAATTGACATATGGTGTCGTAAGCTCAACTATGAAAACATGAGAAGAGCACCTGGGAAGCCTAAAAGGATATTCTTTTCAGTTTTATTAACAGTAAGTACTATACTTTATATCAGATAGTAATAAATGAATCAAAAACTAATATTATTTTGAAATTACAGACAGTGCTTATCAAGGCAAAAGATGAAAAGGAATTTGGTGCAGGAATAGATTCTGAGCTTCTGCACATCGACATTGAGGATGCTGATCTGGTAAAAAAGGAAGCTTATCTAATTATTTCGAGAAATCACAGCCTTTAACTAAATATTGTGAACTGTTCTGAATTACAGATATTCTTCCCTGTTTTTAATCAAGCACATTATTGGGTGATTTGCTTCAACTTCAAGAATGGTATGATGGAGGTGATGGATAACAGGCCTCTAGTACCAGGAACCTCAGCAACTGACAAATATGGAGAAATTTCAGATAATGTGGTATGTTTCACAAATATTGAATATTTAATGAAATCTAATTTAAACAGTAAATAAATTTCATGTGTTTCTCATACATAGTATGATGGAGTAGTATACTTAATGTCTAGATTTGAGTATTCTGAACTCTGTATACACTTTCATTTACCTATCTATTACAGACATTCATTTGCTTTTAATTATTGTTAATTAAATATATGCAAATTATAGTCCTGGATTTTATACGTTGTAGTTAGTATGGTGTTGCATGGGCACACAGAAGATCATACTATCGGTTACTCGTATTTAATCGAACAGTTGCTCATGACCTAGATGGACACGGACCAATCCATCGGTATAGTCGTTGTTGATGGAGTAGTATACTTAATGTCTAGATTTGAGTATTCTGAACTCTGTATGCACTTTCATTTACCTATTTATAATGAACATTCATTTGCTTTTAATTATTGTTAATTAAATATATGCAAATCATAGTCCTGGATTTTATACGTTTTAGTTAGTATGGTGCAAGCATGGGCGCACAGAAGATCATACTATCGGTTACTCGTATTTAATCAAACAGTTGCTCACGACCTAGATAGACACGGACCAATCCATCGGTATAGTCGTTGTGTGAGAGAGAAAATAATTTATCTTAATTATTTTATCACACTTGTACACTTGGTGTATTGAGCGGATCGATTGAGACTCATCAATTAGGATTGCTCGGCGATAATTGATTTGAGACTCAGTGTATTTTATTCTTAATCCTCGATACAATTGCGGGTGTGTATATTTAATATATGTGACTTTGATTTTCCAAAGGAATTGACCGATTTAATTATTGGGTCAATTACCGGTTGAGTTGGGTCACTATATTTTATATATGGCATGCCGTGAATTATTGACAGGACAGTGTATCCCGAAAGGGTTGATAATATCCTCGAGATGAGCTCATAAGGATTTATTATGTAAACCTCGCGAGTGGATTTATTTCCGCATAATAAATAAGGTTGAGTGGTACTAGTCTCGGATAAAAGAGATGAATAAATTTATTAAGCAATAAATAAATTTTATTCATGGATATTTATATCTTAAATACACGGAATAAATAATACTACCGGAGAAATATTATTTGGATATAATATGGTTTAATATTGGGAGTTCAATTAATTTATATAGTGGAAAATAAATTAATTAATATTGATAAGGATTAATGGACTTGAGCATTGGGCTCAATTTAATCTTCAATATTGGAAGCCCAATATTCCACCTCCTTTAGATCCCCTACGTAGCCTATAAAAGCACTACATGGCCTTCATAATTCATAAGACAAGATTATCATACTTGATATTCTAGAGAGTTGAAGGAGATCCATAGGAGTTCGATAGATCGTCGCCCACCCGACGTTCGAACGGAGTGCAAGGAATACGTGGGAAGATTCAAAGGTCATCTTGATTTCGTTTCTCCGAACAACGAATCGAAGGTAAAATCTAAACGCGCTTTATGATTTGTTCTTGATTTGATTATTTGAGAATACCGTAGAACGCAAGATCCGAAGTTCGGACCCGGAGTAGACGGACGAACACGCGGTGGTGGCGAAGCCACCGGACCGCGTGAAGCGCCCGCCTAGGGTTCGACGGGCATGGAGGATCGACCCTCGGCTGGGCCGAGGGCGTGCGGTCGATCACGCCGATCGACCGCTGGGGCGCGGGCTGGTGCCGCACCCCTCCCCACCTCGACGGTGGGGACCTCCAGACGGCGGCGGGTCGCCGGACCCGCCGCGGGGGGCTGCTGGGCAGCCCCGGCCGATCGCGCTTGGCGCGATCCCTTTTGATCGCATGACCCGGATCGCGGGAGTTTCGGGTGGGGGCGGATCACATGCCTTCGGGCGCGTGGTCTCCAAAGCCCGGACTTCGGCGGATGAGTCAGCGTTCGTGTGATTTCCGGCGAAGGGTTCGTTCGGGTTATCGGTTCCGCAATTTTAATAACCCGGGATATCGAATTCCAACAGTTGTGTGAGAGAGAAAATAATTTATCTTAATTATTTTATCACACTTGTACACTTGGTGTATTGAGCGGATCGATTGAGACTCATCAATTAGGATTGCTCGGCGATAATTGATTTGAGACTCGGAGTATTTTATTCTTAATCCCTGAAACAATTGCGGGTGTGTATATTTAATATAAGTGACTTTGATTTACCAAAGGAATTAACCGGTTTAATTATTGGGTTGATTACCGGTTAAGTTGGGTCACTATATTTTATATATGGCATGCCGTGAATTCTTGAAGGGGCAGTGTATCCCGTAAGGGTTGATAATATCCCCGTGATGAGCTCATAAGGATTTATTATGTAAACCTCGCGAGTGGATTTGTTCCGCATAATAAATAAGGTTGAGTGGTACTATTCTCGGATATAAGAGATGAATAAATTTATTAAGCAATAAATAAATTTTATTCATGGATATTTAAATCTTAAATACACGGAATAAATAATACTAAGTTGGAGAAATATTATTTGGTATAATATGGAATAATATTGGGAGTGCAATTTTATTTATATAGTGGAAAATAAATAAAATTAATATTGATAAGAATTAATGGATTTGGGTTGGACCCAATTTAATTTTCAATATTGAAGCCCAATATTTATTCTCCTTTTGATCCCCTTCGTAGCCTATAAAATCACTACATGGTCTTCACTTTTCAACCTACGTAACGCCTACAATAAAGTTCTGAGAGTGAAGAGGATCCATAAGTTCGATAGCTCGTCGCCCACCCGACGTTCGAACGGAGTGCAAGGAATACGCGGGAAGGTCACGAGGTCATCATCGATTTCGTTTCTCCGAACAACGAATCGTAGGTACAATTCTCAACGCACTTGTTAATTGTTCGATTTGTTTTATCGTAAATACCGTAGGACAAAGATCCGAGGATCGAAGCCCGGAATAGACGGACGAACGCGCGGTGGTGGCGAAGCCACCGGACCGCGGCGTACGCCCGCTAGGGTTTCGGCGTACGGGCGATGGGGGCCGAACCCTCGGCTGGGCCGAGGGTGTGCGATCGACCCGAGGGGATCGATCGCTCGGCACGGGCTGGTGCCGTGCCCTACCCCGCCGTGAAGGCGGGGGCCTCCTGGTGGTGGCGGGTCGCCGGACCCGCCGCGGGGGCTGTTGGGCAGCCCCACCCCGATCGATCGCCGTGCGCGATCGATCCTTTGATCGCGCGAGCGCGCACCCGTGGGGGTGCGGCTGGGGCGTGCGCGGCCTTTGGGCCTCGCTGTGCGCTTCGGTCGTATCCCGGCATGGTTGTCGTGTTCGTGTGATCTCCGGCGAAGGGTTCGTTCGGGTTATCGGTTCCGCAAATTTTGATAACCCGGGATAGCGAATTCCAACAATTGGTATCAGAGCGTGGTTTACGTTCGCGGTATTTTCGATAAAATTGTTCTACCTTGCAGGGTTTCGACTATTATGGCTTAATTTATTATTCGCTTAATTTATTTTGTCATGATTGTTGTTTTTATTAAACTCTCGGACATGTCGAGATTCGTTTTTGGTGGTGAATGCTTGTAATAGTAAAAATTCGGGGGTTGACCGAATTTAGGATTTATTATTATGTTCGTTGTTTTTCCGGAAAATGTATAGGGTCAATTTCGTGTATAGAATCGATACCGGAATTGTAATTTAGATTTTGTAAATTTAATTTTGCGATTGGATCGACGTATCGAAGACCGCCGGAGAAGACGAAGTGACGGGATGGACGAAGGGGCTAGGGATCGATTGGATCGATCCCCATGGATGCCCGGATCGATGGCTATGGGCGAAGGGGCTGTTGCCCTAGCCGCGGCTGCCACCGGTTTCGGTGGTTGGCGGCGTGGCTGGGCGGCGGCGGTCCTCCCCATGGCTGGCCGGTCGATCGAAGGTGGGGGTGGTTCGGGGTCTCCCAACCCGGACTACTCCTACCGGAGATATACTTTCCTAATTAATTCATTATTTCCTATTTTGAGTATTTCTTTATGGAATATTCTAGAAAAATAGAAAAAGAATTAATTTAGTACTAAATTTATTTTTCCTATTTGATTATTCCTACTCATGGGAATATTCATGGATTAGGAATAAAATAAATTTGGAAAAGTATAATAGTCCTAATTATTTTATTTCTTTATTTCATTATGGATATCATCTAGAATATTCCAAGAATATCTTGGATAGATTATTCTAGAGATTTAATGAAGTGGAAAAAGAAAATAAAATAAATAAAAATATTAATAATATTTAATTTTATTTTTGATATATTCAATTGACTTAATTTTCGAATTAAGTAACTTTTGGATTAATTAAAAATAAATAGATTTAAATATTGGATATTAATATTCTCGTCACATGAAGTATTCAAGAAACGAAGACTGAAGACTAGAAGATGCGTACGGGGATGTGATGAAGCCATAATAGTCGGAAAATAATATTCTAGTAATTATTTTGACTATGTGATAATACTATGTGCTTTATTACATGTATGCATGCTATATGTGTTTATTTTTATGCACTAGATAGCGTATCCCTTTATTGTAAAAAGCTAAGTGGGAGAGGGTATGGAAACATACCCATGGTCTCCATTGCTGCTCTCTTGGTGACTTTTATAGACTTTTGAAGTTTATATAGATAAGTCATTGTAGGAGAGTTCTTGTAATTCTTCTTACAAGAAACATTGATTGAGTTTATCAAACAATGCCTAATTTGTCTTTCCAAAGCTGATTTCAAGTCGACTCATTCTCACCCCGGGGAGTGGAATGGAGCCAGAGCCACTTGGTCATGTAGAGGACACAAATTAGAGACTTTCGTGCCATTCTTTGATAGATGGGTCGTTTGTCTGCTCGGCTCCCTCATTTATGAGAGATAGGGTTGTTCGCATGGTGAATCACTGGTTAGAAACTTCGAGTTTCACTTATGATTCTCCACGTCTTGATTTACGAGATTAAATGGATCAAGTAATTGGGAGTCAATTATAAAAGTCTCTTAGTGTAGTAAACGTCCACACCACGTGGCTTGCTATGCTGACGGACTTTGGATTAATTGATGTAGACAGTTGTAAGTAATTATAAAGAGTTGTGAAGTTATCGTAAACGTCCACACCACGTGGCTTGCGGTGATGTAGCAATTCCAAGTAATTTACTTTGGTACTGAGTAATGGTTTACACTTAGATACGCGTTATAGTATTCCTCCCCACGAGGTCACGCTATAATCGATGTATGACCAAAGAAAATCTAATTGCTAAATCATTTGGGTGGGTAAACGTCCACACCACGTGGCTTGCCTTACCTGATGGGATTTTAGATGTGATTAGTGATTTAATGATATTATTTGAGGGAGATAATATCGGATATTAAATTGTTTGTTTGTTTTATGTGCTTATAGGTTAAGAATGACTGTGACCCCACTTTGTGATATACTTAAGGATAAAAACTCACCGGTTCCATATGGTGATGATTGGGAACGAAATCTGGACATTGTCCAGACTGTTGAGCTTTCCGAATCCACTGTTATCCCAACTGATGAGGACATTCGAAATGACCTCAGGATGATGTTGAGACATAGCGTGGAAGCCGGGCAAGAGGTGATTAACATACTCACAGAATTCTCTCTCAATGAGTCCCTTAAAAAGGATTTAACGAGAGCGGAGTTTGTGCGTAAGTTAAGAGAATCACAAGCTTTTGTGGCAAGGCTAGAGGAAAAGCGTGCAAAGAAACCCAGTGGCTCAAAGCCACGGATTGGGAAAAGCAAGCCTTCTGGCAAGTGCTTTCGATGCAAGCAGTTTGGGCACTGGAGGTCTGATTGTCCTCTCATCAAAGGTACGAAATTTTCCTTAGTCACTGAAACATTGTCAGCGGTGATATCTACCAGCACCTGGTTTGTAGATACGGGCGCCACTGACCATGTCTGCAATTCATCGCAGGGGTTCCAGGAAACCCGGAGACTTAGAGAGGGAGAGATCGTGGTCTACATGGGCAATGCCGCGAAGGTGGCGGTTGTTGCAGTGGGAGACGTTCACTTACGCTTTAGTAGTGATAGGGTTTTGGTTTTACAAAATTGTCTTTATATACCGAATTTTAGAAAGAATTTAATTTCAGTTTCTAAGTTAATTCTGAATGGATATTCTGTTTCTTTTGATCACTCTGTGGTCATAAGAAGAAATAGTGAGATTGTCTGTTCTGGTACATTGGTGGACGATTTGTATATTCTGAATCCTGAGTCTAACACGATGCAACTAACCGAGAGTAATAACACATCTACGAACATCAATAAGAGAAAGGTGTTAGGATTTGCGCCTAACTTCGTCTCTACAAGAAACGATAAACACGGAACGAGAAACGAAAGAAATTATAAGCAAAAATAAAGAACACGTATTTATAGTGGTTCACCCGAATAGGCTACGTCCACTTTGCCGCTGCAGATCCTTTCACTAGAATAATAATTGACTCCGGGGAGTTTACAAACGCACACACACGATCTCAGTAATCTCACGCTCTCAATTATATCTCTATTCTAGTCTTTTGTGGTCGGTTAACCCTAACTACACGAGTAGGGCTGTTTAAATAGGGGTAGGAGACTTGGAGGAGAAGAAAACACGTCCGCGGCTGAAAAGCCCCCGCTTGTCGGCCGACGGCTCAAGGGTGTCGGCCGACACCCATCCCGAAGTTCGGGTTTCAGCTCGGGTTGTGCCTCACATTCCACAGAATATCAATTCTGGCTCCATGTCGGCCGACAGGGCCTGGTGTCGGCCGACACCAGGCCAAAACTCCAGCTGGCCTCCGCGGTGCACTCCCGACGCACGTCCGACTTCGATCCGACGTTTTTCTTCGTCCCCTCCGGCGTGAATAAACCTTCACACCCAACAATCTCCCACTTGAAGTTTATTCACGACCCCTATCTTCTCTTCTCACTTAGAGGCGAATCTCGATCACCTCCCACTGCAGCGGCATCCCCGGTTCTCACCAACATCGCCCAGTCGAAGTCTTCACCGACTTCAACGCATTACGACTTCTCAGGTTCCTCCAGGCCTTTTTCACCTTGCCATCCCCGGTAACCTTCTCTTCACCTTGCGATTCACCTTCGGACCTCCGAAATCGCAACATCGAAACCAAGCTCTTCCAAGCTCCCAGATGTCGCCTCCCCGAATCGCTAGTGAAACGGCTAACCTTCACTGGATGATCACCACCGGCATTCGCATGCCCATCGTCTACCCCGACGACCCTTTCTGATAGCCTCCAACATACTCATCGTTAGCTCCACGACTAACGACTCCCACCGCATGGGATATGTCGGCCTCCTCAACAATGCCCTTCGACTTTTCCGTAAGACTTCCTCCAGCAGAGACGCAAGGAATCTTACCCGAATGCATTCTCTCGTTTCTCACGGACGAGTCACCGTGTGACAATAACGAGGTCGCCTCGTTTCTCATTGCCAGCTCCCACTTGCTCGATTTCCCAGCCAACATTGCCTCATTGTCTCGACTTGAAAGCTCGTGACTGGTCTTCAAGATCTCATCCGGTTGGTCTACTCTCTCCGGAAAATCTTCCACATCACTTCTCAGCTTTCCACTCTTCGACTCTCCCTCGAACACCGAGAATCGAACTTTGCTCTGCTCTTCGAGAACCGAACTCCGATCCATGCGAGAATTTCCCGAACTCTCCCTCGCACGACCCAGTCCGCAATGCTCAGGCGCATTGGTGTTGTCGGCCCCACCAATATCGTCACGACCTCCAGCCGTAGTGTAAAGAGTGCCCGTCTTACGACCTCGAGCAATCACCATCGCACCCTTCGTCACTTTCCAAGACCCATCATCGAAGGTCACCCTATGGCCGTCTCTCGCAAGCTGACTGACCGAGATCATATTTCTCTTCAGCTTCGGCACATACCTCACCTTCGAAAGCTCCAACGTCTGTCTACGAGACGTCTTCAATGTCACGTTTCCAATACCACCAACCTTCAAAGTCCGACCATCCCCGAGGCGAACTTTCCCACGATTACCAGCAACGAAACTCTTCATGCCATCTCGTCTTGTTGTGGTATGAAACGACGCTCCCGAATCCAACACCCAGGAGTCTTCAGGATTCTCAGAAGATGTTAGCAAGACATCTCCTTCATCCTCGTCAGTCACCGCATTGGTTTGAGCCCTCGCAGACTCCCTGCAATGCCGCTTGATATGTCCCTCCTTCTTGCAATTCCAACAAACCACTTTCTTGCCTCCGCTGCCATGATTAGTGTTGCTCCCTCGACCTCGTCCTCGGCTCTCAGTACTCAGGACAGAACCAGACGTTGCCGGCAGAAGATCCTTCTTTCTCAGCTCCTCGGCCAAGACGCTATCTCTGACATCAGAGAATTTGAGATTCTCCTTCCCCATGGAGTTACTAATCGCAGCCCTCATGGGCTCCCAGCTATCCGGCAAAGACGCCAGCAAGATCAGTGCACACACCTCGTCATCGAACACAATTCCGACCCCTTTCAGCTTGTTCAAGTTCGAGCTCATCTCATGGATATGAGCCGTAGCATCGAACCCATCTTTCATCCTCAAGTTGAATAGGCTCTTCATGAGGTGTATCTTGTTGTTGGCAGTTGGCTTCTCATACTTGTTTGCAAGGGCCTTCATCAAGCCTTGAGTGGTCTTCTCATCGGCCACATCATCCGCCACCCTCATCGACAGAGATAATCGGATTATCCCCACAACCTGTCTGTCGAGCTCAAGCCATTTATCATCTTCCATCTTCTCCGGCTTCGGACCCAATGGTTGATACAGCTTCCTCCCGTACAGGTAATCCTCGATCTGCATCTTCCAGTGCCTATAATTCTTTCCATCAAATTTCGTCACAGAGAAATTTGCAAGATCTCCCATCGTTTCTTCAATCGCTTCCTTGAAGCTCTGATACCAGTTGTTAGGATTTGCGCCTAACTTCGTCTCTACAAGAAACGATAAACACGGAACGAGAAACGAAAGAAATTATAAGCAAAAATAAAGAACACGTATTTATAGTGGTTCACCCGAATAGGCTACGTCCACTTTTCCGCTGCAGATCCTTTCACTAGAATAATAATTGACTCCGGGGAGTTTACAAACACACACACACGATCTCAGTAATCTCACGCTCTCAATTATATCTCTATTCTAGTCTTTTGTGGTCGGTTAACCCTAAATACACGAGTAGGGCTGTTTAAATAGGGGTAGGAGACTTGGAGAAGAAGAAAACACGTCCGCGGCTGAAAAGCCCCCGCTTGTCGGCCGACGGCTCAAGGGTGTCGGCCGACACCCATCCCGAAGTTCGGGTTTCAGCTCGGGTTGTGCCTCGCATTCCACAGAATATCAATTCTGGCTCCATGTCGGCCGACAGGGCCTGGTGTCGGCCGACACCAGGCCAAAACTCCAGCTGGCCTCCGCGGTGCACTCCCGACGCACGTCCGACTTCGATCCGACGTTTTTCTTCGTCCCCTCCGGCGTGAATAAACCTTCACACCCAACAAAAGGAACCTTCTAAGATGAATCAATTATACTTGTGGCATCTAAGGCTAGGTCATATTAATTCGAATAGAATTCAAAGGTTGAAAGCTGATGGTCTCATTAGCGGCATAGAAGGAGAGGACCTTCCAACCTGCGAATCCTGTTTGGAGGGTAAAATGACCAAGCGTTCTTTTTCTGGTAAAGGACGTAGAGCTGAACAAGTATTGGATTTGATTCACTCTGATGTATGCGGACCTATGTCTACTCAGGCAAGGGGAGGGTACGAGTATTTCATCACCTTTACTGATGATTACTCAAGATATGGATATATTTACCTGATGCGCCACAAGAGTGATTCTTTTGACAAGTTCAAGGAATTCAAGGCTCTTGTGGAGAACCTTCGTGGTAAATCCATAAAATGCCTGCGATCTGATCGCGGAGGCGAGTACCTGTCTGGAGAATTCAAGGCATACTTGGCAGAGAATGGGATTGAATCCCAGCTGACTTCACCATATACTCCTCAGCAGAATGGTGTGTCAGAAAGAAGGAATATGACTCTTATGGAGATGGTGCGATCAATGATGAGTTACTCGGATTTACCTGTTATGTTCTGGGGACTTGCCTTGGAAACAGCGGCGTACATTCTGAATAGGGTTCCGACCAAAACGGTACCAACTACACCCATGGAATTGTGGAGTGGGCGCAAGCCTAACTTGAAACACATTCGGATCTGGGGATGTCCAGCACATGTGTTGCGACATGGCGCCGATAAGTTAGAACCTAGATCAGAAATACGGCTGTTTGTAGGATACCCGAAAGGAACTAAGGGTGGCATGTTCTATAGTCCTACGGACCAGAAGATCGTTATAAGTACTAACGCTCGGTTCTTAGAGGAAGACTATGTCATGGACCACAAGCCCAAAAGTGACATAATACTTGATGAGTTGAGAGGTAACGAGGAGGACCTGGATACAGCCAGACCGAGTGTAGATACACCACTAGAACCTGCACCTAATACTGTCACTGTTAATACACCGGAACGCCGTCGTAGTGGGAGGGTTGTTAAACAACCGGACAGATGGATTGGACTGGGTGAGTCTTCGGACTCGGCACCCGGAGTTCATGAAGTCGATCCCTGGACCTATGATGAGGCGGTACAAGATATAGATGCGCCTTCTTGGAAGAAAGCGATGAAATCCGAAATAGAATCTATGGATTCTAATAAAGTCTGGGATCTTGTAGAACCACCAAGCGGCGTAAAGCCAATTGGGTGTAAATGGGTCTACAAGAGAAAGAGAGGATCTGACGGAAAGGTTGAAACCTTTAAAGCTCGGCTTGTTGCGAAAGGATATACTCAGAAAGAGGGAATCGATTATGAGGAGACCTTCTCGCCGGTAGCCAAGATAAAGTCAATCCGGATTCTCTTATCCATAGCAGCTCATATGGATTATGAGGTGTGGCAAACGGATGTCAAGACAGCTTTCCTTAATGGAAGTCTTGACGAGACGATTTATATGAAACAACCAGAAGGATTCATTGCTAAGGGGCGAGATCATCTAGTGTGCAAGCTTAATCGATCCATTTATGGATTGAAACAAGCCTCGAGATCGTGGAACCTGCGGTTTGATGAAGTAGTCCAATCTTTTGGATTCATTCAAAGCATGGACGAATCGTGTGTGTATTGGAAACGTGATGGAAAGAAGGTGGTGTTCCTCGTGCTTTATGTAGACGACATACTTCTCATTGGCAACAGTGTAAAGATGTTATCAGACATAAAGGGATGGTTGTCTAGACAATTCGATATGAAAGATTTGGGAGAAATCGGACATGTTCTAGGGATCAAAGTTATAAGGGATCGCCGGAATAGAACATTGTGTCTTTCCCAGCAATCTTACATAGACACGATTCTAGCTCGTTTTAACATGCAAGATTCCAAGAAGGGTGATCTGCCCTTCAGTAAAGGAACTTATCTTTCTAAGGAAATGTGTCCTCGGACACAGAAGGAGAAAGATGACATGAAAGCGGTTCCCTACGCTTCGGCTGTGGGAAGCTTAATGTATGCAATGTTATGCACGAGGCCTGATATCTGTTATGCCGTTGGCATAGTGGCGAGATATCAGAGTAACCCTGGAAAGGCTCATTGGACTGCCGTAAAGAGCATTTTCAAGTATTTGCGAAATACTAAGGATTATGTTCTGAGATACAGTGCAGACAATCTGATTCCTTTGGGTTACACAGATTCGGATTTCCAAGCTGATAAGGACCGGCGTAAGTCGACATCAGGCTATGTGTACACTTTGGGAGGTGGAGCCGTATCATGGAAGAGTGTTAAGCAAAGTGCATTTCGGACTCTACCATGGAAGCTGAATATGTTGCAGCCTCAGAGGCAGCGAAAGAATCAGTGTGGTTCCTTAATTTCCTCCAGGACTTAGATGTGATTCCGAGTTTGCCTAAGGCTATGACAATTTATTGTGACAATAGCGGTGCAGTGGCAAACAGTAAGGAACCACGGTCCCATAGTGCTACAAAACACATAGAGCGCAAGTACCACCTGATTCGAGACATCGTCAAGAGGGGCGATGCGATAGTCACCAAGATAGCTTCGGAAGACAACCTAGCGGACCCTTTCACCAAGATACATCCTAAGGAAGTATACTACAAGCACTTGGAGGGTTTGGGAGTCAGAAGTTTGGAAGATAAGACTAGACCTTAGTATAAGTGGGAGATTGATGGAGTAGTATACTTAATGTCTAGATTTGAGTATTCTGAACTCTGTATACACTTTCATTTACCTATCTATTACAGACATTCATTTGCTTTTAATTATTGTTAATTAAATATATGCAAATTATAGTCCTGGATTTTATACGTTGTAGTTAGTATGGTGTTGCATGGGCACACAGAAGATCATACTATCGGTTACTCGTATTTAATCGAACAGTTGCTCACGACCTAGATGGACACGGACCAATCCATCGGTATAGTCGTTGTGTGAGAGAGAAAATAATTTATCTTAATTATTTTATCACACTTGTACACTTGGTGTATTGAGCGGATCGATTGAGACTCATCAATTAGGATTGCTCGGCGATAATTGATTTGAGACTCGGAGTATTTTATTCTTAATCCCTGAAACAATTGCGGGTGTGTATATTTAATATAAGTGACTTTGATTTACCAAAGGAATTAACCGGTTTAATTATTGGGTTGATTACCGGTTAAGTTGGGTCACTATATTTTATATATGGCATGCCGTGAATTCTTGAAGGGGCAGTGTATCCCGTAAGGGTTGATAATATCCCCGTGATGAGCTCATAAGGATTTATTATGTAAACCTCGCGAGTGGATTTGTTCCGCATAATAAATAAGGTTGAGTGGTACTATTCTCGGATATAAGAGATGAATAAATTTATTAAGCAATAAATAAATTTTATTCATGGATATTTAAATCTTAAATACACGGAATAAATAATACTAAGTTGGAGAAATATTATTTGGTATAATATGGAATAATATTGGGAGTGCAATTTTATTTATATAGTGGAAAATAAATAAAATTAATATTGATAAGAATTAATGGATTTGGGTTGGACCCAATTTAATTTTCAATATTGAAGCCCAATATTTATTCTCCTTTTGATCCCCTTCGTAGCCTATAAAAGCACTACATGGTCTTCACTTTTCAACCTACGTAACGCCTACAATAAAGTTCTGAGAGTGAAGAGGATCCATAAGTTCGATAGCTCGTCGCCCACCCGACGTTCGAACGGAGTGCAAGGAATACGCGGGAAGGTCACGAGGTCATCATCGATTTCGTTTCTCCGAACAACGAATCGTAGGTACAATTCTCAACGCACTTGTTAATTGTTCGATTTGTTTTATCGTAAATACCGTAGGACGAAGATCCGAGGATCGAAGCCCGGAATAGACGGACGAACGCGCGGTGGTGGCGAAGCCACCGGACCGCGGCGTACGCCCGCTAGGGTTTCGGCGTAGGGGCGATGGGGGCCGAACCCTCGGCTGGGCCGAGGGTGTGCGATCGACCCGAGGGGATCGATCGCTGGGCACGGGCTGGTGCCGTGCCCTACCCCGCCGTGAAGGCGGGGGCCTCCTGGTGGTGGCGGGTCGCCGGACCCGCCGCGGGGGCTGTTGGGCAGCCCCACCCCGATCGATCGCCGTGCGCGATCGATCCTTTGATCGCGCGAGCGCGCACCCGTGGGGGTGCGGCTGGGGCGTGCGCGGCCTTCGGGCCTCGCTGTGCGCTTCGGTCGTATCCCGGCATGGTTGTCGTGTTCGTGTGATCTCCGGCGAAGGGTTCGTTCGGGTTATCGGTTCCGCAAATTTTGATAACCCGGGATAGCGAATTCCAACATAGTATTCTGTTGTCTAATGAATACTATTGTTATGATTTCAGAAGTTGAAGAAGTTTGTTTGGTATCTAAATAAAAAGAACCTGAAAAAGAAGGATGATGTAGCCAGCTTCAAGCTTCGAATGCTGAAAATGAAATGGCGCAATAGTAAGAACAATACTGACTGCGGCATTTATTGCATGAGGCATATGGAAACTTATCAAGGGGAAGGAGATGAGTGGAACACTGAATTTTTAAAGGAGAAGGTAATTTGTTGAATATTTTTTACAAAATGCAGTGGGTTCATTACAATAAAAAATGATGTTTTGTCTTTTACTAATGAATAGGATGATGAGTTCATGAAGGTGCTTCGTATAAAATATTGCTCAGCCATTCTGATGATGAGGGAGAATGAGGTCAGGAAACAAGTAGAGAGAAAGGCCAGAGAAAATGCAGTTGTGAATTGTGAATTGTGATTTGCTGATAAACAAATGCTCTTTTTGATTGTAGTAATGATGAATTAGGTGTATTCTAAGTGAATTGTGAATTTTGAATTTTTGAACAGCTATTCTGTAGCACCAGAAGTATTCTCTGGTATGATTGTGACTTTATTAGTGAATGAGTTAGTAAATGAATCCTACTCTCTTGATTAATAAATTAATGTGTCAACAAATAAATTCTACAGAATTAGTTAGGTAATTCTACTCTCTTTTGTCGTATATTCTACCCTAAACCCTAAATACTAAACCACTAAACCCTAAACCCTAAAACCCTAAATTCTAAGACCCTAAACCCTAAACTCTAAAACACTAAACCCATTATACCCTAAATTCTAAAACCCTAAACCCCTAAATTCTAAAACCCTAATTCTAGAACCCTAAACCCCTAAATTCTAAAACCCTAATTCTAGAACCCTAAATCCTAAATTCTAAAACCCCTAAATTCTAAAACCATGAACCCTAAAACCCTAAAACCCTAAACCCTAAAACCCTAAACCCTAAACCCTAAACCCTAAAACAAAAAACCTAGTGAATTCTACTGCAATTAGGTGTTTATTCTACTATATTTTTAAGCCTTTTCTACTCAATTTAGTCATGACTTACACCCTAAATTCTAATTCCCTAAAACCCTAAATTCTAAAACACTAAACCCTAAAACACTAAATCCAAAAACCAAAAACCTCCTAAACCCTAAACCCTAAACACCTAAATTCTAAAACCCTAAACCCTAAACCCCTAAATTCTAAAACCCTAAACCCTAAACCCCTAAATTCTAAAACCCTAAACCCTAAACCCTAAAACCAAAAACCTAGTGAATTCTACTGCATTTAGGTGTTTATTCTACTCTATTTTAAAGCCTATTCTACTCCATTAAGTCATGACTTAAACCCTAAATTCTAAAACCCTAAACCCTAAAACACTAAAATACAAAACCCTAAAACCCTAAACCCTAAACCCTAAATTCTAAAACCCTAAACCCTAAACCCTAAACCCCTAAATTCTAAAACCCTAAACCCTAAACCCCTAAATTCTAGAACCCTAAACCCTAATACCAAAAACCTAGTGAATTCTACTGCATTTAGGTGTTTATTCTACTATAATTTAAAGCCTATTCTACTCCATTTAGTCATGACTTAAACCCTAAATTCTAAAACCCTAAACCCTAAAACCCTAAAATACAAAACCCTAAAACCCTAAACCCTAAACCCTAAACCCCTAAATTCTAAAACCCTAATTCTAGAACCCTAAACCCTAAACCCTAAATTCTAAAACCCCTAAATTCTAAAACCATGAACCCTAAAACCCTAAACCCTAAAACCCTAAACCCTAAACCCTAAACCCAAAACCTCCAAAACCCTAAACACTAAACCCCTAAATTCTAAAACCCTAAACCCTAAACCCTAAACCCTAAACCCCTAAATTCTAAAACCCTAATTCTAGAACCCTAAACCCTAATCCCTAAACCCCTAAATTCTAAAACCTTAATTCTAGAACCCTAAACTCTAAACCCTAAACCCTAAAACCAAAAACCTAGTGAATTCTACTGCATTTAGGTGTTTATTCTACTATATTTTAAAGCCTATTCTACTCCATTAAGTCATGACTTAAACCCTAAATTCTAAAAACCTAAACCCTAAAACACTAAAATAAAAAACCCTAAAACCCTAAACCCTAAACCCTAAATTCTAAAACCCTAAACCCTAAACCCTAAACCCCTAAATTCTAAAACCCTAAACCCTAAACCCTAAACCCCTAAATTCTAAAACCATAATTCTAGAACCCTAAACCCTAAACCCTAAATTCTAAAACCCCTAAATTCTAAAACCATGAACCCTAAAACCCTAAAACCCTAAACCCTAAACCCTAAAACCAAAAACCTCCTAAACCTTAAACCCTAAACCCCTAAATTCTAAAACCCTAAACCCTAAACCCTAAACCCTAAACCCCTAAATTCTAAAACCCTAATTCTAGAACCCTAAACCCTAAACCCTAAATTCTAAAACCCCTAAATTCTAAAACCATAAACCCTAAAACCCTAAACCCTATAACCCTAAACCCTAAACACTAAACCCTAAACCCAAAACCAAAAACCTCCTAAACCCTAAACCCTAAACTCCTAAATTCTAAAACCTAAACCCCTAAATTCTAAAACCCTAATTCTAGAACCCTAAACCCTAAACCCTAAACCCCTAAATTCTAAAACCCTAATTCTAGAACCCTAAACCCTAAACCCTAAACCCTAAAACCAAAAACCTAGTGAATTCTACTGCATTTAGGTGTTTATTCTACTATATTTTAAAGCCTATTCTACTCCATTTAGTCATGACTTACACCCTAAATTCTAATTCCGTAAAACCCTAAATTCTAAAACCCTAAACCCTAAAACACTAAAATACAAAACCCTAAAACCCTAAACCCTAAACCCTAAATTCTAAAACCCTAAACCCTAAATTCTAAAACCCTAAACCCATAAAACCATAAAACCCTAAACCCTAAATTCTAAAAACCAAAAACCTAATGAATTCTACTACATTTAGGTGTGCATTCTACTATGTTTTTAAGCATATTCTACTCCATTTAGTCATGACTTACACTTTATTAGTAAACAACATCGGTACATTAATAAAAAAAATACAAACACATAATTCAAAATGTATAAACTTTGACATACAGAAAAATATTCCACACATAATTCTCCATGTTATTATAACCGTAATCTCAACATAAAACCAGCAGAATGTCTAATCTTTGACCTCCAGAAAATAACACTAAAGGAAATCAACCAACAATGACAATCAAGGGACAGAATCATATAACACTGAAGGAAATCTAGAACTTGTATTTGGGGATAGAACTTCTAATCTTTGACCTCCAGAAACAGGATGCACAACATAACCACCATCGTCATCCTAAAAACAACACAAAGACAAAGAATATAATTCATAAAACACTGAGTAAAAATCATAATTAAGAACACAAAAAGATAGAATTTCATTACCTTCAAATTCCGAACAGCCATCTTGTCTTTTAACTCGGCGGTTTTTGATTTCTTCTTTCCACCTCTTATTTTATTGCATATCTTCTCCATTGTAGGCTTCACTCTCCTTCTTCGCGTATACTTAAGGCTTGTACTTTCTGGATTTTCAACAATGTCACTTCTTGAAGATATGTCATCCAAACAGCCCTCGTCGGTAACTGACCCAACAACACGAATAACATCCTCTCTAGTACTCTGAAAACCTGTGTCCCAAATCAGCTGAGCTTCCCTATTATTTTCACAAGTTGAAATCAAATTCAAAGCTTTCCTACTTGCTTGAGTTCTCCACAAAGATGATGCCATTAAATCTTCAGATCGAGAGGTCAATGAAGGAACAGCATTGTCCATGAAACGATCTTTAACAACAACTTTACGCCACCTATCCAATATGTAGAACTCAGGAATGGTAGAAACACAATGGATATTCATGATTCTCAAGGAATGCGAGCACAGGATTCCAATTTCAGTAAATAACTTGCATGTGCAACTCACACTTTTACCAATAAGCTCATAAGACACTGTGTGCTTTATTTTCTCGTGACCTTCTCGCCAAACATGGTATGTAACAGTGTAAGAATCAGAACTAACAAGAAGCTGAAAAGAAGTAGAACCTTTCTTGTACTCATGCTCAAAAATGTCATACGCCTTCAATGTATAAACCTCACTAGCATGCAAAAGCATTTGAGGCTCATCTGCAGACATAGTTCGCTTACCGATAAGACAAGCCACATCTTGAGCTTTCTCATTGCTCCTCCATTCTGCGACAACACCTTCGAAGCAATGGTAGAAGTCACATAGCCCGGAAGTTTTTGACAGTTTCTTAGAGAGAGCTTGATTAGTGCTTTCACTTCTTTGCGAAGACAGTGCACCACCAGAGAAATAACCCTTGTTGAAAGCAGGACACCATTTCTCTTTAATGCCATATAGCCTCAACAACCATTTATTGCTTGCACAATCATATTTGGAAGTCAGCCTACAAAACAAACAGAGAAGAATATGTCATGTATCAGAGCAGAATTACCAAACAAACACAGTAGAACTGTTCACAACATAGTTGAATTCCATATATAATAATCAAAGCGATAAAGAAAATGAATTATTGAGAATAATGAAAACTTACTCCAACCACTTCGTCTCGAACTCAGCAATCGAATCACAGCACTTCAGCAAATAGTTGAAATCATCCATGAACCCTTCTCTAATACGAAGTGCCATGATGTGATTCTTCGAATTTTCCCCAATATGCCAAATGCAAAGACGATGCCGAGTATGAGGAAATATCTTTGCAATAGCAGCAGCCATAGCAGCAGACTGATCAGTTATGATAGTGATAGGAAACATGAACATAGCTCGCAGGAAGGTCTTGAACAGCCACTCAAAAGATTCAATAGTCTCATTCATCAAAAAACCACAACCAAACATGACATTCAATCCATGGTGGTTCATACCAACAAAAGGACCACAGATCATGTCATATTTGTTCGTGCGATAAGTCGTGTCATGGACAACCAGATCACCGAAGAGCTTGTAGTCCTCCAACATGCGTCCATCCCTCCAGAAAAAACTACACAACCGGGACTGGCTATCAAGCTGAAAATCAAAGAAAAAGTCCTTCTCCGTGGCCTGTCTATGCCTAAACATATCTAATAACCTGCTGGAGTCAGTCCCATCGAGAATCTTAGGGTTGTTCAATGCATTGTAAGCATCCCTAAGTCCAAACCCTAATCACGGTGATCCACCGGACTGATTCTTCAAAACCCGATAACCATCAGCAACACCAACTCCACCTTTCTTTAACTCCTCCAAATACACAATGTGGTTTCGGTTAATCCTTCTATGCGATCTCAAAAGGTGGCTAGCGGATGGTGGGCATAAGGCATGACTGTGCTCTTTGAAATGCTTTGAAACAATCCAGGTGCCGTCTTTATCGATTTGGAACTGCACTTGAGCTTCACAATTAGACCTCACATCCAGCTTCGTAAAGGATACATCAGGTTTGGTCTTTTGCTCCTTCAAACCAGCTTGAGAACACAAGTACCTTCTCATAGATAAAGAACCATCTGCTCTACGCTTCATTTTTTACTTCCGAACACTGAACCCAAGCTTAAATGCATAGTCATTGTACATCTGATATGCCTCCTCTTCAGATTTAACAACAACACCAACCAAGTCATAGTCTTCTAATTTTTCCCCTGTAAGGTTAAGAATCAGAAACCACATAGAAATCAGGATCAAGGATCAATAAAAAACAGAATAGAAACTACTGCACTACAGAGTAGAAAGCACTGTACTAAAGAGTACAAAGATCATTATTATTACCTTCTTCTGCATCGTTATTACCTTCTTCAGCATCATTATTAATAATAACTTCAGAGCGAGGAATAGGAACTCCATCACCAGGGAAATTAGATTCAACTATGATTAAATAGAGCAGAATTCAGATTTCAATAGAGTAGAATCCATGAAGAAATGTAGCAGCATTCAAACAAAATGATTGCATACCATCAATGAGTTCTTGTGTAGAATCAATCTGAATTATTTCTCCTTCTACAGCACCAGTGAACTCAACTGGAAAAATAGATCAAAATCATAAAACAGATTGATGAATAAAAAAGATAATAACAGATAGACGATAAAAAGAAAATACATACCATCAAAAGTTAACTCATCCAAATCAATAGCATCCATCTCAAGGAAATCTGAAAGTTATATATAAGTTAACCTAATACAACATACAGAAGCATAAACAAAGAAACCTCACACGATAAAACTGAAACCGGGACTTTGATGATGAGGACTAATTATCAGTGGTTTTGTCTTTGTCCCATTCATGCTTATTATGAATGAATACGAAACCAAACCTGTTTTTTTGTTTTTTTTTGTTTTTTATGATATACACTCGACTAGTAGTTTAGTTTCTCAAACCTGCACAATATAGAGTCTATCATCACTACCAAACAAACAGAACAAATTACCAAATCATGATTTGACATTAACAAGCATCATGCACATACACAAAATACAAAGCCTCATGCACATAAACAAATGCCTCAAAGCACATTAACAGAAGCACTACAAGCAGACAACACAAAGCAAAATAGCAGAATCTGAAATCTGAAATTTGAAAACATAGCAGAATCGGATTAATTATCAATTAATTGCAACATCGACCAGGAGAATTACAGAGGAGATTAATTAGGGTTACAGAGGATATACCTAATTTTGAAGTGTTCGGTCGCTCGTGATCGTCGTGGACTCGCCGTGAAATCGCGCTGCTTGAATCGCGGAGATGGTCGTTGACAATTGACGACACTTCACGCAGAGGTGCAGGCCCGTCTACAAAACGCCGTCGAATTCACCTTCCTCTGCAATCGCCGTCTACAACCTCCGATATCACGGTGCTCTGCAATTCACCGTGATATCCGATCAAAATCGTTGATTGAAATCCGAAACTGGTTGTGTTTTGTTGCGCAATCGCCGTCTACAAAATCGCCGTCTATAATGGTGTTTTGTTGTTGGTTGGGTTTGTTTCTGTTACGGGAGGAGAAAGAAAAAAGAAAGAAAAAAAAAAAGGAAAAAAATGGGAGAACAAAAAAAGAGGTGTTTATATAATAAAAAGGGGGACCATGTAAAATTGGGTGAGGTAGGGGTTCACCTAATAAATTGCCTTATCAATGTACTTTGATTTGTTATTTATTTAATAAAATTTATAATCTTTCTATTTAAAAATATAGTATTTTATTTACTATTACAAAGATCACGTGTATTTTGTTAATATTTTTAAATTCGATACAATCAGCCATTCACTTTTTATTAAAACAAGTTAGTTATTAAGAATATAAATAAATTTTTATTTTATTTTGGTGTTTTTTTATATAATAATTTTTATTATTCTTATTTACTTAATTAATCATGTTTTAATTATATCAATTACAATTACTGTTAATGAACGTAATTAAGGAATAAAATAATTCCTTAATACCAACGTCAATTATTCAATCATATTTTGATATTTAAATAATATTATAAATTTATATAGAAATAATCTTATCCTTAATTAGAGGAATCAAATAAAATTCAATGTAAATATTATATGTTAATTATAATTATGGTAAATATATTCCTTATTTTATACAACTAAATAAACTTGATATTATCTAATTATCTCTGAATTTGAATTACTATTTATAATTAGAGTTTATTTTTAATACAATTACTATAAAATGAAAAATCCATATATTATAATTTTAAATATATTAAAAATTAGGAATATTATTTTATATACTTTTAGATACATTTTAAATTAGGAATATCAACAGTTTTTAATTTTTTGGCCGCCTCTTACTTAACTCATACTTAATTTTAAATTTCAAAACAAATCTCGGGTTAGTAAATCTGCAAAATCTTAAGCTCGATTCAACGGATTTTTGCACCCCTCTCTCGCTAATCAGGTTTAAATCAATAACCCTAAATATACATATATTTTCAATTATTCAGATTCATATTTTTGTTTATTTATTCCTACTTAAATTTTCTACGAATTGAGTGATTACAAACTTTTGTTCGTACTACAAGAATGAATTGCAATGTATATTCCGGTAGCAGTTCCAAACAAGGTCGTGACAATATCAATGCTGACAACGTTTATTGTGAGTCTTCTATCCTATTTATACTGTTATCAATCATTCTTACTGTTTATGCAATTAGGGTTAGGGCTTCTAATAGCTTGAGCGATTAATTGTTTACTTACTTATTTAGTCGACTAATTGATTAATAATCTGTTTTTGCAATTAAGTTTAGGGTTTCAAGCTTATAAGATTAATCTATTTGTAGCATTTGTTATAATTATTAATTGGCTATTTCTTTTTTCAAAATTTTTGAATTATTTCTTCAATTTACTGAAATTGGTCCAAAATATTTTTTAAACACGGTTTTGACAAACGAAATTTATTTTCTTCCAGGTAGCGGGAAGATCAATCCCGGGGTAGTTGATTGTGAGTCTTTTTTTTTCTTTTCTAACGAATTGTTTGTTTCTGACTTTATTTTAGATTTTTCAAATTGTTGTTTTCATATTTTAAGACATATTTTCATCCTATGTATTATCTTCTTATATGATTATTGTTTTCAAGTAACACGTAGAGTACCCTGTCCAATGAGATTCCACATTACGATCAAAGATGAGGATATTGATACTGTTGTAAGTGTATATATGCTACTTTGTCTTCATATCTTTTGGTTTTCTTCAACTCTGATTTTGACCAATTGTGTCTTTTATAAAGCAATTGCCAACATCATTCATTGAGAAGTGCTCCTACCGTTTGCCGATGTTCACCAATATCAAGACTCCTTATGCTCCAATTCATGAGATTGTGTTGGGTAGAGACGCATACGGTCGTATCCATATAGTCAGCGGTTGGCAGGAGTTCCGGGAAAAATATCAGATTAAAACTGGGCAGTTGTTGACATTCCATTGGATCGATCCATCAAAGTTCAATGTACACATTTACGATGTTGATAGGTGTGAGATAACCTATGATGCTGACCACATCCGAAGAGGCCGAGAAGTAGATTTAAAGAGTCTCGCTGATAAGTTTTCTGAACGACTTGAAAAACATCAACACTATCGTTTGGTAAGTTCTACTCCCAACTCTCTTACTGTTTCAATTAATTTTACATTAATTATTTCGTTTTTTTTTATCACTTTCAGACGATTCCTAGATGGTTTGCCATGGAGACTAAGCTTGATGACAAATCAGAGGTGACCCTGTCAAATGGAAAAGGAATCAAAATGTCAGCATCTTTGCGTAAACGAAAACGAAGTGATCCAGAAAAAAATAAAAGCGTTTTTCTCGATAAGGAATGGAAGGAATTCTATGATCAGAATAAGTATAATGTTGGAAAGAAGTTGGACTTCTACTACGATCGTACTTCCACCACGTTGTATGTTGTTCCAGAAAGAGAAATCTTCTCTGCTTCCGACTCCGAATGACAAATTAAAATATTTGTTAATTAGTATTTCTATTATTATTTTGAACTGATTAAGGTGTTCATTTGCTAAGATTTAGCTATATGTACTTACCTTTAACCTCTTTATTTTTTGTGCATTTTGAGTTACATATTAATATTTATAGATCTTTGGTATATTAGAATTCATTAGGCATGTTCTTTAACAAATAATTAGATATGTTCTGTTATTTTCCATGTTCTTTAATATGTACAATCACTTAATTGTATTTTTAAAAATAATTTGTGTATTTAATTATAATGAATATTACATAGGATCTCACGTATCCAATATCGGGCTTATAAAAATATAAAAAATGATTTTTCTCATAAAATATTGTTATTAAAATTTATTAGTTTGTTTTGAAATATAAACTCTAATTTTTGTAAAACAATGTTTTATATAATGTTTAAACGATTTTATAAATTTTTTAATAAAATTTAATTTCTAATCTTATCTATATATGGATACAATATTTATAAAACTCTATTAATAATATAATTATATTATAAATTTCTTCTAACTTACCATCTTCCATTGCGTCTCTTCAAATTTTTTATATAAACTACTCAAAAATCATAATCATAATTACAATTAAAAAAAATTAAATTTTGTTCTTTGTCTTCTCTTTCTATTATAAAAAACATGGATTTTCCCCATCGTATTTCTCAACTAACTTCGACTGGATTCACTGATTGGAAGATTGTTGTTCGATGCACAAGAAAGTGGATCACCAAGGACTGAACGGTGCCGCATTGGCTATGGAAGTTATACTCATCGATAACCAGGTTATAAGAAATTGTTCTAAATAAATTTAACTAATTTCATCATATTTCTATATGTCAACATGTAATTTCTCAATATTTGTTATGATTCTGATATAAATTTAAAATAGTAAAAATTCCATTATATGATATTGTTCGTTGCAGGGTTCGCGGATTCATGCATCAGTGACCAAATCTTTAATAAATATTTTTGACGATCAAATTAGTGAAGGTGAAACTTACATCGTGAAAAAGTTTGAGGTTATCGCTAGCCCTACTATTAGACCATTTTTGGATAATTCGCGCATGATACAATTTCTTGAAGATACGTCTATCACAAGTGCTGTAGATCTCGAAGATCCAATCTCCCCTTACAGATTTATTGATTTTGAGAAAATCACTGAAGATGCGTATCCTGATACAAGTCCATTGATTGGTATGTAACGAATAACACACGAATCCTGACAAGAAATTTAGTATTTTTTATTTTTACTCATTCTTTGTCGTTTGATTCTTATACTGATTTTTTCATGTTTAAAGACGTGATTGGTCATGTTGTTGACATCGATGTCGCCAACATGCATGGAGATATAAATGGAAGGGACCCCTACATTCGTTTTGTGATTTCTAATGTCAAGTAAGCAATTTAATTTTTTGGTGTCTTTTATAATATTTGTTCTCATTAATTTATTCTTTGATTTATTTTTTTAATTAACAGTTACACCGAAATTGTTTTGTTGCTCTTTGGTCCATTCTCTAATATAATCAAGGGATGTGTTGATGCATGGAATGATGATGTGTACTACAAACCCATTATTATCGTTAATATGTGTTGCACGACTAAATTCAAAGGTAATACATGAATATATTATTTTGTGAAAATAAATGTTATTGTGCTATATATTTTTTATTAATGTCCTCATATGAAATGTACTTTTTTCAGGTCAGTTTGTTCTTCGTAATGTCTGCGAGGCTACTCGGGTGTTGCTTTATAATCATGTTGAAGAAGCTGTTGCTTATCGAAAAAAGTATGATTTATTTTCATTTTCACATATGTTGTTGTATTATTCTAATTAAAATTCCATACTGATACATTTTTTTGGTTTGTTAAATAGGTTGATGGACCACGACGAAGAAAATGTTGACCAGTTCCAAGTAGATCTTTAAGTTTTTATGTGTTTTAATATCAGTATAAAACTTACTACGGTTGTCACGAAAAAAATTATACATTGTGATTTAAATTTTGTGTTGGATTTTATTGTATTATGTTTTCATATGTTCTGATGAACCATCTCAAAAATAGCAATTCCCATAATTTACGCAACATATTTTAATTATTTATATAAAATAAATTGCAATTCCGTAAATGATATGCATAATTAACATATAATTCTCATATACCAAATATAAATTGTTAAATTATTCATAATTAACATATAATTCTCATATACCAAATATAAATTGTTAAATTAACAATTTAAATTCTTAAGGGAACTGCATAAATACAAAAATATCAATTATTTTGGTAATTGTATACTTCCCTCCTATATTTACATCTCTTAAAATTCAAATAACCGACCAGTTTCCTTAATATTAAAATACTGCACGATAATCTTTTCGGTTCCCCATTAATTTTAATCATTGCTTACAGAGTTTCTCCTTCTCAAGACAATACCTTTTGATCACCGGAGAAACACAAAGAGTTCTTATAAAACTTTCTGCTGAAATCGATACTCTGTTTTAAAAAAAAACAGGAGCCCTACCTTATCAAATTCGATGGGAAAGTATGATTCGATTTCGATTATTAATGGATCTAAAGAATCTTGGGTGTTGCGCGTTCGTTTGTGTAGGTTTTGGGTATCCGAAGAACCCGATGGTGACGAGAATCAATTGGAAGTGCTTCTGATGGATTTCCAGGTATATAATTGAATATCCTTCCATTCGTTCATGTGCATGATATTTTAGATTCTGTCTTTAATGTCCTTTTTTGGTTGTATTCGGTCAGTTGGAAAGAATCTCAGCTTTTGTTTCTTCAATTTTTTTTCTATTTCTGTAACTATTTGTGGGCATTAAATTTTATAACTCAAATTTGTCAATATGTATATTCAAGCTTTAAAGATTCCAGTTATTGACATCATTTAATTCATGAGCTAGCTATGTTTAGATTTTTATACATTGGATTATAGTTACAGGACATTGTTAATGGTTGATTTGGATAGAACTCACTGTACGTTATTCTTTACTTTTGATGTTCTAAACCTAGATATTAAACAATTCATGTCTCTTTTTTTTATTCGGTACTGATTTTGTTGTTTGAGTAATTTAGCGCTTTTTTTCTACTTAAACAAATACTCACTTCAGAAAGATGAATATTCGATTGTGTAGTATCTTCTTGGCACCGTAATGTTGGTAGTGCAACATTTGTTCTCTTATTTGAAAGGATTTTTGTTTAAATTGATATTTATTATTCTTCAAAAATGTTTGTTTTGCAGAAAAATTTTATTCATGCTACTATTCACAACGATGTCCTTTATAAGTTTTATAAAGGGCTTATCGTGGGTCAAATTTACGAGTTGTCAAATTTTCGAGTGATTCCTTGCTTTCCCCAGCAACGCGTCACTTGGAACGATCACATAATTCTGTTCTTGAGCAACACGTCGATGCAGCCTGTGCTTCATTCGTGTTTTCCCAAGACGATTTATAATTTCGTTGATTTGTATTATCTCCAGGACAGAGATACTAATGGACCTTATCTTGGTACGTTAGTCTTTTTTAACGTGACATCTATTTAGATTTTCTTAACATCGTAGTTTATTTAAAATGCAGATTAATCCAAATTGTTTGTTGTTAATTCTTTTGTGTTGTGTTCTATTCTTTTAATAACAGATGCTATTGGTCGTGTTCGTTCCATTGATCGATCTTTGATGCGTGTGCATCCTGATGATCAAGTGCCTGATGAAATAAGTTTATTACTCGAGGATTTTGAGTAGTTTTCTATCTCCTTATACTTCTATATTTCGTAGTAAATTAGATTCCTTTCAGAGATGAATAGCTACAACATAATTATATCCGTAACGTATATGGTTTGTGATGTTATTGCATTTTGTCCTGAGGTTGTTTTTCTTCTTATTTTATTACGTAGCAGGTCTACATCTGTGCGATTTGTGTTGGTCGGTCCTTTCACCGATTATATATTGAATTATGTCGGCGATGATTACTTTGTTGATTGTGGCGACCTTTATGTCGTAGTTCAACTTGGTGCCGCAGAATATACCAACGGTAATTTGTCATCAGCGTAGTATTTCTTTTTCTTTTGAAGCGAATCGGGTATTTATCGATGCTTCGAATCATCATGTTTCAGATGAAATGATTATTTACACCACAGAATATGCTACTAAGGTCACCTTCTATACTCTTATTGATAAATTCATAGACAAATTAAAAAGGTATGTTGAATGGTCTTCCTATTTATAATATGTGCATAAATTCATTGTATATTATCTAAGGTTTAAAAAAAAAATTGTACATAGAGTATTGTATATTAGTGTTTTGAAATTTTATACTTCCTGTCCATGACTATTTTGAATGTTAATTGTTTGGGGTATGTGTATTTATATAATTTATATTGGATGAGTTATTAATTATTGTTTTTGAAAATTATTTAAAAATAATTTACTAAGATTTTAGAAATTCAATGAAATTGTACTTACATTGTAAAATCATATTAACATTTCGGTAAATGAAACTAATTAATGTTTAGTAATTTTAATTTTTTAAGTTGTTAAATTTTTAGAATATTAGTATACCATATTTTTTGAACTGTATTTATGAAAAACGTGATATATTTTAATTTTAAAAATATTATATACCTAAATTATTATCAAAATCGAATTACAATCAATTGTTATTTTGGACGTGACGAAAGAAAATTTTAATTACAATAATCTTATACTAAAATAAAAAGTCAAATATATTTTAAAGATTTATTTTCAATTTTAAGTCTTATTTTTTCCTAAGATAAGCATTACCTTTTACTTTTTGATTTGTTTGCATCCACAAAACGTTTTTCAAGCGTTTGTTCAAAAAAAGTAACGTGATTTTTGGAAAATAATCAGTCCATTGACTTAAGAAATTCTTATAAATATTGTTTGTGTATCACTCATTACTTACAGAACATTTTCATACCAATCTGGCCATGTCGCACTGTTTTCTTAATTTTTTACCTACTGTTCGGACCAACTATGAAATTGTTGTTCGAATATGTAGGAAATGGATTGCTCCGGGGTTAAGAATGCTTCCGCGCGGGTTCGAAATCGTTATGATAGATGCACAGGTTTGAATTAAGATTGCAACTTATTTGATATATTTTTTACATAAATATTATGTCTCCATCATGTTGTCGAAAATCATCTTTGTAAGATTAAATTAGGTGTATAATTTGTTCACTCTTTTAGTTGTTATATAGTAAGCGAACATGATGTAAACAAATTTACTCAATGGAATAAACACAATAATGATTTTATAAATCTTATACAAATTTGTTAATCGATTTTGCTGTTCAACTTCAGGGAGTACAAATTCATGCATCTGTCGATAAAGAGTTGTTTAAAGATTTTTACAATAAAATTGTCGAGGGTGAACTCTACAATGTGAAGAACTTCCGTGTGGTGAAATCGCCTGAAAAGACCATTATCGCTGACAACCCTTATATGATCTGCTTCATTAAAGAAACGTATGTTTTGCCAAGACATGACCCAAACTTTCCCCCATCGATCTACAATTTCCAACCATTTTGGTCCATTAGTCGATTTAGTTATCCAGAAAATGGTCCGCTTCTTGGTATGTATTGTTCTTTTAATAAAGTATAAAATTTATTCTTTTTTTTGTAATATTTTTTAACTATGACTTTTTCTGTTGATCGAAATTTAATTAAATTTGTTTTCGTTTTACAAGACATAATAGGTCACGTTGTTAATGTTGATTACACGATGATGTATGGAGATTCAGCTGGACCAGGATTCACGTTCATTAAGTTTCAGATTGGAGATTTAGAGTAAGTCTTAATTTATTTATATTATAAGTGTCTAATTATGAATCCTAACACTCGACATCTTAATGTTAATAATATTTTTTTGTAGATACCACAAGATTACATATGTTCATTTTGGCCCTTTCTCAAGTGACATGAAGAGAATTGTACAAATGGCTAAAGATCAAAATTTGGGTCATGTTGTTATGATCGTTCAACTAGCGACCACAATGGTAGTCGGAGGTAATTAAATCATTTAATTCATACGTATATTGTGATTATTTTATTTGTGAATCTATGTTAATATTTGTAATACTTTATATGTTTTATAGGTGAGTTTGTATTGCACAACAACGATGGCGCTACTAATGTACTTATTTATCATCACCTGGACGAGGCAATTGCATACCGTCAGAAGTATGATCTCAAAATTTATGTTCAAACGTGTTGTTAACTTCCTTGCATAATTTATATTTATTGATAGATGATTCAAAATCATTATTTTAATCCTTCGTCTTATTTTACTTCATTTTTTTGAACAGGTTTCTAGCAATGTGGCCGAAACCAGTGAACAAGATCGAGAGCTCTTGAGTTTTTTTGGGCAATTTATTTCCGATGCATTCCTGCATTTTTTTAGTTTTTTGATAATAAATTTATTTGAACAATCATTTTATAACCCGTGATACTTTTATTTTATAATTATTTTTATTTCGACTTAATTTTTTTTATGAACGTTGCTATTATATTTGTATGTTTTTTTTATAGTTAATTTAATTGTACGCATTCTCGTGATTTACTTCATGAATACTTATTGTTTATTACTATAATAATAATATTCATTTTACAACCATACGCTTTAAAAATCTAATCCAAACACTGTAACATGATTAATTGGGTAATCTTTTGAAAGTCAATTAATTAATTAATTAAATTCTAAATATTATATTGTTCAACAAAATATTTTCATTCAGAATTATGTATCTTTAACGAGTGATTAATTATATCTTGCCCTAATTGAACAATGAATGTAAAAATCTTTACGACATAATGAATTATATCTTATCAAAATAACTAATATTGTGTTAACTTAAGTATAAGATTTTTTTACTTTTATATATCACAAAAAAATATAACCAGTATGATTTTAAAATCAATTAGGTAACTTCATTTTAATAATGAACGTGATTTGGAGAAATTTTTGTATTTTTTTAAATAATTCATATATTATCGGTAATTCAGTATATAATTTTAGATATGAAATGATAATTGAGATATGTTAATGAAAGTTTATCTTTCACCGAATATCTCCAAATTCGGTTTCCCAATCTTATCATATTTGGAAAAGAATCAAAATATAATAGGACTGTACTTAATTATCTTAAAATAACTCAATTATAAATCGAATGTTTCTCTTAGAATACGACTTTACGTAATTATCTTAAAATAACCATATTGTATATCTTCAGAATATATAAAATATAATTTATAAATTTATATCCTCTATAAATTTCGCCTTTCATTCTAACTCGAAGACACTCAATTAACATGGCTTCGACTACTCGATTTTCTCGCAACTACACTCCGCTTTCAGAAATTAATAAGAATAGGATTGATTGGAGTATTCGCGTTCGTGTGTGCAGGAAGTGGAAGACTACTGGCAATGGTAGAATTCCGCAAACGCTTGAGTTTGTATTTGTCGACAAGGAGGTATTAATGAAACATATTATTTTTATGAATGTAGCTTGAGATAATTAGTTCAAATAATTAGCCGAGTAATATTTCTGTGCAATGCTTTCTATTAATCCATAAGTTTATTTGCAGCTTTTTTAATGCAAAATCATATACTTACAGGGAACCAGAATTCAAGCAACTGCGAAACATTTTTTGATGTCACTATTTGATGATATAACCAACGAAGGGGATTTGTTGTCGGTTAGGCAATTCTCAGTCGTTGATAACCAAAGGAGTTTTCCGGTAACTGACAATCTGTACCGGATTATGTTACAAAGGAATACTTCTGTGACACCGACCACCTTTCCAAACTTTCCAAAGACTTTGTTTAAATTTAAAAGTTTTGATGATATAAAAGAGAAAGTTCAAAGGGCTGACGGACCTTTGTTTGGTATGCAGTGCTTATTTCAATAATTTTTAAATTCTCAATTAACCATCTAATATCAGTTTCTTTATTGATTCCTAATGTTTTAAGATATTATTGGAAACGTCGTCGACATTAGCGACGTCAAATTGAAGGACAACCCTGCTTCTAAGGGTAACAAAAGTATTGAACTAATGCTTGAATATTTGGAGTGAGTTAATCTTTTTGACTAATTATATGATATTTTTTAAATTATGTTTTTTAAGTAGGATATGTCCATGTTTTTGTAACGTGTTAATAACTAATTTCACAACTATCTATTTGAACCAGTGGAAATAAGATCGAGTGTGTGCTGTGGGAACCTTATTGCTACCAAATGAATCGATTCATTGAGAGAGTGCGCAGAAAGGAAATGGATCATAATGTGATTGTGATTCAACTCTGTAGAAGTAAATCTTATCAAAGTACGTATATGTGACTTTGATGTTCATTTTTCGTTTATAGATTCAAAAATATAACATGATATCTAATTTTTATTTCGTCTCTTATTTTCTTTGCAAAATTCATTTGGGAAGGAGGTGTTGGTATTTCAAACACTTACCACGCAACTAAAGTTATTACCGATCCGAATCTTGAAGAAATCGTCGACTTTAGAAACAAGTAAATCTTAATATAATCTATGCATTTGTTTTCAACATTGAATTTCGTTAAAATACACAAGTAATTTACTTTTATTTTTTTTTCCAGATTGCCAGATTCTGAAGTTGATCTTTCCTATGATGGGTCCATGATATCTACTTCATCTTATGTCAGCGTCAAAGATGAATTGCAGAATCCTGAAACTGTTGTTCTGAGTATAAAAGATTTGAAGACGACGGATTTGGTATTTATTATTAGTAATTTACATAATTTTGTATATTTATTCAGATTTGTTTGTCTACATTTTAGTTTGAACTCTATTATTTCGTGACGAATTTATTATTTTTTGACATGAATCATAGACTGGGAAATATTGGATTGTCGGTTCCATATCTGAAATAATGTACGATAGAGGATGGTGCTATACCAGTTGCGTGAAGTGCAGAAAGAAAGTTACGGAGAAGGATTCCAAATTGTTTTGCGATGGTTGTGGTGATTATGTTAGCGGCAATCTGAGCTACAAGATTCATGCACAATTCGTAGACGGTTCGGACAATGTTCTTTTGCTGATATGGAACGACGTTGTTAAAAAACTAATTGGAAAAGCCGCAGCTGCTATTTCTTTCAAGAAGAACGTGGTAAATAATCTGCAATTTATATATATTTTCTTATTATATTTAATGTATATTTTCATAAAAATTACTCGACTGCATTTTTTAAGATGATAGAATAATATTACGGATGATTATTATTACATTATTTTTACAAAGTTTTTATTATGTCGACAGGAAATCATTCACATCGAAGATGCTGATGGAAATCAAAAAGAAGAGAAGAAGATTGAAATCCCTCAAACAGTCGATGACCTAATTGGAAAAGAGCTGATGTTCAAAGTCACCGTTGAAACAAAGCACATCGAAGGAACGGATACTGTCTACTCCGTGGATAGATATTCCGATGATCCTAATTTTCTGAAGAGACACAAAAAAATTGATCACAGTGTGCTGCAATTTTCAGAGGCTGAGTTTATCGAAGTTGATCAAGAAACCAACTGTTCTGAGAAATATTCTTCTGTCCGCGTCAAGATTGAGGATGACTTCAAATCTCCGGAATCTGTGAAGAATTCCAAAAGGAGAAAGAAGATATCGTGCGACGATGAGGAGGATAATGATGAACGGAGTTCAACTGCGGCCAAGCTCAAGATGGATGATGAGTGATTGACTGATTGGCTTTATTATTTTGCTTTTAATTTCATTTTTATCATAATAATTCAGACATGATTGTCGCTTTAGTTTTGTTTTCATCTTATTTTGATTCTGCATGATACAATTTTATTTTTTAATTAATGCTATTTCTTTTTATTCTGCTACTTGAGTAATCTTCGATGATAATTCTTATATTCGTAACAATTATACTTAATTTTATTACTGCATGCAACATTAAAACTCAATAACAAATAAAGCAACGAAATAAAAATAATTTTAAAAAACATATGTGTCTATCTTTTATTTGAAAACTTTTATGAAACCATCTTAGTGGAGTATATATATATATATATATAATTAAAATACAGAAACTAAAGTCAATGTACATAAATATCTAATTTAGAAACATATTTTTCTTTTATTTAAACATATTTGTTTCCTTATAATACGCCTCATATTCTTATCCTTTAAATAATGACATTTAACAATTCTATATAATCACGGGGAAGTCTTATACAACGAGATATAGCAAAACCATTTCAAGGAAGAAAAGCTAAGCATTTTAGTTTTTTAATGCTTTGAAAACTTTTGTTCTTTTATCTTTCTGTAGGCGTTCAATTGTTGTATTGTGTATTAGTAACCAATACAATTGCTGTCCATTATTATTTGAAATCCTTATTCATTTTGCTATAAAATTATAACGTCGTGTGTTTCATTGTAGCTTATATGTTATAGTTTCAGAAAATACTGTAAGAGAAATAATGTCGTCGAACAAAAAGAACAGAGCTCCAGGTTTGATTGGACGTATTGTATTGTGCTCAAATGAAGATTTTTAAAATTTTTTATTTTGTAATTAGAACCCTAATATTATTATACTTCTTATGATGCAGATAAAGGGAAGGGTAAATTCAAGGTTCCGAATAGAAGAAAAGATAGTCAGGATGAAAATTTTTGTAAGTAAACTCTGAATATATAAATCGAGAAAGGGCTTCGAATTAGTAAAATACTAAAGCTAACACATTTACAGGTCCATTTGTGCTCGAGTCGTATACGAATAATGTTAGCGCACCACAAGCGAGTGGAGGACGTGGAATTTCAATTTGTACTGATGCCACCAGAACACCCTGTAAGAGAGCTCCTTGACGCAGTTAACTAATATTGTTTAATTATTATACATTTATTAATAGTGTTATAATTTTCTTTTTGGTCTCATTCAAATTGAAATTCGTTTATAAACTATGACTTATGTAAATAAACATTGTTTTAGCGGCAGTGACTCCTGCACAAGGCGGTCATTTTAGGGGGACGTCGCCGGCGATAACTCCGGTACAGGGATCTTGCGTCACGGATAAAAGGGCTTCTAAGAGAAAAGTATTATCCGATCATGCAGATAATTCAGCGAACAAGAGAAAAGATAATTCTCTCAAAGACATAACAAATGGTTTGTTGTTTCGGATAATTTTGTATTTGTGTCATTTGTTTCAATGTGTTCGACGTATGTCGTTGTAGGTAATAACAATAACATATCTATTCCACATTATTGTTTGGTTAATTTTTTATTTAATTGCGCAGATAACACTTTATCTGGAAAATACAGGCCGATCATTCGACAGAGTCAATTACTCCCAAGTAATTTTATTCTTGCGTCATTGAATTCATATATATTTATATCGATAGTTGTTAATTTTAAATCTTATGCGTAGCTGGTCCTTTTGGGCTGAGGAATTATTCGAATAATGTTAGTCCGTTGTCGTACGTTCAAAGCACTGGCATTTCAGTTGCACCTTCTTCCGAACGAAGACCCTGTGAGTATACTGCGCTAAACATTACGTCGATGAATTGAATTACAATTTAAATGAATTATTCACAAACACATTTTAATCGCTCTATGGCATACCTGCAGGGATGATGACTCCTCCAATAAATGTTGGTTCAACTCAAAACAATATATCCCCTGCGCAAGGATCGTGCGTCACCGGTCCCTCGAGAAACAAAAGAATGAACAATTTGAACAATCCTCCGGCGATAAACGCAATATGCAGAGATCATATTCCTCTCAATGACATAACAAATGGTTTTTTTACATACTGCGTGCTTTATTTTACCACGGTTTCTCTATTATCCATTTTATTTTTATTGCATTATTGATAATTCACAACGTTTTTGCCTTTCAAAATAGTTATGACCCCCAATTCTGGAGAAATAAGAAATTTTCAAATTGCCAAGAACTTGGATTCGAGTGGTGTCCGGAAAAGCCATAAAGGAAAAAATATCTTGCAATCGTCGAGAAATTTGGACGTTGAATTCTCCGCTGTTCACTTAACAGGTTTGTTTGTGATTTTATTTAAAATTTCCCGAGTAACGATATAACTTTATAATTAGCACGTATTATTTAAGAAATCTATCTTTTTCGTTGTGATTTTTAAAGGAAATTCTCCAATTACTCGCGATGATGCAACTCATTCCAGTAGCAGTGTTCCTAACAATCCGACTTCGGAGAATGTTGGTGGAACTTCACGTGACGCAATTACCAATATGCCCAAAAAAACGATACCGCTCTCCGCCATTAAGTTGTCAGAAAATTATGTAAATCCGTATTTTACCAAACCTTCTCATCCACGGCAACGCAATCCGAAATATCCAAGTACGAAATTCTCAATTTCTTACGGGGGATTTATTATTCATGTTGTATTCATGCGTAGAACATTAATATAGAACTACTTATGCTTTGACGTCTAATGCGATGGTAGTTATTAATTTAATAGGTTATGATGACATCGGAGATCCTATTTATAAATGTGAACATTGTTCGGCAATGTTCTGGTACGATGAAAGAATCGAGAAATCAAGAAATACAAAGGCTCCACCTTTGTTCAGTCTCTGCTGCATGCATGGTTATTCTTCTATCTTTTTATATTGAATTAGTTAATTCGACGGATAATATAGGGTGCAATTAGTATGTATATGATAATTTGTTTTCGATTTTTTTTTGCAGGTAAAATAAAATTACCCAAAGTGATGGTTCCTCCTTTGAGTTACAGTACTTTATTGTACGGAAAAGATGCGCTGAGCAGAAAATTTCAAAAAGAAATTAGATTCTACAACATGATATTTTCGTTCACTTCAATGGGCGGGAAAGTGGACAACACTTTTAACACGGGAAGATCAGCCCCCAATTTCAGAATAAATGGAGAAAATCATCATAAGGTTGGTAGTTTGGTTCCATCGGATGGTAAAAAACCAAAGTTTGCTCAGCTTTACATTTATGACACCGAGAATGAGATAAAGAATCGAATAACAATGGCGAGGTATGTTGGATTTGAATTGTAGCTAATTGTTTTTTAATGGATAATTATTTGAATTAATTAAGAATTCTGTATTTCAATCAAGTGCTATATGTGTTTTTATAATTCCTGAATGAATTGCAACAGGAAACCCAAACCAGAATTGAGTGCTGAAGACGAGGAAAAAATTCTGAAAAAAGAATTAAAAAAGCATTCTGACATAGTCGAGAAGCTGAAGGAAATTCTCGACGAACATAATTTATACTCATTTTGGTTCCGTTGTTGGAATTCGCTATCCCGGGTTATCAAAATTGCGGAACCGATAACCCGAACGAACCCTTCGCCGGAGATCGTACGTACACCGACTCATCCGCCGGAGTCCGGGCTTTGGAGACCACGCACCCGAAGGCACGTAATCCGCCCCCACCCGAAAACCCGCGAGCCGAGGTTCATACAATCGACAACCTCAATCGCCGGAGAAATCACGAGCCCACGCGAACCGGGACCCGACCGAACGCGTCGCGTGCACGAGGCACGCGGACGCCCAGCCGAGTCCCCGCGAGGGGACTCGCGATCGCTCGCAGCGATCGCACGGGGTGCCTCGCGGCATCCCCGGGATGCTCGCAGCATCCCCGCAGCGGATCCGGCGATCCGCTGCTCGCGGCTAGGGCTCGCGTCCAGCGAGCCGCTGCGGGAAAACCCGCAGCTCGCTACGAGCTACTACGGGTAAAACCCGCAGCCCTAGCGATCGGCCCCGTAGGGCTCGATCGACCCTCGGCGTCCAGCCGAGGGTTCGCGCACTCGATCCCCGCGAGGGATCCACGAGCCGCCGGCGGTCCGGTGGTCCAACCACCACCGCCCGGCTCGACCCTCGTCCCGGGGTTCGATCCTTGGATCCTTGTTCTACGGTATTTTCAATAAAAGCAAATCGAACAATTAACAAGTGCGTTGAGAATTGTACCTACGATTCGTTGTTCGGAGAAACGAAATCGATGATGACCTCGTGATCTTCCCGCGTATTCCTTGCACTCCGTTCGAACGTCGGGTGGGCGACGAGCTATCGAACTTATGGATCCTCTTCACTCTCAGAACTTTATTGTTGGCGTAACTTAGGTTAGTAAAAGTGAAGACCATGTAGTGCTTTTATAGGCTACGAAGGGGATCAAAAGGAGAATAAATATTGGGCTTCAATATTGAAAATTAAATTGGGTCCAACCCAAATCCATTAATTCTTATCAATATTAATTTTATTTATTTTCCACTATAGAAATAAAATTGCACTCCCAATATTATTCCATATTATACCAAATAATATTTCTCCATCTTAGTATTATTTATTCCGTGTATTTAAGATTTAAATATCCATGAATAAAATTTATTTATTGCTTAATAAATTTATTCATTTCTTATATCCGAGAATAGTACCACTCAACCTTATTTATTATGCGGAACAAATCCACTCGCGAGGTTTACATAATAAATCCTTATGAGCTCATCTCGGGGATATTATCAACCCTTCCGGGATACACTGCCCCTTCAAGAATTCACGGCATGCCATATATAAAATATAGTGACCCAACTTAACCGGTAATTAACCCAATAATTAAATCGGTTAATTCCTTTGGTAAATCAAAGTCACTTATACTAAATATACACACCCGCAATTGTTTCAGGGATTAAGAATAAAATACTCCGAGTCTCAAATCAATTATCGCCGAGCAATCCTAATTGATGAGTCTCAATCGATCCGCTCAATACACCAAGTGTACAAGTGTGATAAAATAATTAAGATAAATTATTTTCTCTCTCACACAACGACTATACCGATGGATTGGTCCGTGTCCATCTAGGTCGTGAGCAACTGTTCGATTAAATACGAGTAACCGATAGTATGATCTTCTGTGTGCCCATGCAACACCATACTAACTACAACGTATAAAATCCAGGACTATAATTTGCATATATATTTAATTAACAATAATTAAAAGCAAATGAATGTCTGTAATAGATAGGTAAATGAAAGTGCATACAGAGTTCAGAATACTCAAATCTAGACATTAAGTATACTACTCCATCATCCGTTATTCCGGCGAAACATGGAACGCTGATAAGAGTACTGATATTAAGCTTAGATTAGTGGGCGGAAGGAAACAAGACGGTAAACGTTATTGTTTGCCTCAAGTTTCTGAGGTTGCGGTTCTAATCGTTGGCGACGTGGAGGACCTGAGAGACCATAGAGATATAGTTGTGACGACACGCGTTGGGGAATTGAATCGCGTTGACGAGTTGCACGCCGCTTATTTGCCTCTCCAGTATCCCTTGCTGTATGTTTACGGGGAAGACGGTTTCAGAGACGACGTTCCCCACAGCGAATCAGCTAGGAGCAAAGAAAAGAATGTGAAAAAAGTAACTGCGAAAGAATACTTTTCGTTCCGACTTTGTGAGAGATTTGATGAGTCGCCGCATATTCTTTCTGGCAGAAGATTGTTGCAGCAGTTCATTGTCGATGCTTACACGATGGTTGAGTCGTATCGACTAACATACCTGAAGTTTCATCAACAAGAATTGCGCTGTGATTCGTACAGTGCATTGGGTGATGCTTTGCACAGTGGTGAGAGCGACCCGTCCAAAACTGGGAAGAGAATTATATTGCCTTCTTCTTTTGTGGGCGGCGCGCGCTACATGATACAGAATTACCACGATGCGATGGCTATATGCCGTTGGCTTGGGTATCCGAATTTGTTTATTACTTTCATGTGCAACCCGACATGTGATGAAATCGACAGTTACGTTAAAGAGCGAAATTTGACTGCAGCCGATAGGCCAGACATTGTAGCGCGGATTTTTCATACGAAGCTGGATAATATGTTGAGTGATATTCGACAAAAAAATATTTGGTGAACCCAGTGCAGGTATTTTGTGTCGTGTCAACGTAGTCTGATTTGACAATGTCTCGGACTATAATTTAATTGTTGAAATTTTTTAATCTCTTTAGGATGATTAAAAATGAATACTTAATTTATGTGTGTATGTGCAGTTGTGTACACCATTGAGTTCCAGAAGCGCGGACTGCCTCATGCTCACATCCTGCTGTTTATAAAGAATTTGGTGGATACGGCGTGCGCTAATGTCGTTGACGGTATCATATCGGCTGAGATACCCAACCCGGAAGATGACGAAGAGTATTACGACGCTGTTAAAGAGTTTATGATGCACGGTCCGTGTGGATCGGCAAATAAAAACAATCCTTGCATGGATGGAAATCGTTGCACTAAGCACTTTCCCAAAAGATTTGTCAATCGCACTACTGTTGATGACGACGGTTTTATTGTGTACAAAAGAAGGGATGACGGACGTAGCGTCGATAAGAATGGGATCGAACTTGACAATAGGTATTGCGATAATATATATTCCGTGAATTGCTATTTGTACGAATTAGAAATATTCTTTATAAAACTGTACAAATTTTTGTTGACAATAATATTTCTTACAGGCACGTCGTCCCGCATAATGCTTTCCTCCTGAAGAAGTATCGTTCACATATCAATGTCGAGTGGTGCAACAGGTCGCGCTCGATAAAGTATTTGTTCAAATACGTTCACAAAGGGAATGATCGCGTAACTGCTGTATTTTATCAGTCTCATGACAAAAGCGCCTCAAAAGAAGACGTGGATGAAATTAAACAGTACTTTGATGCACGATACATCTCGGCTTCTGAATCATGTTGGAGATTGTTCGGTTATGAAATTCATTTCAATTACCCGTCCGTTACCAGACTCATTTTCCATCCAGTGGACGAACAAAGTATTGTTTACAAAACCAACGCTTCTATATCTGATGTGGTGGAGAGGAGTGCTTCGAAGGCTACCATGTTCACGGCTTGGATGGAAGCAAACCGCCAATATCCGGATCTTGCAAGTAATTTGACTTATGCAGAGTTTCCACAACAATTCGTGTGGGACGAAAGCAAAAAGGTTTTGCGACCGAGACAGAGAGGAATAGCGTTGGGAAGGTTGTCGTACATTTATCCCGGAGCTGGTGACAGGTATTATTTAAGGGTGCTCTTGAATGTAGTTCGTGGATGCAAATCGTACGATGATATTTCCACTTACAACGGAAAACGGTATGCAACATTCAAAGAAGCGTTCTATGCAAGAGGGCTGCTCGACGACGACAAAGAATTCATCGATGCGATCAAAGAAGTAGCGCATTGGGGATTGGAAAAGATGCTTCGCAGTTTGTTCGTTAATTTATTGACTTCGGAAACGCTTACCAGCCCGGCAGATGTTTGGGATAGTTGCAAGGAGTACCTCTCGGCCGACATCCTAAACAATTATAGGGATGAAATGAAGCGGCCAGGTATTCATCTCTTACTAATATTATTCTTTTTTTTTTTAAGGTATACAATTGGAACGCTTTCATTGTCAAAGAAGATTTGTCCCGTATAACAAATACATTTGTTCGTTTATGTTGCCTAGAGATAGATGATTTATCATGTGAATTAAAATACTTTGAGTGTTTCGGCAGATCTCACTCTCACCCAGGATGAAATTATCAATCGATGCTTGCTGAAATTGGAAGATCTTATGAGACAAAAAGGTAAATCCCTCCGCGAGTACACTACTTTGCCGTATCCGACGGCCGTTGACATGTCTTACGCACAAAATCAGATGATAGCTGATGAGATGTCTTACGACAGAAATTCTCTCGCGATTGAGCATAAAAAATTACTGAACATGTTGAACGACGATCAGCGCGCTGCTTATCGTTCGATCGTTGCATCGCTCGCCTCGGGCGCATGCCGTGTATTTTTTTTGTACGGTTACGGAGGTACCGGTAAGACCTTTGTTTGGAAAACTCTTTCTGCAGCAGTGCGCTCAAAGGGTGGCATCGTGTTGAATGTCGCTTCCAGCGGAATAGCTTCTCTTCTTTTGCCAGGTGGCAGAACTGCACACTCGAAATTCTCTATTCCGATCGATTTGACCGAGGGTTCTACGTGCAACATCAAACTGAACACCGATCACTCGAATCTGATAATCAAAACGAAGCTTATTATATGGGACGAGGCACCTATGATGCACAGGTATGTTTACAACGTGCCTTTGAATACGATAAGTTGCGTGTTAATAAAACATCGTATATTTTACGCTTAGAATTATTTTTTCATTACGTATTTCTCATTTGTTTTTGTATTAGGCATTGTTTCGAAGTGCTCGATCGGACGTTGCGCGATATAATGAGAACACAGCATCCTGACGCCGAGAACCAACCTTTCGGAGGAAAGGTTGTCGTTTTGGGAGGTGATATTTTTCAGATATTGCCAGTTATACCGAAAGGGACGAGACAAGACGTTGTTCATGCCACGATTAATTCATCTAAGCTGTGGGACGAATGCAAAGTTTTGCGTCTGACGAAAAATATGCGGCTGCAAAGTGTCGGCAATGAAAATGATTATCGTGAGCTGCGAGAGTTCTCCGATTGGATGTATGCTATTGGGGACGGTACTCTTGGCGATGAAAACGACGGGGAAACGTCTGTACGATTTCCCGATGAGTTTCTGATCACGCAGTCCGATAATTACATAGAGTCGATGGTGCAATCGACGTACCCTTCTTTTCATGAGCACATTGGCGATATTCAATTTTTGCAAGGAAGAGCGATTCTGGCGCCGACTCTTGAAGAAGTGGATGGAATAAATGATTACATGGTAAGCATGCACCACACAGACGAAAGAATATACCTCAGTTCCGATTCGATTGCTCTGACCGACCGTGGAGATAGTATGTTTGAACAAATGCACACGGTTGAGTTCTTGAACACCATCAAGTGTTCCGGGTTGCCAAACCATCAGTTGAGATTGAAGGTTAGCATCCTTTTTTATGATAATGTAATCGAAAAGTTTTTTATTGTATTATTATTGTTTGATTATTTTTATTTATATTTTTAATACAAACAGGTTGGTGTGCCGATTATGCTTTTGCGAACATGGATCCTTACAACGGCATGTGCAATGGAACACGGTTGGTTGTAACAAAACTTGGCAATTACATCATCCAGGGTCGTGTGTTGGGAGGAAAAAATATGGGCGATCTGGTGTATATTCCTCGAATTAATATGACGCCGTCTGATCCGAGATATCCATTTGCTTTGCAACGAAGGCAATTTCCGATCATGATATCGTATGCCATGTCGATAAACAAGAGTCAAGGTCAGTCTCTGTCTAATGTTGGTATATTTTTGAAGAAGCCTGTGTTCACACACGGTCAGTTGTACGTTGCTATTTCGAGAGTGACCAACAAATCCGGCTTGAAGCTCTTACTCTGCGACGAGAACGGGAAACTCACAAACAGAACCGCCAATGTAGTGTACAAAGAGGTCTTTCAAAATTTGTAGTGTACAAGCAAGTCTTTTAAATTATGTAACCATTGATTGCTTTGCGTATCAAACTTTTTTAGTCAATAAGTTTTTAAATCATACTTCGCCGAACATTGTCTACAAATAGCAATTTACGAATGCGCGATTGTCGAATTCGACTCCCCGTGCATCGCACGGGCATGTCACTAGTAATATATAATTCAGCTAGCAATTGTCCTAGGTGGAATATTTTTACCCGTTAGATTTTGTTGTGTTCACAACTATTAATAAATCAGGACCGTTAGATTAAATTTGTGTTCACACTGTAATTAATTAGCGTAATTATTTTTAATTAATTAGCGTAATTATTTATTTATTTATATAATATAATTTACATTTATGATATCCTTAATTATAGTAAATATTGCAAATATTCAAAATATCACATTTATTCCTTATTTATCTCCTTTAATTAGCTTAATTATTTATTTATTTATATAATATAATTTACATTTATAATCTCCTTAATTAGTAAATATTGTCTTGAAATATTCAAAATATCAAATTTCTTCCTTATTTATCTCCTTTAATTAGCGTAATTATTTATTTATTTATATAATATAATTTACATTTATAATCTCCTTAATAAATATTACCTTCCAATATTCAAAATATTACATTTCTTCCTTATTTATCTCCTTTAATTACGTTTATAATATTATACTACAATTTATTTAATTACGTTTATTATATTATAAAATTAATTAATGTAATTAATGATGAGAGAATCTGTATTTTTTATTAATATATTTAACCGGTTAATTAATTAATTTATATTATAAAAACAATAATATCGGTAAGGTAAATCTATTCCTTATTTTAAGCAACTAAAAAATTTGATATTATCTACTATTTATATTACTATAATCATGAATAATTCAAATTTCTTTCTTTATAAATCATGTATCTTCACTCACTTCCTACCTCTCACTATTATATTTTTTTTAATTTGTTGATGCTCACACTTTCTTTTTGCAGAGCTTTGTTGTTTTTTGTATTTTTTGCATCTTTAGCTGTGTAAGCATTATTTTAATTCGCATTTAATTTAAATATTAATTTTTGATAATTAATGTTTTTAATTTTTGTAGCCTTCAAATGTTTTCAATGTAAGTATAATCATGAATAATTCAAATTCCTTTCTTTATAAATCATGTATCTTCACTCACTTCCTACCTCTCACTATTATATTTTTTTAATTTGTTGATGCTCACACTTTCTTTTTGCAGAGCTTTGTTGTTTTTTGTATTTTTTGCATCCTTAACTGTGTAAGCATTATTTTAATAATTCGCATTTAATTTAAATATTAATTTTTGATAATTAATGTTTTTAATTTTTGTAGTTTTCAAATGTTTTCAATGTAAGTATCTTCAAATTTTAATTTTAATATTATGGTTTAATTATTAATATTTTTATCTTTCTTTTGCAGAGCTCTAAGTTTTGTTGTTTTTTGTATTTTTTGCAGGCTTAAATTTGTAAACATTATTTTACTAATTCAATTTTAATTTAAATATTATTATTTGATAATTAATATTTTTATTTTTTGTAGCCTTCAAATGTGTTCAAAAGTAAGTATCTTCGAATTTTAATTTTAATATTATTGTTTAATTATTAATATTTTTATTTTTTGCATCCTTAAGTATTTTTTTACTAATTTAAATTTTAGTTTTAATATTATTGTTTACTCATTAATATTTTTATTTTTTATGGCTTTCAATGTAAGTATTTTTTACTAATTCAAATTTTAGTTTTGATATTTTGTTGATTATAATTGTATTGTAAATATAACAATTTATTTGATAATTATTTTCGTATTTTTTTCCAGGTTTTTGGATTTTTTATGCTTTTTAATGGTTCATTTTTTTCAGAACTTTTGTATTTCTTACTGTTTTTTTTGTTTATTATGTATGTTTCTTTATAAGTAAAAGACTCTGCAAATCGAACAATTAGAAGACCATGAAGAAAGATCAAATATTGGATTGCTCAAGTTTTAAATGGAACCAAATTTTTGTTTATGTTTTTTAATAAGATTAGAGTAGTATGTGTTAATTTTATTTATGATTTAATTTATTCAATTTACTATAATTTATAAAATTTACAATTTACAATAATTCTATTTAATTTCATTCTAATTTTGTTTATGTTGTAACAATATTTGTATTTGTATTACTTAAAAATATCACTAAAATATAATTAAAATAATTAATTGAGTTAATAAAATAAAATTGTATTTAATAATTATTTGAATAATTTAAAAAACAATAATACAATCAATGTAATTTATAAAATTTACAATTTACAATAATTCTATTTAATTTCATTCTAATTTTGTTTATGTTGTAACAATATTTGTATTTGTATTACTTAAAAATATCACTAAAATAGAATTAAAATAATTAATTGAGTTAATGAAATAAAATTGTATTTAATAATTATTCGAATAATTTAAAAAATAATTATTTAATCAATTAATCAATTGTATTTTTGTACAAAATAATTGTTTATTAAAGTAATAAATTATAAAAATAATTATTTAATCAATTAGTCAACAGAGAATAATACAATCGTTGATTATTATTTTTTTCAAAATTGTTTTTTAAAGTAATAAATTACAAAAATAATTTTTTAGTCAATTTGTCAACACATTTTTTTCCTTTTTAATCTCTTTTAAATTCGTTATTCTATTAAAGATAATTTTATTTATACATTTATAACCTCTAATTAGTAAATATTGAATTTAATAAATTTAAAATAATAATCTCCCTTAAATTCTTCTATTAAAAAAATATTATTTATACCACCAAATATACCTAATAAAAGCTATAAAATCATGTCGTCTCTTTTTTATCAGATTAATTATTGACATTGTTTTTTTTTTCTCTTCCTTTTTTTATATAAATAATAAATGATGTTTTTATATACTACCTCAGGCCATTAATAGATATGTCATACTTTTCTAGACTCAGAGTTTAAATAAAAGATAATAATTATAGTGAATTCAATTTTTTTCTCAATTTATCAATTATATTTTTATTTTTTAATTGAAAAATAAAAGTTAAAAATATATTTTAAAAACAAAAAGTAAAGTAATTTTGAGTAAAGTGTAAAAAGTAGGTTGGGTAAAGTAAAATAAAATTGTATATTAAAATGAAAAAAAGTTAAAATAATTATTTTCATTTTTGGGGTGTATCAACTATTGTTGTTGGACACCCCAAAAAGGAAAATATAACAACTATCTTTGGACGAGTGAATAATAATTATTATATTCATGTACAATTAATATAATATATATTGTTGTTTGCTTAATCAAAATTTGCATATAAATCTTGAATGTTTTGTAAATATTTTGAATTTTGTATCTCAAATTATATATTGGATATCTTTATTTAACAAATTACCTTTTATACACTAAATTATAATAACGTCCTAAAATCTTTCCTTATAATATATAATTCAGCTAGCAATTGTTTTTAACCTTTTGATTTTTTTTTGTTCACATATTAATAAACAAGCACCGTTAGATTAAATTTGTGGCGGTCATTATTAATTATTATTTTTAGCGTTAATTATTATTTTTAGCGTAATTAATTAACGGTAATTATTTTTAATTAATTAGCGCAATTATTTTAAATTAAATAGCGTAATTATTTATTTCTTTATATAATATAATTTATATTTATAATTTCCTTAATATACTCTTTAATATTAGTAAATATGAATTTGAAATATTCAAAATATCACTTTATTCTATTATACAAACAATAATATCGAAATTTAAGTTAATTGAAATTTATTATATTTAAAAAATAATAATAATTATGAAACCTTACTTCACATACTATACAAAGGACTCATCTTCACTAACTTCCTATCTCCACTTTTCATTTCAGCTATTTTTTTATTTGTTGATACTCACATTTATTTATTTTTTGCAAAATTAGGTAAGTTTTGGTTTTTTTTTTGTTTTTTTGTATTTTTGCAGCAGATATTTTTTTATTTGTTCATACTCACATTTTTTTTTTGTTTTTTGTATTTTTTGTAGCTAAATATTATTTTACTAATTCATTTTAATTTAAATTTGATTGTTTGCTAATTAATGTTTTAATTTTTGTAGTTAAAATGTAAGTATCTTTTACTAATTCTGAATTTTAATTTTAATATTATTGTTTGATCAGTAATATTTGTATTTTTTGCAGCTTTCATTTCAATGTAAATATTTTTTTACTAATTTGAATTTTAGTTTTAATATTATTGTTTGATCATTAATATTTTTATTTTTTGCAGCTTTTAATGTAATATTACCGTTTATTGATTATAATTGTATTGTAAATATAATAATTTATTTGATAATAATTTTTGTATTTTTTTCAAGTTTTTTTGAGTTTTTTATTCTTTTTGATGATTTATTTTTTTCGGAACTTTTGGATTTCTTACTATTTTTTGTTTATTTTGTAAGTTTTTTTATAACTATTTATTTTGTAGGTTTTATTATAGTTAAAATACTCTAATAACAATTAGAAGTCTATGAATAAAGATCGAAATATTGGATTGCACAAATTTTAAATTGATTCCATGTTTTTGTTTATGTTTTCTAATAAAATTAAAGTAATTTTTGTTAATTTTATTTATAACGTAATTTACTCAATTTACTGTAATTTTAGATTAGTTTGTTTTCATTTTATTTATGATGTATTTTATCTATTTACTTTAATTTATAAAATTTACGCAATTTACAATAATTTTATTTAATTATAAAATTTACGCAATTTACAATAATTTTATTTAATTTTATTCTAATTTTATTTATGTTGTAACTTACGCAACAATATCTTATTAGTATTACTTACAAATATCACTAAAACAGAATTAAAATCTTTGATTGAGTTAATGAAATAAAATTGTATTTAATAATTATTGAATAATTGAAAAAATAATAATACAATCGATGATTATTATTTTTTACAAAATAAGTGTTTATTATTAGATTTTTTTAATTTTTTTTATTTACGGAAATAAATTCAAAAATAATTTATGTATTTTAGTTCGATTTTTTTTATATATAAATAATAATAATAATTTTGATTTAATTAAGGGAGATTTTCAAAAAAGGTAAATATCTTACTCTAAAACACACATTAAGACCAATTTTTACACTAATTATAAAAAAACTAAAATTACCTAAACAACCCTTTTAATTCCTGAAAACTATGATATATATTTCATTATTAGTGAATTACCCGATTCACCCTTTTAATTGTTTAAAACTATTTAAACACAACAATAATAATCTACCAAATATACAAACACAACAAACACTAACCTAATCTTCCCATCTTACTCCCCCGAATTTTTTTTCTGCCGATTTGTTACTGAAGTGCAAATCAAGTGGGACGGAGCAGATTTGATTCAACTCGGAAAATTGCATCACTACTTGTTTCAAAACGGCGAGCCTAGAGTAAGGTATGATTCACAAGGTTTGATTTTCATAGTTTCTCCCGTCGACCTCAATTGAGATTGTACTGTCGACCTCTCCAACTCACAATTGCTTATAGATTACTCCACCCTTCACATAGGCGTGTTTGGATTTCACTACTCCAGTTGGGCGGCGCAGGAGATTCATTAAGTTGCAAGAGGATTTATTAGTACGGGGTTCTTCAAATCTGGGCGGCCAGAATCGAGTATGATTTCCCCCCTCTTAAATTTCATAGTTTTACCGTGCAATGAGAGAAATTCTTTTCTATGCTAATATAGGGTCGTGATTAATTTGGGTTCTTGTTCCTGGTTTTTAATGGTGCACATATTCTTTGCCTTTTTTGTTTTTTAGCTCCGACTTAGTTCAAAATTCATTTTTTTGGTAATCATTGGGTAGATGAACATTTGATGGGGGTGTATTGAACTATTGATTGTTAGACCAGTTTTCAATTTTGGAAATTTTTCCTATTAGTATAAATATATGTCATTAGCTACTAGAAAATATATGTTGTTTGTATATATATATATACATGTAGACTCATTCATATTCATAGTTAACCGCTTTTCTTGTTCAACAGTTTCAAAACTTTCATTTGGAAGGAATATTCAATTTGATTCATTGAATGTTTGGAGACCTAAATGTTGTAGGTCTAAATGCATAAATAGGATTTAATAGTCTACGAACCAGTAGTTTAATAGCTTAATAGCTACACTAACTAAAACTTGGTCGTAGTTGTAAACTATTAAGTCTCAATAGTTTAACATTGATTACAGGGATGGGATGTCTCTGGTGAGGATTATTAAATTTGGTTTGACAGTATAACAAAATCTAGTACATACACTATCAGTGCTGGTGCAGTGTAGTTGGTAGTTCTGAAATATTAGCCCTCGAAACAATACTTACATGAAATATTTGTATATTTTAACCCAGCATCAGTACTTATTGAGTTATTGGTTGACTACATCACTAGACCTTGAATCATGTTTTGGCTACCATGTTAGTGAATAATTCATGTTTTGTTTCATTGAATGTTTGGAGACCTAAAATCTTAACAAGACATTTGTCATAATAGTTGGTGCTTTGATATTTTGTAGCATACACTAGCCTGTCTAGTGTAGATAGTAGTTACCTGCCCATAACACCTGTTAGTTACTGTCATTATTTGAATTTCAGAATCTATTACAAACACTGAACTTGCTTGTGTAGTGTATGTTGTAGGTCTAAATGCATAAATAAGATTTAATAGTCTACGAACCAGTAGTTTAATAGCTTAATAGCTACACTAACTAAAACTTGATCGTAGTTGTAAACTATTATTAGTCTCAATAGTTTAACCTTGATTACAGGGACGTCTCGGGTGAGGATTATTAAATTTGGTTTGACAGTGTAACAGAATCTAGTACATACACTATCAGTGCTGGTGCAGTGTAGTTGGTAGTTCTGAAACCAAAAATTGGAATATTAGCCCTCGAAACAATACTTACATGAAATAATTGTATATTTTAACCCACCATCAGTACTTATTGAGTTAATTGGTTGACTACATCACTAGACCTTGAATCATGTTTTGGCTACCATGTTAGTGAATAATTCATAATAATATATGTTGAACAGATGTTTTACAAACTACACATTCAGTTAAGATGTATAATTCCTTGTGCATCACAACCAGTTTGTCATGCAAAAATTAAATGTATTTTGTGTGTCTATATTACACCATATCATGTACTTGATAGATGGACTGTTCAGTGACAATAAATTGAGTTTAACAACAGTGCAGCTGGTGATTTTTTAAACAAATGCGTGGAAACTATTTAGCAAAAACAATTTCTAATCTAGATCTAATTAATGTTTAACCGTATACAGGGTGCTGTCGAGAATTTGGACACAGTGGCGATGCATGATTTAATATTTGAGCCGTTGTGCGAGTATGTGGGGAGAGCAAACTTAATCATGATTCCGCTGACTCACAGAGGGGTAATTTTGGTTGCATAAAAAATGATCACGAGCAGGCTATGACTACTTTTGGACAACAAGCTATGATAACTCTCGACTACATAAACTCATATTTTGGATGATGAATATTTGTGATTTGGTTGTTCCTGATTTTAATAATTTCGTTTGAATGGATCTGTTTTTGTTTTTATCAGTAAAGATGCCTATTTTTTCCCCAATAACTATTACTGGAACTATTTGGACATTATGACTATTTCTGGTTTGGGGGGAGTGAATACGTATATTCAGTTGTATATCGATGAAATTCGTCCAATCAACTAGAACTACGACATTAACTTTCACTTGCTAGATAAGACACTTTGTATGAAGCTTGTGATGGTTGTGAGAATGGTGTGTTGATAATAACATTGGAATATACACTTTTTCCTATTCACCAAATTGTTTGGGGGTTCGGTCAAAAGCATCACATAACTTATTTGAGGCATGCTTTCCTAAAAAGTCCAAAAAATAATTTGGAGCATGCTGAGAGAAACACCACAAACTATTTGTGTGACGTTTTTACAAACAATGAAACTGCCGATTTCCATACCATGTACCATATTATACACACATTAATATATATCATTCTAATCAACACAGTAAGTTTATGGAACAAATAATGAACATTAATAAGATATCTCAAGTGAACACCAAAAGAATATGTCAGGAACTCCGTGCACGAGGCCAAGTGTGGGTCCAGCGCGTTGAATTCTATTCTCACATTCGAGAAGAACTCAATATTTTTGAATTTTTTTGGGGTGGTTTCTCGGTAGTGCTCCGAGCCTCCGACAGTGGTAGCGAGGTAGATGTCTTGGCGAGGGTTGTTCAGGTAGAGATTGGGATCGAACTCGACGACACATCGATGGTGACGTCAAGTTTGGAGGGTATAATAAAAGGAGAAAGGGATGTTGAGGTCGTCTCTTGGGTCTGCTTTGACGTGGAAACGACGATGATGGAGATGAGATTTGGGGAGGCGACGATATGTTCTACATGAGTTGAGAGATAAAGTTTTTTATGTTTTTGATTTTTTTATTGTTTAATTGTAATTATTTTTGATTTTTTTTACTGTTTTATGGTAATGAATAGTGTATATTTTTAGTTAAATTATAAAGGTTAAAATAGACAAATCAAATTTGAAAAACTTACCTTTATTATGAATACAATTAATATCAATACATTAAATTATATATACTCAATAAATTAATTACCTTTTTTATTAGAGAGGTAAACTATAATACTTATTTCTAAATCATAAACTCATTTTAATTTTTTCTCTAAATTACTCTTTAATTAATTTATGTATTTTAATTATATGAATTCCAGATAATTAAAATAATAAATTACAAAAATAATTATTATATCAATTAGTCATCCAACCATATTTGATGTATAAATAATATTATAAAATTATAAAATAAAATTTATTCAGAAATCAAATAAAAAATTTATTATCTTGATTATAAATTATATATCAATTATATTATTAAATTTTTTATTATTTTGATTATAAATTATATATCAATTATATTATTAATTATGAGTATGTAAATCTATTCCTTATTTTAAGCAACATAAATTCAAGGTCAACTAAAATTATACATTAATTATATTATTAATTATGAGTATAGTAAATTTATTCCTTATTTTAAGCAACTAGATAAATTTAAAGGTAATTATATAAATTCAAAGTTCAAAGGTACGTAATTAATTTGAGAATGAAATAATAATAATTCATTTTTTTTATTAATTTACAATTAAAAATAATATTATCCTGATCTATTTATATTACTTTAATTATGCAGCATTAAAAAATATTTTACCATAAATTAATAAATTCTAAAACAATTCATTATTCAATTAATACTTTAAACTAAATTAATATATTTTGATTTATTTAAATAAGAAATATTCCGAATATCACATTTATTCCTTATTTATCTCCTTTAATTACGATTATACTATTATTTATTTATAGTACTAAATAAATTCGTTCTTTAATTTTTCCATTTTTTCTCATCCCTCAATTGTCTAGAGATCTTTGTATAATAATTTTATTTTTTTTCAACTCTTTACTAATCATTTTCAATAAATGTCTTAGTTATATTTTTTTTTGTGATGTCAATTACTCCGAAAAAGACTTTCTTTCAATTTTACTAAAGGTATATTATTGAATTTAATGTGTATATACATTTTTTTATTATATCGGTAATAAATAAGTGATTTATAATTGTTATTATATTTAATGCAGGTTATTAAAATTTGCACAACTTTTAAAATTCATGAAAAACTGTACGAGCGAAGTTGATATTACATAATTTGCCCCACTTGCAATCATTCACAGAATCAGGGGCGGACCCAGAAATTTAGTGGAGGGGGGCCAAAATAATATTTTCTATGTCGAAGAGGAATCGCTACTCCATTTGTAAATTGCAAGTAGTAAAAATTTTTGAAACTAAAGAAATAAATTTTACATATTTTTTCTAATTTTTTTTTCTTATAAGTTTGATCATTTTAAAATAATTTTAATAATTTTCACTCTTAAAATATATATTTACTTAATTTTATATATGTCATTGTTTCTTTTTAACAATAGTTATACCTCTTCTTCACAAAAATGAATTTTCTTATTTTTTTTAATTATGAATTAGTTCCATAATGTGTATAAATATAAATATATGTGAAAAATTATTGGTATTATTGTATGTTAAATTGAAGAATTAATTTTTGTGTGCGTAAAGATATAGATGAAATAACAAAAATAAAGTACAAATATATACTCTCATTATATAGAAGGGGTTGTGATTTGTAAACGTGTGTTTGTGTGTGAGAGAAAAAAAGGACTAAAAGCAACATAAGTTATACTGAAACAAATAAAAAAATTGAGGGGCCTTTTATATAAATCGTGTGAAAAATTACCATATGCCTGAATATATATACAAGATAACAAAAAATCCACAGGGGGCCAAGGCCCATGCTGGTCCTTAGCTGGGTCCGCCCCTGCACAGAATGTCAATTATTTCAATTTTGTGTGCTATTTTTGTCATCGTGGTCTTATTCGTCACACCAAGTTTAAAATTCATCTCCAAGGTCATGACGGAAAGCACTTCGCGAATTTTGTATTGATGAATGAAGTTGCATTATTTCTAAATCAAAAATCAGCTGATCGATTGGTCCTTTCTAAATCAAAAATCCTCTTGGTATTTAATTCTCTCCTACATATATATCAAATTTTTTATGTAATTTTATTTTTCTGTCATTTTATAATTGTATTTTTTATTATATTAATTAATTAATTAATAATGCAATGTATCTTTATGTATACAAGGATAATGCCGAAGATCATATTGGAACATCCTCGACTAAAAGTGTAAACAAAGTAACTCCTGCTCCTGCGGTTGTATCATCTCTTAATGAAAACGAGTTTATGTTTAAGGTCAGAGTTGACGGAGACAATCTTTTAGGAAGATTATGTCGTTGCATTGTAGATATGCGAAATTTGGATTCTATATTATTATGGCTGCATAAGGAAAGATTAATCTGTAATCCGTCCTAACTTACAATTCTTGATGGGGTCTCCGAATTAATTAAGAAGTCGAACGATGATTCCTCCGATTATCCATTCGATGATGATGTCCTTTGAAACGATAAAAAATCATGTCACATTTTGAACTTATTTTTTACTTTTTAGTAATATTATCTATTTTGTTACTTTTTTATTTCAGAAGTTTGTATCATGTATTCATGATAACATTTCAACTTAATTTTTATTTTTCCGTAATTTTTGTTAATCTATAATTTTTTTAATATCAACTTATTATTATCAAATTTCTATTTTATAATTTTTAAATCATTATATCTATTTAATATTATTAAAAAAACTATTGAAATCTAATATATTATAATTGAAACCAATTTGTTATAATATATAATTCGTTATATATTACTTCAAGATAATTATTAATCTTTTTTCATACTTATCACAAGAACCAACAAGAAAGATACTTATTTTCGTTTATTAATATAAAATTAAATTAATATAAAATTATTAAATAAGGAAATCACTCAACAAGAAAGATACTTATTTTCGTTTATTAATATAAAATTATTAAATAAGGAAATCACTCAAAGAACTTGTACTACAATAAGAATACCGAAGCTCATGGGTGGACCAGAATTTTAGATGAAGGGGTGTCAAAATTATATTTTAATAGTAAGACTAATATTTTTGCATAACTTTTTTGCTACTAGCACCTTAGAAAATAAAATAATTTTATCAATTTTCACTTTTAAAATAAAGATATTTATTTCAATTTTAGATCATTGTATTTTTTTTACAATACTTATAAATTTCTCTATGTAAATGCATATTAACACACCTTGGTAATTATGTTATCCAGCGAAACTGTTAGGAGAAAATAATTCTGGGGAATTGGTTTTTATTCCTCGAATTGCTCTGACGTCATCAGATACCAAATTCCCGTTTTCTTTTCAACGAAGAAAATTTCCGATTATGATATCGTATGCCATGATGATTAATAAGAGTCAAGGTCAGCCGTTGAGAAATGTTTGAATATTTTTTAAGAGACCAGTATTTACGCACGGTCAATTGTATGTTGCGCTGTCCAGAGTAACCAACACCACCGGGTTGAAACTTTTGCTTTGTGATGATCGTGACCGTCTTACGAATAAAGTAAAAAATGTAGTTTATAAAGAAGTATTCCAAAATTTGTAATTTTATTGTAATTTCTTATAGTATTACAATTATATCACAAACTTAATGTTTATTTATGCATTATCGATGTCTATTTCGAATTATTTGTTAGGTTAAACATCAAATATAAACAAAAAGAGCTGAGTAACAAAAATTTGAAATTTATTAGCGTGCATCGCACGGGCAAGAAGACTAATTAAATCACCACTCCACAAAATCCGATCATTATTTTTACAACCCTTCATTTTCTTTAATGATAGAAACTTTAAATGTTCATTTTAATATATATTATTATGTAATACAATCAGACCATTATTTTTACAACTCTTCATTTTTCTTAATGATAGAAACTTTAAATGTTCATTTCAATATATATTATTATGTAATACTATTTAATTAAAATGTACGTATTTAATTAATGTTTTGGATCATTTTTATTTATCATACCACATATATATATGTAGACTTATTTTTCTTTAAGCAACAATTTATATAGTCATGTCATATTCTATCTATTGTATATAATTAACGAATTAATTAAATGTTGTGACATGATATATAGTTTTTGGAACTGTTTCGTATTAGGTTGGGGTGCCCGTTATGCTATTGAGGAATATAGATGCCTCTGTCGGACTATGCAATAGTACTACAACTTGGTAATTATATTATCCACGCGAAAGTATTATGAGGAAATAATTCTGGGGAAATAGTTTTTAATACTCGAATTGCTCTGACGCCCTCGGATACCAAATTCCAATTTGCTTTCCTACGAAGACAATTTCCGATTATGATACCGTATGCCATGACTATTAATAAGAGTTAATGTCAGTCGTTGACAAACGTTGGAATATTTTAGAAGAAACCAGTATTTATGCACGATCAATTGTACGTTGCGTTGTCTAGAGTAACCAACACGACCGGGTTGAAGCTTCTGCTTTGTGATCAGCGTGGTCGGACGAATAGAATAAATGTAGTCTATAAAGAAGTATTACAAATTTTGTAATATGAATGTAATTTTCTTTATTGTACTATTTCAATTAAATCATTCACTTAATATTTATTTGTCAATTACCAATGTCTACATCTAATATTAAGTGGAAAGAACACTACCCCGAGTAACAAAAAGTAGAATTAAATACACGTGCATCGCACGGGTAGAAAGACTAGTTCATAATAAATTGTTTAATAAATAAAGATTATGTGAGTAAGATACAATTCAAATTTCTGTATATAATATTTAGTGTAGAATCAATTTGGTGGAATTAAATGTCAGGTCCATAAATCACGTTTTTATACTATAATTAAGCGGATATGAATATTTAAGAATCTGGTCAAAAACAATTAAAATGGTAATTACACGGAATTGTGGGCATAATTATTTTTATTTACTATAATCACGTAATAATTATTATTAATAAGAAAAGCCACATAATCAAATTGTAGACGTATAAAAGCTTTGTCCGTGCCACATAGTGGGAACATGCTTATTTTTTGTAGTGTATTTTTGTTGAAGTAGTATACTTAATGTTTAGATTTGAGTATTATGAACTCCTTGTACACTTTCATTTACCTATTAAATACAAACATTCATTTGCTTTTAATTATTGTTAATTAAATACATGCAAATTATAGTCCTGGATTATATACGTTGTAGTTAGTATGGTGTGCGACGTCACACAGAAGATCATACTATCGGTTACTCGTATTTAATCGAACAGATGCTCACGACCTAGATGGGCACGGACCAATCCATCGGTATAGTCGTTGTGTGAGAGAGAAAATAATTTGTCTTAATTATTTTATCACACTTGTACACTTGGTGTATTGAGCGGATCGAATGAGACTCATCAATTAGGTTTGCTCGGCGATAATTGATTTGAGACTCAGTGTATTTTATTCTTAATCCCCGATACAATTGCGGGTGTGTATATTTAATATAAGTGACTTTGATTTTCCAAAGGAATTGACCAGTTTAATTATTGGGTCAATTACCGGTTAAGTTGGGTCACTATATTTTTTATATATGGCATGCCGTGAATTCTTGACGGGACAGTGTATCCCGGAAGGGTTGATAATATCCCCGAGATGAGCTCATAAGGATTTATTATGTAAACCTCGCGAGTGGATTTAATTCCGCATAATAAATAAGGTTGAGTGGTACTAGTCTCGGATAAAAGAGATGAATAAATTTATTAAGCAATAAATAAATTTTATTCATGGATATTTATATCTTAAATACACGGAATAAATAATACTACCGGAGAAATATTATTTGGATATAATATGGTTTAATAATGGGAGTGCAATTAATTTATATAGTGGAAAATAAATTAATTAATATTGATAAGGATTAATGGACTTGAGCATTGGGCTCAATTTAATCTTCAATATTGGAAGCTCAATATTCCACCTCCTTTAGATCCCCTACGTAGCCTATAAAAGCACTACATGGCCTTCATAAATCATAAGACAAGATTATCATACTTGATATTCTAGAGAGTTGAAGGAGATCCATAGGAGTTCGATAGATCGTCGCCCACCCGACGTTCGAACGGAGTGCAAGGAATACGTGGGAAGATTCAAAGGTCATCTTGATTTCGTTTCTCCGAACAACGAATCGTAGGTATGATATCTAAACGCCCTTGATATTATTCGTTTTAGGTTTATCGAGAATACCGTAGAACGAAGATCCGAAAGTTCGAACCTGGAGTAGACAGACGATCACGCGGTGGTGGCGAAGCCACCGGACCGCGTGGATCGACCCGCCTAGGGTTCGGCGGGCGCGGAGGAGGCGACCCTCGGCTGGGCCGAGGGCGCGCGGTCGATCACAAGGATCGACCGCCGGGGCGCGGGCTGGAGCCGCACCCCACCCCACCTCGACGGTGGGGACCTCCAGGCGGCGGCGAGTCGCCGGACTCGCCGCGGGGGCTGCCGATGCAGCCCCACCCGATCGCGTGAACCCCGGCTCGCGGGGGTTCGGCTGGGGGCGGGCCGCGTGCCTTCGGGTGCGTGGTCTCCAAAGGTCGGACTCCGGCGGATGAGTCGGCGTTCATGTGATCTCCGGCGAAGGGTTTGATCGGGTTATTGATTTCCGCAAATTTAAATAACCCGGTATATCGAATTCCAACAATTGGTATCAGAGCGTGGTTTACGTTCGCGGTATTTTCGATAAAATTGTTCTACCTTGCAGGGTTTCCGACTATTATGGCTTAATTTATTATTCGTTTAATTTATTTTGTCATGATTGTTGGCTTGATTAAACTCTCGGACATGTCGAGATTCGTTTTTGGTGGTGAATGCTTGTAATAGTAAAAATTAGGGTGTTGACCGAATTTAGGATTTATTATTACGTTCTACGTTTTTCCGGAAATTGTATAGGGTCGATTTCATGTATAGAATCGATACCGGATAGTGTAAAATTTATTTTGTAATTTATTTTGCGTTGGATCGATGCCGAAACGACCGCCGGAGAAGACGTGTGAAGAAGGAGATGATCGTGAGGGCTAGGGCTCGGATCGACCAACATGGTCGATCCATGGAGGATCGAACCATCGAAGGAGAGGCGCCGAATTCGCGCCTCCCGGCGGTGGTGGTGCGCCGGCTAGGTGGCGGCGGCGGCGGTCCTCGGCAGGCGATGGCGGTCCGGTGGGGGCGCGGGGGTCCTCGTGATCTTCGTGCTCTCCCGGTAGATTCACTTTCCTAATTGATTCGGGTTTTTCCTATTTGAGTGTTCCTTTTTTTTGGGAACTCTCATGGATTAGGAAAAGAATTAATTTGGAATTAATTAGGATTCCTAAATTGATTATTTCTATTTTATGGAAATATTCATGGATTAGGAATCTAATTAATTTGGAAAGTAGAAGAGTCCTAAATTATTTTATTTCCTTATTTCATTATGGAAATCATCTAGAATATTCCAAGTGGGTCTTGGATAGATTATTCTAGAGATTTAATGAAGTAGAAAGGGAAAATAAAATAAATAAAAATATTAATAATATTTAATTTTATTTTTTATTTATTCGATTGACTTAATTATTATTAAGTATCTTTTGGATTTATTAAAAATAAATAGATTTAAATATTGGAGATTAATATTCTCGTCACATGGAGCATTCAAAAACGAAGACTGAAGACTAGAAGATGCGTACGGAGATGGAGTAAAGCCATAATAGTCGGAAAATAATATTCTAGTATTATTTTGACTATGTGATAATACTATGTGCTTTATTACTTGTATGCATGCTATATGTGTTTACTTTTATGCACTAGATAGCGTATCCCTTTATTGTAAAAAGCTAAGTGGGAGAGGATATGGAAACATACCCATGGTCTCCATTGCTGCTCTCTTGGTGACTTTTATAAACTTTTGAAGTTTATATAGATAGGTCATTGGAGGAGAGTTCTTGTAATTCCTATTACGAGAAACATTGATTAAGTTCATCATACAATGCCTAATTTGTCTTTCCAAAACTGATTTCAAGTCGACTCATTCTTACCCCGGGGAGTGGAATGGAGCCAGAGCCACTTGGTCATGTCGAGGACACAAATTAGAGACCTTCGTACCTTCCTTTTGAAGGTGGATCGATTGTCTGCTCGGCTCCCTCATTTATGAGAGATAGGGCTGTTCGCATGGTGAAACACTGGTTAGAAACTTCGAGTTTCACTTATGATTCTCCGCGTCTTGATTTACAAGATCGAATGGATCAAGTAATTGGATTTCAATTGTATAAGTCTTTTGGTATAGTAAACGTCCACACGAACGTGGCTTGCTATACTGAATGGGATTTTAGAACGATTGATGTAGACAGTTGTAGGGAGTTGTGAGGGATTGCGAGTTGTCGTAAACGTCCACACGAACGTGGCTTGCGGTGACGTAGCAATTCTAAACGATTCACCTTGGTACTGAGTAATGGTTTACACTTAGATACGCTTTATAGTATTCTTCCCAACGAAGTAACGCTATAATGATGTATGACCGAAGCAAATCTAATTGCTAAATCATTTAGGTGGGTAAACGTCCACACGAACGTGGCTTGCTTTAACCTGATGGGATTTTAGATGTGATTAGTGATTTAATGATATTATTTAAGGGAGATAATATCGGATATTAAATTGTTTGTTTGTTTTATGTGCTTATAGGTTAAGAATGACTGTGACCCCACTTTGTGATATACTTAAAGATGAAAACTCACTGGTTCCATATAGTACTGATTGGAAAAGAAATCTGGACATTGTCCAGACTGTTGAACCTTCCGAATCCACTACTAACGCAACTCATGAGGACATTTGGAATGACCTCAGAATGATGTTGAGACATAGTGTGGAAGCCGGACAAGAAGTGATTGACATACTCTATAAATTCAGTCCCCTTAGAGAATCGCTTAAAAACGATTTGAAAAGAGCGGAACTTATAAGTATGGTCAGAAAGTCACAAGCTCTTGTGGCTAAGATGGAAGTGCAAGCAAAGAAGCCCAGTGGTTCCAAACCACGGAATGGGAAAAGCAAGCCGCGAGGCAAGTGCTATCGATGCAAGCAGTCTGGGCACTGGAGGTCTGATTGTCCTCTCATCAAAGGAACGAAATTTTCCTTAGTCACTGAAACATTATCAGTGGTGTTATCTACCAGCACCTGGTGTGTAGATACGAGGGCCACTGATCATGTCTGCAATTCATTGCAGGGGTTCCAGGAAACCCGGAGACTTAGAGAGGGAGAGATCGTGGTCTACATGGGCAATGCCGCGAAGGTGGCGGCTGTTGCAGTGGGAGACGTTCACTTACGTTTTAGTAGTGATAGGGTTTTAGTTTTACATAATTGTCTTTATGTACCCAACTTTAGAAAGAATTTAATTTCGGTTTCTAAACTTATAACGAATGGATATTCTGTTTCTTTTGACCACTCTGTGATCATAAGAAGAAACAGGGAGATTATCTGTTCTGGTACATTGGTAGACGATTTGTATGTGCTAAATCCTGAGTCTAACACGATGCAACTAACCAAGAGTAATAACACATCTACGAACACCAATAAGAGAAAGGAACCTTCTAAGATGAATCAATTATACTTGTGGCATCTAAGGCTAGGTCATATAAACTCGAATAGGCTTCAAAGGTTGAAAACTGATGGTCTAATCAGCGATGTTGAAGGAGAGGACCTTCCGACCTGTGAATCCTGTTTAGAGGGTAAAATGACCAAGCGTTCTTTTTCTGGTAAAGGACGGAGAGCTGAACAAGTATTGGATTTGATTCACTCTGATGTATGCGGACCTATGTCTACTCAGGCAAAGGGAGGGTACGAGTATTTCATCACTTTCACTGATGATTACTCAAGGTATGGATTTGTGTATTTGATGCGCCGCAAGAGCGAATCCTTTGACAAGTTCAAGGAGTTCAAGGCTTTTGTGGAGAACCTTCAAAATAAATCCATTAAATGCCTGCGATCTGATCGCGGAGGCGAGTACCTGTCTGGAGAATTCAAGGCATACTTGGCAGAGAATGGGATTGATTCCCAAATGACATCACCATATACTTCTCAGCAGAATGGTGTGTCGGAAAGGAGGAATAGGACTCTTATGGAGATGGTGCGTTCAATGATGAGTTACTCGGACTTACCTACTATGTTTTGGGGATATGCCTTGGAAACAGCGGCGTACATTCTCAACATGGTTCCAACGAAAACGGTTCCCACCACACCCATGGAAAGGTGGAGCGGGCGTGAGCCTAGCTTAAGGCACCTTCGGATCTGGGGATGTCCAGCACATGTGTTGCGACAAGGGGCCGATAAGTTAGAACCTAGATCAGAGTTACGGCTGTTTGTAGGATACCCGAAAGGAACTAAGGGTGGCATGTTCTATAGTCCTAAGGACCAGAAGATCGTTATAAGTACTAACGCTCGGTTCTTGGAGGAAGACTATGTCATGGACCACAAGCCCAAGAGTGACATAATACTTGATGAGTTGAGAGGTAACAAGGAAGACTTAGATACAGCCGAACCGAGTAATGATACACCACTAGAACCTGCACCTACTGTCACTGTTAATACACCGGAACGCCGTCGTAGTGGGAGGGTTGTTAAACAACCAGAAAGATGGATTGGACTGGGTGAGTCTTCGGACTCTGGACCTGGAGTTCATGAAATCGATCCCTGGACCTATGATGAGGCGGTACAAGATATAGATGCGCCTTCTTGGAAGAAAGCGATGAAATCCGAAATTGAATCTATGGATTCTAATAAAGTCTGGGATCTTGTAGAACCACCAAGCGGCGTAAAGCCAATTGGGTGTAAATGGGTCTACAAGAGAAAGAGAGGATCTGACGGAAAGGTTGAAACCTTTAAAGCTCGGCTTGTTGCGAAAGGATATACTCAGAAAGAGGGAATCGATTATGAGGAGACCTTCTCGCCGGTAGCCAAGATAAAGTCGATCCGGATTCTCTTATCCATAGCAGCTCATATGGATTATGAGGTGTGGCAAATGGATGTCAAGACAGCTTTCCTAAATGGAAGTCTTGACGAGACGATTTATATGAAACAACCAGAAGGATTCATTGCTAAAGGGCGAGATCATCTAGTGTGCAAGCTTAATCGATCCATTTATGGATTGAAACAAGCCTCGAGATCGTGGAAACTGCGGTTTGACGAAGTAGTCCAATCCTTTGGATTCAGTCAAAGCATGGACGAATCGTGTGTGTATTGGAAACGTGATGGGAAGAAGGTGGTGTTTCTCGTGCTTTATGTAGACGACATTCTTCTCATTGGCAACAGTGTGAAAATGTTATCAGACATAAAGGGATGGTTGTATAGACAATTCGATATGAAAGATTTGGGAGAAGTGGGACATGTTCTAGGGATCAAGGTTATAAGGGATCGCCGGAATAGAACATTGTATCTTTCCCAGCAATCTTACATAGACACGATTCTGGCTCGTTTTAACATGCAAGATTCCAAGAAGGGTGAACTACCCTTCAGTAAAGGAACTTATCTTTCTAAGGAGATGTGTCTGTTGGAATTCGATATCCCGGGTTATCAAAATTGCGGAACCGATAACCCGAACGAACCCTTCGCCGGAGATCACATGAACACCGACTCATCCGCCGGAGTCCGGGCTTTGGAGACCACGCGCCCGAAGGCGCGCAATCCGCCCCCACCCGAACCCCCGCGAGCCGGGGCTCGTACGATCAAGATGATCGATCGCACGCCGGCGATCGATCGGGGTGGGGCTGCCCAGCAGCCCCCGCGGCGGGTCCGGCGACCCGCCGCCACCAGGAGGCCCCCGCCCTTACGGCGGGGTAGGGCACGGCACCAGCCCGTGCCCAGCGATCGATCCCGTGGATCGATCGCACACCCTCGGCCCAGCCGAGGGTTCGCTCCATGCCCCGCGAAACCCTAGTCCGGGCGATCGCCCGTGGTCCGGTGGCTTCGCCACCACCACGCGATCGTCCCCCGTTCATGGTTTCGTATCTCGGATCTTCGTCCTACGGTATTCTCGATAAATCAAAATCGAACAATAATCAAGTCGGTGAGAATTGTACCTACGATTCGTTGTTCGGAGAAACGAAATCGATGACCTCGTGATCTTCCCGCGTATTCCTTGCACGCCGTTCGAACGTCGGGTGGGCGACGAGCTATCGAACTCTATGGATCCTCTTCACTCTTCAAGACTTTATGATTGGCGTTGCTGGGTTTCGATGTCCCGGAGTATCAAAAATTGCGGAACCGATTACCCCGAACGAAATCCCGTCGCCGGAGATGATCATGAGTACCGACTCATCCGCAAGAGTCCGACCTTTGGAGACTACGCGCCCGAAGACACGCAGCCCGCCCCCAGTCGATTTTCTCTCGCGAGTCGGAAATCAACAACGCGAACCACCGAACGGAGCCGGGCTCGACCCGAGCATCGCCGCGGGATGAACCCGCGGCTAAACCCTAGCCGAGCCCCCGCTGGGGCTCGCGATCGATCGATCGCGTGGGGCTGCCCAGCAGCCCCCGGCGGTGAGTCCGGCGACTCACCGCCATCACCGGAGGTGGGAGGAGCCACCAGCCGCGGCGCCAGCCCGCGGCGGTTCCCCCCGGCGATCGAGCTAGGGCTCGATCGCCCCAGCCGCGGCGTCCAGCCGCGGCTTTTCCTTCGATGCGCGCCGGCGGTCGAAGCCCTAGGCTCGACCGCCACCCCCTCGGCTCCCAGCCGAGGGCTTCCCTCGATCCCGGCGGGGATCCCTAGATCGCCGGCGGTCCGGTGGTCTTCGACCACCACCGCGCGGTCTATCCCCGTCCCCGGGTTCGTCGTTTTTCCCGGATCTTGTGTTCATGTACGTATCACAATTAAATCACATAAATTCACACGAAGGAGTTTATGATTGTACCTTTTGATTCGTTGTGCGGAGAAACGAAATCAAGTTGAAGACCCTTGGATCTTCCCACGTATTCCTTGCACTTCGTTCGAACGTCGGGTGGGCGACGATCTATCGAACTCCTATGGATCTCCTTCAACTCTCTAGAATATCAAGTATGATAATCTTGTCTTATGATTTATGAAGGCCATGTAGTGCTTTTATAGGCTACGTAGGGGATCTAAAGGAGGTGGAATATTGGGCTTCCAATATTGAAGATTAAATTGAGCCAAATGCTCAAGTCCATTAATCCTTATCAATATTAATTAATTTATTTTCCACTATATAAATTAATTGCACTCCCAATATTAAACCATATTATTTCAAATAATATTTCTCCGGTAGTATTTATTTATTCCGTGTATTTAAGATTTAAATATCCATGAATAAAATTAATTTATTGCTAATTAATTTATTCATCTCTTTAATCCGAGACTAGTACCATTCAACCTTAATTATTGTGCGGAACGAATCCACTCATGAGGTTTACACAATAATTCCTTATGAACTCATCTCGGGGATATTATCAACCCTTACGGGATACACTGTCCGGTCAATTATTCACGGCATGTCATATATAAAATATAGTGACCCAACTTAACCGGAAATTAACCCAATAATTAAATCGGTTAATTCCTTTGGTAAATCAAGGTTACTTATATTAAATATACACACCCGCAATAATATCGGGGATTAAGAATAAAATACACTGAGACTCGAATCGATTATCGCCGGCAATCCTAATCGATGAATCTCAACGATCCGCTCAATACACCAAGTGTACAAGTGTGATAAAATAATTAAGATAAATTATTTTCTCTCTCACACAACGACTATACCGATGGATTAGTCCGTGTCCATCTAGGTCGTGAGCATCTGTTTGATTAAATACGAGTAACCGATAGTATGATCTTCTGTGCGCCCATGCTTGCACCATACTAACTACAACGTATAAAATCCAGGACTATAGTTTGCATATATTTAATTAATAATAATTAAACGCAAAACAATTGTTCGTTAATTTAATAGATTAAATGCTATGACCGGGAGTTTACCGTTTACTTAAATCTAGACATTAAGTACACAACTCCAACAATCTCCCACTTGTACTAAGGTCTAGTCATTTCCTCCAAACTCCCGGTTCCCATACTCATCACGTGCTTAAGGTGTACTTCCAAGAAGTACTATGTGAATGAGCACTCTAGGTTGCCGCTCTGAAGTTATCTTGGTGACTACTACGTCGTCTCCCTGACGATGATTCGTATCAGGTGGTACTTGCACTATGTGTTATCATCACTTTTAGACTTATGACTTCTTCCAGTTTATCATGCACCGCTATAAAATAGCCTTTGATAAACTAAGAGTCATTTCCAAGTCTTAGAGGTTATCCCGGAACCTAACCAAAACTTCCGCTGCCTCTGAGGCTGTAGTTCGGTTATGAGAGAGCCTGAGAAGCATCCTGCTTATCACTCTTTACATATTAAAGGTTCCACCTTTTCCAAAAGTGAACACATAGCCTGATATCGACTTGCACTGGTCCTTCTCTGATTTGAAATCTGAGAATGTGTAATCTAAGAAGATTTCGTCTTGCTTAGTAATCCAGTACTTCCAAGTACTCTTACAGCATTCGAATATTTCTTATCCAGATTACTTTGAGATCCTCCCACTACGCTAACCGCATAGTTGATATCAGGTTCTTGTTTTCTAACATTGCATTTAAGCTTTCCACACAAAGTGTAGGAAATTGCTTAGTATCATCTACCTCCTTAATGTGTTCGAAACACATGACCTTAGATAGATATACATATTCTGTCTCTGAAGGGCAACGACCTTTCTCAGAATTATGCATGTTAAAACAAACCATAATCGCATAAGATATCTAGGAGAAGTACAATGTTCTTTTCCCTAGATCATAGGATCTCAAAAACATGCTCTAACTTCTACTTAATCTTATATCCCGATTCATTTAGACAACCATTATTTTATGCCTGATAATATCTTTACATCGTTGCCAATGATAAAATATTATCTACATAAAATTCCGAGAAACACCACCTTGTTTCCATTACGTCTCCAATACACCTATCGTCTCTGCCTTTTGATGAATCCATCGAATGGATTATCTCATCAATTCGCAAGTTCCACGATTCAGTACTGCCCTTATGCAGAGCTAGGGAACGATCTCATGTTTACTAGATCCAGAGTCCGAACTCCTCTAGTCTTATGAGTATCTCCGGTTGTTAACAACCTCCCACTGCAATGGCGTCCCGGTGTATAACAGTAATAACAATAGGTGCAGTGTGTGGTGTACTTCTACTCGGTTTGGCTGGTTCTCAGTCTTTTGTCCTTTTTCTCATCCCAAGGTATTAATTTATTTCAGGCTTTGTGGTTCATCTAACAGTCTTCCTCTATGAACCGAACAAAGGTTCTTCTGGCTCATAGTACTATAGAACTCACAATACTTCGTTCACCTAGGATATCCTACAACCATGCTTGCATCCAGGAATATCCATAGAACATAGGTAGTTCCGAACAACTCGTTCTCTCTTACTTTTAGATTTCCATTTCTTATTTTTCAGCGCACCATCTTTACACGTGAGTGTATGGCGCGGCCCTTTGGGATTGAATCCCAATCTTTGATTATGCTATGTGTTATTTAGATAGGCGATGGCCTCCGCGACTGAGTCGCAGGCTTCTAATGGATATACTTTAATGGTTCCCCATAATAGCTTTGTGTCCATTGACTAGTCAAAACACTTTGCTTTTATGGCACATTTAAGTACTCTAGTCCATCATTGAGTATTCTTGAAAGAACTACTCATGCCTTTCTAATTTACACATGTGTCTGCATATCTAATCATTTCTAATACTAGTCCGAATTCTATCCTTTATGAAGAAAGGTATGCTTAGATGTATTATCCTCCAAATTCAATTCTCAGGTCGGAAGGTCCATTCCTTCAACTATAATTGATCAAATCAATTTTCGACCTTTTGAATCTTATTTGAAAATACTACTAAGTACAAGAATTCACAAGTATAATGATTTAATAAAGAAACATATCTAATCAAGTAAAACAAGTTATAGAACGGTTCGTTGCATCGTGGTAGACTTAGGATCTATCATTCATATATTGCTATCTAATGTACCAGAATAGATAATGCCATCATTTCTTATCAAAATCATCCAATGATTAAAGAAATAAAATATCCATTCATGAATAATAGAAATCCAGAACAATAATGTTCTTTCTAAAATAAAAGGGTACATAATGCAATAATCTTGAAATGAAATCCTATTTAACTACTAAAGCAGATAAATGTCTTCCACCGCAACAGCTGCCTCCTCTACAGCTTTTGCCCGTGTAGACTCGAACTCTCCTTCTCTAAGTCGCCGGGTTTTCTGGAACCCCTGCATTCAAAAATGCACATACCGTCAGTGGTTCCATATCTACACACCAGAATTCTGGTAGATAATACCGCTGACTATGTTTTTACGACTAAAGAAAAATTCGCACCTTTGAGAGGACAAGATGTAGACCCCCAGTACTCAGACTGCTTCCCTTGGGGATATTTGCCAGAAGGCTTCTTTATCCCACCCTTTGGTCCAAGTCCCTTAGGACCACCGGACCCCCTTGCCTTCTTCTCCTTTCCTTTGCCTTTAGGTCCGAAACCTTTGGCTTTGGCTATAAGAGCTTGCGATTGTTTCAACTCGTCTAAAAGATCCATCATCTCAAAAACATGATCAAGTGTTTCATCGAAGTAACAGATCTTTATGAGTATCCTCATCGCCTCTTTTCTAGCCTCCCCATCATGTCCAAACATCAACTTGAGTTTAAGCATGACATCATGATTAATGGCTAATGAACGAGCACTATCCCATTTTTCAAAGTCAAAAATCTCATCCTCAGTCGAGTTAATGGTGAGTCCAGGAGGACAAGTTTCACTGAGTACGTCTTTGTACTCCTTCACAGTCTGAGCAATGTCTAACTCTTCTTTCCATTCAACACAGTATGGAACCAGTGCGTCAAATTCCTCAAGTATTAACTCAAGTGGATTCATAGCAATTCTCTAAACCTATAAGCACATTTAAACAAACAATTAATTTAATATCCGATATTATCTCCCCTTAATAATATCATTAAATCACTAATTACATCTAAAATCCCATCAGATAAGGCAAGCCACGATAGTGTGGACGTTTACCCATCCAAATGATTTAGCAATTAGATTTGCTTTGGTCGTACATCACTATAGCGTTACTTCGATGGGAAGAATACTATAGAGCGTACCTAAGTGTAAACCATTACTCAGTATCTAAGAAGATTTTGGGACTCGCATATCACCGCAAGCCACGATAGTGTGGACGTTTACGTTAACACACGATCCTTCTTTCTTCTATAACTGTCTACATCAATCGTTCTAAAATCCCATTCAATGCAGCAAGCCACGATAGTGTGGACGTTTACTACACCAAAAGATTTATACAATTGACATCCAATTACTTGAAGCATTCGATTTCGTAAATCAAGACGCGGAGAATCATAAGTGAAACTCGAAGTTTCTAACCAGTGATTCACCATGCGAACAACCCTATCTCTCATTAGATGAGGGAGCCGAGCAGACAATTGATCCACCTAAAAAGGATGGTACGAATGTCTCTAATTTGTGTCATCCACATGACCAAGTGGCTCTGGCTCCATTCCACTCCCCGGGGTGAGAATGAGTCGACTTGAAGTCAGTTTCAGAAAGACAAATTAGGCATTGTTTGATAAACTTAATCAATGTTTCTTGTAAAAGGAATTACAAGAATTCTCCTACAATGACACATCTATACGAACTTCAAAAGTCCATAAGAGTCACCAAGAGAACAGTAATGGAGACCATGGGAATGTTTCCATCCCCTCTCCCACTTAGCTTTTTATAACAAAGGGATACGCTATCTAATGCATAATTAAACACATAAGCATGCATACAAGTAATAAAGCACATAGCACATAGTCAAAATAATGCTAGAAAAATTATTTTCCGACTATCATGGCTTTATTCCATCTCCGTATGCTTCTTCTAGTCTTCAGTCTTCGTTCTTGAATGCTCCATGTGACGAGAATATTAATCCCAATATTTAAATCTATTTATTTTTAATAAATCCAAAAGATACTCAATTCGAAAATTAAGTCAATCGAATAAATCAAAAATAAAATTAAATATTATTAATATTTTTATTTATTTATTTTCCTATCTAATTCTATTAAATCTCTAGAATAATCTATCCAAGTCAAACTTGGAATATTCTAGAAGAATAGAATAAGGAAATAAAATAAATTAGGACTCTTCTACTTTCCAAGATTAATTCATTTCAATTACTATGAAAATTCCCATAAAATATAAATAATCAATTAGGAAATAAATCAATCCTAAATTAATTATTATTCCTTTCTAATTCTATTAAATCTCTAGGATCCTATTCCAAGTAGAACTCGGAATACTCTAGAAGACTTCCATAATAGAATAAAGAATAAAATTAATTCCAATTAATTCTTTTCCTAATCCATGAGAATTCCTAAAAATAGGAAAAATTCAAATAGGAAACCGAATTAATTTAGGAAAGCGTATCTAGGTAGGAGTAGCACGGGATGGGAGTTCCCGCACCACCCCACCATCATCGGCCGACCACCACCGGGAGGGAGCATCCGCCGCCGCCACTCCAGCCGGCCAGCCGCCACCGTCGCCGGCGACAGCCCACGGCCGAAGGGGCGCGTCGCCCCCAGCCCTTAGGTCGATCGATTGGGATCGATCAAGGGGTTTGATCGATCCCGGTCCTTCGTCCTCTTCGTCTTCTTCGTCACACGCGTTTTCCGGCGGTCATCTCGGCATCGATCCAACGTAAATAAATTACAAGAAATAAATTTACAATTCCGGTATCGATTCTATACATGAAATCGACCCTATACATTTTCCGGAAAACATAGAACAATAATAATAAATCTAAATTCGGTCAACCCCCGAATTTTTACTATTACAAGCATTCATCCACACAAAACGAATCTCGACATGTCCGAGAGTTTAATAAACGAACAATCATGGTAAATCAAATAGCAATTAATTAAACGAATAATTAACAATTAATTAAACCATGATAGTCGGAATCCCTGCAAGGTAGAACACAATTGAATACATACATGAACACGAACCAAACGCTCTGATACCAATTGCTGGGTTTCGATGTCCCGGGGTATCAAAAATTGCGGAAACGATTACCCCGAACGAAATCCCGTCGCCGGAGATGATCATGAGTACCGACTCATCCGCAAGAGTCCGACCTTTGGAGACTACGCGCCCGAAGACACGCAGCCCGCCCCCAGTCGATTTTCTCTCGCGAGTCGGAAATCAACAACGCGAACCACCGAACGGAGCCGGGCTCGACCCGAGCATCGCCGCGGGATGAACCCGCGGCTAAACCCTAGCCGAGCCCCCGCTGGGGCTCGCGATCGATCGATCGCGTGGGGCTGCCCAGCAGCCCCCGGCGGTGAGTCCGGCGACTCACCGCCATCACCGGAGGTGGGAGGAGCCACCAGCCGCGGCGCCAGCCCGCGGCGGTTCCCCCCGGCGATCGAGCTAGGGCTCGATCGCCCCAGCCGCGGCGTCCAGCCGCGGCTTTTCCTTCGATGCGCGCCGGCGGTCGAAGCCCTAGGCTCGACCGCCACCCCCTCGGCTCCCAGCCGAGGGCTTCCCTCGATCCCGGCGGGGATCCCTAGATCGCCGGCGGTCCGGTGGTCTTCGACCACCACCGCGCGGTCTATCCCCGTCCCCGGGTTCGTCGTTTTTCCCGGATCTTGTGTTCATGTACGTATCACAATTAAATCACATAAATTCACACGAAGGAGTTTATGATTGTACCTTTTGATTCGTTGTGCGGAGAAACGAAATCAAGTTGAAGACCCTTGGATCTTCCCACGTATTCCTTGCACTTCGTTCGAACGTCGGGTGGGCGACGATCTATCGAACTCCTATGGATCTCCTTCAACTCTCTAGAATATCAAGTATGATAATCTTGTCTTATGATTTATGAAGGCCATGTAGTGCTTTTATAGGCTACGTAGGGGATCTAAAAGAGGTGGAATATTGGGCTTCCAATATTGAAGATTAAATTGAGCCCAATGCTCAAGTCCATTAATCCTTATCAATATTAATTAATTTATTTTCCACTATATAAATTAATTGCACTCCCAATATTAAACCATATTATTTCAAATAATATTTCTCCGGTAGTATTTATTTATTCCGTGTATTTAAGATTTAAATATCCATGAATAAAATTAATTTATTGCTAATTAATTTATTCATCTCTTTAATCCGAGACTAGTACCATTCAACCTTAATTATTGTGCGGAACGAATCCACTCATGAGGTTTACACAATAATTCCTTATGAACTCATCTCGGGGATATTATCAACCCTTACGGGATACACTGTCCGGTCAATTATTCACGGCATGTCATATATAAAATATAGTGACCCAACTTAACCGGAAATTAACCCAATAATTAAATCGGTTAATTCCTTTGGTAAATCAAGGTTACTTATCTTAAATATACACACCCGCAATAATATCGGGGATTAAGAATAAAATACACTGAGACTCGAATCGATTATCGCCGGCAATCCTAATCGATGAATCTCAACGATCCGCTCAATACACCAAGTGTACAAGTGTGATAAAATAATTAAGATAAATTATTTTCTCTCTCACACAACGACTATACCGATGGATTAGTCCGTGTCCATCTAGGTCGTGAGCATCTGTTTGATTAAATACGAGTAACCGATAGTATGATCTTCTGTGCGCCCATGCTTGCACCATACTAACTACAACGTATAAAATCCAGGACTATAGTTTGCATATATTTAATTAATAATAATTAAACGCAAAACAATTGTTCGTTAATTTAATAGATTAAATGCTATGACCGGGAGTTTACCGTTTACTTAAATCTAGACATTAAGTACACAACTCCAACAGGCGTATCTTAGGTTGTGAAAAGTGAAGACCATGTAGTGCTTTTATAGGCTACGTAGGGGATCATAAGGAGAATAAATATTGGGCTTCTAATATTGAAAATTAAATTGGGTTCAACCCAAATCCATTAATTCTTATCAATATTAATTTTATTTATTTTCCACTATATAAATAAAATTGCACTCCCAATATTTATCTATATTATATCAAATAATATTTCTCCAACTTAGTATTATTTATTCCGTGTATTTAAGATTTAAATATCCATGAATAAAATTTATTTATTGCTTAATAAATTTATTCATCTCTTATATCCGAGAATAGTACCACTCAACCTTATTTATTATGCGGAACAAATCCACTCGCGAGGTTTACATAATAAATCCTTATGAGCTCATCTCGGGGATATTATCAACCCTTCCGGGATACACTGTCCCTTCAAGAATTCACGGCATGCCATATATAAAATATAGTGACCCAACTTAGCCGGTAATTAACCCAATAATTAAATCGGTTAATTCCTTTGGAAAATCAAAGTCACTTATATTAAATATACACACCCGCAATTGTTTCAGGGATTAAGAATAAAATACTCTGAGTCTCAAATCAATTATCGCCGAGCAAACCTAATTGATGAGTCTCAATCGATCCGCTCAATACACCAAGTGTACAAGTGTGATAAAATAATTAAGATAAATTATTTTCTCTCTCACACAACGACTATACCGATGGATTGGTCCGTGTCCATCTAGGTCATGAGCAACTGTTCGATTAAATACGAGTAACCGATAGTATGATCTTCTGTGTGCCCATGCAACACCATACTAACTACAACGTATAAAATCCAGGACTATAATTTGCATGTATTTATTTAACAATAATTAAAAGCAAATTAATGTCTGTAATAAATAGATAAATGAAAGTGCATACAGAGTTCAGAATACTCAAATCTAGACATTAAGTATACTACTCCATCAATCTCCCACTTATACTAAGGTCTAGTCTTATCTTCCAAACTTCTGACTCCCAAACCCTCCAAGTGCTTGTAATATACTTCATTAGGAAGTATCTTGGTGAAAGGGTCCGCTAGGTTGTCTTCCGAAGCTATCTTGGTGACTATCGCATCGCCCCTCTTGACGATGTCTCGAATCAGGTGGTACTTGCGCTCTATGTGTTTTGTAGCACTATGGGACCGTGGTTCCTTACTGTTTGCCACTGCACCGCTATTATCACAATAAATTGTCATAGCCTTGGGCAAACTCGGAATCACATCTAAGTCCTGGAGGAAATTAAGGAACCACACTGATTCTTTCGCTGCCTCTGAGGCTGCAACATATTCAGCTTCCATGGTAGAGTCCGAAATGCACTTTTGCTTAACACTCTTCCATGATACGGCTCCACCTCCCAAAGTGTACACATAGCCTGATGTCGACTTACGCCGGTCCTTATCAGCTTGGAAATCCGAATCTGTGTAACCCAAAGGAATCAGATTGTCTGCACTGTATCTCAGAACATAATCCTTAGTATTTCGCAAATACTTGAAAATGCTCTTTACGGCAGTCCAATGAGCCTTTCCAGGGTTACTCTGATATCTAGCTACTATGCCAACGGCATAACAGATATCAGGCCTCGTGCATAACATTGCATACATTAAGCTTCCACAGCCGAAGCGTAGGGAACCGCTTTCATGTCATCTTTCTCCTTCTGTGTCCGAGGACACATTTCCTTAGAAAGATAAGTTCCTTTACTGAAGGGTAGATCACCCTTCTTGGAATCTTGCATGTTAAAACGAGCTAGAATCGTGTCTATGTAAGATTGCTGGGAAAGACACAATGTTCTATTCCGGCGATCCCTTATAACTTTGATCCCTAGAACATGTCCAACTTCTCCCAAATCTTTCATATCGAATTGTCTAGACAACCATCCCTTTATGTCTGATAACATCTTTACACTGTTGCCAATGAGAAGTATGTCATCTACATAAAGCACGAGAAACACCACTTTCTTTCCATCACGTTTCCAATACACACACGATTCGTCCATGCTTTGAATGAATCCAAAAGATTGGACTACTTCATCAAATCGCAGGTTCCACGATCTCGAGGCTTGTTTCAATCCATAAATGGATCGATTAAGCTTGCACACTAGATGATCTCGCCCCTTAGCAATGAATCCTTCTGGTTGTTTCATATAAATCGTCTCGTCAAGACTTCCATTAAGGAAAGCTGTTTTGACATCCATTTGCCACACCTCATAATCCATATGAGCTGCTATGGATAAGAGAATCCGGATTGACTTTATCTTGGCTACCGGCGAGAAGGTCTCCTCATAATCGATTCCCTCTTTCTGAGTATATCCTTTCGCAACAAGCCGAGCTTTAAAGGTTTCAACCTTTCCGTCAGATCCTCTCTTTCTCTTGTAGACCCATTTACACCCAATTGGCTTTACGCCGCTTGGTGGTTCTACAAGATCCCAGACTTTATTAGAATCCATAGATTCTATTTCGGATTTCATCGCTTTCTTCCAAGAAGGCGCATCTATATCTTGTACCGCCTCATCATAGGTCCAGGGATCGACTTCATGAACTCCGGGTGCCGAGTCCGAAGACTCACCCAGTCCAATCCATCTGTCCGGTTGTTTAACAACCCTCCCACTACGAAAGCGTTCCGGTGTATTAACAGTGACAGTATTAGGTGCAGGTTCTAGTGGTGTATCTATACTCGGTTCGGCTGTATCCAGGTCTTCCTCGTTACCTCTCAACTCATCAAGTATTATGTCACTTTTGGGCTTGTGGTCCATGACATAGTCTTCCTCTAAGAACCGAGCGTTAGTACTTATAACGATCTTCTGGTCCGTAGGACTATAGAACATGCCACCCTTAGTTCCTTTCGGGTATCCTACAAACAGCCGTATTTCTGATCTAGGTTCTAACTTATCGGCGCCATGTCGCAACACATGTGCTGGACATCCCCAGATCCGAATGTGTTTCAAGTTAGGCTTACGCCCACTCCACAATTCCATGGGTGTAGTTGGTACCGTTTTGGTCGGAACCCTGTTCAGAATGTACGCCGCTGTTTCCAAGGCAAGTCCCCAGAACATAACAGGTAAATCCGAGTAACTCATCATCGATCGCACCATCTCCATAAGAGTCCTATTCCTTCTTTCTGACACACCATTCTGCTGAGGAGTATATGGTGAAGTCAGCTGGGATTCAATCCCATTCTCTGCCAAGTATGCCTTGAATTCTCCAGACAGGTACTCGCCTCCGCGATCAGATCGCAGGCATTTTATGGATTTACCACGAAGGTTCTCCACAAGAGCCTTGAATTCCTTGAACTTGTCAAAAGAATCACTCTTGTGGCGCATCAGGTAAATATATCCATACCTTGAGTAATCATCAGTAAAGGTGATGAAATACTCGTACCCTCCCCTTGCCTGAGTAGACATAGGTCCGCATACATCAGAGTGAATCAAATCCAATACTTGTTCAGCTCTACGTCCTTTACCAGAAAAAGGACGCTTGGTCATTTTACCCTCCAAACAGGATTCGCAGGTTGGAAGGTCCTCTCCTCTATGCCGCTAATGAGACCATCAGCTTTCAACCTTTGAATTCTATTCGAATTAATATGACCTAGCCTTAGATGCCACAAGTATAATTGATTCATTTTAGAAGGTTCCTTTCTCTTATTGGTGTTCGTAGATGTGTTATTACTCTCGGTTAGTTGCATCGTGTTAGACTCAGGATTTAGAATATACAAATCGTCTACTAATGTACCAGAACAGACAATCTCACTATTTCTTCTTATGACCACAGAGTGATCAAAAGAAACAGAATATCCATTCAGAATTAACTTAGAAACTGAAATTAAATTCTTTCTAAAATTCGGTACATAAAGACAATTTTGTAAAACTAAAACCCTATCACTAAAGCGTAAGTGAACGTCTCCCACTGCAACAGCCGCCACCTTCGCGGCATTGCCCATGTAGACCACGATCTCTCCCTCTCTAAGTCTCCGGGTTTCCTGGAACCCCTGCAATGAATTGCAGACATGGTTAGTGGCACCCGTATCTACACACCAGGTGCTGGTAGATATCACCGCTGACAATGTTTCAGTGACTAAGGAAAATTTCGTACCTTTGATGAGAGGACAATCAGACCTCCAGTGCCCAAACTGCTTGCATCGAAATCACTTGCCAGAAGGCTTGCCTTTCCCAATCCGTGGCTTTGAGCCACTGGGTTTCTTTGCATGCTTTTCCTCTAGCCTTGCCACAAAAGCTTGTGATTCTCTTAACTTACGCACAAACTCCGCTCTCGTTGAATCCTTTTTAAGGGACTCATTGAGAGAGAATTCTGTGAGTATGTTAATCACCTCTTGTCCGGCTTCCACGCTATGTCTCAACATCATCCTGAGGTCATTTCGAATGTCCTCATCAGTTGGGACAACAGTGGATTCGGAAAGCTCAACAGTCTGGACAATGTCCAGATTTCGTTCCCAATCATCACCATATGGAACCGGTGAGTTTTCATCCTTAAGTATATCACAAAGTGGGGTCACAGTCATTCTTAACCTATAAGCACATAAAACAGACAAACAATTTAATATCCGATATTATCTCCCTTAAATAATATCATTAAATCACTAATCACATCTAAAATCCCATCAGGTAAGGCAAGCCACGTGGTGTGGACGTTTACCCACCCAAATGATTTAGCAATTAGATTTTCTTTGGTCATACATCAATTATAGCGTGACCTCGTGGGGAGGAATACTATAACGCGTATCTAAGTGTAAACCATTACTCAGTACCAAAGTAAATTACCTGGAATTGCTACATCACCGCAAGCCACGTGGTGTTGACGTTTACGATAACTTCACAACTCTTCATAATTACTTACAACTGTCTACATCAATTAATCCAAAGTCCGTCAGCATAGCAAGCCACGTGGTGTGGACGTTTACTACACTAAGAGACTTTTATAATTGACTCCCAATTACTTGATCCATTTAATCTTGTAAATCAAGACGCGGAGAATCATAAGTGAAACTCGAAGTTTCTAACCAGTGATTCACCATGCGAACAACCCTATCTCTCATAAATGAGGGAGCTGAGCAGACAAACGACCCATCTATCAAAGAATGGCACGAAAGTCTCTAATTTGTGTCCTCTACATGACCAAGTGGCTCTGGCTCCATTCCACTCCCCGGGGTGAGAATGAGTCGACTTGAAATCAGCTTTGGAAAGACAAATTAGGCATTGTTTGATAAACTTAATCAATGTTTCTCGTAAGAGGAATTACAAGAACTCTCCTCTAATGACTTATCTATATAAACTTCAAAAGTTTATAAAAGTCACCAAGAGAGCAGCAATGGAGACCATGGGTATGTTTCCATACCCTCTCCCACTTAGCTTTTTACAATAAAGGGATACGCTATCTAGTGCATAAAATAAACACATATAGCATGCATACATGTAATAAAACACATAGTATTATCACATAGTCAAAATAATACTAGAATATTATTTTCCGACTATTATGGCTTCATCACATCCTCGTACGCATCTTCTAGTCTTCATTCTTCGTTTCTTGAATGCTCCATGTGACGAGAATATTAATTTCCAATATTTAAATCTATTTATTTTCAATTAATCCAAAAGTTACTTAATTCGAAAATTAAGTCAATTGAATATATCAAAAATAAAATTAAATATTATTAATATTTTTATTTATTTTATTTTCTTTTTCCACTTCATTAAATCTCTAGAATAATCTATCCAAGATGCTCTTGGAATATTCTAGATGATATCCATAATGAAATAAAGAAATAAAATAATTACTTAGGACTCTTCTACTTTCCAAATTTATTTTATTCCTAATCCATGAATATTCCCATGAGTAGGAATAATCAAATAGGAAAAATAAATCAATGCTAAATTAATTCTTTTTTATTTACATGAATATTCCATAAAGAAATATTCAAAATAGGAAACCGAATTAAAATAGGAAAGTGAATTTCCGGTAGGAGTAGCACGGGTTGGGAGACCCCGAGCCACCCCTACCACGTCCGACCGCCGCCTAGGGCACGCCGCCGCCGCCCAGCCCACGCGCCACCACCACTGGTGGCCGGCGTGGCCGGGACTCCCACGGACAGCCCGCCTAGGGCCGCGGGTCGATCGATCCCCTCGGGATCGATCATGGGGATTGATCGATCCCGGTCCTTCGTCCCCTCGTCACTTCGTCTTCTCCGGCGGTCTTCGATTCGTCGATCCAATCGCAAAATAAATTTACAAAATCTAAATTACAATTCCGGTATCGATTCTATACACGAAATCGACCCTATACATTTTCCGGAAAAACAACGAACATAATAATAAATCCTAAATTCGGTCAACCCCCGAATTTTTACTATTACAAGCATTCACCACCAAAAACGAATCTCGACATGTCCGAGAGTTTAATCATGACAAAATAAATTAAGCGAATAATAAATTAAGCCATAATAGTCGGAACCCTGCAAGGTAGAACAATTTTATCGAAAATACCGCGAACGTAAACCACGCTCTGATACCAATTGTTGGAATTCGATATCCCGGGTTATCAAAATTGCGGAACCGATAACCCGAACGAACCCTTCGCCGGAGATCACATGAACACCGACTCATCCGCCGGAGTCCGGGCTTTGGAGACCACGCGCCCGAAGGCGCGCAATCCGCCCCCACCCGAACCCCCGCGAGCCGGGGCTCGTACGATCAAGATGATCGATCGCACGCCGGCGATCGATCGGGGTGGGGCTGCCCAGCAGCCCCCGCGGCGGGTCCGGCGACCCGCCACCACCAGGAGGCCCCCGCCCTTACGGCGGGGTAGGGCACGGCACCAGCCCGTGCCCAGCGATCGATCCCGTGGATCGATCGCACACCCTCGGCCCAGCCGAGGGTTCGCTCCATGCCCCGCGAAACCCTAGTCCGGGCGATCGCCCGTGGTCCGGTGGCTTCGCCACCACCACGCGATCGTCCCCCGTTCATGGTTTCGTATCTCGGATCTTCGTCCTACGGTATTCTCGATAAATCAAAATCGAACAATAATCAAGTCGGTGAGAATTGTACCTACGATTCGTTGTTCGGAGAAACGAAATCGATGACCTCGTGATCTTCCCGCGTATTCCTTGCACGCCGTTCGAACGTCGGGTGGGCGACGAGCTATCGAACTCTATGGATCCTCTTCACTCTTCAAGACTTTATGATTGGCGTATCTTAGGTTGTGAAAAGTGAAGACCATGTAGTGCTTTTATAGGCTACGTAGGGGATCATAAGGAGAATAAATATTGGGCTTCTAATATTGAAAATTAAATTGGGTCCAACCCAAATCCATTAATTCTTATCAATATTAATTTTATTTATTTTCCACTATATAAATAAAATTGCACTCCCAATATTTATCTATATTATATCAAATAATATTTCTCCAACTTAGTATTATTTATTCCGTGTATTTAAGATTTAAATATCCATGAATAAAATTTATTTATTGTTTAATAAATTTATTCATCTCTTATATCCGAGAATAGTACCACTCAACCTTATTTATTATGCGGAACAAATCCACTCGCGAGGTTTACATAATAAATCCTTATGAGCTCATCTCGGGGATATTATCAACCCTTCCGGGATACACTGTCCCTTCAAGAATTCACGGCATGCCATATATAAAATATAGTGACCCAACTTAGTCGGTAATTAACCCAATAATTAAATCGGTTAATTCCTTTGGAAAATCAAAGTCACTTATATTAAATATACACACCCGCAATTGTTTCAGGGATTAAGAATAAAATACTCCGAGTCTCAAATCAATTATCGTCGAGCAAACCTAATTGATGAGTCTCAATCGATCCGCTCAATACACCAAGTGTACAAGTGTGATAAAATAATTAAGATAAATTATTTTCTCTCACACACAACGACTATACCGATGGATTGGTCCGTGTCCATCTAGGTCGTGAGCAACTGTTCGATTAAATACGAGTAACCGATAGTATGATCTTCTGTGTGCCCATGCAACACCATACTAACTACAACGTATAAAATCCAGGACTATAATTTGCATGTATTTAATTAACAATAATTAAAAGCAAATGAATGTCTGTAATAAATAGGTAAATGAAAGTGCATACAGAGTTCAGAATACTCAAATCTAGACATTAAGTATACTACTCCATCAGTGTCCTCAGACACAAAAGGAGAAAGATGAAATGAAAGCAGTTCCCTACGCTTCGGCTGTGGGAAGCTTGATGTATGCAATGTTATGTACGAGGCCTGATATCTGCTATGCAGTTGGCGTAATAGCAAGATATCAGAGTAACCCTGGAAAGGCTCATTGGACTGCCGTAAAGAGCATTTTCAAGTATTTGCGAAATACTAGGGATCATGTTCTAAGTTACGGGGCAGACAATCTGATTCCTTTGGGTTATACGGATTCGGATTTCCAAGCTGATAAGAACCGGCGTAAGTCGACATCAGGCTATGTGTACACTTTGGGAGGTGGAGTCGTATCATGGAGGAGTGTTAAGCAAAAGTGCATTTCGGACTCTACCATGGAAGCTGAATATGTTGCAGCCTCAGAGGCAGCGAAAGAGTCAGTTTGGTTCCTTAATTTCCTCCAGGACTTAGATGTGATTCCGAGTTTGCCCAGAGCTATGACAATTTATTGTGATAATAGCGGTGCAGTGGCAAACAGTAAGGAACCACGGTCCTATAGTGCTACGAAACACATAGAGCGCAAGTACCACCTGATTCGAGTCATCGTCAAGAGGGGCGATGCGATAGTCACCAAGATAGCTTCGGAGGACAACCTAGCGGACCCTTTCACCAAGATACTTCCTAAGGAAGTATATTTCAAGCACTTGGAGAGTTTGGGAGTCAGAAGTTTGGAGGATAAGACTAGACCTTAGTATAAGTGGGAGATTGTTGGAGTAGTATACTTAATGTCTAGATTTGAGTATTATGAACTCCTTGTACACTTTCATTTACCTATTAAATACAAACATTCATTTGCTTTTAATTATTGTTAATTAAATACATGCAAATTATAGTCCTGGATTATATACTTTGTAGTTAGTATGGTGTGCGACGTCACACAGAAGATCATACTATCGGTTACTCGTATTTAATCGAACAGATGCTCACGACCTAGATGGACACGGACCAATCCATCGGTATAGTCGTTGTGTGAGAGAGAAAATAATTTGTCTTAATTATTTTATCACACTTGTACACTTGGTGTATTGAGCGGATCGAATGAGACTCATCAATTAGGTTTGCTCGGCGATAATTGATTTGAGACTCAGTGTATTTTATTCTTAATCCCCGATACAATTGCGGGTGTGTCTATTTAATATAATTGACTTTGATTTTCCAAAGGAATTGACCGGTTTAATTATTGGGTCAATTACCGGTTAAGTTGGGTCACTATATTTTATAAATGGCATGCCGTGAATTCTTGACGGGACAGTGTATCCCGGAAGGGTTGATAATATCCCCGAGATGAGCTCATAAGGATTTATTATGTAAACCTCGCGAGTGGATTTAATTCCGCATAATAAATAAGGTTGAGTGGTACTAGTCTCGGATAAAAGAGATGAATAAATTTATTAAGCAATAAATAAATTTTATTCATGGATATTTATATCTTAAATACACGGAATAAATAATACTACCGGAGAAATATTATTTGGATATAATATGGTTTAATATTGGGAGTGCAATTAATTTATATAGTGGAAAATAAATTAATTAATATTGATAAGGATTAATGGACTTGAGCATTGGGCTCAATTTAATCTTCAATATTGGAAGCCCAATATTCCACCTCCTTTAGATCCCCTACGTAGCCTATAAAAGCACTACATGGCCTTCATAAATCATAAGACAAGATTATCATACTTGATATTCTAGAGAGTTGAAGGAGATCCATAGGAGTTCGATAGATCGTCGCCCACCCGACGTTCGAACGGAGTGCAAGGAATACGTGGGAAGATTCAAAGGTCATCTTGATTTCGTTTCTCCGAACAACGAATCGTAGGTATGATATCTAAACGCCCTTGATATTATTCGTTTTTGGTTTATCGAGAATACCGTAGAACGAAGATCCGAAAGTTCGAACCTGGAGTAGACGGACGATCACGCGGTGGTGGCGAAGCCACCGGACCGCGTGGATCGACCCGCCTAGGGTTCGGCGGGCGCGGAGGAGGCGACCCTCGGCTGGGCCGAGGGCGCGCGGTCGATCACAAGGATCGACCGCCGGGGCGCGGGCTGGAGCCGCACCCCACCCCACCTCGACGGTGGGGACCTCCAGGCGGCGGCGAGTCGCCGGACTCGCCGCGGGGGCTGCCGATGCAGCCCCACCCGATCGCGTGAACCCCGGCTCGCGGGGGTTCGGCTGGGGGCGGGCCGCGTGCCTTCGGAAAAGATTAATTTAGGATTAAAGGAATAAAACCGAATTAATAGGAGAACTCAAATAGGAAAAACCGAATTAATTTAGGAAAGCGTATCTAGGTAGGAGTAGCACGGGATGGGGATTCCCGCACCACCCCACCATCATCGGCCGACCACCGGGAGGGAGCTCCCGCCGCCGCCACTCCAGCCGGCCAGCCGCCACCGTCGCCGGCGACAGCCCACGGCCGAAGGGGCGCGACGCACCCTTCCCTTGGGGCGATCGATTGGGGTCGATCAAGGGGTTTGATCGATCCCCGGTCCTTCGTCCTCTTCGTCTTCTTCGTCACACGCGTTCTCCGGCGGTCGTCTCGGCATCGATCCAACGTAAATAAATTACAAGAAATAAATTTACAATTCCGGTATCGATTTTATACATGAAATCGACCCTATACATTTTCCGGAAAACATAGAACAATAATAATAAATCTAAATTCGGTCAACCCCGAATTTTTACTATTACAAGCATTCATCCACACAAAACGAATCTCGACATGTCCGAGAGTTTAATAAACGAACAATCATGGTAAATTAAATAGCAATTAATTAAACGAATAATTAACAATTAATTAAACCATGATAGTCGGAATCCCTGCAAGGTAGAACACAATTGAATACATACATGAACACGAAACCAAACGCTCTGATACCAATTGCTGGAAATCGATATCCCGGGGTATCAAAAATTGCGGAACCGATAACCCCGAACGAAATCCCGTCGCCGGAGATCGCACGAATACCAACTCATCCGCAGGAGTCCGACCTTTGGAGACTACGCGCCCGAAGACACGCAGCCCGCCCCAGTCGAAGTCTCCCGCGAGTCGGAAATCACGAACGCGAACCACACGCGAAGAACCGGGCTCGACGAGAGCATCGCCGCGGGATGAACCCGCGGCTAAACCCTAGCCGAACCCCGACGCGGGGTTCGCGATCGCTGCCCTAGCGATCGCCGGGGATGCACGCGCATCCCCGTGGGGCTGTTCCGAACAGCCCCCGGCGGTGAGTCCGGCGACTCACCGCCACCGCCGAGGAGGGCGGTGCGCCCAGCGCACCAGCCGCGGTCCAGCCGCGGCTCGCCCGGCGATCGACCACGCGGTCGATCGCATGCCCCGGCTCCAGCCGGGGCGTCATCGTGTGGGCCCCGCGATCGACGCCCCTAGGGCTCGATCGCACCCCTCGGCTCCCAGCCGAGGGTTCTTCGAACATTCGCCGGGGATCTCGAATACCCGTCCCCGAAGTTCGTCGTTTTTCCGGATCTTGTGTTCATGTACGTATCACAATTTAATTCACATAAAATCACACGAAGGAGTTTATGATTGTACCTTTGATTCGTTGTGCGGAGAAACGAAATCAAGTTGAAGACCTTTGAATCTTCCCACGTATTCCTTGCACTTCGTTCGAACATCGGGTGGGCGACGATCTATCGAACTCCTATGGATCTCCTTCAACTCTCTAGAATATCAAGTATGATAATCTTGTCTTATGATTCATGAAGGCCATGTAGTGCTTTTATAGGCTACGTAGGGGATCTAAAGGAGGTGGAATATTGGGCTTCCAATATTGAAGATTAAATTGAGCCCACTGCCCAAGTCCATTAATCCTTATCAATATTAATTAATTTATTTTCCACTATATAAATTAATTGCACTCCCAATATTAAACCATATTATATCAAATAATATTTCTCCGGTAGTATTATTTATTTCGTGTATTTAAGATTTAAATATCCATGAATAAAATTAATTTATTGCTAATTAATTTATTCATCTCTTTAATCCGAGACTAGTACCATTCAACCTTAATTATTGTGCGGAACGAATCCACTCATGAGGTTTACACAATAATTCCTTATGAACTCATCTCGGGGATATTATCAACCCTTACGGGATACACTGTCCGGTCAATTATTCACGGCATGTCATATATGAAATATAGTGACCCAACTTAACCGGAAATTAACCCAATAATTAAATCGGTTAATTCCTTTGGTAAATCAAAGTTACTTATATTAAATATACACACCCGCAATAATATCAGGGATTAAGAATAAAATACACTGAGACTCGAATCGATTATCGCCGGCAATCCTAATCGATGAATCTCAACGATCCGCTCAATACACCAAGTGTACAAGTGTGATAAAATAATTAAGATAAATTATTTTTTCTCTCACACAACGACTATACCGATGGATTGGTCCGTGTCCATCTAGGTCGTGAGCAACTGTTTGATTAAATACGAGTAACCGATAGTATGATCTTCTGTGCGCCCATGCTTGCACCATACTAACTACAACGTATAAAATCCAGGACTATAATTTGCATATATTTAATTAATAATAATTAAACGCAAAACAATTGTTTGTTAATTTAATAGATTAAATGCTATGATCGGGAGTTTACCGTTACTTAAATCTAGACATTAAGTACACAACTCCAACACGGCGGGCGCGGAGGAGGCGACCCTCGGCTGGGCCGAGGGCGCGCGGTCGATCACAAGGATCGACCGCCGGGGCGCGGGCTGGATCCGCACCCCACCCCACCTCGACGGTGGGGACCTCCAGGCGGCGGCGAGTCGCCGGACTCGCCGCGGGGGCTGCCAATGCAGCCCCACCCGATCGCGTGGGACGCGATCTTCGATCGCGTGAACCCCGGCTCGCGGGGGTTCGGCTGGGGGCGGGCCGCGTGCCTTCGGGTGCGTGGTCTCCAAAGGCCGGACTCCGGCGGATGAGTCGGCGTTCATGTGATCTCCGGTGAAGGGTTTGATCGGGTTATTGATTTCCGCAAATTTAAATAACCCGGGATATCGAATTCCAACAATTTTGTTGTGTTACGGATCAGAAAAATCTGATTTATATATTATATAGATAACATTTGAGTTGTAGATAGGGGTGTAAATGTTACGGATAATTTTCGTTCCGAATTCGCACCTGCATTCGTTTTTAAGTATACTGTAAACGATTTTAGGAATCCGCTAGATACGGATGATAATACGGATATTGGTCGTGCGGATATTCGGCGGATATAGTACGTAGCGAATATAGTATTGCTATTATCCGACGGATGCGGATTACCTAGCATTTTACGAGGATTATCTGACCAACTTAATTCGGATTATTCGATTATAATTAGCCTAAATAATAAAAAAATTAAATTTTCATAAAAAATATAATTTATTAACTAGTGAAAATAAGTGAAGTTTGATTCAAAAATAATTTAATTTAGTAGTAATTAATTTTAAAAGTATCAATTAGTAATATTCTTCCACATGAACAATCTTTTAATTTTTCACTAGTAATATTCTTTATATACGAGAAAATGAACTTTGTTTTAAGAATAATTTAATTTATTAGTAATTAATTTAAAGATTATTATATTTTTTAAACAAGTGAAATTATGTCTTGTTAAGTGTATTTATACGATAATATTTATTCGTATTTGGTCCCAATTCGTTTCATATCCGATCTGAATCCGTAATTCGTAATCCGATATAATCCGCGGTATTTGGTCCCAATTCGTTTCATATTCGATCCGACTTCGTAATCCGTAATCAGATATAATCCGCATTTGTATCTGCATCCGATCATTATCCGCTCTGCTAAGCGCCAAAAAATATGATTAAGAATATGGAGAGAGCATTATCCGATTCGTTATATCCCTAGTTGTGTTCGGACCCTTTTTCACTCAATTCATATATTACTGGAACGGGGGGTTATAGAATAGGGTACCAACAGAATATTTATTTGTTAAGACAAGTTATAGATCGGAAATTTTGTATGGCCGGAATCTGGAAAAACCCAGGTATGAACATCATGTGTTCTTGATTTTATTTCCTAACTTAAAGTATTTGGAAATTTAAAAAAGGTGAAGTCCCTTCCTCCTCTCTCTCTTCTCTCTTATATACTAGTGGTTTGCATGAGCATGCAAGCTCTCCTAATGCCACCTATTAGCCTCCTATCACATCTAATTTCACTAATGAAGACTTTAAGCCTTTACATTAAATACCCATTAATTTTGTCTTCCCACTTGCTGCATGTCACCAGAAGCGCACCGCCTCTTGCCTGGAGCCTTATCTGACTGATCCCTCAATCTGGCACGGGGCTGTCTGCCCGGGGCTACTGTTGAGCTCGCATGGTACCTTCTTCATACTTGGTTTCAAATCTGACTTTTGTCCACCGTTTGACCACCTTCTTGATGACGTGGCTCCGGTCTTCTGGACACGTGTCGGTGTTGGATTTTTATGGTGTAACAAGTTGTAACAAAAATAGATCAATATTTAAATTGATTAATTATATATTGATTATCATACATATATCATTTTAAATTCCACAAAAATAATGAATTTTACTCCAAGAAATAAAAGGATTAATATGTTAGTTTAATGTAAACACAAGAAATAAAATGAGTACCCAATAAAACTTGTTAACAGAAATAATATCTATACATATATAATTGGAGAAGTTCTGCCTCCCAATGTGACCAATCGCATACCAAGGATGCATTCACACTACAACTTTTATTAATTTTTTATTCTTCAAAAAGTATTAATTTCAGATATTAAATATCAATTTTTATGGCTTTTGGGTAACGCAATGCACAAACAGTACAAAACAGCTGTCTTCTTTCACCTTTTTCACCGATGCAATAAAAAGTCTTCCCTCAAAATTCTTTTCATATTTCCGATACATAAATTTTCTTCTCTCTCTGAAACATAATTTTTCTTCTCTCTCTTTTCTTCCCCCTTCGTCGTCGTCTTCTAACCCCATCCTCGATCATCATGTGCAGGCCGATGGCTCCCCGCCGCACTCCGACTACTCCGCCGATCTTCTTCTTCTTATTCAGATTGAGGTATTCATATTTCTTTTTTTTTTTTTGCAAATTTCGCTCCCTCCAATCAGATGCGAAGAAACTCATCCAAGTCCTCGATTTGTTCCGATCTGTTCATCCAAGCGATCGAATTCCCTGTTCTCCGAGGAGGCTTCCATCGCAAATTCGAGGTCGTTAGGTATATATATGAATTTGCATGTTTTCTTTTTTCATATTTTTCAGATCTTGACGATGGATTGAAGGACTCTTCCATCCCGAATTCCGACTACTCCGCCGCTCGCCTTCCTCCTATTCCAATTGAGGTATGCGTGTTTTTTTTTTTGCAAATTTCGCTCCCTCAAATCTGATGCGGAGAAACTCTTCCAAGCCCCCAATTTTTTCTCCAAATTTTTTTTTCATATTAAACTGAATTAATTCTATTTAAAATCCTTTTCATCATCATTAAAATTTCATTCTGAGTTATTAATTTTTTTCTCTGCAATTCAATATTATTAAATCTTTTTTTTCTTTTTTTTTTCTCTACCGTTCAATATTATTAAATCTGTTATGAATATTATTATTTAGTGAATGACTAGTTTACCCTTTCTTGGTGAACAAGACAGAAACCCTACTTTGTATCCTATATAAAGGGGTCTCCCCATATGAATGAATACAACAATTATAACAATTCTATTATCCTATCATATTGTCTCTCTTTCTAATCTATTATTCTCTCTCAATTCCTTTTGAGTTTACAACACGTTATCAGCACGAAAGCTCAACCGCGTTCTTCATCGAAGTTCTACTCATCCAAGATCCGAACTCCAAGGCAAGAATTGATCCGAACTCTAAGGCAAGAATTTATATGTTTGTTTATATTCATTAATAATTATAAATATATCTATTTCTCCTCTCGTCTTCTTAATATATATGTTCTTGAAGAACATTATAATATGATATTCCTGAAGTAATATCAAATGTTCCCGAAGAACATTGTAATCTGATATTAATGAACTTCTTCATAAATTGCTCATCTTGAAGCAAGTAAATGTCTAATGTTCCTGAAGAACATTATAATCTGATATTCCTGAAGTAATATCATATGTTCCCGAAGAACATTATAATATAATATTCTTGAAGTAATATCAAAGCAATTATGCCTAAGTTCCTGAAGAACATTATAATATGATATTCTTGAAGTAATATCAAATTAGTTATGCTTAGTAAATCTATTAAAATTTTAATGTTCTGAAGAACACTGTGATATGATATTCTCGAAGAAATATCAAAACTAAAATGTTCCTGAAGAACATGATATGATATTTCTGAAGAAAAATATCAAAATTAAATGTTCTTGAAGAACATCGTGCGAGTCTTTCGTGGTCAAGTCATGTATGTGCGAACTCGACCCATGAATCAATTGAGGTATTTCGTGAATTCCAAAGTGGGTGAAACTTTAGGAAAAGTTAATCCAAACCTTGTTGAATAGCCCGATGGTTATTTGCTTGAATATTGGGATAGCCACATGAGTTTGAATACCCATTAAAATTTGATATTCCTGAAGTATTATCAAATTAATTATTCTTAATATATCAATTAAATTGAATGTTCTTGAATAACATAAACTCTGGTTTAAATATTATATTGATCGTTCTGGAAGAACATCATGATTTGATATTATTTGATAAATATTAAATTAAATTGCTCCCGTAGTAGCAATAAGTTTTATATGATCCCGAAGATTATTATGATATGATATTCATGATTAAATATTAAAATTAAATTTTAAATGTTCTTGAATAATATCATGATATGATATTCCAGCAGAAATATCAAATCAAATTGCTTGTAGCAATTAAAGTTTAAATATTTTAAATCGATATTGATATTATAAGAAATAATGCAAAATATTTTTGAAAAATATTTTTATTGATTGCTCCCGAAGCAAAATTTAAAATATTATATGTTTTGGAATAAAGGTATATCGTGATACTCATAGTGAAACGTCAAATCGATTGTTCTTTTGAAACAATGATTATATGAATTATCCCTGAAGGATATATTTTGAAAATCGAGAATAAATGTACTATGTGGGTACTCATGGAATATCGAAAAGTCGATTCCAATTTATTAATGTAATTTCTGAAAAACTTATATATTGAGATTTATTTTGATCCCCGAAGGATCATTGGTAAAAATACTGTATCCCCGAAAGATCATTGATAAATATATTGTTATGCAAATTATGACATATTAAAAGTGGACTCCGGAAGAGCTTTACTAATATCCCCACGAGTACTAGAAATGTACTTAAAAATAAAGATGATGCATATCATGATTGTGCGTGGAAATGAATAAAACATTTTTCATCTGCGAATTATTTTTATATATGCAAGTTATATTCACCATTAAAGTGTATTTTTATGAACGGGCATAGTAAAAAATAAGGTATATTAAATATCTTGAGCCCACGATCCTGAAGATCGGTTTACAGCAATAATGCTGATTTGCATATTTAACTAAGATCATTTCCCGGCATTAGGGAGAGATAAGTATATAAAAGATATAAATGCCGAGAAATTTCATTGAATGAAAACGATTTTCAATTATAGATTCACGCACCAATCAATTGAACCTGAAGTTCATGAAAATAAGTTACTTGCAATATTCAGCAAGTAATCTGCCAAATTCATATTAATGAAGGTGTTACAAAATCACATATATTTGTGATAAAATGAACTATAAGAGTTCAAATAACAAAGAGTTCAACTCAAATGTTGATTCTAATATACGCCTGAAGCGTAGTAGATCGATCTTAAGATATAAAATAAATCCGCGGAAAAACAAAGAGATTAAGTCACCCTCAAAATCTCCTGAAGAGAGTTAGATGAAAATCCCATTGAAAAAGCATGTGCACATGATAATAGAAAATCGTGGGATTGCGGAACAACCAAATTAAATATTTTGGGAAATGATGAAAGATTTGGTTGATATATTGAATTGTCATCAACATGGAAAAATAGAAAGTCATCAACGACATATTTGCCTCAAGAGTTGCTTTAGAAAAATTGGATCCAAAACTTAAATCAATGATAGTGCGCCAGCAGCACTCAAAGAAATAGAAACGAGCAATTGAAGTTGAGCATGACTTGCTAAATAAAAGAGATATTTTGACTCTATAGTACACACCTCAAAATATTATCCCAGAAGGATATACGTGGGTGTTCGTACGAAAAACGAGTAATGATGTGGTGAGATATAAAAGCGAGATTAATTGCTCAAGAGTTTTTCGCAGAAACTCGATGTTAATCAAATATTTTTAAGGATGACATTAAGTTCCGCTACTTAATATTTATGGCAGCAACAACGATAAATATAGATATGTATGAATGTATGATTTGACCATGTAGAAGTCATTAGAAAGATACATACATGAAAATCCTGTATGGATTTTAAGATTTTTGAAATGAAAGGAAATTAAAATCTGAATATGTACAATATCATATCACATATGTCATTATGGACAAAAATGATATTGAATATAAGGTCCCGAAGACCAGTGATTGGTCCCAAAGACCAGTGATTGCACTTTTTTTCCCTCTACTAAGTTTTTCCCATGGGGTTTTCTTAGTTAAAGGTTTTTAACGAGACAATCACCATAATATAAATGTGAAAATGTCATGTACTCTTTTCCTCGAGTATTTTTTCCTACAAGGTTTTATAACGAGGTTTTTAACGAGGCATGTACATCACTCGATAATAATGAGGACATCAGAATGTTCCATATGAGTTTATTTTCGAGTTAAAGTGAGATATTGAACCTGAAGTTCAATTGATTGTGAATTGAAGTTCACATTATTATTCATTTGTCAAGGGTTGTATATTCGACATTAGACGCATCTAATATACTCCTGAAGAGTTATCGGTCGGTTATAGCAATTGCGAATGCTCTAGTCAATATAGATGTCTTGTAAAGGCATGTCCCTGAAGGACGAAAAATATACAATAATACAAATGAATGTGAAACTCGACAATTCGAAAGTTGTGTCCTGAAGACAAAAATGTATATTTGAATAACTAAGTTTTTCCTATATGGTTTTATTAGTTACAGGTTTTAATGTGACTGATTGATCACAAAGTCAAAGATCTTCGGTGATTACAATCAGGGGGAGCAAGTTGTACTCTTTTTCCTTCGCGCAGGTTTTGTCCCACTGGGTTTTCCTGGAAAGGTTTTAACGAGGCAGCAATCCTATAAATAGTCATTCAAGGGGGAGTGTTATGAATATTATTATTTAGTGAATGACTAGTTTACCCTTTCTTGGTGAATAAGACAGAAACCCTACTTTGTATCCTATATAAAGGGGTCTCCCCATATGAATGAATACAACAATTATAACAATTCTATTATTCTATCATATTGTCTCTCTTTCTAATCTATTATTCTCTCTCCATTCAATATTTTTTGATGTTATTTTTTTATTTTGCATTATTAAAGCTTTTTTTGCGGCCTCGATTTCGTATCTATCAAAATTTGCTTGCTCCTTCGATCAAGGTTTTTTTTTGCCATTGCTGCTCTATCATGTGCGATTTTTTTTTTTGTTTTGGAAATGAATATCTACCAATGCCAATCGGAGCCGCAACCCCATCAACAGTGCAAATTAAAATCTGCCGTAGCTGCGAAAATCCAAGTGGAGATTCAGGTTTTTTTCATATTCGATATATTTAATTTTTAATTGATGCATTTTTAGATTTCAAGGTTTTTGATTTCGTATTGATTTAGGATGCCCTAAAGGAGGAGATTGAAATGTCCCTTTTTTGTTACAGTAACACTTTTTTTTTTTTGCAAGAATAATAATTCTATTGTGACATACGACCCTTAAGAATCCTAAGATTGGATTACAGGTTGGTTCTTAAATTTCCGATTTGTTGCGATTTTTTTCTCAGTTTCGGATTACGGAAGCTAATTTTTCGTACTTTAGGTTGATTTGTGGATATTGCGAAATTTATGCTGAAATTTCGAATTCTGAATTTGTGTAATAAAAAATATATGTATTTCGCTTTATTATTTGTGTTGTAATTTTTGATTCGTATTTACAGTTTGTTATGTGTGTTGTAATTTTTGATTCGCTTAATTTCTTTAGGTGGCGATGGATCGAATTGTGAAATGGCGTACGTAGCTCGCCTGCCCCTCTTTCAAGAAGTACTTGACTCTTCCCGCAATGGTATTAATGTAAGACTCGACTTTTTTAAGTATTTCAGAGTTAAAAAAAATTAATTATTACCGTTTTAACCACACCTTTTTTTTGGGGTACTTCGACTTGCAGTTTATGATTTTCTCCCCTAATTTCTTTATTTTTCGCCCAGATTTTAGTTAGTTTTCTTCTCCCCTAAATTATATACTACATATATGTATTTTGCGATTTTTTAGAGTTTAGTGGTACGAGGTTTCATTACTGTTGTTATTCGTATACAGAGAGGATATCGTGAAAGAAGCCATCGAACAGGGTACGAAATTAGTTCAGGCAGTCGCCGATGCTCTTTTCAGCTTGCTGTCGACGGAGGACCTTGACGGCCCCATCGTCACATTACCCCCCCCCCCCCCCCCACTACTAAACTGCCCAGAAAAAAACCTGTATGTTTTTTTTCTTTTATTTTTCATTATATTTTTTGCTGTGGTTTATTGAATGTGTTTACAGGTAAATTAGCGAGTCAGTTTTTTTTTTGTGTAAAATTCTATTGTATGTTTTTTTTGAGTCAGTTTTAGGAATAATCGCGCAGGTATTCAAAAGCGAAAGAAAGAGAAACTGGTCTTTGACGAGCAAGTGGGCAGTTGGAAGCGCCGTTATGGTTATGACCGTGTTAACCATGACAATGACATACCAATCATCGAGGCCAAAGCCAGTGATGGTATGCACAATTTTCAGTGTCTTCCTATTATTTTTTTGCTTGACAACAAATCTATTTATGTTCCACATCCTTTTTTCTTGAGAAATTAGTAAAAGAATCCTTTTGATTTTAGTTTGATCAACTTTGACATAATTAAATTCATTCACCATTTTCCAAATTCTGATAATTAATTTAGGAAAAGATTAATAAAACCTTTCCTATTTTTTATACTTTTTCCATAAAAAAAATTATTTTGTGTCTTTCTTCTTCCATGTTGACCTCAAGGTATGGTGACTTGGTCCATTTTTCAGCATGTAAAGCCGTGTGTGTGTGAGTATTTATCCATGCAACTGTGTGAGATATAAGAATTTCAAGATGATACTTGATTGACTTGAATAATCGTGACAGGAAAATATACGAACAAGATGATACTTGATTGGCCTTCAAGATACAAATTAGCAGTTGGAGCTGCAAGAGGGATATCCTATCTCCACCATGATTGCATCCCTCACATAATACACAGAGATATCAAGTCAAGCGATGAAACTACTGTGTATTGTTACTTCCAATAATTAAGGTTTGAGAGTTTTTTTTTTCCGTTCATTTTATTTTTGCTCTTTATATTACTGTACTACTTTTAATTTTCTTCTGGGCTTGAGACATACATATATGCATGCATTCATTTATCTTGGAGTTTCTTAATCTAGGGGAAATAACAAATATTGATAATTTACTAGATGGGATTTACTCTCAGTCTACTTCTTACTCCTTGAGTTACTTGGTACTCTACAGAGCATACGTTGGACAATCAGGATGAACTGAAGAGTTTACTTACTTCGACGATCAGGATGAACTGAAGAGCTTAGCCGTCCACTCCATCGCCGCCGACCAGAAGGTCATACTCTTCGCCATTCCCGGTGCATGCACCCCTTCCTGCAGGTAATTCCGATTGAAGAAACCTTCTAATTTCAGATCTTAATCGTGTTTTTGCTGTAATTTATACTTTTTTTTCAGGTTGAAGTATGAGTTAATTGTTCGTATTTTGATTTTTGTGGTTTTGAAATCTTCCTTCCGTTTTTTCTTCGATTTCTGTGATTTTAAAATCTTGCCCATGCGATTTTTTCAAAGCTTCATCATTTTACTTTTTTTTGCAGATTGAGAATCAACGTTTGTGTATATAGGTATGTATTAATCTTGCTTCCGTTTTTTCTCCGATTTCTGTTGTTTTGAAATCTTGCTTCCTTTTTTTCAAAGCTTCAATTTGTTTTTCAGATTGAGAATCAACTTTTGCGTATCTATGTATGTATTAATTGAGCGTATTTTGATTTTAAGAAAAAAACACCCAAAAATAATTACTTTCGGAGAGAGACTGCTTGATTGAGTTGAATAACTTGGTATTTTTTTAATATGGAGAGTAATACTTCGTTTAAAGCTTATCTCGAGTTTGAGATATTATTGAAACAAAAAAGGATATTAATTCAAGTTTTAGACTTTTAGTATGATGTCAACGAATCAAGCTTAGGCGTATTTCTTAAAATACTTTTGCTGCTGGGTTGCAGTGTATCTGAACATGAACAAATGCTCTCCGGAGTTGGGGTTGTGTGGCCAGCAATGATGATAGCCTCAACTGCATTTCAAGCACTTGCTTCTGTTCTCAAGGTAATTCATAAAAAATTGTCTGTGGATACATGTACTTCAGGCAAAGTAATTGAATCTGTGGATGTGCAGGAAAATGTTTTCCTTGATGCTGCAACCCGCCTTAAGGTGCCCAAAATGCACTGTAATCTTTCTTTCATATCATTGTTATAGATTTACTACAAATATATATATTTAATAATCAGGTTTTATCTGATATTACAGGGAAAGCTGCTGGACATCTTTGTCGTCAATTCCTTCGGGTCTGGATTTCAGGTAACCATCATTTAGAAAACAAGGATCACATTTGAATAATCATCAGTGTTCTTCATCTTAATCCTTTTTTTACATTTGCACATTACACTTATGAATGCACGCGTCTCAAGTTTTTTTTTTGTCTACTTGCGGGCACTATTTGTACTCCTCTTTCTGCCTCTTTTGTCAAACTTGAAGGGTATACCATTATCTGAGCTCCCCTCATACTTGAAAAATGGTGCTGCGTGCTTCCTTAATACTGGGGACAATACAGCAGGTTACACTTTGAGTTCTATGTGTTTGAAAATTGAAATTCTCGAATAGAAATAATATTATCTTGAAATATTTTGAGTTTGTTAGCATGTTAGATGATTCTCTGTGTTCCAATTCTTATATTCTAATTAGGTTTAACTCACTTTTTTGTACTTGCAACTGAGAGTATCTTGGATGTATGTATGCTTGCAAATTCTTTTCGAGAATTAAAATGGGCCACGTGTTTGTGGTTCTAGAAGTCAAGGTGATTGTACCACTTTTTTCCAGCTATGCTTATGATCTCATTTTTATGCTGATGGTGTTGGTTCAATTTTACAAAACTATAACCGTTAGCTTACCTGGAGATGTTATTTGTTGTCCACACAGAAATTTGTATATCAAACCAGTGTGAAGGTGCTTGTTGCTTATGGAGTGCACCTAGAAATCTGTAACATCCCATTTTTCAAAAAATAAACTAAAGAGGATTTTCCTTATTTTTCAAAAGCGGAAAACGTAATAAAATAAAGTCTATAAAATAGACGTTGCTACTACTATCGCCGCCACATCCCCGTCTCGTCCCGATTTCGCTTAACCTGAAAAGTTGGGTTTTTTTAAAAAGGGGTGAGTTATCAACAACTCAGTAGGGAGACAGTTCATAAAATACACAATACGATATTCACCGGACAATCCATAACTTAGACCATTGACCTTGTGGGATGACCCAAAGATAATTAAATCTCGGCGCCTTAAATGACGCGCCTGGCCGTAACATGAGGTACTGTGGGACGACCCAAAGGTATTACTACCTCGGCACCTTAAATGATGCACCGGACCTAAACACAATCATGCGGTACTGTAGGACGACCCAAAGGCATTACTACCTCGGCACCTTAAATGATGCGCCTGACCAAACATAATTATGCGTCGCGCGACTAATATGTGCACATAACATAAATAGATCATCCATCATAAACCATCACACAGCTAGTACACATACGATATATTAAATGAACTGTAAAAGAAAAGGTTTTAGAAATATCCCTACCTTCACAATGCAGAACTTGACTTGACGATAAAGATGCGTGAATAAATGCCCGTGCAGTCCTAATCCTCGAAATCCATACATCCTTACAGATAATACATTAAACTAATATTAATATTAATATTAATATGCCTATTAAATTTTATAAACTAAATTACTTATACGTAGAGTATATAACTGGGAGTTGGACAAATGGAGTTGGTTTGCAAGTTACTGAAACATGACTAAAGATTTATTTGAAGTTTGCAGTGGACTTTGAGTCATCATGGGATTAAGTAAACTAATTTTTGTTTATTAAATTTCAATACACTGAAGGAATATAAAATTGGGTAGAGATATAAGGAATTGTGATTAGATGGTATCGAACTGAGATATTTACACATGGGAAGGCATCTCCTCCTAACTTACAAACGCGGGTCCTAAATTTAAAAGGATAATATGTTTTCTTCAAACCGACTTGTAAAGACAGAGGTTAAAGCAAAGAGCGCTTACATAGCGGAGATTGGAAATTGACCACGATTGAGTAGGGCTGGATTGGTAGGTATACCAATTGTATTTTTCTTGTACCGTGTACCAACCAATATGTAATTGGTATAAAAAAATTGGAATTTATACCAACCAATTATGTTGGTATACCAACTCATTGGTACGGTAGGTACGCGGTAGGTACGGTTGGTACATAATTTCTACCGACATATTTTGAATTTTATTTTATATAACGATTTTTTTCTTTCCTTTTTCATATTATCGTCAATTTTGATGAAAAATACTTATCTTATATTACTAAATTCTAGTTTTTTATATATAATCACCAATTTTAATAAAAATATAAATATTTAGAGTTTATGTGTATTAATTTTTTTACTTTACTTTTTTCTTGTTAATGTAAGAAAAACATGCAATTTTATAATGATATATATAAACATGAAGTACAATTTTATTATGATAGTAGAAAAATAATATTCAAGAATATGATCAATATGTCATTTATAATATATAATTTTCACTACTTTTCTTTTTATTTTAAGATATTAATGTATTACTAATTTGTTTGGTATAAATTGGTACATACCATGTACCATGGTACATGAAAATTTTGTACCGTGTACTGTACCAACTTTTAATATTGGTACGGTATACTGTACCGTATACCGTATACCACTTTGATGGTATACCATTAAGATTGGTACGAGTAGGTATATAAATTGGTTGGAATGGAATCATGTACCATTGCCACCCCTACGATTGAGGACTGAGATCTCGACCGATTCTTCGGGAAAGGGAGGGGGCAGCAAGATCTTCTAACAGTGTATCTCGCAACATCGATGTCCAGGGGAATTGAACGAGCAAGGCTGGGCCAATTTGAAGGGTAACACCAGCTGCGGTAGAGCTAAGTGCATCGGCAGATCGTCTTCTCCGGCGGCTTGATGATAGGACACGAGCAGCGGCGTAAGGAGAATACGGGTCCGCCCTTCAGGCGAAGGATATCTCGACGTAGTTCAACGACACACGAAAAGAGAAGCGAGACTCACCGATCGGCCTCATCCTGACGTTTCTCCACTGGTGGGCTCTGTCGACTTCTCATCGGGGCAGCCCAAAGGTTCGAGAATGTGGTTCTCCAAAGAAGCCGAAATATAGATATAATGGTGGGCGATTGAAAACTTATAGAAGGGGCTGGGAATAGCTTAAAATAAAGAAGATGAGGTCGGGTGGCTGAAGGTTTAATTATTTCTTTTAGGGTTTGAAGGTAAGATAAGAATAGGATTTATATATATACCACGTAACTAGAGTTTTTAGGATACTAAAGGTTCGATTGGGCTTTAAATAAGATGTACTCAGTCTAAATAATGTATGGAATTTATTTACCTCATAAGTATGCTAGTAGCCCAACGTAGTAGTAATAATAATAATAATAATAATAATAATAATAATAATAATAATAATAATATACTTATTAAATAGTGTTCATAAGATTGTTAGAATTTGAGGATATCTATATCACTTAAATACTAAATGAAATTAATCGTGAATCAAAATGCAAAGAGTGACTCAACATGTAAATTAATATGAACTTCAAATAATTTATATTCATGCATAGTATAATTATTTCATATGGTTAATTAATTGGGCCCCAAATTACTTAATTAATTTATTTAAATTTTGCGGTTGTTACAAAATCTACAGGTCTCATTCTTTCTCTTGATTGCTTGAGTTGCACTTTTCATGAAGATAAGTATATTTCTGTAATTTAGTATGTTTTGTATCATGAACTTAAATATTTGATTCATGTATGCAATTTATTTTTCTATTCATCAAATATCTGAGGTTTGATTTGTTATTTAATCTGATAAAAGTTTGTTTGATCCTATTTTTTTTTTCCTGATTCAGTTTTATAAATTTTGGTTCTGAACCTAATTATTTGATTCATGTATATAATTTATTTCTCTATTTTTCAAATCTCCTAAGTTTCATTTCATATTTTTTTCCGCTAATGTTTGTTTGAGTTTTTCTATATTAAATCGATTGTTAAATTTATGATCTCTAATTTTATTTTTTTGGCAGAGATTCATGTATGTGATTTACTAATGTTTGTTTGAGTTTTTCTATATTAAATCGATTGTTAAATTTATGATCTCTAATTTTATTTTTTTGGCAGAGATTCATGTATGTGATTTACTTAAATCGTTTACTTTAATTGGGGATACTTGAGCATGATTATCAACCGCCTTTTCCGGTGTGCCTATCCAAGATAAACTCGGGTAAGTTGTTCTTAAGTACTTTATTTTTGGTCTTTCCATTCTCCTTTTGAACCGTTTCTGCTTTTTGTTGAAGTGTTGTTATGAAGATTGTGAGAAATACAATCATCACATTGCCTTTATTCCTTTTATGTCTTTATGTTATTGCTTTATTTTGGAGGACATTTTAGTTTTTATTATCTATCTATACATATATTTTTTATTAATTTTTTCTTGATTTGTTCCATTGCTATTTGTTTTACCCGTTTTTGTTGTGTTTTTAGAGTCATTGTTGGTTCCACGTGGGTTTGTTTTTATTCACTTTGAGTGTCGCTGAGTCGCATTTTGGTTGGAATTTGGTGATGTACGTCTTATTATATGTTCCAGGAGAAACGAGCGAATGAGCTGTGAAATCGATTGTAAAGTGATGAAAGGAGGATTCTATCTTGCCATGTGGCGCCGAGATCACTTCATGCCAAAGAGTTGACTAAATTGACCGCGAATTGGGCCTCTTTTGACTGCGGATTCTGGATCTTTGACCCACGATATTTACCCTATTTTTTCCTTATAAATAAGATACGAGGGTGGAGATTTTAGGGGGATCCTTTCGAACAGTTTTTCCATACAACAACTACGCACGATTTTATTCATAGTTTTTTTTACGGCCATTATTATATTTACTTGGAGACTTTGTTTTGAGATTTCTACACCTTGTTTTGAGATTTCTACACCTTGTTGGTGAATCAAGACATCAGAAGTATTCTTTTGAATATTCTAGTAAGTATCTTTCTTTTAATTCTTGTCTTTGAGTGAATTAATTGAAAACATGCTTCCTTTGAAATTGAACATGAGTAACTAAATTATTGATTAGGGTTAGGGTTTATATAAACTAAATTGGGGAAGAACGTGATTTAAATACTTGTGCGGTATTGGGTTGATTTAATGATATTGACAACAGGCCAATTGTCTAACTTGCATAGAATTGAAGCCGACCGGATACTTTCTAAGGCGAAAACTTATTTACCACTAAATCTACCCGGAAACGCATGATTTAGAAGAATCTTAATCGACCTCGAAAGATAAGATTAAGAGGAGTTAATTAATAATAGTTGTTAAACTCAATTAATTTTATGAAACTCGAACTCCGAAAGGTACGGCGAATATTTATTAATTGTGTGAATTCTCGATTATTAATTAACGCACAAGATATTAAATTACGAATTCCCCAATGAAGTGAATATATCCCGATTCCCTAATCATCTCTTAAGCTTGATTAAATCTCCACCTTTTCTTTTGACGAGAATAGTTTACTGTTCTTAATTATTTATTTTTATTTCTTGTTTCATAAAACCATTCAAAAACCCCACCTATCGTGTGAGTGCGTGTTTGCGCATAATTATTAAAATTAAATAACTCCGATAGTAGTGTTCCTCGAGAAAATCGACCGGGTTAACTTGCCACTCTACGGGACCTCGTTTTTTGTGCGAGTAACGTGAGTAGTAATTTAGCACAAACAAATTGGCGCCGTTGCCGGGGAACACTTTAGGTGTTAATTAATTTTAGTTTTTGTGTTTTATTTTTTTTTTATTTTTTTTTTTATTTTTTATTTTTTATTTTTTTTTTCTCCTTCCTTTCCACCCTTGCGTGTGATCAATTCTTTGTGTTTGTTTATGCAGGGTCGAAGAAGTTTGAACTTGGAATTAGCTCCTATTATCGATAATATTAATCGAAGTAAAGTTGTTCGGCAAAGAGAGATTGATAGACGGGTTGAATCGATGGATGAACGAAATGGCGACAACCGAATGATTAATCGCGATCGCGTAATAGGAAATGTGGAAGAGGAGTACGAGGATATTAATCGTAACTGCGAAAGAGACGAAGAAGCTAACCGAATACGAGCCGATGAGCTTAACCGTGAAAGGATAGCAGCTGAACATAGGCAGGGAAATAATATAGGTCGTCATGGCGAAAATGGGGGGTTTAACGGTAATCGTGTGAACCGAAGGAATGAGAATCGCAACTATCGTAATGCTATGCCCCTACAAAGGCAGCTTGGAGACTTCTCAAAACCATTACTCACAGCCACCACCTCATGCTTAGTTCTTGGAGAAGCTGCCCGACTGTATGAATTGCGACCACACCATATCAACACTCTACCCTTATACTATGGCTTACCTTCTGAAGACGCTCTTGACTTCATCCGTGAGTTTTACACCGCAGTTGATTCCTTTCCCTCTGGGGGAGTCGACGAAGATCAAATGATAATGAAATGCTTCCCTCATTCATTAAAAGACAAGGCAAAGGCATGGCTGAAATCTATTCCCCATAACTCTCTCTATACTTGGGATGCTGTATTTGACAAGTTCACTAAGCGGTTCTACCCCCAACAAAAGACCCAAAACTTAAGGAGCCAACTTGTCAACTTTACCCAACGTCAAGGCGAACCATTCCATGAAGCTTATGAGCGCTTCAAGCAACTAGAACAAGAGTGCCCGCATCATAATTTCGCCCCAGAACTTCTCAACCAATTTTTCTATAATGGTTTGACTCAGAGCATGCAATTTCAAGTGGACGGGCAAGCAGGGAGAAACATTAGCACCCTCTTGAATGAAGAAATTACTGAGATTTATGAAACTATGGCCGAGAACTCCCAAGAGAAAAGCGTCCGCGGAAAATTTACTACCTCGGCTCATGAGGTAAATGTGGGGTTGTCTAATCAGGTGGCTGAGCTTACTCGTCAGATGCAAGAATTAAAGGATAAAGAGGTGAGGGGTAATCAGGGACCTGGCTTTGCGAGGAAAAATGAGCCGTGTTGTGTATGCGGTGAAATGGGACACCCAGGAGATGATTGCCCAGAAACTCGAGTTGATCCTCAGGAATTTGAACCGGAATATTCCCGGGAAGTTGGGGTAAATGCTATGCATGGGTTTCCACCCAAGCAAGATACATATGCCCACAACCAAGGCTGGAAAAACCATCCAAATCTATCTTGGAAGCAGAATCATGGGAATTCCCAACCTCCCCAAAATCGATATCCACCGATGGGAACTAATCAGCAGTTCCGAACCGATCAAGCAACTGCAACCACACAACAACCATCTTTCGAAGATCAAATGAAGACTTTCATGCTTACCTCGGCCCAACGACATGAGCACAGCGACCGAAGAGTAGATGGACTAGAAGCCTCAATTAAACGTCTCGAGACGCAAGTTGGGCAAATTGCGACTACTCTGGGGGAGCTTACACAGCACCAACAGAAAGGTAAGTTCCCAAGTCAGCCATCTCAGTTGAACGCGGTTACAATATTAAGAAACGGAAAGATGGTCGATAACAAGGTCAAGATTCCGGTAGTATCCAGCAACACCAATATTTCAGACACACACCCGAGAGAGGAAGAAGAGGTACAACCGATTAAAGAGCAGGTACTCCATAAAACAAAAGACCCATATAAACCACCAATTCCGTTCCCAAACCGTTTGAGGAACGAGAAACAAGATCAACAATTTTCGGAAATTTATAAGCTTCTCTCGAAGGTAAATGTGAATCTACCTCTTCTGGACATTGTTCGAACCATACCAGCCTATGTTAAATTCTTCAAAGAATTAGCATCCAACAAGCGACAATTTGTGGACAATGAAAAAATAGTGGTTTCGGAGGTTGCGAGCGCTATTCTTCAACATGATCTACCCAAAAAAGAGAGAGATCCGGGAAGTTTTAATATCAAAATCACCCTGGGAAACGGTAAAGAGATTTGTGGGATGCTCGACTTGGGAGCCGGAATTAATTTGATGCCATATTCGGTGTACGAGCAGCTTGATCTTGGGGAGTTAAAACCCACCCGAATGTGCCTACAATTAGCTGATCGATCTGTACGATACCCGAAAGGCATACTCGAAGATATTCTGGTCCGAGTTGGAGGGGTGATAGTCCCCGTGGATTTTGTAGTACTCGACGTGGGGGAGGTGTCTGAGAATGGTAGAGAACACTCCCTATTGCTCGGGCGACCTTTCATGGCTACAACTCGTATGTGTATTGACGTGAAGAATGGCGCTTTATCAATCACAGTTCTTGATGAGAAGGTGGAGTTCTCAGTTCGAAATGGGACAGCCCTTCCTAGTGTGAAGCTTACGGAACAGTGCTCGTACATCGACGTCATCGAAGAACTTCATGGGATCGCGTTCTATACAGACAACAACCCTGATACCATAATTGAGGGAGAAAGTGATGAGATGGTTGATATTTATGAGGTATTGGAAATTCTAAAGACCAAAGATGAGATTGTAGACCTGATGCCTAAATCTGAATTAAAAGAATTACCAAGGCATCTCAAATATGTGTTCTTGGAAGATGGGGAACAAAAACCCGTAATAATATTTTCTGAACTTCCGCCGGACAGGGAGGCTGCCCTCCTAGCCGTATTAAAGAAAAACAAACGAGCTTTCGGTTGGAGTTTGGCCGATATTAAAGGTATTGATCCTTCTACTTGTATGCACCGCATTGTTCTAGAGGAAGGAGCCAAACCAAAGAGGGATGGGCAACGACGTTTGAATCCGGTACTATTGGAAGTGGTTCGTAAAGAAATTTTGAAGTTATTAGCCGAGGGATTGATCTATTCGGTGGCGGACAGCCAATGGGTAAGTCCCGTCCATGTAGTACCCAAGAAAGGTGGGATAACAGTAGTAGAAAATGATAAAGGTGAGCTCATCCCGACCCGAGTAACCACTGGATGGAGGATGTGTATCGATTATCGGAAACTCAATGCCGCAACTCGCAAGGATCACTTCCCGCTGCCCTTTATCGATCAAATGCTCGACAAATTAGCTGGACATGCATTCTACTGTTTCTTGGATGGATTATCTGGGTATTATCAAGTAGCTATCGCACCCGAAGACCAAGGTATGACCACGTTCACCTGCCCTTTTGGTACTTTTGCTTGGAGGCGAATGCCTTTTGGCTTATGCAATGCGCCAGGTACGTTTCAAAGATGTATGATGTCTATTTTTTCTGAAATGATTGGTGATTTTGTAGAGGTTTTTATGGACGATTTTTCTGTTTTTGGGACTTCATTTGATGATTGTTTAGACAAGATAGATAGAGTTTTACAACGGTGCATTGCCAGTAGTTTGACTCTGAGTTGGGAAAAGAGTCATTTTATGGTTACGAGCGGCATTGTTCTTGGTCATGTTGTGTCTGACAAGGGGATAGAGGTGGACAAAGCTAAGGTCGATGTAATTGAGAGGCTGCCCCCTCCGATTAATGTTAAGGGAATTAGGAGTTTTCTAGGTCATGCAGGGTTTTATAGGAGGTTTATTAAAGATTTTTCTAAAATTAGTCAACCATTGTGTCAATTACTAGGACAAGATATCGAGTTTAAATTTGATGATGCATGTGTTGAGGCATTTAATTTGCTTAAGGAAAAACTAATAACCGCTCCTATAGTTGTAGCTCCTGACTGGTCCCTCCCCTTTGAAATAATGTGTGACGCATCAAATTCGGCAGTAGGGGCAGTTTTAGGTCAGAGAGTTGACAAATTATTGAGGGTGATATACTATGCTAGCCTAACCCTCACAGATGCGCAACTTAATTATACTACTACTGAAAAAGAATTGTTAGCTGTGATGTTTTCCCTAGACAAGTTTCGATCATACATTATAGGATCCAAGGTTATAATTTACAGTGATCATGCAGCCCTTAAATATCTTCTAACTAAATCACATGCCAAGCCTAGGTTAATTAGATGGGTTCTTTTGTTACAGGAATTCGATGTAGAGATTAGAGATCGAAAAGGGAGCGAGAACGTTGTCGCTGACCACCTCTCTAGGCTAGAGTTAGTAGACGAATTTAAGTGTGAACATAGGTTAGATGTCATCCCTGAGTCATTCCCTTATGAGGATGTTATGCAGGTTGCACCCACCCCTTGGTATGCAGACATTGTCAATTTTATGGTTGCAGGTGCTATGCGGGACGGTATGACCTCCCAAGAGAGGAAAAGGTTTGAGTGGTTGTGCAGGAATTTCTTTTGGGACGAGCCCTACTTATACAAGTTTGGGAAAGACGAAGTAATCCGACGATGTTTGCCTGAAGACGAGCAACAACAAGTACTCCGGTGTTGCCATGAGAACCCGAGCGGTGGTCATTTCGGTGGACGAAAAACAGCGTTTAAAGTACTCCAGTCGGGCTTGTACTGGCCCTCTCTTTTTAAAGATGCTCAAAAATTTTGCTTGTCTTGCGATAGATGTCAACGCTTAGGTACGATCAGCCGACGAGATGAGATGCCCCTCAATAATAATTTGGTGGTCGAGGTATTTGACGTTTGGGGCATCGATTTCATGGGACCTTTTCCGAAAGCGAATGGGTTTGAATATATTCTTCTTGCAGTAGATTATGTGTCTAAATGGGTTGAAGCAATCCCCACTAAGACATGTGACTCTCATATCGTTCTTAAGTTCTTGCAGGAAAATATTCTTTCTCGATTCGGCTTCCCTAAAGCTATAATCAGTGATGGAGGGAAGCACTTTTGCAACAAACTTTTTGAAAAACTCATGAGCAAAAATGGCATTACTCATAAGGTAGCAACCCCTTACCACCCACAAACATCGGGACAAGCAGAAACAAGTAACAAGCAAATCAAAGGAATTATAGAGAAGACCGTAAAGCCATCTCGAAAGGACTGGCCGGAAAGGCTTTTGGATGCATTATGGGCATATCGGACAGCCTATAAAACAGTTCTCGGGATGAGCCCGTTTCGGTTGGTTTACGGGAAGGCATGTCATTTGCCTTGTGAGATCGAACACCGTGCGTATTGGGCTCTTAAAGCAGCGAACCTCGATTTGCAATTAGCTGGTGACGAAAGGGCATTTCAACTCTCCGAGTTGGACGAGCTTCGCAACGAGGCATATGAGAATGCACGTATCTATAAGGATAAGGTAAAAAGGATTCATGATGCGAGAATAAAAAATAAAGAGCTAAAGGCTGGGATGAAGGTGTTGCTTTTCAACTCGCGTCTTCGACTATTTCCTGGTAAACTGAAGTCAAGATGGAGTGGTCCATTTGAGATTATGGAGGTTATGCCTTATGGAGTAGTCAAGCTTTACGATCCTAAGACGAAGGGAGCCTTTCAAGTGAACGGCCACCGAGTCAAGCCCTACTATGAAGGTGTTCCAAACAATATTGGTGTTGAGTCCATCGTCCTTATCAACGCCACGTACACTGAGGATTATTCGGTCGAGCTCAAGACTTGAAACGAGCGCTTCGTGGGAGGCAACCCACGTATTGTCAAGCTAATGACGTTAAAGAAGCGCTTCGTGGGAGGCAACCCACGGTGTTTTTATTTTATTTTGGTTTTCTTTGCATTCTTTTATTTTATTTTTACTTCTTTACATTTATTTCTCTCTGGTATTTTTATGATCACGCAGGGCTTCTTCTTATGGAATGCACTGGAACACTTCGGCAGTGGGGATTCTACAGGTCATTATTTTCCACTGGAATATATGCTGGACACCGACCACATTGACTCCTCGATTCGAGGCCTACGCTTCGATCTCATGAGGCATATGGATGATCACTTCGACCTTCAGCGGAGACACCTTCGTCCCGATCCACTTCCCGACCAGTGATACATTTGGCCGTAACTTCTTACGGCCGGTAGTATGTTTTTCTTTTCCCTCTTTCCTATTTTCCCTGTTCCTTTTGTTTTAGTGTTGAGTCTTGTGTTTTCGTTGTTCGGGTTTTCTCTGTGCATTTGGTTGGTCTATGTGTCCTGGTTCCACCATGAGGACATGGTCCATCCCAAGTGTGGGGGGGTCAGTAGTTTAATTTAGTTTGAGTTATGTTAATTTCCTGTTTATATTTTAGTAGTTTAATTTAGTAGTATATTTTTAGTTTGCATCTGTTAATATTTCCTCCCAAATTTATCATTATGTTTGAACAAAGTGAACTTTTGAGAAGTGGTATATAATATGGCGTGCATGTTTGAGTTATTTTCCCCATTATGTTCACGAAACCTGAGTTGGAATCTGACAGTTATGATATTTGCCAATTTGAGTATTTGTGGGGCATGTGGTATTGATTTGATGCATGTAAAATTGACATCGACCCTAATTCTTGGAAATATTCATATGACCAACTTTTTGAAAATCATGAGACATATTAGTGAAGTTAGGTTATGCTCCTCTGACGATTTATCGTTTATGAGCATGGAGACCCACGTAAGGATGCTCGAGTGACCCTTGATGATTAAACCTTATGAATATTGTCTTTCTAACTAATATGTCTCCCATCTTGTAAGTAGTATGAGTATGATTGAGGTTCTTGCTTTGATTCTTTTGGTGGTTATGCGGATTTGATATTCATATTTCTTTCTATATGCGCGATTTATGCACCCGAACTTAAAAACAGAAATGGGTTCGAAAATTAGGTGCCTATATGAGAAAAAGGGCCGGTAGCCGAATTAGTAAGAAAAAAATAAATAATTCGAAAAATCCCCGCTGCCGGATAATTAAAAAAAAAAAAAAAGTATTAAGAAAAAAAAAAGTATTAAGAAAAAAAAAAGTATATATAATAATAATAAGCGCACGGCAATGGCCTTTGTAGAATTGATTTTCTCGCATAATCCACCACTTGATGATGTGTATTCACTTCGTTATTACTCATGTTACCTATATGATGATTTTTATGCTAACTTGGTTTGGTCATGTTGAGTATGATTTGTCACGAGGAATTGATGTTGATGGAACCTTGAGGAAATGACGTACTTGGGCAACTCACTACTTGAATTTGGCTTTGTGTACTCTGTAATATTTCAACAAAGAATCTGTGACTTAATGGATGATTTTTAAAAGTGTGTGCACGCTTGAAAACCTTGAACCACTTTGATTTTGTTTGCTTGAGGACAAGCAAAGTGCTAAGTGTGGGGGGTTGTTTTACCCGTTTTTGTTGTGTTTTTAGAGTCATTGTTGGTTCCACGTGGGTTTGTTTTTATTCACTTTGAGTGTCGCTGAGTCGCATTTTGGTTGGAATTTGGTGATGTACGTCTTATTATATGTTCCAGGAGAAACGAGCGAATGAGCTGTGAAATCGATTGTAAAGTGATGAAAGGAGGATTCTATCTTGCCATGTGGCGCCGAGATCACTTCATGCCAAAGAGTTGACTAAATTGACCGCGAATTGGGCCTCTTTTGACTGCGGATTCTGGATCTTTGACCCACGATATTTACCCTATTTTTTCCTTATAAATAAGATACGAGGGTGGAGATTTTAGGGGGATCCTTTCGAACAGTTTTTCCATACAACAACTACGCACGATTTTATTCATAGTTTTTTTTACGGCCATTATTATATTTACTTGGAGACTTTGTTTTGAGATTTCTACACCTTGTTTTGAGATTTCTACACCTTGTTGGTGAATCAAGACATCAGAAGTATTCTTTTGAATATTCTAGTAAGTATCTTTCTTTTAATTCTTGTCTTTGAGTGAATTAATTGAAAACATGCTTCCTTTGAAATTGAACATGAGTAACTAAATTATTGATTAGGGTTAGGGTTTATATAAACTAAATTGGGGAAGAACGTGATTTAAATACTTGTGCGGTATTGGGTTGATTTAATGATATTGACAACAGGCCAATTGTCTAACTTGCATAGAATTGAAGCCGACCGGATACTTTCTAAGGCGAAAACTTATTTACCACTAAATCTACCCGGAAACGCATGATTTAGAAGAATCTTAATCGACCTCGAAAGATAAGATTAAGAGGAGTTAATTAATAATAGTTGTTAAACTCAATTAATTTTATGAAACTCGAACTCCGAAAGGTACGGCGAATATTTATTAATTGTGTGAATTCTCGATTATTAATTAACGCACAAGATATTAAATTACGAATTCCCCAATGAAGTGAATATATCCCGATTCCCTAATCATCTCTTAAGCTTGATTAAATCTCCACCTTTTCTTTTGACGAGAATAGTTTACTGTTCTTAATTATTTATTTTTATTTCTTGTTTCATAAAACCATTCAAAAACCCCACCTATCGTGTGAGTGCGTGTTTGCGCATAATTATTAAAATTAAATAACTCCGATAGTAGTGTTCCTCGAGAAAATCGACCGGGTTAACTTGCCACTCTACGGGACCTCGTTTTTTGTGCGAGTAACGTGAGTAGTAATTTAGCACAAACAAATTGGCGCCGTTGCCGGGGAACACTTTAGGTGTTAATTAATTTTAGTTTTTGTGTTTTATTTTTTTTTTATTTTTTTTTTTATTTTTTATTTTTTATTTTTTTTTTCTCCTTCCTTTCCACCCTTGCGTGTGATCAATTCTTTGTGTTTGTTTATGCAGGGTCGAAGAAGTTTGAACTTGGAATTAGCTCCTATTATCGATAATATTAATCGAAGTAAAGTTGTTCGGCAAAGAGAGATTGATAGACGGGTTGAATCGATGGATGAACGAAATGGCGACAACCGAATGATTAATCGCGATCGCGTAATAGGAAATGTGGAAGAGGAGTACGAGGATATTAATCGTAACTGCGAAAGAGACGAAGAAGCTAACCGAATACGAGCCGATGAGCTTAACCGTGAAAGGATAGCAGCTGAACATAGGCAGGGAAATAATATAGGTCGTCATGGCGAAAATGGGGGGTTTAACGGTAATCGTGTGAACCGAAGGAATGAGAATCGCAACTATCGTAATGCTATGCCCCTACAAAGGCAGCTTGGAGACTTCTCAAAACCATTACTCACAGCCACCACCTCATGCTTAGTTCTTGGAGAAGCTGCCCGACTGTATGAATTGCGACCACACCATATCAACACTCTACCCTTATACTATGGCTTACCTTCTGAAGACGCTCTTGACTTCATCCGTGAGTTTTACACCGCAGTTGATTCCTTTCCCTCTGGGGGAGTCGACGAAGATCAAATGATAATGAAATGCTTCCCTCATTCATTAAAAGACAAGGCAAAGGCATGGCTGAAATCTATTCCCCATAACTCTCTCTATACTTGGGATGCTGTATTTGACAAGTTCACTAAGCGGTTCTACCCCCAACAAAAGACCCAAAACTTAAGGAGCCAACTTGTCAACTTTACCCAACGTCAAGGCGAACCATTCCATGAAGCTTATGAGCGCTTCAAGCAACTAGAACAAGAGTGCCCGCATCATAATTTCGCCCCAGAACTTCTCAACCAATTTTTCTATAATGGTTTGACTCAGAGCATGCAATTTCAAGTGGACGGGCAAGCAGGGAGAAACATTAGCACCCTCTTGAATGAAGAAATTACTGAGATTTATGAAACTATGGCCGAGAACTCCCAAGAGAAAAGCGTCCGCGGAAAATTTACTACCTCGGCTCATGAGGTAAATGTGGGGTTGTCTAATCAGGTGGCTGAGCTTACTCGTCAGATGCAAGAATTAAAGGATAAAGAGGTGAGGGGTAATCAGGGACCTGGCTTTGCGAGGAAAAATGAGCCGTGTTGTGTATGCGGTGAAATGGGACACCCAGGAGATGATTGCCCAGAAACTCGAGTTGATCCTCAGGAATTTGAACCGGAATATTCCCGGGAAGTTGGGGTAAATGCTATGCATGGGTTTCCACCCAAGCAAGATACATATGCCCACAACCAAGGCTGGAAAAACCATCCAAATCTATCTTGGAAGCAGAATCATGGGAATTCCCAACCTCCCCAAAATCGATATCCACCGATGGGAACTAATCAGCAGTTCCGAACCGATCAAGCAACTGCAACCACACAACAACCATCTTTCGAAGATCAAATGAAGACTTTCATGCTTACCTCGGCCCAACGACATGAGCACAGCGACCGAAGAGTAGATGGACTAGAAGCCTCAATTAAACGTCTCGAGACGCAAGTTGGGCAAATTGCGACTACTCTGGGGGAGCTTACACAGCACCAACAGAAAGGTAAGTTCCCAAGTCAGCCATCTCAGTTGAACGCGGTTACAATATTAAGAAACGGAAAGATGGTCGATAACAAGGTCAAGATTCCGGTAGTATCCAGCAACACCAATATTTCAGACACACACCCGAGAGAGGAAGAAGAGGTACAACCGATTAAAGAGCAGGTACTCCATAAAACAAAAGACCCATATAAACCACCAATTCCGTTCCCAAACCGTTTGAGGAACGAGAAACAAGATCAACAATTTTCGGAAATTTATAAGCTTCTCTCGAAGGTAAATGTGAATCTACCTCTTCTGGACATTGTTCGAACCATACCAGCCTATGTTAAATTCTTCAAAGAATTAGCATCCAACAAGCGACAATTTGTGGACAATGAAAAAATAGTGGTTTCGGAGGTTGCGAGCGCTATTCTTCAACATGATCTACCCAAAAAAGAGAGAGATCCGGGAAGTTTTAATATCAAAATCACCCTGGGAAACGGTAAAGAGATTTGTGGGATGCTCGACTTGGGAGCCGGAATTAATTTGATGCCATATTCGGTGTACGAGCAGCTTGATCTTGGGGAGTTAAAACCCACCCGAATGTGCCTACAATTAGCTGATCGATCTGTACGATACCCGAAAGGCATACTCGAAGATATTCTGGTCCGAGTTGGAGGGGTGATAGTCCCCGTGGATTTTGTAGTACTCGACGTGGGGGAGGTGTCTGAGAATGGTAGAGAACACTCCCTATTGCTCGGGCGACCTTTCATGGCTACAACTCGTATGTGTATTGACGTGAAGAATGGCGCTTTATCAATCACAGTTCTTGATGAGAAGGTGGAGTTCTCAGTTCGAAATGGGACAGCCCTTCCTAGTGTGAAGCTTACGGAACAGTGCTCGTACATCGACGTCATCGAAGAACTTCATGGGATCGCGTTCTATACAGACAACAACCCTGATACCATAATTGAGGGAGAAAGTGATGAGATGGTTGATATTTATGAGGTATTGGAAATTCTAAAGACCAAAGATGAGATTGTAGACCTGATGCCTAAATCTGAATTAAAAGAATTACCAAGGCATCTCAAATATGTGTTCTTGGAAGATGGGGAACAAAAACCCGTAATAATATTTTCTGAACTTCCGCCGGACAGGGAGGCTGCCCTCCTAGCCGTATTAAAGAAAAACAAACGAGCTTTCGGTTGGAGTTTGGCCGATATTAAAGGTATTGATCCTTCTACTTGTATGCACCGCATTGTTCTAGAGGAAGGAGCCAAACCAAAGAGGGATGGGCAACGACGTTTGAATCCGGTACTATTGGAAGTGGTTCGTAAAGAAATTTTGAAGTTATTAGCCGAGGGATTGATCTATTCGGTGGCGGACAGCCAATGGGTAAGTCCCGTCCATGTAGTACCCAAGAAAGGTGGGATAACAGTAGTAGAAAATGATAAAGGTGAGCTCATCCCGACCCGAGTAACCACTGGATGGAGGATGTGTATCGATTATCGGAAACTCAATGCCGCAACTCGCAAGGATCACTTCCCGCTGCCCTTTATCGATCAAATGCTCGACAAATTAGCTGGACATGCATTCTACTGTTTCTTGGATGGATTATCTGGGTATTATCAAGTAGCTATCGCACCCGAAGACCAAGGTATGACCACGTTCACCTGCCCTTTTGGTACTTTTGCTTGGAGGCGAATGCCTTTTGGCTTATGCAATGCGCCAGGTACGTTTCAAAGATGTATGATGTCTATTTTTTCTGAAATGATTGGTGATTTTGTAGAGGTTTTTATGGACGATTTTTCTGTTTTTGGGACTTCATTTGATGATTGTTTAGACAAGATAGATAGAGTTTTACAACGGTGCATTGCCAGTAGTTTGACTCTGAGTTGGGAAAAGAGTCATTTTATGGTTACGAGCGGCATTGTTCTTGGTCATGTTGTGTCTGACAAGGGGATAGAGGTGGACAAAGCTAAGGTCGATGTAATTGAGAGGCTGCCCCCTCCGATTAATGTTAAGGGAATTAGGAGTTTTCTAGGTCATGCAGGGTTTTATAGGAGGTTTATTAAAGATTTTTCTAAAATTAGTCAACCATTGTGTCAATTACTAGGACAAGATATCGAGTTTAAATTTGATGATGCATGTGTTGAGGCATTTAATTTGCTTAAGGAAAAACTAATAACCGCTCCTATAGTTGTAGCTCCTGACTGGTCCCTCCCCTTTGAATAGTTTACTGTTCTTAATTATTTATTTTTATTTCTTGTTTCATAAAACCATTCAAAAAACCCACCTATCGTGTGAGTGCGTGTTTGCGCATAATTATTAAAATTAAATAACTCCGATAGTAGTGTTCCTCGAGAAAATCGACCGGGTTAACTTGCCACTCTACGGGACCTCGTTTTTTGTGCGAGTAACGTGAGTAGTAATTTAGCACGAACACTATTCGATGGTTATCACTCGGATTCGATTGGAAAAGGAAATTGGAAAATAAATTTCGCCGCTTTTGTTGATTTAGGGTCATTGAAATCAGGTAACAAAAATACATGTCGGTTGTTCGTTTTAATTTCACCCTATAATCTCGCCTTTTAAAAGAAAAAAAATCTCCTTAATCTCCTCCGCAGGTTTATTATCAATTTTATACTTACAGATTACTATTTTTTCTTATGTGTTTAAATATATATTTATTGTATTTCAAAACGAGAAGCGCTGCCTCCCAATGTGATCAATGGCATACTAAGGATACGTTCACACTACAAATTATATTAATTTTTTATTCTTCAAAAAGTATTAACTTCAGATATTAAATATTCAGTTTTTATTGCTTTTGCGTAACGCAATGCACAAACAGTACAAAACAGTTGTCTTCTCTTCACCTTTTTCACAATAAAAGTCTCCCCTCAAAATTCTTTTCATATTTCGATACATAATTTTTTTCTCTCTCTTTTCTGAATATTCTTCCCCTTCATCTCTCTCTTTTCTGAATCGTCTTTCCCCTCGATCATCATGTGCAGGCCGATGGCTCCCCGCCGCACTCCGACTACTCCGCCGATCGCCTACTTCGTATTCAGATTGAGGTATGCATGTGTTTTTTGATTTTCTGCAAATTTAAAATTTTGATTTCGTTCTTAAATATGAGTTTTGTAAGCATCTCCCAGATCGATTCTGGGCTCTAAACTCATTAATTGGTGTTTAGGTTTTAGCAGAGAAGGGCACGTTGTATGACTATGAGCTTATTGCCAGAGATCGGTAAAAGATTACTGGGCGTTCTTTTCTCTTCTATAAGTAATTTATTTATTATTTTTATTATTCTGAAATTAATTATTCTCGCATTGTAGGGTTTTCATCGTCTTCTCAATTTTCGATTCCTTGCATTTTTTTATTTATTTGCAGAATTGCAGAAAAGCCTTCTCCGAATTGAAGGTATTCCCACTTTCCATGGGAGTTGAATCCGGGCATTAAAAAGTTTCCTTTTGCACGGTGCACTCAAACAGTTCATTCGTTTCTTCAAATCTGATGTACGTCCCCCTTATAGTGATTCTGGATTCTCAATTCAAGATATTGAAAATCTTTTCCCCGATTTCTCCCCTTATAGTAATTTGGCTATTATAATTTTTTTTTTTTTTTTTTGCAGATTCTGAAGTAACAATCTCATCTCATCGATCATCCGCCTCTCTCCTCATTCTCACTATCAAAGATCAATTTTTTTTTGCAGAATGAGAGTTAAAAGTGTTGATCGTATCTAGGTGTTTCTCATTCTCAGTTTTTTACTCCTCTCATTCTCTTCTCTTCTCATTATCAAAGATCCATTTTTTTTTCAGATTCAAAATAATCGGATTCAAAACTGATCGATCTCATCATCATCTTCTTTATCTCGATGTCTAAGGGGCTGTTGTCGTGTCTGCTCGAGGACTTCATCGATGTACGTACTTTTGTAAAAGTTTTTTTCGTGTTCGAATAAAGATGGTTGAGATTCGAATGCAGGAGATGTGCTTTGATTACATCGAGGAGAAGAAAGATTTGCTTCGTACCTTGGCGAAAGACAGGAAGATCTCTCAGGTATTTGTCGAACTTCTGTTGTTGTTAGATGAAGTGGTATTTGGTAGTCGATTATTAACCTATGCATCGCGATTGCAGCCTACGCTAATCGTTTGGGGCGATCAAGATCGGATATTTCCATTGGAACTTGCTAACCGATTGAAAAGGTCGGTTCTTTTTTTTATTCGATTTCGATTCAAGACTGATTATTGTTCTTCAGCTGAATAAAATTGGGTGTTGATTTTTGCACTCATTTAGGAGAGAGTGCTGAATTAGTGGTCATCAAGAACACAGGTCATGGCTTCACATATGAGAAACCAAAGGAGTTTCACAAGCACTTGAAACCCTTCCTCCTAAAACAACTCTCTGATCCTATTCCTAACTCTAAAAAGCCCTAATTCTTACTCATCAAAATCATCACAAAATTTTAAACATATTGAAATTCTGATTGATTTTGATTTGTGTAGTTTTTGATTGCACTGAGAAATAATTTTGAGTTATTGGAATGTAGGTGATGACAATGGCAAAACGTATCTTGGCGAAAGACAGGTTGAATTTATTAATTATGCTGCTTCTTGCTCAATCATAATTCATAACTTTTTTATTTAATTTTATCTGTCATTTAATTAAATGCAGTGGTTTACTATGAAGCGGCAGCATGCTATTATAATCATGGCTGACAGTCTTTACAACTCAAAGTTCAGGGACCATTGCAAGGTGATCAAAGTTTAATCTATTAATTAATTTTTTTATAGCCATTGTTTTGGTTATTTTAGCTTCCTAGGAGGTTTTGTATATATCGATTTCTGAATTTTTGAAATCATTCCCCAGATTCACCCCGCTGACAATCGCTACGGATCGATCTACATCACGTTGAGATCTGCACCACCTTCGCCTCACGCTCCTCGACCCACTTCTCACTGGCGCTTTCGTCGGAAACGCCTCACTCAATTATCCATATCTCTGCATCTGTTTTGATTATTTTCTTGCCTCGAGTTTTACTTGCAACTGGTAATTAATATTTGTCAATTTTTTTATTTGCTTATTTGAAGAATTAAATTTGCTCAGCTTCCGATTTTTTCAATCATGTTTTCGTATTGTGCAGATTATATACTTATAGAATTTCGATCTTGATCAATTGACAGAATAAAAAAAAGTTCATTGATTTATTTATCGGCGGGCCTTTGACCAGCCCGATTATTTCCTCGATTATTTATGCTCGAAGCTAAAATTTATTTGTTAATTTAGTTTTGTGTTTGATTAGTTTTTGATAATGATGAATTGATCATATCATTGAGTTTTGTTTTGGAAACATGCTTCCATGTTTAATATATATTGATTTGTTGTTTTGGAATTCATGCTTCCATATTCTTTTTCGCAGTTTAACGTATTGATTCTTTGTTTGCAGATTCAAGTTTGTATATTTTAGTACAATTATTTTTTCATATATTTTCTCATTTTTCCCTAATTGTTGAAGGTGGATGATCATGTTTATTATCGCGTTCTCCGGGGTTCTTTTTTCCATTGTCGGTATGGTGGGGGCTTTGTTGTTGAAGGTGCAGGTGCGTGTTTAATATCTTTCGATTTCTCTTTTGAAGGCTGTGACGACCGGTATTCTATTTTTCTTTTTTTGGTTTGTGGGGTGTTTCTGTGCTGCGACCCATGTTTAATATCTTCCGGTTTCCCTTTTATAGGCGCATTAGATTTATTTGACTTTGGCTTTGTAGGCGTTTGTGCGTTCTTAGTATCATGCTCTCCAGGTTTCTGCTTCTCTTTCTCGAACCAAATCGCCGAGGATCCCTCTGTTCTCATGCTATTTTGTCGCCGAGTATTTATTTGAATTAATCAACTGCCCTTTCTTCCATCCAGCCATTTTTTTCGTTATTCAAAAATTCTTTTTTTTCAGGTTGTCAAAAATCATTCGGAGGTTGCTAATTAAAAAAATCACCGAAAGTAGATCTCACATCAGCCAATATTAATTTCAACCTATTTTTCTTCCGTAATCAGAGGATAGCAGGTTTGTTTCTCCTTTTTTTTCCAGGTTCTACTGAAGGGTGATGAAGCAATACTGGGGCGACGGCAAGGCGGAAGCAAGGAAACGGCTTAGGCTTCGCTTCAAGGGTGAGTTTTTACTCTATTTTTAGTTGAAATTATTTGTTAGCTATGGTTTTATTTTACAAGGGCCTTCATCGACGTAGCGGCAAAGTGACATCCAGGCGACTGCAGCGAGGAGTCGACATCGAAGATAAGGCAGCGAGACGACGATGGACGGGCAAGGTATGTTTTCAATTAACCATTTTCTTTTTCTGAGTTATATTTCCACTCCAAAAATAGTCTTAAACAATGTTTTTGTAAGTAAATATTTACAAGTGTGTTGCAGTTTTCTAATTTAGACATGCTATTTTGTTTAGATCCAAAAGCGAGTGCTAACTTAGCTGTTGTCCTGATGCAAAAAGGCCTGGCGAATATTTTACTTATTGGCAAAAAAAAGGTAATCCTACATATCTTGATTATTTATATATACTATAGTCCAATTGAATTCTCTTAATTTAATTGCTGAAGCAGAAAGCTTCATAACTTTCCCTTTCCTCTATATTAGACATCTTTAGTTTATATATTTTGGCTTGAATTATAATAGCAAGACACCTCTTTCGGTTGCCTGCAGTGTATTAGTTTTTGCAAATACTTTATTTTTTGTATTCTATTTTTTAAGTTTGCCCAGTGTATTTGATTTTTTAATCATCTTATTGCTTTAGATTGTGCAAAGTTTTATCATGACAATAGAGTCTATCTTGGTTTGTATTTATGAGACGTTTGCAACTCCTCTTAACCAGAAGGGGTTTGCTCTTACTGCCGATATTGTTAGAAACTTGCATCGTATTATGGGCATCGTGCGGTGCTCTTAATCCTGTGAGTTTATCCTCTTGGCTCATTAGTATTGTCTTACAACATAGAATTTCTAGGTAAGATTATGTTGTTAAATAATTTGCTTTGTATTGTCACTACTATGTAAACTGTTTGCCTAAATTTGTGCATATTTTTTATGCAGATCTTCAATGGCCGTGTACGATCCCGTCTCAAATGTGAGAGCATCTCCCTCCGGCGACGACTTCCCTTCCAAGGTGAGTTTTGTTTCGATTTTAATTTTTATTTTAGTGCAAGCATTAGATTAAATATTTTCCTTTTTAGAGGCAACGGATTTATCGGAGGAGAAAAAGGATTTTTCGATGAAAATTTCGTCGAGCGGTGAGATTTTGGGTTTTATATCAAAGTGCCATTTTTTGGCAGATTGAAATAATTATATACTAATAATTTGTTCACGTGTTATATATTTCACGATGAAATTATTCTATAAATGACTGGATATAGGTTGACACCATATAATCAAATCGATAATTCTGGTCAAGATATGATGTGGAAAATGAAGAGGCCGACTCTCAAGAAAAAGAAGACTCGAATAGCTTCATCGGTTGAGGTACTTTTATATATATATATATATATATATATATATATATATATATATATATATATATATACACTTCATTTTACTTTTTGTAAGAATAATTGTGCTTATTGCACTCTTATCTCTGTGTTCTATAATATATATATATATACACTTCATTTTACTTTTTGTAAGAATAATTGTGCTTATTGCACTCTTATCTCTGTGTTCTATAATCTTAAATTCCTTTAGGGGATGTAGCTCATCTAATCAAATTAAAAAAAATCCTTTTAGTTGCCTTGATTCTTTTATTTACGAATATTATTTTTTAAAGACATTATTTTTATATGGCAAAAATTTCAAGAACATACAGATAATTTGTTCCTGTGTAAGTCCGAAGATAATTATTTGTTCATGCCTTCCGTGTATTATTGTTTTCTTTTGAATATAATTATTATTTTTCAATCTATTAGATAATTATCAAACAAATACCCTACTATTCTTTACCCTTCAATTGACAGCGAACAGTGGCGGATCTTCGACGGCTTGCATTGGAGGATCTGCAACGGTGAATATCGGCCGAGGAGATACGGCGAGCTCCGAGGGATGTTGACGGCGAGCATCGACAGAGGGTATACATCGAGCACCGATGGATCTTCGACGGGAGTATGGAAGGATGACATATGGCGAGCAGCTGCGAACGAAAAAAAAAATTAAGGTGTGTATATTATTTATATTTTCTTAAAAGTTGCGATAATTGATTAATGTGTTCAGCGAATTGAAGAGGAAGGCCTGCTCGAAGAGTTCGGTGTCATTGAAGATGAAGTCCTGCTCGAAGGTGATGACTCGCGAAAGGGAGTGCCCTGTAGGTGCTATCTACTGGGTTTCATCGTCTGCTTATGTGTTAAGTTATTTATGATTATTGATTTTTGTCTTCTTATGTCAATTTTTTAAAATCAAGTATCATTTTTTTTTGTTCATTATAAAGACCTTGGAACAGCCGAGCTTTCAAGAGTAAGTCAATTTTTAAAGCATGTGCGTGATCTATTTTGGAGTTTGTTTAAAATGTGTTTATTAATTAATCGTCACCTCGCCTTAAACTGTGTGTGTTTTCTTTGTTGCATGTTCATGATCCGTGCCCATCACTTTTTTCACAATCCTCGGCCATCGTTAAATCGATTGCTTCCCAAAATGTACCCGAACAATCCTTGGCTATAAATTCTAGATAATTGATTAATGTGTTCAGCGAATTGAAGAGGAAGGCCTGCTCGAAGAGTTCGGTGTCATTGAAGATGAAGTCCTGCTCGAAGGTGATGACTCGCGAAAGGGAGTGCCCTGTAGGTGCTATCTACTGGGTTTCATCGTCTGCTTATGTGTTAAGTTATTTATGATTATTGATTTTTGTCTTCTTATGTCAATTTTTTAAAATCAAGTATCATTTTTTTTTGTTCATTATAAAGATCTTGGAACAGCCGAGCTTTCAAGAGTAAGTCAATTTTTAAAGCATGTGCGTGATCTATTTTGGAGTTTGTTTAAAATGTGTTTATTAATTAATCGTCACCTCGCCTTAAACTGTGTGTGTTTTCTTTGTTGCATGTTCATGATCCGTGCCCATCACTTTTTTCACAATCCTCGGCCATCGTTAAATCGATTGCTTCCCAAAATGTACCCGAACAATCCTTGGCTATAAATTCTATTTTAGTTTCATCATTTCTTTTTTTTATTACAGGTTGGTGTTAGGATGTGCATGGAAGGGACAGAACATAATCCTGTTGTCTATGAGCTCATGCCCGAAATGGCATTTCGAAGTGAACAGTTTCAGCTTGAGGTAAACAAAAACTGCTCTTTCATTCTCTCTCCACCAACCAGAATGAGTTTAGTTCTGATTGTTATTCCACGAGAAAAAAACTTAAATGTTAGTTTATCATGCTAAGAGAAATCTGACTCCTTCCCCATTTTTTCATGCTCTCTCCTTGATTACTAAATTCTTCATGCATGCATTACAGTAAATATATTAATGTGCGTACTTAATTGGTGGATGATGATCATCGATCAAGTGGTAATGATAAAGAATATAATCTTGCTAGGGCATATGATATGGCAGCTCTCAAACATATGATATGGCAGCTCTCAAACACTGGGGACCTTCTACTACTATATTTATTTTTTGGGATAATTATAGTTTAGTACCTGAACTATAGGCACTTTCGGGCTTTGGTGACTGATCTTTTTTTTTTTGGGGTTTGGTACCTGAACTTAGCCGAAATTAGACTTTAGCGGTTGGAGTGGCGGATCCCGGCCACACGTGCAAATCACGTATCTATTTTCAGACTTAGAAGGGTATTATCGACTTTTCTATACATAGTTAATAATTAATTAAAAAAAATTTATAAATAATTAAATAAAATTAAAATAATTATAAATATTTATAAAAATAATTAAAAATAATTAAAAATATTTATAAATAATAAAAAAAATTATAAATAATTATAAAAATAATTAAAAATATTTATAAAAAAATAAAAATAATTAAATATATTTATAAATAATTATAAATAATTAATTTTTTTTATAAATAATTAAAAATATTTATAAATAATTATAAAAATAATTAAAAAAAATTATAAATAAATAAAAATAATTTAAAATAATTTAAAACCATTTTTAGTGATGACATTTGATAAAAAACCACCTTCCGAATTATATAGCAACAACGTGCAAGTTCAACTACACATCAATTTAATTCAAGTTCAACTACACATCGCAAAATAAAAAATTCAATGGAAGGAATACCATCTAATGTACATAGAGAAATAGTATTATGGATTAAAGAAAAAAGAAAATAAATAAAAAGAAATACAATATTAATACTGTGAATTAAAAAAAAAAAAGGAGCGTTCTCAAATTCAATCGAATCCGGGAACTCGTCGATGACAGAAATCCACGTCGGCGGCCGCCACGCCTGTGGAATCGACATTCACATATTGTCGAGGGCTGACCTTGTTGACACTAGGAACCAATTCTTGCAAGGCTCTCATCCTTTTAACAATTCTTTCTCTCCGAAGCTGTAACAAGAAGAAATTAATATCCGATTACACAATCTTATATATGAAACAACAAGATATATCTACAATTAGAATATGTAATGAGCATATAATACCCTCTCAGCAATGCTGTGTGGGTCTGTTGCTTGTCCTCGTCTAGCTCGTACTCTCGGGCGAACGGCAGGAGGATGCGGTGAGGCCGTATTCCCCAGATTGCTAATTCTGAAACTCAGGAAATTTCCCCCAAAAAAAACCCTAATGTGGGTTCGTAATCTGAAGGGGCGACAACAGCAACGGGCAGCTGAATTCCGAGTTTGAATACCGAGCCCTCGCCCTCGTAGCGAATCACAGCTGCGCCATCAGGGGATTGAATCGCATCGTCGTCTGTTGGGGCGGCGCTCACGCAAATTATTGAATTCTCCATGAAAATTGGGGTAATCGAATCCAGCGGCTGCGAAGGGGGACGACATGAGCGGCTGCTGGTAGAAGATCTCTGCGGGCTCCTTTATTAGGGTTCTTTCGTTTTTGAATTGGGGACAAACTCGTTTGTCTCAAATACACAATACTGTATATGCATACGTAGATTTGGACCGTATATAAATCAGAATACGTATTAATATGTTTTAAAAATAAATTGAATATATAATGAAAAGGTTAAAAGAGTAACTTCTCACCTTCAGCCAACGAAATTGTGACACATATGAACTGAAATCACGTGTTTTGCACGTGTGGCCGGGATCCGCCACTCCAGCCGCTAAAGTCTAATTTCGGCTAAGTTCAGGTACCAAACCCCAAAAAAAAAAAGATCAGTCACCAAAGCCCGAAAGTGCCTATAGTTCAGGTACTAAACTATAATTATCCCAAAAAATAAATATAGTAGTAGAAGGTCCCAAAAAACAATCGGTATGTTAAGTTATTTATGATTATTGATTTTTGTCCTCTTATGTCAATTTTTTAAAATAAGATATTATTTTTTTGTTCGTTGTAAAGATCTCGGAACAGTCGAACTTTCAATAGCATACAAAATTTGCGTTCACACTACAATTTTTATTAGCTTTTTATTATGTAAATAATATAAAAATCGGATATAAAATAATTGCTCTTTATTTCTTTTCCGTAGCCCAATGCACAACAGCTCACAAGAGCAGTAATCTTTTCATTTTTTTCTCATCCCAATAAAAGTCCTCCACCCTTCAAAATTCTTTTCATATTTTTCTTTCTTTTTTCATCGTCTTCCATTCATCATCGTCTTCCAGCACCCATCATCGTTTATCCATGTCTAGGATTTATATATGGATAGATAAATTTTTTTCTCAAACTAAATATTTGTTTCAATTGATTGTTTGTTTTTATCGTTTTCGCTCGACGTCGATCATGTGCAGGCCGATGGTCTCCCCTCCGCACTCCAACTACTCCGTCGTTCACCTTCTTCATATGCAGATTGAGGTATGTATATTTGCCCATTTGGTGTGTATTTCTTATTCCATTCAAATCTCTTCCTCTTCCCAATGATCCCCTTCTCTTCAATACTGTATTTTTTGTAATTAAAATTCAAATTGTTCAAATTCAAATAAGTAAGCCTAATGGTATGAACTTTTCCTATCCCTATTCACTTTGATATCTATTCGCCTAATGGTATGAACTTTTCAGGCCTAATTTATGTTGAAAACAATTTTTTTTTATTGCCTTGATTGCTCATAAATCATATTGACCGCTTTATCGGAAGCCAAAGATTCTGCAAGGGTGACTCTGAAATCAACGTGGTTGATGCTTGGTTGCAAGTATCAGGAATTTATATATACATTGTTTAATATTTCAACCTCATTGTTATTTGCTCCGTTCATGTTCATTAAGAGAATGAGCAAATTGAGTTTATCAAAGAGAAGCTGACAGATGAGGGAAGACAAAAATATCTAAAACAGGGAAAAGAACCTAATGAGGTTTTGAATCTTGGCGACCATGTTTTAACTTAATTTTGAGTCATTTGTATTCTATCTTTTCTATTTGTGTATTAATCCATTTGCAGGTTGCTTTTGATGAAGCTGCTTTGCTTTTTTATTTGCAGGTTTCATCTTTGTTTTTTTCTGTTGCAGACACTTTTGTTTAAGTAATTAATATTATGTTTTTGTACTGCTTTTATTTTCTAATGGATTATTGTGGCAATAATCCATTGTGGACGAATCAGATTTTGCTACTGTATATATAAATTTCCAATTTTTATTTAAATAGTAATAGTAAAAGTAATAATAAAACGTTAAAATATTATTTCATTTTGAAATAGTAAAAAAATATTTATTATTATTAAGTTGTAATTATTGTATACAATTTCAATGTACAACTTTTAAATATCAATTTATAATTATAAATTAAGTAATATTTTAAATATCCAACTTTTATAATTTTTTTACCTTTTATGTAAGTAGTATAATTTCTTACTAATTTTATGTTGGTATTTTATGAACTTCTTTTAAAATCAATTTTGAGTTCCCTGCTAATTTATTGGTTTTTATATCTATTCAAAATTATATGTTCTTGAAATCGTAAAAAAATATTTATTATTATTAAATTGTAATTATTGTATACAATTTTAATGTACAGCTTTTAAATACCAGTTTATAATTATAAATTAAATAATATTTTAAATATCCAACTTTTATACTTTTTTTACCTTTTATGTAAGTAGTATAATTTCTTACTAATTTTATTTTGGTATTTAATGAACCTCTTTCAAAATCAATTTTGAGTTCTCTACTATTTTATTGGTTTTTATATCTCTATCTCCTAATATACCATATTATTATTTAATATTTATTAGTATGATTAATAATATTAATAATAATAATAATAATTGTTTTAATCTTATATTTTAATATATTGATAAAATAAAATATTATATGCATTAAAAAAATTATTTTATAAATTTGAAGTTAGGTAACTCTTCAGTGCACGGACTGAAAATTTTAAATCACTTGATATGGCTCCAAGATATTAACTTCATTATTTAAACACAAGCACACTAATTATTTTAAATTTTAATTTTATTAACTATTTAATAATACACTTTTATAGTTTACACGGTTTCTATGAGTACGTAACCAATTGAAATTATTATTGAAAAACACTTTCAAATCATTTTTTTATGTTTAGGAATACAAATTAATTAATAAAACATTGTTATTGAAAAAAGGATTATTCATATTTAAACAAATCAAATATTCAATAATTTTATTTTATTGACTATACAATCATTTAACTTTCTTAATCTCAAAACAAATACTCAATAATTTAATTTTATAGCTAACAAGAAGAAACTTTGAAACTATATATTTATTAATAATATTATTCAATTTTATATATCAAATATGATTAAGGTTTATAATTTTTTTTATCATTTGAAAAAACAAATTGTGTTAAAAATTATTTTATTAATTAAAAATAACGAATAAAATCTTCGTAGATTATCCCATTGCATCAGATCATTGCATCGCAAGGGACGAATAAATTGAGTAGTATAATTGAAACACAAATAAAAAAAATTATTTAATAGATATCGAGAAAAGCATTGCATTTTAATAGATATTGAATCATATTAAAATTTCGAGTAAAAAATTGAACGGAAAGAAACCTAGAATATGTATCAAATAGAATTTGATTTTTCCAGATTTTTTTATCATATCTATACAAATTATAAGATTACTCCCTCTGTCCCAAAGCTATAGTCACGTGACTTTTTTTTACCGTACCCAAACAGTTACTTTCGGAGAGAGACTGCTTGAATCTTTTGCTCAACCGAGATTCATTTCCTGAGTTCTCGGAGGCTGTTACTGTCAATTTGCCATGGATGGGTATGTGACATTTCTTAATTCTTAATATGTCTTAATTCTATTTGCCATGTCAATTTGCCATGGATGGCTATTTCTTAATTCTTAATATTTCTTATCTCTTATGTCAAAGTATGCTGTTAATCGAATTCTTCGTCTTCACTAGTTAATTCCTTTTGACTCAGTGTTACTCTGTTTAAAAACCCCCGATTGATTTAATTCCAAGATTTAATTCCAAGTATATTCCAAGAGCTATTTATTTTTTCGAATGCACGGAGAGTGAGATTGAACTTCTGTGTTGTAGTGTAATTTCCTTTTTCATTCTAATGGTGATTCTATGTTCGTGTAATCAGAAAAAGTGTTCGACATTTGATGCCTCTAACTTCCCATTCTGTCTTAACCAATATAAACCAGATGTTGCATCAGTAGGACTTTCTAAACCTTCCTACAGGTAATTTTTTAAATTATGTTTTTAATGATATTAATGATATTAATTATACAACTATTCACCATCTATTATTCACACGGGTTATATTTTTCAAGCTTTCAATAAAAATGTCGAAAATTATAATTAGATAACACTTAAAGACATATTTTTTTTTATTTTTTAAATCCTTATAAATTCAAAACTGGGAACTTACGTTATTGAGGCGAATGTCTTAAGTGGCGAAAACAAAGATGACATTGTTTAGATTCTCAAGTTGCCACTTATTCCCTCTGATTTAAGATTGTCATTTCACTTTCAACGTCGACAATTCTCTATTATAATATCGTATGCTGTAACCATTAATAAAAGTTAGTGACAATCGTTATCAAAAGTAGGAATTATTTTGAGATAATCGGTTTTTACACACGATCAGTTGTATGTTGCAATTTCAAGATCACTAACAGAGAAAGATTGAAATTGTTATTTTGCGATGAGAATATGAACATTACGAATGAGACCGCTAATGTGGTTACAGAGAGATATTCCGAAATTTGTAATCATTCATTTTTTTATAATTTAAACATGTTATATGTTATAAGAATTTAATTAAAAACGTTCTTACATATTATGGAAAAACGTTTTAATTTTTTTTTTTTGGTGTATCATTATAAAAACAATGAGTATCATAAAATTTAATATACATACAAAATAATTATTTAACAATCTAATTTTGTTAACAATACAATTATTCATTTTTTATAATTCACACGAGTTAAATCCTTTGTTTTTTAGACGACCGATATTTACACAAGAACAGTTTCAAGAGCCACTAACATAGAATGATTGTAATTGTTATATTGCGATGACAATGTCAACCTCATGAAAGGGGACCACTAATGTGGTTTACAAGGAGATATTCTAAAATTTGTAATGAAAATTTATTATATTTAATGTATTCTTTATTTTCTTTATGAATATGTATGCTTTTCAAACAAATGAGCTATTTTAAACGAGAAGAGTCTTTTAATTTTAATAAATATTGAGTCGTATTAAAATGCATGTGAGTTTAGAAGTATAGTTTGCACAAGAAAAAACTTAGAAACTATATATATTTATTAATAATATTATTCAGTTCCATAAATGAAATATGATTCAAGTTTATAAAATTTATTATCATATGACTATATAAATTTTGATGTGCTATAAAAAAATCTTTTGTTAATTAAAAATAACATAATTCTTCATAGAATTATTTGTTGGGAATGTATAATTTTATCATATATATTTGTTTATTTCAATTTATATTAATGAATAATAAAAAAAATATAACTTATAAAATATAAGAACATTTAAATTTTTATTTGAGATAGTTAAAATACAAAAAAAAAATATTATTTAAGAATTTTATCTCATGAAATATACAACTACTAAATATTATATAATTTGTAGTTTACATACACTTTTAATTTTTTTTCCTTATAATTATTAACACAAATGTTAACAAAAATTAAAAAATGAGTTAATTGAAATAAAAACTAAAATAATTGTTCAACCATTCAATTTTATTAATTATACAATCATTCATCATTTATTATTAACACGCACGGATTATATGATTTAAGTGACCAATGAAAGTGTAATTGTAGTGAATTCCAAAGTGTAGTTACAAAAAAACCAAGGTTGTATATCTGTGCCAGACTGAACATAGTAGGGACATGTGTGACTGGAGCGGAATGATTCAGAATATCGTTTATGAGAACACTCATGTTTTAAATTGGACTCAGGGGCATCAGTTTTCGCGGGGATTAATTATCGATTTAAGCCGGAAACTTAGATCGTTTTGATCTCTGTGCTATACATCAGTGTTCGTTTCTGACAGACTCAGGTAAATCACTACGACAGTGTATTATCCTCTTCCATATTGTTGTTGCTCTTTTTGGTGGGTTTGTGATGTTTGAGCAGACCAAATAAACAAGAGAACCCCGACCATAAACTATACGAAGACGCATCAGTTATAGAAAAGGGGAAGAGGATACAATCAACCATTGCGAGCTGAGTGTTGTGAAGGACATTGGCTACGAATACTTAGATTTTCCTGAGTATTTATGTTATATATATATATATATATATATATATATATATATATATATATATATGTGTGTGTGTGTGTGTGTGAACAACAGAGTCTTTCCGATATCAGAAGCATTGACTCGGTGTAGGAGATTTTTCAGACCTACCACCGCAAAAGTTGTCGAAGTGGACGAAATAGATCTAATTCGTTAATTTTTGCAGTATTTCTAAATTCAAGTTTTTATTTATTCTTATTTCTTATAACTAAGTGGTTTTTTATTTTGTTAATTTGTTCTTTTTATATTGCTAATACTTATTTATTTATTCTTTTCATATATGTAGTAGTTTATTTTCAGGTGATTTTAGCAATTGATATAATGTGGTTGCTATAATGTCGAGCATTCAGGTATGTACAATAACTCTCTTGCAATAAAATTTAATTCCATATGTATATTCAAGATTGTGAATATCAGATCTTTTATCTGTTAAAGAAGTTTTATATGATTATTTTGATTATGATTTGTTGATCATCATTCATTGAATAGTTTGTTTTGTTTCAATTTTTTTTATAATTATTTAAAACAAGAAGAAATATTGTTTTAATTGTGGTTCAAGGTGAAATATCTAAATCCAGCTTCGTTGTCTTTGGAAAATAAAAATACATGTACTCTTTAATCCCAAGATCTTTATTTACTTTAGGTGTGTTCATTTAATTTGCTATATAAGATTTCCTTTTGTTTTCTATGTCAAATGTTAATTTTCAGTTTAATTTATATTCCTCATTTGGTTCATTTGATATTTAATCATGTTTTTTTGTTGTTTAACAGACTTATGTATATGAAACGGAGTTGCCTGATGCACGTTGAATTTTACTTCACTATAGTGTATAAAAAATACATAAATAAAATTGAGATATGCGTGTAACCAAAATTCTCAATTTTGAATTGTTGTCAGCCAACTCTCATTGGCGAGATCCAGACACCGATGGGCGAGACGTTAGTTGAATTTATCTATTCAAGGCCATAACAGTGTTTTTGAGTTCTCATGACATTGGGCGGGAGGCCTCCATTTCAGGCACAATGCAGATTAGAAACTTCCCAGGATTTCCATTATCTTTTTTATTTTAATATTCATTATTTCTTCACATTAATATAATATATGTTTTTCTTTGATTTCTACTGGGAACAATTATTTTGTAATATTTTTTCGAGTAAAATATTTTATGAACCACTATGAAACTTCATTCAATATACTCTGTTCACTACTTTAACATTTAGGTTCTTTTAGCAGCAATTTGAATTAGCTTATGCAACAAAGTTGCCAATGTTTCTGCACATGCGATGAGCTGTTGGGGATTTCTTCAATATTATTGAGCAAAATAAACATAGGTGAGATTTATCGTCCGATAGAATTTTAGTATATACTTAGGTTGTTTTGCCATTGTAATTAGTTGTTGCTATGACTTTGAATTAGACCAAATGTATAATTTTGGCTCTGTATAGGTATTAATCGTATGATGTGACGTTAATTTTACATCTTTTTTTGGAATTGAACACTAAACTAAGTACACGCCCATTTTAGTTACCTTTTTTATATACACATCTATGGTAGGTTTTTCTCTGGGTTACGCATTCTCTTACTGGAAGTGCCCAAGATTGTGATCGTCTGCTTTCGTTCAGTAATTTATTCATAGGTGAACAACAATACTGATATAAGATTTTTTCTGATAATAAGCTAGACGCCCAATGTTTAATGTGATTTTTCAGCAAAATTATTGTTGAATTCACCCTATTTTGACATGTAAAAGATTGTGATTTGTTGCAGGTTTTTCAAGGGATTTTATTGAAGGATGGGGAGATGGAAATGGAAGAACATTGCAGCAAAAAATGGCTTTTATTGATCTTGGATTGCAGGTTTGTTTCTCCAAGTTTATTTTTTTTGTATTTTGGACCTTTAATATGTGTGAGGTAGTATTCATGTACTTTTTTTCTATTTTTTATCTGTAATTAACACAATTTAGATTTAAGTCTAGATATAATTCGGTTGTTTTCCTTTTAATTTGTTATAGTTATCATATTCTCTCTCCGGTGTTAAATAATATATTAAAGAAAAAATAATTAATCAAACATATGTCTAATTTAAATAATAATAATAGTGGGGGATCAACATACTTCCAGATCTTACATATTTATGTGTTTAAGATATTTCGATTTCCGAATTTTTCAACATACTTTTATTTTTCGTATATAGCTTTAAGACAATTGAATACTCTCTTATGCTTCCATTAACATTCTTGCTTACAGCTTCCTCCATTATAATCTTTTAGATTCGTTCTCTTGAGTATACAATTCGAGGCAAGCTAACACTATAGTGATGTTTCGGTGCTTTAATCAGGTAAGCTTAAAACTTAGATTTTTTTATTAATTAATTTCTTTAATTTAATTATTTGATGTTGAGGATAGTGATGTTTCGGTGCTTTTTGATTTTTGTTAATCTGCGTGGTAACTGACGAGCACTGCGATTCGTCGAAGAATCCTATTCTGTTTATGTTTTGTTTTGATAGAGTAGTGCTCCCTTGCTATTTTCCTCGGAATCCAAGTGATAGAGTAGTGCTCCCTTGCTATTTTCCTCGGAATCCAGGAGGCCGTAAGTACGTATTATCATATGATTGGTATTATATTATAATAGTTCTAACTATTAACCTTACCTAAGTAGGTAGGTAGTTGAGTTGTCGACTATTGGATTTGCAGGTTGCAGGATTAGGGGAAGTGGGGGGTGATGCCAGTGCTTGGGAATATGTCAGTGGTGGTGGTGGTGAACTTTGCTCCTCCTACCTTTGAGCCTAAGCATTTTTCAATCAGGTTTGTCCGTACGTATATATTAAATATATATCATGAATATATTATATATGTCGGTTGCAGCAATCCTGGCATAGAAGAGAAGCACAAACTTATTCTATGCATATTAATATATTCTGATGGAGTACACTAACAACTCCATGTTGGTTATTTACACGAGTAAAGAGGCTAAAAAAGTTAACTTTTATAATTTTTTGGACGAATTCTTTTACTTTTTAGATAAATTTATTTATCCTATCTAAATTCATTATTTCACATCATTTTTTTTATGATTTTTCTGAGTTGATTTTGTTCAAAATTTTAATTCCCATCTCTCATGTCTATCTCTGTTTTTTTCGTACAAAATTAAATCAAGTTGATTATTTTTTTTGGTTTTCCAGATTTAATTGTAAGTTTTCTTTATCTATTTTTTAATAATATTATATGATATCATATAATAGAAAGTACTTCTAATACAATAAGAATGCATGGAGAAAGAAGAAAAAGTACTTCTAATAACTTTTTCTTCCTAATTTTTTATATCAGTGCACTGCACATTTTTTATTAATTTTTTTCTTGATTTGTTTCATTGCTATTCGATGGTTATCACTCGGATTCGATTGGAAAAGGAAATTGGAAAATAAAATTCGCCGTTTTTGTTGATTTAGGGTCATTGAAATCAGGTAACAAAAATACATGTCGGTTGTTCGTTTTAATTTCACGCTATAATCTCGCCTTTTAAAAAAAAATCTCCTTAATCTCCTCCGCAGGTTTATTATCAATTTTATACTTACATATTACTATTTTTTCTTCTGTGTGTTTAAATATATATTTATTGTATTTCAATACTCCCTTTTTCATATCCAAACCCCAACTAATTCAATTTATTCTCTATTTTTTGAAATTTATATTCGCTTCTTATATTTTGGGTTGTGAGTCGTGTCAGTTCGTTGCTTTATGTGAATTTCAGAGGCTATTTTGATATGTAAAGGATTGGGATTTGTTGTTGGTTTTGAAGGATTTTATTGAAGTAGGGGAGATGGAGTTGGAGTAGCAGAAGAGCTAAAAAATGGCTTTTATCGATGCCTATGTTGATGCAAAAACTATTTTGAACTACGGCAATGTATTGTGGCATTCTTTCATTTATATTTGATGATGCATTCAACAAGTTTTTTGTCGTTTGCTACATGAATTGATGCGGGGTGCACGATATGAAATGACGTCGTAAGAATTTTATTTTCAGGGTTTAAGAGTTTTTGGCTCTTACAAATCCATTCGATTTTTGAAATTCAATTCACTTATTCTATCTTTTGATTCATTCACAAAGGATGTCTTCTCGACAAGCGGTCTCCAAATGCAGGTATTATATATTATGGTAATTTAATTCATATTAAGGTTCTCTGGAAAAATGACGTAAAGAGAAGGAATTGCTTGACATTAAAATTTGATAGCTTTTACAGATGACGTTTACTCCTTTTCATCTTAACTTTCTGCTTTCAAGAATAGCTTTTTACATGAACATTTACAACTACCTTTTGAAATGATTTTATTGGGCTTCATCAATGTTACATTAGATATGTACTTGGTTTTTTTTGTTTGGTCAGCAAAGACGAAAGTTTTCAATGAACACGATTTCGGGGATCATGTGCAGGTCGATGAACTCCCCTCCGCTCTCCAACTACTCCGTTATTTTTCTAAATATCTATGTTTCAACGTCGTTATTATCGTCTGTAGTGTAATTTCCTTTTTCATTCTAATGGTGATTCTATGTTCGTGTAATCAGAAAAAGTGTTCGACATTTGATGCCTCTAACTTCCCATTCTGTCTTAACCAATATAAACCAGATGTTGCATCAATAGGACTTTCTAAACCTTCCTACAGGTTATTTTTTAAATTATGTTTTTAGTGATATTAATGATATTAATTATACAACTATTCACCATCTATTATTCACACGGGTTATATTTTTCAAGCTTTCAATAAAAATATCGAAAATTATAATTAGATAACACTTAAAGACATATTTTTTTTATTTTTTAAATCCTTATAAATTCAAAACTGGGAGCTTACGTTATTGAGGCGAATGTCTTAAGTGGCGAAAACAAAGATGACATTGTTTACATTCTCAAGTTGCCACTTATTCCCTCCGATTTAAGATTGTCATTTCACTTTCAACGTCGAAAATTCTCTATTATAATATCGTATGCTGTAACCATTAATAAAAGTTAGTGACAATCGTTATCAAAAGTAGTAATTATTTTGAGACAATCGGTTTTTACACACGATCAGTTGTATGTTGCAGTTTCAAGATCACTAATAGAGAAAGATTGAAATTGTTATTTTGCGACGAGAATATGAACATTACGAATGAGACAGCTAATGTGGTTACAGAGAGATATTCCGAAATTTGTAATCATTCGTTTTTTATAATTTAAACATGTTATATGTTATAAGAATTTAATTAAAAACGTTCTTACATATTATGGAAAAATGTTTTAAGTTTTTTTTTTTTTTGGTGTATCATTATAAAAACAATGAGTATCATAAAATTTAATATACATACAAAATAATTATTTAACAATCTAATTTTGTTAACAATACAATTATTCATTCTTTATAATTCACACGAGTTAAATCCTTTGTTTTTTAGACGACCGATATTTACACACGAACAGTTTCAAGAGCCACTAACATAGCATGGTTGTAATTGTTATATTGCGATGACAATGTCAACCTCATGAAAGGGACCACTAATGTGGTTTACAAGGAGATATTCCAAAATTTGTAATGAAAATTTATTATATTTAATGTATTTTTTATTTTCTTTATGAATATGTATGCTTTTCAAACAAATGAGCTATTTTAAACGAGAAGAGTCTTTTAATTTTAATAAATATTGAGTCGTATTAAAATGCATGTCGAGTTTAGAAGTATAGTTTGCACAAGAAAAAACTTAGAAACTATATATATTTATTAATATTATTATTCAGTTACATAAATGAAATATGATTCAAGTTTATAAAATTTATTATCATATGACTATATAAAATTTGATGTGCTATAAAAAAATCTTTTGTTAATTAAAAATAACATAATTCTTCATAAAATTATTTGTTGGGAATGTATAATTTTATCATATATATTTGTTTATTTCAATTTATATTAATGAATAATAAAAAAAATATAACTTATAAAATATAAGAACATTTAAATTTTTATTTGAGATAGTTAAAATACAAAAAAAAAAATTATTTAACAATTTTATCTCATGAAATATACAACTACTAAATATTATATAATTTGTAGTTTACATACACTTTTAATTTTTTTTCCTTATAATTATTAACACAAATGATAACAAAAATTAAAAAGTGAGTTAATTGAAATAAAAACTAAAATAATTATTCAACAATTCAATTTTATTTATTATACAATCATTCATCATTTATTATTAACACGCACGGATTATATGATTTAAGTGACCAATGAAAGTGTAATTGTAGTGAATTCCAAAGTGTAGTTACAAAAAAACCAAGGTTGTATATCTGTGCCAGACTGAACATAGTAGGGACATGTGTGACCGGAGCGGAATGATTCAGAATATCGTTTATGAGAACACTCATGTTTTAAATTGGACTCAGGGGCATCAGTTTTCGCGGGGATTAATTATCGATTTAAGCCGGAAACTTAGATCGTTTTGATCTCGGTGCTATACATCATCGTTTCTGACAGACTCAGGTAAATCACTACGACAGTGTATTATCCTCTTCCATATTGTTGTTGCTCTTTTTGGTGGGTTTGTGATGTTTGAGCAGACCAAATAAACAAGAGAACCCCGACCATAAACTATACGAAGACGCATCAGTTATAGAAAAGGGGAAGAGGATACAATCAACCATTGCGAGCTGAGTGTTGTGAAGGACATTGGCTACGAATACTTAGATTTAGCCATTAAGTTATTTATTCTTATTAATTAAATAAAGTGTAAATCTTATTATTCTGTTTTATTTTATTTGTTAAACTATTTAAATTGTAATTCAGCTAACACTTTTTTCCAATTATATGTATGCTGATAGTATTTTTTTTGTAAAAAAAAAATTCCTGAGTATTTATGTTATATATATATATATATGAACAATAGAGTCTTTCCGATATCAGAAGCATTGACTCGGTGTAGGAGATTTTTCAGACCTACCACCGCAAAAGTTGTCAAAGTGGACGAAATAGATCTAATTCGTTAATTTTTGCAGCATTTCTAAATTCAAGTTTTTATTTATTCTTATTTCTTATAACTAAGTGGTTTTTTATTTTGTTAATTTGTTCTTTTTATATTGCTAATAGTTATTTATTTATTCTTTTCATATATGTAGTAGTTTATTTTCAGGTGATTTTAGCAATTGATATAATGTGGTTGCTAGAATGTCGAGCATTCAGGTATGTACAATAACTCTCTTGCATTAAAATTTAATTTCATATGTATATTCAAGATTGTGAATATCAGATCTTTTATCTGTTAAAGAAGTTTTATATGATTATTTTGATTATGATTTGTTGATCATCATTCATTGAATAGTTTGTTTTGTTTCAATTTGTTTTATAATTATTTAAAACAAGAAGAAATATTGTTTTAATTGTGGTTCAAGGTGAAATATCTAAATCCAGCTTCGTTGTCTTTGGAAAATAAAAATAAAAATACATGTACTCTTTAATCCCAAAATCTTTATTTACTTTGGGTTTGTTCATTTAATTTGCTATATAAGATTTTCTTTTGTTTTCTATGTCAAATGTTAATTTTCAGTTTAATTTATATTCCTCATTTGATTCATTTGATATTTAATCATGTTTTTTTTGTTGTTTAACAGACTTATGTATATGAAACGGAGTTGCCTGATGCACGTTGAATTTTACTTCACTATAGTGTATAAAAAATACATAAATAAAACTGAGATATGCGTGTAACCAAAATTCTCAATTTTGAATTGTTGTCAGCCAACTCTCATTGGCGAGATCCAGACACCGATGGGCGAGACGTTAGTTGAATTTATCTATTCAAGGCCATAACAGTGTTTTTGAGTTCTCATGACATTGGGCGGGAGGCCTCCATTTCAGGCACAATGCAGATTAGAAATAATTCAAAACCTGATTATATTTAAATCATGTATTATTTAATTTTTGATTTTTTTCATGTTTTTTAGGCATGCATCGTCTATTTTTTGTTTTGCAGGTAATATTGGCGGTGTGTTTTTTTTTGCGACTTCTGAATAATTGGATATTTATGTGGTTATGTGAGGTATGGAACTTTTTAGCACCATAACTCTTTGAATTTGATGCTTGAAATATGAGAACATATGTATCCGCCTCCCCTCGATTTCTTTAACCATGGCGATATAGAAAGTACATCTCATCCAAGAGAAATCTGATTGTATGAAATCTCAGGGAATAATCGATACTTGAAGCAAGCATTTTGAATTATTTATTTCTTTATTTTACATGTAATGTTTTATCTTTCTAATGAGTTAAAGGCTGGGGACGTATGAGACGATCGAGGATGCTGCGAACTCCTTCGACAGGGTCGTGTACAAGCTCTGCGGGGAGTTTGCGAGCCTAAACTTCCCGAACTTGCAGGACCTGATCCAGCGGTTGAGTCAAATAACTTAAAGTACTTCAATCTTCATAATGTATGTTTCGTCAATTATATTTTAATTTTAGATTAATGGTTTTTTAAATATGTTCAAATAATTAATGTAATAAATATTTAAATTTTTGCAGGTTTGTATGCAAATTGGCGATAGAGACTCATCCATAGTATCACTTCATTTTATTGGTGATTTCTTGGACAATTTTCTCTTCAATTTATCTCTTTGAATTTACCTTAGTATATATCATTCGATGGGTAGTACTTCTTATAATGTATATCTATGTGTGTTTTAATTATTTGTTCAGGATTGTTTATTTGTATTATGCCTTCGTATGCCGTTTTGGACATGATACCTTTTTTAGAATATCATCAGACTAACGGTTAGTGGTTACACTGATGTTAGTAAAAAAATAAAAATATTTCATGCGACAATTAATTCCTCCAACATTTGGAGAGAATGCAAAGTCTTAAGGTTGACGACTAATAATTCCTCCAATTATTATTTTATATTTTTTATTTTCTTCATGTATAATTAATTTTATTTATATTTTTTACAACTCAAATCATATTTTTCTTTATATTCATTCATATCAGGATTGTTATTCATACTGTTTAATTCAGTTTTTCTCCCCTTAATTCTTTTGATGAGCTATGCCGGTATAAATAGAGCCATTGAAGTATCATTTGAATGTCAAGCCTATGAAGTTATTGAGAAATTGGCCTACATGAAAAGAGAGCAGATGTCATCACAAACACATGAATGCACGTCCACATTAATAGTTCAAAACCATTTTATATTTTCAGTTTTGAATGATTGTAGGTATTTTTTTAGCTTCGCCTAGCTAAGTTAATTTAGATGTTACAGTAGTTCGGTGATCTATCTATGCTTCTAATTACTATTTTTCTTTTTATTATTATTCTCAAAAGATTGTTTACTATGTGTTTTCGGTTGGAATTGTAAAATTTTGGTTGCAATAAGAGAAACATGAGTCATGTTTCAGCTATGGAGCAATATATTAAGGTCCTCTCGAGAAATGATTTGTATCAAATTTCTTATTGCAAGCATTTTTTTCTTTTTCAAGAAGTCATGTGCGTTAGTCTCTCTGAAAGTCCAGTACATCATTCTAGCGAGATACGAAGTAGTTTCAATAATTTACAAATAATGTAATGATGACTTTTTTTGGGAAAAATAAAGTTATGATCATTGTGTGGTGTTTAATTAAAGTTGTAATTTTATTCTCAAATGCTTAAGCTAATGTGAGATATAATGTCAATATTATAAATATATGGACATACTTATTTGTTTGTTTTTATATTTTAATTAACAAATATGTACATTTCTATTTGTATCAATTATGTATTTTTTGTAATTTTTTAATTTTGTGATATTTTGAATTTTTTTTTTGTTATATGGATGAATTTTAAAATCATGCGTAGATATAAGATTTTTTAAAATCATGCCTATGGTTGATGTGATTTTAGGCAATTGAATGTGGTCATTCATGTCACTGTTATTTTTTTTCAGCGCAAAAGGATGGAAGAGATTAGAAGTGACGAGTGGTTTCAAAAAACCTATGATCCTATCAGGCTTCTTGAAACCGAAGACGTTGATTTGGATGATGAATGTGCTATTTTTTATGGTTCAGTGGGGGTGGTACATTTCACGACTTTTCATCTCATCCATTAATTGATTCTATGTTTACAAGTTATAGACTCACATCTCTACGACCTTTTCTTTCAGGTGGGGGATTTGGTCTCGATTAGTGTTGCAGGGATTTAACTACCCGACCCTCGCTCGGATATGGCTATGTCAACTTTGGCATTAACCCGCTAGATGGTTTGGATTCTTAAATCCTGCTTTAAGCTCTGTACTTCGATTTTGAAAAATTGAATTTTTGTAGATAAATGATTATATATGTGTCTTAAGTATTTTTCTAAGCAGTATATTATGATGTAAAATGTGTCATTTCTACTACACTGATCTCAGTCCATCAGAAGTTCATCGGTGACTTCTACTTTGCGACGTTGAGGGATATCGAGGTCTTATGCCAGACAACTGATATTGAAAATCCCAAAGTACTTAAGATTATAAATTATACACTTCATTGTTTGGATAGTAGTGATCACTGATCATACACATTTATGCTAGAGGAGCTAATAATTTTCATCCAAGTTTTGATATGATAAATTAAGTTGCTTTCATGCTTAGGTCGATGGTGCTGTGTTGACTTGATGCTTAACATTTTTTAATAGATTTGAGTTTTAATTATTATATTGAGATAATAATAAGTAAAATGTTATAGGTTTGATTTAAATATAGGCAGAACATTGTTTTTCTCCCTACCACAAACTGCCTACCAAAATCTCAAAACTGAAATGAAATGATCAAACACTTTTTTTTAGTTGCTCAATTCTCGACTGTTAATTGCGTATAACTAATTAATTTTATTAATTATTATTTACTCGGATAGTGATTTTAATCTGAGTTCAGAATGTTTGGAAGCAAGCCATCCTTCTCATGACATGCATTCGACCAACACTTTTGCTTCTCACACAGCGGAGGTTCATTTACGATTTCTAACGCCATACGCTGAAGTGCATAAATTGATAACCATAATGCCACCCAAGGGTATTGTTGAACAAAATCAAAGATCATCGGTCATGATACCAAATACAAAAAGTAAAATAATGGTTTCATAATTGTTATTCAACATTTTTGGATCCACTCAATATCTGTATTCATTCTAAAAATAATTTAATACATGTACTTTCCTTTTCACACTACTTTTTATATAACAACCCCCAACGACCACAATCATTTTACTTTTATTTAATAAAATGACATATATTAAAAAAAACAATTTTCCATCATTGCCAAAGTTATTTTTGATTCAACAATATTAATAGTAAAATCAAACAAAGTCCAATTCTGAACCTAATAACTGCCAGAGGTAGAAGAAACCGAGAAAGATCCAAACCCCAACTTCTCACTCTTCTTTTACATTACTCGCCCAAACTACCACTTATTATTTATCTCCAATCATATAAATAATTACTATAAAACATATCTATTGAGAATTGAGATAGTTGAAATAAAAACAAACTAATTATTCAACAATTTAACTTTATTAAGTCAGTGTACATATATAGCATCTCTTTTGTTACCCGGAGGCAGGACATCTCATTCAAAATTTGCAATTCCTTTGAACTTGGGCGATGAGTCAATCTGCAATATAAACAAGAGAACCGAACTCGCAAAGTTGATTCAGCAAGCTAAAATGATTATATGGGACGAAGCTCCCATGACGCATAGGTAATAAAACGCCTCTCATTCTCAGGTTTCATATTTCACAGTGTTTGTATTTTCTTTTGCTTAAAATTATCTAACTGAAGTTGACTTTGTATAATTTTGTAGACATTGTTTTGAAGCACTTGATCGAACAATGCGTGATATCATGCGAAGTTCTGATCCGCGAGCTGATGAAAAGCCCTTTGGGGGAAAGGTTATTGTATTTGGAGGGTATTTCCGTCAAATTTTGCTGGTAATTGCTAAAGGTACGAGACATGATATTGTTCATGCGACAATTAATTCCTCCAACATTTGAAGAGAATGCAAAGTCTTGAGGTTGACGACTAATATGAGATTGCAGAATTTTATGGACGAAAATGATTTAATTACTTTAAGAGAATTCTCTAATTGGATGTCTTCGAATGGGGATGGAACTATAGGAGACGACAATGATGGGGTTGCGGTTCTAGAAATTCCCAATGATCTTCTCATAACCTCTTCCGATGATTTCATCGGTTCAATGTTTCGTGCAATATATCCGGATTTCTCAAATCATATTGGAGATGTGGAATTCTTACAAGGTAGGGCCATTTTGGCCCCGACTTTGGAAGAAGTTGATTTTGTTAACGATTATATGGTTTCGATGCACTCTACGGATGAAAGAATATATCTTAGTGCTGATTCGATTGAAAAGTCTGAGGGTGCAGAGAATATGTTTGCAAACATGCACTCCGTTGAATTCTTGAATACCATCAAATGCTCAGGGTTGCCGAATCATGAGTTGAAGTTAAAGGTTATTTATATCTTATTTGTAAAGTTTTTATGTTTGTTCGTAATATAAAATATAAATGGATGTTATATATGCTGCTTAATGTTTATATTAAATGGTATTTTTTCCATAAAATTAAAATGTAGATTATTTAATTTATTGTTTATGCTTGATGCATATGAACATGGTGTTTAGTTATTGATGTTTACTGTTTATTTCTTTGTTTAGGTTGGTGTTCCGGTGATGTTGATACGAAACATGGATCACTCGGCAGGACTGTGTAATGGAACTCGATTGGTGGTAACCAAACTTGGGACTTATGTTATAGAGGCGCGAGTCTTGGGAGGCGAAAACGCGAATGAAATTGTGTATATTCCCAGGATGACGCTTAGTCCTTCTGATTCGAAGATTCCATTTAGATTTCAACGAAGACAATTTCCGTTGATGATATCGTATGCAATGACGATCAATAAAAGCCAAGGTCAATCGTTGACAAATGTTGGTTTGTTTTTGAAGAAGCCGGTTTTCACTCATGGGCAACCGTACGTTGCTGTTTCAAGGGTGACGAATAGAAGTGGGTTAAAATTTTTGTGCTGTGACGAGAATGGTAAACTTACAAACAAAACAAATAATGTGGTTTTTAAGGAGGTCTTTCAAAATTTGTAATAAAAGCTTTGAATTTTGCCTTTTAATGTTTCCTTTAGAAAATATAAATCAAGTTCAAACATGTACTTTACCATTGTAATTTATGTTTTAAACGAAAACAAATTATTTTAAACGATATTGTAGAGAGCTATGTATGTAAAATCATGAGCACCGCAAGATCAAGGGCACATTTTTCCATCAAGTGGAACGTCGTATCACGTGCATCGCACGGGCAAAAGGACTAGTGTTAGTTAAGGTGTGATGAAATTAATTAATTTAAAATTTATAAATGGAAAAGAATCAATAAGACTTTTCTAAAATGAAAAATAAAACTTAAAAGTGTGTGATAGCTTTTCACTATTTAGTTGCCACTAGTCAAATTGTTATTTTTTTTATTGTTTTTGTTTTTCCTCTTTTGGAAGCTTATTATTATTTGAACTTATTAATACTCCGTAGTAGTTATTACTACTTATATACTATACATTAATATTAGCTACAGTATATATGTTAGTTAAGGCCTGATAAATTAATTAAGGGGGTTTCATTAATTAATTATTTAAAATTTGTAAATTGAAAAAGATCAATAACTGTGATATAGAATTTAAGTATTATAACTAGAATAATTTTTACAATACACACAATTTAATTTATAGAACAACAAAAATAAATAATTAAATAAATATTGTCCAAGCAATTTAATTGGTTTAAAATCTCATAAATAATTAAATAAATATTGGTCAAGCAATTTGATTGGTTTAAAATCTCGATTTTATGCAAGCATACATGATATTATGATAGGAAAGAAGAGAGAAGAGAGGAGAAAAAGAAAATAATTATCTGTGGAATTTAAACGGATAGGAAATTCAATAATTAATAATTAATTAAATAAAGAAAAAAATATTTAAGTGTCTTAGCCAAAAATCAATTATTAATAATTAAATATAAAAAGAAATATTTAAGTATCTTAGAACAAAGTTGAATACCTCATTGCTCCTATGTTTAGAACTGTCTGGTTAGAACAAAGTTGAATACCTCCTTGTTGCCGTAGTATGTTTAGAACTATCTGGTTGTAATGTTGAAAATAGTTTCTTTATTTCACACTAATAATTTAGTAAAATTATTTATTAGTCTTTTTTAATTATTTAGTAAACATTAATAAGGTATTTTTTTTTAAATCAAATGATACTAAAAAATAATTTTAATTTTTAAAAAATATATTTAAGTATTAAAAATATATCTATCATTAAAATTTTCAGCTAGCCTTATATCATTATCTTGAAATTGACATGTGGAGCAAATGTGAAATTAGGATCCTCTTCCAATAAAAATCTACTGATAAGTGTAAATCATAATCTTCCATTTACTATCTCCTGCACTTTCTCACGAAAGTTTCTCGCTGCAAGTTATATACGATGAAGCAATGCCGGGGTCGATATAGTCTTTTATACAAAAGAAATAATTTAATAGGTTTAAATTCTCAAAGCAAAAGCAAAAGAAAATAATTAAAAAATTGTTAGCGTTTTTTTTTAAATTAATGTAATTCATTATTTTTGAAATTAACAATGTAAGTACATTTTTGTTCAATTTACAATGGAGTAAATATTTTTTTGCTTGAAAAAGTAATTTTTTGTGTATAGCTTTTGGTCCGTAATCCCGATCATGATTTTCTTACTTCCAGAGAGAAAGTACTTTCATTTTTGGCCGGAAGTGGGCGAGGAGGGATTTGAACCCGACACCGTGGTTCGTAGTCACGTGCTCTAATCCTCTGAGCTACAGATCCCACCCCGTCTCCACTGGATCTGTTCCTGTGAGTACCCTATAAAAAACTACAATACAACACCGAATTTAATTTATAGAACAACAAAAATAAATAAATAAATAAATATTGATGAATTTCATGGTGTGTGGATTATGATACACAAATAAATACCCCCTCCTCTTTTTTATATAAGGAGTTCTACAATTTTTTTTATTTGCTTAATATTGATCGTTTTGATATGTATTAATTCTTAATACATTTATTAATATCTTATCATTAATAATAAGCAATCAATTTTATTATTATAATAATAATTTTAACGAAAGATTAGAGAAGTTTAAGAATATTTTATATAAAAAAAATGTCTTCAAAAAATTATTTAACATTAATTTACAGCTTTGAGTGAGCTTTAAGGACCTGTTCTTTTGGACTGAAACCGGCTGAACTGAAGTGAACTGAATCGATCTGAACTGAACTGAACTGAACTTAAGCGAAATGAACTGAACTGATTTTTTATAAAAATAATAATAATTTGTATAAATTATTAAATATATTTTTAAAAATATTAATAATATTATGACGGTAACTAGATTTTATATTTAAAATTATAGATTCAAATTATTTTTTGTTTATTTTATTTTAATTTATATTGAAACGAACTGAACTGAACTGAACTGAACTGAAGCGATCTGAACTGAACTGAACTGAAGCGATCTGAACTGAACTGAACTGGAATGAAATTAAGTCCAAAAGAAAGTGAGGTATAAGTATTGATAAACAAGATATAATTATATTTTCTTAATTTGTGTGTAAAAGGTTAAAACGCCTTATAGAAATAGAGGAGGGAGTACTTCCTAATTACAACTTTGAAGTCGCTCTACATCTAAATCTTGATTTTCGGTAGTTTTACTATTTTGAAGTTTTCCTACTACATATTTATATGCACGAAAGTTGTGTGTGGGCAACAATGCTTCCTATTATTATTATTATTATTATTTATTATTTAGTGCAATTCCCTCTATTATTTATTGGGAAAAATGGCATTTAGGCCATTTTTCAGCATTTTTTCGGCAATAAGGCTTTCGAGAAATTACGCGTGCCGATTAGGCCGCCTAAAATGTGCAAAGACGTCGTTGCCCTCGCATATATACACATTTGAACAAACCGTTTCAGCATTAATTTCATTATTTCCCGCACGCACACACGAACCCACGAAACCCATTACTTTCTCTCTCGGCTCCCGCTAAAAGAACAAACACAGAGAAATCGATTTCATCAAGCTTCGTAACCACCACAACCAACACACGAAATCCTCTCATCTCTCATCGCTCAGTTCAATTATCAATGGCTCCGTCGAAGAAAACCGCCGCCGCGAAGAGAACCGCCGGGAAGAAATCGACTCCAACCGCCGCTGCTGCTTCAGAAAACACTGAACGGAGGCTTGTTCAGTACACTCCGTCGAGTGAAGAGCAGGCGAGCCCTATCCCTCAGCCTGCCGCCGGCGAGAAGAAGGAGAGGAAGTAAGTATTTCTAACCCTAATTCAACCGATTTTCAATTTCAATCTGTTAATTTCCATTGCATGAATGAATTTTGTGTGTTTTGATGGAGGTTCGGTGTGATTATGTGTTCATCAGTGTTGATTGTGTGTGTTGGTGGCCGTTCAGTGTTAATATGTTCTGTTCAGTGTTAAATTTTCCTGTTCAGTGTTTGTTTATGCCTGCTCAGTGTTTGTTTATGCCACCCAGTGCAATTGCATGGCCACTCAGTGTTGATTGTGTGTGTTGGTGGCCGTTCAGTGTTAAATTGTTCTGTTCAGTGTTAAATTGTCCTGCTCAGTGTGAAATTATGCCTGCTCAGTGTCTCTGCATGCCACCCAGTGCCCTGTGTGTGCCACTCAGTGTTGATTGTGTGTGTTGGGTGTATGTTCAGTGTTAAAATGTTCTGTTCAGTGCCTCATCATGCCTGTTCAGTGCCTCTTCAGTGCCACTCAGTGCAATTACATGGCCACTCAGTGTTGTATATGCCTGTTCAGTGTTGTATATGCCCTGTTCATTGCTTTGTACTCACATCGGTGTGTGTTTTTTTGGTGTTCGTTCCAGGTCCTATAAACAGATGAGGTCCAACTTGCTGACCATCATCCGGACGATTGATGAGATCAAGGACAAGCTGAAGCCGGGGCACGACGAGTATCTGAAGATGACCCCCTTCTACCATCTCTTCAAGAGCATTAAGGATCAGAGGCTGACCATCCTCCACACCCGAAAGAGCGACGCTGCGATAGCTGCCGTGCTGGAGCAGATGGATGCCGGCGCTCGTACTATTAAGCTCGGCAGCAAAGATGTCAGGATCACTCCCGAGGATGTCGATCTTATATTTGGAATCGTAGGCGGGAGTAGGAAGCTTGATATCAGTTCGAGGTCCAAGTGCGATAACAAAAGATTCAGGGAGAGGATGTTCCCGGGGGAGAAGACGCTGAACCCGAAGCTGCTGAATGAAAAGCTCGATATTTTGGTGAAGCGTCGGAGTCGCAAGCCTCAGGCTCTTGCTGATGTAGCTCGGCTCCTCTCTTTGATAGTGATCGGCACTGTCTTCTTCTCCACTTCCTCCGTCACGATCCAATGGAAGTGGTTGGATTATGTTGTGGATCTGGAGTCGATGAGAAGCTACAACTGGGGCGAGGCGATTCTCAAGGCCCTTTGCGACTCGGCAGCTGCGAACAGGGGCAACCCGCAGAATACACAAGGCTGCACGATACTGCTTCTGGTATGTGCTTCTACTTGCTGTTCTTCACAATCGTCTTGCCGTCTTTTTTATTTTGTCATTCCTTGATATTTACCTCGGGTTTTTTTGTTTGGTTTTTGTGCAGTTCTGGCTTTGTGAGCACACAAAGCTGGCAAAAAGGCTGGAGAACGAGCACCTCCCCCGGGTCCTGAACTGGCATCTCAATGACCTTTCGAATGTGACCAAGGAGACCCTGGCGGGTCTCGCGGACGAGGCGGTAAATATCTTCTCTCTTTCTTCTGCTTCTTCTTTTAATTCTGTTTTTGTTTTATGATTCAGTGTCCGTCGACAGTGTTTATTGAGGTTCAGTGTTTATTGCTTGCTGTTCAGTGTGAAATATTGAGGTTCAGTGTTTATTGCTTGTTGTTCAGTGTGATATTCATGCACACAGTGCCTGTGGGTGGACAGTGTGAATGATGTTCTGGTTCAGTGCTTTTTTATGCTGTTCAGTGTCAAAGTAGGATAACTGCGATGTTCAGTGCTTATTAATGCTGTTCAGTGTCACTCACTTGAGGGGTGATGATGTTTTTTTGAGTTCTAACGCGTGATGTCCGTGTCTGACAGGTGGATGCTCGTCTTCTGAAACACGGAAAGACGGTGGCGGAGATCCACGCGTACAAGGGCTACCTTTCCTACAAAGCAATCGTGAACACTCCGCGTGCGGCGGAGAGCGAGGACGAAGGGCGGTCTGATGACGATGATGATGACGATGACGAGCATCCGGGCTCTGATTCGTCGAGCCCTGAGGAGGAAGAGGAACAAAAAAGAAAAGGCCCCGGGGGCGGGCCTTCTGGAGACGAGCAGTCGTCAGATGGGGGGGAAGACGACGACGACGAGGACGACAGTTCTTCCGGGCGGCATCAGGAGATGGCCTGCATAGTCCCGGAGCCGGAGGACGAGGGTGGGCCTTCCGAACAGCAGCAGCCCGATGAGGAACGCCCCGCTGTTTCTGCTGCTGAAGCCGAGAGGCTGCTCAACAACCTCCTGTCGGAGAATCAAGATCTCTCCAGCGCTGTGAGGGATCTCCAATCCAAGCTCGATAGCACGACTTCTCGGCTTAACGAAGCGACAAGTGCTAACGTCGAGCTGGAAGTCGAAAACCAGCGTCTGAAGAGCGAGCTTTCGGAGCAGCTTGCGAGGATCGACGCGGAGACGGAGAAGGTCCCCGGGGCAGCAGCAGGCGAGGCAGGTGGAAGCTCCGAGGAGGAGGATGAGCTGAAAAATCTGAGGGCCCGAGTGAAAGAGCTCGAGGAAGAATTGATCAAGAAGGCGAACGATCCGGTGACCGAGGCGGGAGAGGCTCGAAGCTCCGGTGAGGAGGAGGAAGTGCGGCTTCTGAGGGCTAGAGTGAAAGAGCTCGAGGACGAAGTGGATGTTTTGAAGAATGCGTTGGCTGACCTTCAGATGTCGTCGGTCATGAACGTCTACGAAAAAGTCCAGCTCGAGTCTCTGGAGGCGGACATGAAAGCGCAAGAACTTGTCCACAGATCCCAGATCGAGGCTCTGCAGGAAATTGTCAAGGAACGGGAAGATGAAGTCTTGAGTCTCCAGGCGGAGTTGTGCGTCTACGAGATTGACCGCAACAAGGACGATGAAGAAGAAGGGAGCCCGTTGAGACCGGAAGCTGAAAAGATAGAGCCTTCGAGCAAGGCGAAGACCAGGTCGATGGTGCGACGGGTCAAGGGCAGGAAAAGGAAGCCGGCCAACGGCGACGACGACGATTTTCAGTACGATCCCCCTGCCCCTGCCGCAAAGAAGAAGGCGATCAAGAAGGGTAAGAAGGTGGTGCAGGAGGCGAGCCTGAAACAGATCCGCGGTGATTACACTGATGATCAACTCAACTTCTTGATGAGCGTGAACAAGAAATTTGATGTGAACTGCGGGTTGGAATTGGAGCCGGAAATCCTCGACAAAATCATCCTCCACAACAGCGACCCAAAAACGTGAGTGAAGCTTCTTTTATTTTCCTTCTTTCACATTCTGTCTTTCCCTTCTTTCTTTCTTTCTTTCGTTTTTTTTTTGTGCGCTAAGAATGTGTTTTTTTTCCCTTTTTTTTGACAATCAGGTGGACGATGAAGTTCTTCCCCCGTATAAACACAGTCGTGATGGTGGCTGACATTACCGACATGATGAAGTGCACCTTCATCAGCAATCATGTGGTCGACGCCTTTGCTGAGTCGCTGCATCGAGACCACAACAAGAAGCTGGAGGCTCTGATACTCCCCGCGCACTGTTGGGTGAGTCTTTACTGCCCTTGACTGTTCAGTGTTTTTAATGGTTGTACAGTGTGTTGGTGTCTGTTCAGTGTTTTTATGTGCTGTTCAGTGTCATTGATTTTGATCAGTGTTTATGTGTGCTGCTCAGTGTTTCTAATGTGCCGCTCAGTGTTCAGTGTTTCTAATGTGCTACTCAGTGTGTGTGTTTTCTGTTCAGTGTTGTTGTAGGTTGATCAGTGTTTATCATGAACATTCAGTGCTGATATGTGCTGTTCAGTGTTATAATGTCCTGTTCAGTGCTCATTCAGTTCATCCTTTCTTAATAAAAACTCGTTTTTTTTTTTTTTTTTTTTTTTGTTTTCTTCCTCGCAGACTTCCATCGTCATGGGACGTCATGACAACCAGACAATGTACAGAACAATCACAGATATGATCCCGTGCGTGCGAGAAGGGATTATAATGTTCCCGATTTTGTCTCCTGGGATGAAAAAGGATACAGAACCGAACCATTTCACGCTGCTCGTCTGCGACTTCGTCAAACAGAAATGGCTATTCTACAACTCTATTCAACCCAGGTTGGCGAAATCGAAGGACCATTACATGGCGAATGCAGCGGAATTGGTACGTCTACTGTATTTTAGTCGATTTTTAAAAACGGTTCCCGTTCTAACGATAATTGACAAACTGTATTGTTTCGTACGTTTCAGAAAGAAAAGGTGGAAACCAACGTGGGCCAAATGCTGGAGAAAGCGGGGAAGTCTGGTTTCCCGATACATGATATCGAGGCCGTGAAGCCTCTCCCACAGCAAGCCCCATCTCTGTAAGTATCTCAGTGCATAATTAACACATTCAGTGTTTTGTTTCTGTTTTTTCATTTTTATGCCTGTTCAGTGTTATATTTGTGCATTCAGTGTCAGTGTTTTTTTTTGTTTTTTTTTTGTGTTTTTTCCTCTGATTCCTCCACGTCTGTCACTGTCCAGGAATGAATGTGCCTTGTACGTATGCTACTACATGGAGAAGATTCTGAAGAAAGAGCCCATTCCGGACAAGGTCAGGACGGAAGATTTCCAAGAATTCAAGGGTCACGTGATACGAACCATCCTGACCATGAAGGAGAAGTAGTGATCTTGGGGCTGTGCGCGCGTTTTTGGTTTAGTTCTGGTTGAAAAAAAACAAGAAGTGTTTTTTCTGTAAATGTATGAACATGATTGTGTTTGGGTTTAGTTTCTGTAAAAAAAAATTGTGTTTTTTGTTCATAATTCTGGGCAGTTTTTAGTTGAACACAGTTGTGATGATATTGCTTGTTATTCAGTGTTAATTCTGTCTGTTCAGTGTTGGCAGTGTTTATTCTTCCCAATTCAGTGCCATCAGTGTTAATCTTGTCCACTCAGTGTCAGCAACTAAGGCTTACTGAATTGAAACATTAAAAAAACACAAGCAAAATGCAAAAATTACAAGATACAGGAACAAATTAAACACACTCCAAGACCATAACTGAACAAGAAACAAATCACATAATGTTAAAATCCCGTGTTTTTTTTGAGATGACAATCAGTCAGTGTGTTTATGAGCCGAACAGTGCCTGTCACTGACAGTCAGTGTTTTTTCACCCCATTCAGTGTCACTGATCACAGAAATCATGTCGAAAAAACACAACGAAGATCCAAAATAAGAAAAAAAAACCCTACTAACTAACTAACTAGGGTACAGGCTCCGTGCACGTTTTCTTGTTGTGATTGCCGACACGTCCGCACCTCCCGCACTTCATGGCTCTCGGGATGTGCTCACCCCTGGAGGGAATCCTCTTCTTCTTAGGTCTTCCAGGGGGCCTCTTCGATGTTGGCGGCTCGATCATGACGTTCTCTGGCACGTTCGAAGGTTGATCAAACATGGAAACCGGCTGAAGCGGATCGGCATAAGACCTTGCGTAGCTCTCTGCGTGGTAAAACTTGTCCACGAACGAGGCCATCGGCTTCCCGGACCGCAGAATGCACGCAGCTGCGTGGGAACACGGAACCCCTGTAATCTGCCACTGGCAGCAGGTGCACGTCTGATCAGCGATATTGACCACGACGGACGGAACGCACTGCACTTCGAAAACCGTTTCGGACGACCCCACAACCACCCATTTCCTGCCTTCGTTGATGGCTTCACCCAGCTTCTTCTCAACGGACGGGCAGAAAGCCGTGGTCCACTTCCTGCTCCTGGCCCCCCTGTCTGATTCAGTGTTAAACAAGGCCAGTCAGTGCTTGAACAAGGCTAACAGTGTTAAAACAGTGCAATCAGTGTTTGAGATTGATAAACCCTCATCATACCGTGGAAAAAGGTCATCAGCTTCAGCCTGATTGTGTTGACCAACGCCGTGATCGGAAGATGCCGGGCTTCCATGATCCATTTGTTGAACGACTCCGCGGCGTTGGACGACATCTCGCCGTACCTCTTCCCCGAGAAGTACACGTTGGCCCAATTCTTTGGATCCATGTTCTCGAAAAACACTTTCGCTGTCTGGCCTCCCTCTTTCAACAGATCGTCCATGCTCAGTTGGTAGGCTTCGACGGTGGTTGCGTACGCGCATTTCAGGAAATTCCACACCACGCCTTTTCGTAACATCTTGGTCGCCCATCTGCCTCTGAATTTGTCTTTCAGGTTCAGCTTCAAGTGATTGATGCAGTAGCCGTGCGGGGACCCTGGGAACACCCTGCTCATCGCCTCGAGCATCCCGAGATTCCTGTCCGACACGAACGTAACGGTGCGAGAAGTAGGCAGGATGTGCTTCAGGTTGTCCAGAAACCACTTCCAGTTAGCATAGTTCTCGGAATCGACAACGGCGTAAGCCAGCGGGTACAACCCTGCATTCACCAGACACGAACAAAAAAAAAAAAAAAAACACTTCAGTCAGTGTGAATAGCACCCATTCAGTGTTGAAAATACATATTCAGTGCTGGAAGCAACAGGGGTCAGTTTCAGTGTGCATTTCAGACCATTCAGTGTTAAAAAGTTGGATTCAGTGTGCATTTCAAACCGTCAGTGTTCCACATACCTCCGTCGCCGTCCTTGCCCGTAGCAGCGAGCAAATGGCCCTTGAACCTCCCCTTCAGGAACGTGCCGTCCAGAAACAGCAAAGGGCGACAGTGGTTCATCCCGTCGATGCAAGCCTTCATCGAGATGAAGACCCTGCGAAACTTCCTGGACGCCTCGTTGAATTCGAGCAGCAGGTGCGACCCAGGGTTGGAGTCCGATATTGCCTGCAGGTGCTTGGTCAGTGCGGCAAAGGAATCTTTATCGTCGCCGTGAATCAGCTTCCTGGCCTTCTCGAGCGCATCCAGAGCGAGGCCAGGCGAGATCTCCAGGCCGTAGTGATGCTGGAAGTTTCTCACGACTTGGACCGGACGAGTCAGCGTGCTTTTCCGTACCTCCTCGACTATCAAACTGGAAACCAGGTCCGAGCAGACGCGCCTGTGCTTCAGGGATCGAAAGCACGCGCCGCAGCTGTGCTCGTTACTCAGCTGCTTGACGTAGAAGAAGCCGTTGCTTCGATCCATCACGGCGCACACGGACCAGTTGCATCCCGTGCTGCTTTTCTTCGAGCACACGGCAGAAACCTTTTCGGGTCTGTTCTTCACGTACTCGAAATCGAATCCCACTCCGACTGCCACCTTACAGAGCGCGTTTCGAAAGTCCGGGGCGCCTCCTTGGAACATCTGACCGACACCAGAAATCTCTTTGTCCCAGCCATCGGTCAACAGCACTTTAGAACTCGACGGACCAAACAGGCGGAACATATCCTCTGCTTCGAATCCCTCGTTGTTTTCTGCTCCAGTCGCACTGACAGCGCTGCTGTTGGACACCGTCGAGAACACAGAACTAGAGGTGCGGTCTTCAGTCGCGACGGAAATGTCGATGCTCACCCGAGGCAGCTTGTGAAGCGCAGCTAGGGATACCATGTTCGACATGTCCGCATCGGTTGAGAGCACACAGTTTGGGAAATCGGGTACAGAGTAATGCATGCCGTACGCGACGTCTCGGAGCTCAGGCCACTGAAGCTCGACTGTTTCCTTCAGCTGGTGAAGGGCGGCAGCACGGGAGGAATCTATTCTGGACACCAAATTCTCACCGCCGAATGCACAGAATGCGAAAACATCGGCCCCTGCTGCTGAAAAATAAAAACACAAAAAAATAACGACTCACAGTCAGCGCACGATTTTTTTAAGGAATGCGTGAAATGAGCACTGAACATTTAAAACAGTGTGATTCAATGTCTGTTCAGTGCTAAAAAACGGTGTTCAGTGCTATTAAAGTGTGTTCAGTGCTGTTCAGTGCTATTGGAGTGTGTTCAGTGCCATAAAAGTGTGCTCAGTGTTTGTTTGATTGTGTGGTTCAGTGTGTGTTGCCTCAGACTAGACAGTGTTTTTAAGACCTGTTCAGTGTTAAATGAATCACAGTCAAAGGAACAGTGCTTTTGAGGCATGTTCAGTGTCAAAGTCAGACTAGACAGTGTTGTGTTTTTTTTTTTTTTTTTAAACTCAAAGAGTCTTATTAAGCAAGCAGCAAGTAATTCAATCACGAGCAGTACAACGAAGACAAGTCGTCGTCAAAATCACAGGAAACAGAAAAAACGACAAAAAACAAAATTTAACAACAATAATAATGAGACGGAGGAAGTCTTGGGTCACGACGAGGGGGGTCCCTGACCGGGCGCACCATCGACTGGCCATTTTGATCGAATACGCCAACCGAGAATCTTCTTCCTCCGGTCCAGGTAATCCGGATGTTCCAGCCTTCCTGCACTCCAAACTCTCGAACGAGGCGTTCCCAGTTGAATCCGTGAATGGCAGTTTGATTCCGATGAGTGGTGAGAGGAACGTGCCATTTCTGGTCCAGGGAGTCCGTCAGAACGATGAAATTCCCCATTTCGTCCTTGATCGGACGAACAAAGACAGCCGGGAGGGGAAACTTTTCTTTATGCCAACGGCCATTGAATCTTTGCTCGGTCCAGTGAGAACCATTCAAAGATTCAACCCCCCGACTTCTTGCCGTCTGCCCTGGCTCCCGATCCAGTGTGCCTGGTCGCCTAGGCATCATTGGTGGCCCCCGACGGATTGGCCCGTCATTGAATCTTTGTTCGGGCGACGAGGGAGGACTGTTATTCATAAATTCTGCCTCGCTTGGTGTCGGTCCTGGCTCTCGATCGAGTGTTCCCCTTCCCCTCGGCATCGTTGCTGGCTGCTCCACCCGATCGAACAGAAATGAGATGAGGAAACCAGAGAAATGACGAGGTTTTTATAACCGTAATCACCACACTAACAAGGCAGTAAATGCCTCAACCCTCAACTAACATGGCAGGCATTTATTGAAAGGGAGACAGGTCAATGCCTCAAAGGAAACAAAGTCAACAAACACTGATTCCTGTAACACATTGCATTTCCAACGAGATAATAACAGGTACCATAGTATCCTAGGGGAAACAAACAAGCTGTTACTCATTCTGACACTGAATGAAGCAAATAAACACTGAATCCACATGCTTGAATATGGATTCAGTGTGCAACAGGTGTCTACAGTGTGGAAGAGCAATTAGTCCGGCTCAATGCACACTGAATCAAGCAATTAGACACTGACTGAAAACAAGCTCAGTCAATCCACACAATGTGTTACAGGAATTAGACACTGACTGAGCCAATTTAGCACTGAATGGCAAGCTCAGTGCAGGAACACTGAGTGCATGGTGAATTACACACTGAATGATCCAATTTAGCACTGAGTGGCAAGCTCAGTGCAGGAACACTGAATGCATGCACACTGAACACTGAGTGCATGGTGATTTGACACTGAATGCAACGAAAAAACACTGAACATGCATAACAAAAAACAATCAACACTGAATGCATGAACAACGCACACTGAATCAATCGACACACACACTGTGCATGCATGCTGAATGAAGCTTTTAAGCACTGAACGGGTACGTGGATTCGAAATCGCGTACCTGGATTCGAAATCGACGGCAAGGAGGGCGGCGGCGCCTCTGACATCTGAACTGAGACAGGAACGGCGGCGGCGGCGATGAAATCGATCGATCGATCGATGCCAAGGGAGACGGACTGCATGGAATCGCGGCTGAGAATTGGAGCTGCTAACCGGCGGCGACCTTCCCCCTCTCCTTGGCTTGAACGCGGCGGCGACGGAGATGAAATCCTTCGGCTCGATTGTGAATAGCAGCAGCGGCGGCGGAGCTGAGAGAGAGAGAGAGAGAGAGAGAGAGGAGAATTGAATGTGCCCCGATTTTTTTTTCCCCCAGCTCGATTTGTGAAAGGTAATATGGAAGGGTAATTTCGTCCTTCCATATACATTTTTGTGGCCTAATTGACACAAAATGGCCTAATTGACACCAAAATTACAAATTGGCCTTATTGGTCAAAAAATGCTGAAAAATGGCCTAAATGCCATTTTTCCCTTATTTATTTATTCAGTTAATACAATATTTTAATAAAAAAAATTAATATGCTTTCATAATACTATTTGAGTTGAGCTAAAATAGATTAATATTAAAAATTGATTAATACACTATATATAGCTAAAATAGATTAATATTAAAAATTGATTAATACACTATATGTAAATGTTGGTTTTGGCGACAACATATGTTTTGGGTGTTTGTGTTTTGTTTCAGGTGTTGAATGAATTGATGAATAGCATATAACATGGTGATATGGAATCAGTGATGTCCAATGCATCACGTCAACATGAGTGCCAACTGGAACTAGAACTCTAGCAGGGTGTGTGTAAAAATCAGGGTGGCTGATGTCTACTGCTGTCACTACCCATATATTAGTAAGGACTACTATAAGGAGTGGTTGGGTAGGTGTGCGCTGTCCGTCGACTATTGTCATATCTTCTTAGTGAGAGCTCCGATTGCGGTGATTCAAAATTATATGGAATACACACTTCAAGAGCTACAAAATGGATTTGGCGACTAGAGGCGCCGAATTTGGATCCGGCGACTGGAGTCGCCACAATTTGGTTTCGGCGACTACAAGACTTCACTATGCGCAGTCCGTCGATTTTGGGCATATCTCCTTGGTGCGAGATCCGATTGACTTGATTCAAAATTCTTTGGAATCTAAACTTCAAGAGATATAACATGGATCCGGAGACTGGAGTCTCCACATTTGGATCCGGCGACTGGAGTCGCCACATTTGGATCCGGCGACTACAAGGCTTCACCATGAGCAGTCCGTCGATTTTGGTCATATCTTCTTCGTGCGAGCTCCGATTGACTTGATTCAAAATTCCTTGGAATCTACACTTCAAGAGCTACAACATGGATCCAGAGACTGGAGTCGCCGCTTTTGTAACCAGCGACTGGAGTCGCTGAAAAAGCGGAGACTCACGTCTCCAAAACCGGAGACTCATTTTTCGCCAAAAACGGAGACTCCTGTCAACTTTTCCAGAGAATGCAAAAAACGGAGACTCCTGTCAACTTTTCCAGAGAACGCCAAAAAACGGAGACTCCTGTCAACTTTTCCAAAGAACGCCAAAAACGGAGACTCCTGTCAACTTTTCCGGAGACTACGCAAAAGTGGAGACTACGCAAAAGTGGAGACTACGCAAAAGTGGAGACTACGCAAAAGTGGAGACTTCACAAAAGTGGAGACTACACAAAAGTGGAGACTACACAAAAGTGGAGACTACACAAAAGTGGAGACTCCAAAAACGGAGACTCAAAATCCGGAGACTCAAAAACCGGCGACTCCAACTGTCCAACCCAGCGACTGTCGACTGTCCAACACAGCGACTGTCGACTGTCCAACCCAGCGACTGTCGACTGTCCAACCCAGCGACTGTCGACTGTCCAACCCAGCGACTGTCGACTGTCCAACCCAGCGACTGGTGACTGTCTTCATGTATTGGATTCGGAGACTTTGTGTTTACTACTTCAATGATATCGACGACCATGAAGACGATGAAATTCTATGGCTTCAACACTTAGAGATTTTCACGAGAAATTGAAAATGAAGAATTGAGATCGATGGAGTCAAGATTGAATTGAAGTTCTGATTTTGAAATTGAAGATTCAAGATTCGAAGATTCAAGAATCAAAGATTCAAGATTCCAAGATTCAAGAATCCAAGTTCAACAATAGTGATGTCATCCATGGAGAAGTGACATCAGCCAAGCATGTGACGAATGAGAATATGCCATGTCATCATCTCACATGTGCGGGCTGCTTATATAAACCCATGGATTTCGATTTCATCACTTGACGATTTTGAGAGAACGAAATTTGATATTCGAGTATCGCTGTCGTTGTTTGTTGGCGATGAGCCTTAGAGTTTTGGTAGTTGTTTTGTGCTGTGAACCACTAGTAGGGTTATGTGATTTAGCTCTAGGTGTAGTAGTACTAGGTCTCTGGTTCGTTGGAGTGCTGCGTCACTTGGGATACGACCTTTGATCATTCCGTCTACCTTTCTCTACCCGTGTAATAGTTTAGTTTCGTCGATCAATGAAATGAAAACTATTACATAACTTTGTCTTCAGCACTTTACTTTACTTTACTTACATTGAGTTTGAACTATACACACAAGCAAGCGATAGTTGAGAGAGTGACTGTGAGTTCGTCGACTGAAGCTGCTGACTGTGAGTTCGTCGACTGAAGCTGCTGACTGTGAGTTCATCGACTGAAGCTGCTGACTTTGAGTTTAAGGCCAACTTCGCAAAAAGTTGGTATCATACGTCGAAAACGTAATTTCACTATATATATTATCATACACACTATATATATTATCGTACCTATCTCATTTCAAATCAAAAAAATAATCATACACACTATATATATTATCATACCTATCTCATTTCAAATCAAAAAAATAATGAAATTTTTGTATGTTAAAAATAAAAGAGTACAAAACAACTTTTTCAAAATAATACTCCCTCTCATCACGTTTCCTTCACAAATTAAATAAGATGTGACCATTAATCTTTAATCTGCATAGGAAATAGTAAAAGATGATTTGAAATTCGAGTTGAAACAAGAACTACTACTAAAATCACATAAAATAGTATATGATGATTTGAAATTCGAGTTGAAACAAGAACTACTACTTAAATCAATTTTGGCGCAAATCAAATTTGTTGCTGGAAATATATATTTTAAAATAGTAACAAATTTGGTAAAAATATAAAAGTTCCATGAAAATCAAAGTCTTCTCACTTCACTTGTTCCCTAAAAAAATTGTCTCAAAAAATTGTCTCAACGCTTATACAACGATTCCACACACCACACTGCCACTTCATTTGTAAATTGTAATGAAGTGAAAATTTATTAAACAAAAGTAATAAATTGTACATATATTTTTCATTTTTTTTACCTTTTCCACTCTATAAATTTTACATATATATTTCATTTTTTTTTTACCTTTTTCACTCTTAAATTATATACAATATTTACTTTAATTTTATGTTATTGTTTTTTAACAACAGTTATAACTCTTCTTTACGAAAATGAATTTTTTCTATTTGTTTAATCATGAAGTAGTTCAATAAATTTGAAAATACTTAAATAAAAAAAATCATACATTTTTTGAGTTAATTAAGCAAAAATTATACTATTATTTATATTATTTTAGTAAAAAATATTACTCATCTGGTAGTTAAAGTGAAAAATTAGTCATGTGTAAAAAAATAAAAATATATGTAAACAATTATTGGTATTATTGTATTTTAAATTGAAGAAGTAATTTTTTGTGTGTAAAGATATAGATGAAATAACAAAAATTAAGTACAAATATATAGGCAATTTATACCGTGTTCCTAGGAGTAGGATTCTAATTGTACACCCATGTTATATCTTCATGCATTATCTGATAAATATTCATTAGTTATGCTAAAATATTCATTGATTTGTTAATTTAATGTTTATAATAATTGTTTTTTGAAATGAAGATTTCTTAATTATTAAATGATGATTTTTATATTTTAAAGGGTGAGAGCACTATTTATATTGTGCTCCCGGGAGTATGATATAGGTATTGATATATATACTCTTTGGTCCTTAGTACTCATTATATATACCAAGAGAGTGTATTTAGAAAGAAGTTCTGAACCCCTGCCAACCACTGGCAAAAATAAATTATGTCAATCCACTTCGGAAGAGCTTATTTAAAAAAATATATCAGATTTTACGTCTTATAAGTTATTTTAAAAGCTCATAAATTGTTACGTCTTATTTAATAAATAAGTTGTTAAACTGTTTGGATAAAAATAGATATATAAACTTATAAGATTTAATTTGTTTGATGATTTAAGATTTTATATAAATAAAATTATCAAAAATAAATTGATTTATATAAAATTTAATAATTTTAGGGGTATTTTGGTTTTTTATTGTTTAAGTTACAAATAGCTTATAATATGTTAAAAAAAAGTACATTCTTGTACTTTTTTTAAACAACTTATTTGTAAGTTTCTAAACAAATTTAAAAAGAGCAATTTAAAGAAAAAATAAGAATGGATTTATGATTTCTAAAAAACTTCCGTAGTTTTCATTTTTATTAAAAAAGGTAATTAATTTATTACATACATATAACTAAATATATTGATCTTTAATGTAATCATAATTTAAGTAACCTTTTCAAATTTGAATTGTCTTTTTTATCCTTTATATTATATCTATTTTATATTAATTTTATTACATACTTGTATAATTGATTTACTAAATAACACATTTTTATTTCAACACTACTTCAAACTACTTCAAACGTAGTTTCAATTTCTCTCCAAGAGATATATTCTTCTTCGACAGAGCCATCCCCGCGTTGTCACTGCCGGATTTATTCAACTTGTTCCACCCTTCACAGGGCCGGAAGATCTATCCCCACATCCCCAAATCCGGCCTCGTCCCTAATATGATCAGCATCTCCATCAAAATCATCATCCTCTACGTCAAGTCTCCGGATCTGCGTTACGCACGCCAGGTGTTCGATGAATTGCCCAACCGAACTATGTTCGCATACAACTACACATGATATCGGGCTATCTGAAGCATGGGCCCGTCCAGCGATCTTTTGACTTGGTCAAGGAGCTATGCCGCTTGAATGAAAAGCCTGATGACGGGTACACGCTTTCGATGATCCCGAAGGGTTCGATCGGCGTCGGGAACGTGTTTGTGCTTTACATGTCATTGATCGTTTTTTCGATTAAAACTAAAACTTAAACGATCTAGTTTGAGTTCGGTGAACAACATACATCGATCGAAGAAAATAAAAAAAGCTCGACTATATTGTTGTAATTTGTAATTTCTAATTTGGAAAATAAATATTTTTCATGAACCTGAACATTACCTTGTCATGATACTGGTGTATTAGAATGAGTAGTGTCGGTTAATTGCACATTTCATTGGGAAAAAATAGGCTGATGAAGTAGGGTGTGTATATTTTTTATAGAATATTGTATATCATATGCTTAGTGCTCTTTTTATTTTTCTTCTACGCATTTTTTTTCATTTTGCAAACAGCTACACACTTTAACATGTTGAATATATGCATCCCATTTTGAAGGCATTCTCCAGGTTTATACGACGTTTTGTTGCCATGAATGTGTGTTTTTATCAATTGGTTTTGGTTGTTTCAGCGTCCGCCTTTGTTAATTTGGTGTTGGTTGACCAGAAACAAACCTAACCTTTGAAAACCGTAAATACAATGTTCAACAGATAAGGCGAAGCTACCAATTGCAATTATAAATGTTTAATTGACTCAGAAAAGCACAACAATATCACTATCGAGAACAAACTAATGTCATGCCGCTGAGAATTATGCCGCCATATTAGGTTTCACTGTTAAATTGTCAGTGTTTGTAAATTCACTAATTGTCTGTGGATAATTGAGTCAACCTGATTTTATTAGAATTTTTGTGTTTTTGTTAGTTTGGCATTGTGCAAGCACAATGTACTATTTGTCGGGGTTATCTATGATAGCATGTTCCAAGTTTCCAATTAGAGTAATTTAGACTTGTGACATTTATCTATCACCCTAGCTTACTCTGTAGGTTAATTTGAGAATTTTGTTTTGTTTAGAATTGGTGTCTGTTGTTTACAAGATCCAAGTCTGTTACAAATCTGAATTTAGCCTGCTTATGAAATCTAAGAATGAAAACTGACGTCACAAATATTCAATGTCAAACTTAAATGACAAAATATCAAAATCATGTGTCAAACAATTCTTTGTCAGAGTATTATTCTCAAACTCTAGAAGCAAACTAATCTTCTACTGAACTGTGATAAAACAAAGCTTCAAGGAAAAACTCTAATGCCAAATTATCAAAATGTTGTGACTATCATTCAAATGACAAAGTATCAATTTCAAATTCTAGTAGTCAATTATACTTTCTAGGACTGGAACTCAAAACTAATGACATAAATATAAGGTTCTTGTTTGAAGCTCTAGCTTCCTACTTATTATTGTTTTCATAAATCAAAATCAGCAGCAACGATCTTCCTATCGGGGTGCCCTCCAGCACTTCGAACTTCTTGCAAATTTGTTCACAAGGTCAGCTTTGAAATGCATAGTCGTTGTCTCGTCAAACGCACAACCAACATACTTTTCATGTGCAAGGAAGTCCACGTAGTGTATGACGTACACACCATAATCCAGGCTGTGGTTGAAAAAAAATGTTAGTATATAAACACTGTACTGTATATGGTAGAATTACGAACAATGTATTATGTTACATATTCAACTTACGATCCGAAAGCCTACTTAGGGACAAGTTTTTTCTCATCAAAGAGTTTGAAATCAGACTTGTAATTTTCCTTCACCCACTTTATAGTGAGGATCTCATTCTCGGTCAAAGCATCCCTATCCATCTTCAACGCAACATTCGTACTTTCACATTTGTTAATTTTTTTTCTATGACCTGTTTTCAACATCTCTTCGGCTTAGAACTCTACACCTCTCATCCACAAATTTATCATGTTGTCTTGTGACCATAAGGGTTATACACAGAACAACAAGTCAAATATTTACTGTTGTAGTAATAAAAATCACATACTGTTGAAAACACTACCGAAATAAAGCTTAGTTCAGCTGTATTTAAAAACAGTAAAATAAAATATCCAAAAATAGCACAATTAGTTTTGTATACTATAATTTGTGCTTCTTTTAAGCATTCCCAGCACGTGATTGTCTTGACGACATAGAATCATAGTGGAATAAACACTTTGCCACTGTGTCCAATGTTAATCGAGCAAATTATTTGTCTGTAAACGATTAAACCTCTTTTGGCATCTTGAACTACAAAATACAAATCACAAAATGTACAGTGTTTATTATAGATTATGAAATTTATCTTTTAAGTTTCTTAAATACATGTTTCTAAACTAATATCCCAATTTCCTTAGTTTTGAAATACCAACCACCCTGTATAGCGGCTCTGGGTCTTATTAGATAGTAACATAACTACAGTGTGTTATAGATTCTGAAATTTATCTATTAAGCTACTAAAATACTTGTTCGTAAACTAATATCCCAATTGCCTTAAATTTGAAGTATCAACCAACCTTTCCAAAAAAGTGCAGTGTATGGAATAAATTATGTCTTGAAGTGTATAGATTATTCATAACTACCCAAGACAACCATGTAATAAAGGTTAGACGGTAAGTTTTTTTTTTAAAAATAGCAAATTATTTGTGTAAACCATTAAACCTCTTTAGGCATCTTGAACTACAAAATACAAAGCACAAAAGGTACAGTGTTTATTATAGATTATGAAATTTATCTATTAATCTACTAAAATACTTGTAAGTAAACTAATATCCCAATCGTGTTAGGTTCGAAATACCAACCACTCTGTTCTAAATATCCCATTGTATTTAATAGATTCTGACCTAAGGTTCATAGATTATTACTCATTAACCAAGCCAATCCTGTAATTAAGGTTTAAACGATTGGCACTAATAGGTGATATGTATATGAACAAGTTCTACTAAATAACTTGTGCATTACCAATTAAACCACCTGATACATATAAAACTGCTCAATACACTGCCCCATATCTTTCAGTCTTGTATTATAATCTGAAAATGATCAATTTATGCGTTTCAGTCTTGTACACTACTACAATACTACTGAAAATACACTACTACTGAAGATGATCCATTTATTCCATTGTACACTACTACAATACGTGTACAGTACTACTGAAAATATTCCATTGTACACTACTACTGAAAATGATCCATTTATGCATTTAAACTGATCAGTCTTGTACACTACTACAATACATGTAGTAGAAATTAGTAGCCCAATTTATGCGTTTCAGAGCTACCAACTACATTGTACAAGCCGGTGTAGTGTATTGTACCATGTACAAGCCGGGACAGTGTATGTAGTGGTTCAGACATTCAGTTAAATAATTATTTATTATCACCCAAGTCAACCCCTGTTATAATGGTTATACTATTACAACATAATAAACTAATATTTTAGGCCTTAATATTTTTAAGTCTTATCTATATTGAACTACCAACAACACTGCACGATAACATACAATGTATGTATTAGCCGATTCAACTAGTATCCACCAAGTTACCCCTGAAATCAAGTGGTGATGAGAGGTGTTAGGTCACTTATAAAAAGTTAGTTATTTTAACTATTAAATAATATAAACTACTCGTTCGTAAACTAGAGTGAGCTTTTTGTCAATTTAAATCTACCAAACACACTACAAAGATGTAGAATTAGTGTATGTAATGGGTTTTCACTTTTTTGTGTTCCGATACCTTGCTAACTCATTTTTTGTTTTTTTTTCTAAGAACACTCACTGGCCTCTTCTTTCACATAGAGCTCCACAGCAAACACAAATAATTTCTAGTGTACACTTCTAGTTAAGTTCTAGTTAACATCAAGGAAATTGGTTAATCTTTTTCTATACTAACACCCGCGAACAGCTTCCACCCCTAGTATGGTTAAGAATACAAGATCCACAATATCAAAATATCTTTAGCATGCTTGGACCCCATTAGGAGTTCAGCTTAACTTGTTAATTTTATTTATCTTTAGCTTGAGATTTCGGTTTCAAATTGGGAGTACATTGTAATTAGGATATAAGTTGGTTTATTCTTAGTTTTTAGTCTCTTTCCAATCCCAAGATCTCTATAAAAGATCTCAAGTGAAGAAGGTTGATTTCTTACACTGCAGTTTTCTATAAACAGGTGCATTATGACAATTATTGGTTTCATCATCAAAATCATTTTTACTTGTTTGTAATAATTAAAAAATGTTTAAATATCCTCAAAATCATATACTTTCATCCAAATTCTTCCAATTCTATTTTCAAGCTCAAGTCTGCAAAAGCATTCAGACATACACTACATACCACAAAAAAATGGTAGTTTACTAAGCGCTCGATTCATCAGGTTCCAACATTGGCATCAAATTATCATGTCAATCTTTTACACTAAGTAAACTATAAATTATCACCGTATCATAGTGGTGATAGAAAAATAATGGACCACCCAACGTGAGATAAAAATAGCAACTGCACATCATAAATAAGGGATTACAACTTACCGACTTATATCCGTCAAGCTGCTGTCCACCCTCAAAATGCGTTCAGTACCTGGAGAGCTACCTATGGAGAATTCTGTAGGACTTCCGAATGGAATAGAGACCTAAAAAATAACTTGTATGGTTACTGATTTACTCAATTGCACCATAAATCCAAGATAAATTTGGATGAATTTAAACAAAAAAACGCAAAACCCTAAATCTTGAATGCAAACTACGCACTAAATAATTTACACAGTCATTGCATTGAAGAAGAAAAGGAAATCTCAAAATTGTAACTGGAAAGAATAAACATTACCTAAATTGAATAAAACCAAGGGCGTTCCAAAATCACCACGATTAAATTCGCTATGTCGCCAGAAAAACTATCCTGTTTCGGTTTCTTATGGGAGAGAATGAAAGTGAGAATTTTGGGTTGATGATTGTGATATCCCATTTTTATTTTGGTAGTTTGTTGAGACACGTAGATAGTGTATTATTGTCCACCTAATTCTAATTAGGTAATTTCATATAATATTGGTTATATGTATTATACTAAATAGTTTAATACAATTAAAAGGGTGGATTTGGTAAATCCTTCTTTTTTATAATTTGACTAAACATTAATTTTATGTTATAATTGATAGTAACATAATTACCTTTTTTAAAAATGTCCCATTTAAAAACTTATAAATAAGTTGTTTGCTTACAAGCTCAACCAAAAACCCTCTTAAAACAAAGTGGGAATACCGGATTCAGGACCACCTCATAAAATAAATAAGTTCTGAGGCCCTGTCCATAAAAGTAGAAGTTTATTAGGCAATTGGGTAAGAAAAGTCTACACTACCCTCGCTGTTTAATAAATGAAGTATAAACTGAATAGGTAATTTAAAATAGAATTTCTCTTTTAAAAATTAATAATAAAACTCCAATAGACTATGCACGATAATAAGACACCGTGAGCCCAATCACGATAATTGTACGCTGTGAGTTCATCCACGATGAATAGACACCGTGCGACCAACAACGATAAATGGACACCGTGAGACCATACACGATAATAGTAGACCGTCAGACCATACACGATAAGTAGACACCGTGAGAACATCCACGAAAGTCGCTCGCCGTGAAAGCATACACGATAAATGGAGACCGTGAGACCATACACGATAATCGTACACCGTGAGACCATACACGATAAGTAGACACCGTGAGACCATCCACAAAAGTCGCTCGCCGTGATAGCATACCAATAACTGGACACCGTGAGCAAATCCACGATAGTCGAACGCCGTGAGACTAATCACACCGTGATACATACACGACTAGTGGACTCTGGGAGATCATTCACGATAAATGAATATCGTAAGACTACACAATAATCCAAAGCCGTGAAACCAGTCACGATAAATGGACAACGTGGTACGAATACGATACACGATAATTATAAGAGTCACGATAAATGGACAACGTGGTACGAATACGATACATGATAATTAAAAGCGACTGTGTGATAAATTTGAATGAGAATATTAAAAAATGCAGAAATTTAAAATAAATTAAAATCTTATAATTCATTATAGTAACGATTACACAGAAGATCAAAAGGCAGAACCCCAAAACTTGAGAACAATTGATGGATCAAAACTCTAAACCCTAAACACTATCGGTCAGCGGTATACTAAAAAGCTGAGCAAAAAAGAAAAATAACAGAGCATCACACCAGTCACCAGTGAATCTGCAGCACAGATTTTTAAGCCTTGAACTGGTAAATCGAAGAAGGTTGACCTCCCTGGTGATTTCGACGGATACAAGGAGCACAAGCTAACATGCACTCCGAATCATCGCAACCGATACCCCGAGTCATAAGGAGACAGATGAATACTACGGGAGGTTTTTGAACCTCGCGTATCTCGTGCAAGATGACTCAGGGAAATGATGCTTTAATTTTGGAAACTCGAGTATCTCGATAAAGTAATGCAACTGCTGTGAAATTCGAAAAAGTGTGGTGATAACTGCTCCATGAAAAAACCAGAACAAAACAGAAAAATGGAGAATTAATGGATATAGAAAAATAGAGTTCATTCGTTCGTATTTATAGGCTTAATATTCTGATCCATCCAACCACCAGGATTTCAATCGTTCCACGAAACGATTCAACTGCCAACTACGCTTATTAATTACTCGTATTAATAAAATTAATAGTAAATCACCCCATCCAACGCTCCATATCCATTAATATGATATGACCATTCAATTCAGGGAATCGATGCGTATCTGTTCTGAGTCATCCCACCGCCGGATTTCAATCGTTGCACGAAACGACTCATCAACTCCCAACCACACCCATTAAACACATTGCGATTAATTAATTAAGAAAATAAATACGTAAAACCTTAGAACTGTGTCGCCGTGGGGTTCCCTCGGTGGATTCTAACACCGTGCAACGGTATTAGGAAGGCAGAAAACCCTAAAACCTAATGTGACGCCGTGGATATTTCACGGTGTATTGTAATACCGTGCACCCAGACACGAAAAGTGGAAACCCTGAGCCATCCACGATAATAAAACGCCGTGTTACAATTTACAAATCACGATAAATGGACACCATCGACGATAAACGGACACCGTGATAAAAACACGGTAGGTGACACCGTGAGAACATGAAAGATAATCTTTACGCCGTGAGACCATCTACAGTTATATTACACCGTGAGACCATCCAAGATAACCCGTCACCGTGAAGAAAGGCACGGAAATCTTATACCGTTTACATACCACGGTCCACGGTTAAAGGTGATATATTAATAAATTTAGGGTTTCAACGTGTCCAAAAGCACTGCATCCCCATTCTCCATCCTCGAACCTTCTACATTAATTGCATTTCAGCAGGTCCAACAACCACAAATAATAATTGAATTTCACCTCGACGTTAATGACACTTCAACAACCCATTGGGCAGTTGCTGTGTTGCTGCTAAAATCAATATGAGAATTTTAGAGTCAAAAAGAATAATGGTCTGAAACCAAACTCAAAACCCATTGGGCAGTTGTTGTGTTGCATTTCTCTCGAATATTGCTAGTTCATTTACACAACAAGCTCAAAACAAGTTCGTTGTCGAGTCTCTGAAGCACATCAAAGGTACGAAAACAACGAGGTAGCACGTTTCGCATTTTGTTTAATTGTTTTAAAGCACACTGAGGTGTTTTTCACCGAATGTCGTCGTTCACCGTGAGATAGAGAGCACGTTGCACGGTTCACTGAAGGTGTAATAGGTTTTCCTTAACCCCGACGTGTTTACGAAATCACCGTATTATTACCACGGAGATTTTACCGTGTTATTTATAGCGGTGGTGTCACCGTAGCACGTTGTCTTCGTTCACCGTTTGATACTTAATCGTAATAACACCGTGTGATAAAAAACATCTCGTTTACATCGTGCATACTTATTAGACCATGCATGCATGCAGGTCGTTAGGTTTTCAATAACTGTTTGTTTTAATTATCTGTAATTTTATATCACAGATGTCGTGGCAGCGTGTTTCTTTACGACATGGTGGTCACTGGGAACAGTCAGCATACGTAGGCGGAGATAGCGTGGCCATACACATTACGTGTTCAGAAATCAGTTATGTTGATCTAATCAATCAAATTAGATCTGTTTTGAATGCTCCAGAGGACAGAGATTACGTGATTTTCTACTTAGACGCGCAGAGAAGTAAGGTTAGTTTGCAGAACGATACAGATCTATTGCGATTCATCGTGCAAGGAAAAGTTACCAATCACGTGCTCTTTTTGACTGAGAGAAGACAATATCGGTCTAAGAATGCTAATGTTGGAGGTACATATTCTGAAGCAGAGAATGTAAGCATTACTCCACCTCAACCACCATCTTGTACTGAACCCGATGACGAGGAAGTATTTACATCAGATGATGAACGAGCGGAACGTGATAAAGAGTTAAACGATAGCCTAATTCAAGAGTTTAGTGATTGGCTTCAACATCCGAAAAAAAAGAGAGGATTGTGGGATCCCGTAAATTATCATCTAATCATCAACCGATCCACGAAGAACCAGTCATGGAACATAATCTACTACTACAGCGAAAACTAAGCAACTGGATGATCCCGATGCCCGATTTTGATATTTTGCCACCACCTATGCGTTGGGTCGAAGAACGTGAACCCGAAGATGGTGAACTCGCAGTTGGTTCCACGTTTCGAAAGAAATCTGACTTGGAAATATCTTTGGGAATGCATCAGTTGGAGAGTCGCTTAGAATATGTCACTGATCGTTCAAACAAAAAGCGTTGTGCATTCGTTTGCAAGCACGGTAGGAAAGTATGCACGTTTAGATTGTGTGCTAGTGGGAGTGATGATACATTATGGATGATCACAAAGTTGAACTTGAGTCACACTTGTCAGACTATATTGCATCGTACTAGCTGTCGACGAATTAAATCTGTAGTTGCTGCTAGTTACTTTTCTCGTAAACTTGTCAAAGAAGGTGACGTTCTGAAGCCGAAGGACATGATAACAGAATTGCGTGAGCGTTACGGCGTTGAGATGGATTACAGTTTCACTCTCCGAGCGCGGAGCATAGCGATAGAGATGGCGTATGGCTCATATGCTGAGTCATATCATAGGCTCGCTTCGTATTTGTATATATTGAGAGAGCAGAATCCCGGCACATTTTATGAAATACAATCCACACGGAATGGGGGGGTGTTCCAACACATGTTTCTTGCTCTCGGACAGTCTATTTCTGCATTCTATAGTAATCTAAGGCCAGTGATTGTTGTGGACGGGACTCACCTCAAGGGAAATAGCCAGGGGATATTGTTTGTCGCCATGACGAAGGATGGGAATGAAAACACCTTCCCACTTGCAATTGGGATTGGTCCGAAAGAAAATGATGAGTCGTGGACATGGTTCCTTCATAACCTGAGCAGGTGCTTCAATAGACAAGATGGTTTGATTGTCGTATCCGATCAGCATAAGAGCATCCAAACTGCCGTTGCGTCTGCATACCCGAATGCAGTGCATGGGTTCTGTATTTACCACATTAAGAAGAATCTAGTTCGCTATGGCGGTCGCGTCAGGGCCGTAATAACCTCTGCATCAAACAGTTACCGTGTTGAGACAATGCACAGACATTTAGCTGATTTGGAGAGGCTGAGCCCTGATGGGGCTTACAAGAGAATGTTAGAAATAGGGGTCGAGAGTTGGTCGAGGGCAATGTGTCCAGTACGACGATATGGTTTCATGACCTCCAATATTGCCGAGTGCTTCAATTCTCGTATGGTCTGGGCGAGACGTCTACCCGTATGTTCATTGGTCGAGGCATTCCGCGCAGTCTTGGAACAATGGTTTCAAGAGCGAAGCGCGAAAGCTGCGTCAAGAGAACATGAGTTGACTGAAGAGACGTTTAATAAACTAACTTGCGCGGTGGAGCACGCTATGCGTATGTGCTGGGATTCGATATCCCGGGGTATCAAAAAAATTGCGGAACCGATAACCCCGAACGAAATCCCGTCGCCGTAGATGATCACGGATACCGACTCATCCGCAGGAGTCCGACCTTTGGAGACTACGCGCCCGAAGACACGCAGCCCGCCCCCAGCCGATTTTCTCCCGCGAGTCGGATCACCAACGCGAACCACCAAACGGAGCCGGGCTCGACCCGAGCATCGCCGCGGGATAAACCCGCGGCTCAAACCCTAGCCGAGCCCCCGCTGGGGCTCGCGATCGATCGATCGCGTGGGGCTGCCCAGCAGCCCCCGGCGGTGAGTCCGGCGACTCACCGCCACCACGGTCCGGGGAGGGAGCGCCCAGCCGCGGCACGAAGCCACGGCAGCCCCCAGCGATCGACCTAAGGTCGATCGCTCGCCCCGGCGTCCAGCCGGGGCTCCCCTCGTGCGGTCGCTGCCGGCGGTCGAAGCCCTAGGCTCGACCGCCCACCCCCTCGGCTCCCAGCCGAGGGCTTCTCTCGATCCCGGCGGGGATCCCTAGACCGCCGGCGGTCCGGTGGTTCTCAACCACCACCGCGCGGTCTATCCCCGTCCCCGGGTTCGTTGTTTTTCTCGGATCTTGTGTTCATGTACGTATCACAATTAAATCACATAAATTCACACGAAGGAGTTTATGATTGTACCTTTTGATTCGTTGTGCGGAGAAACGAAATCAAGTTGAAGACCTTTGAATCTTCCCACGTATTCCTTGCACTTCGTTCGAACGTCGGGTGGGCGACGATCTATCGAACTCCTATGGATCTCCTTCAACTCTCTAGAATATCAAGTATGATAATCTTGTCTTATGATTTATGAAGGCCATGTAGTGCTTTTATAGGCTACGTAGGGGATCTAAAGGAGGTGGAATATTGGGCTTCCAATATTGAAGATTAAATTGAGCCCACTGCCCAAGTCCATTAATCCTTATCAATATTAATTAATTTATTTTCCACTATATAAATTAATTGCACTCCCAATATTAAACCATATTATATCAAATAATATTTCTCCGGTAGTATTTATTTATTCCGTGTATTTAAGATTTAAATATCCATGAATAAAATTAATTTATTGCTAATTAATTTATTCATCTCTTTAATCCGAGACTAGTACCATTCAACCTTAATTATTGTGCGGAACGAATCCACTCATGAGGTTTACACAATAATTCCTTATGAACTCATCTCGGGGATATTATCAACCCTTACGGGATACACTGTCCGGTCAACTATTCACGGCATGTCATATATAAAATATAGTGACCCAACTTAACCGGAAATTAACCCAATAATTTAATCGGTCAATTCCTTTGGTAAATCAAGGTTACTTATATTAAATATACACACCCGCAATAATATCGGGGATTAAGAATAAAATACACTGAGACTCGAATCGATTATCGCCGGCAATCCTAATCGATGAATCTCAACGATCCGCTCAATACACCAAGTGTACAAGTGTGATAAAATAATTAAGATAAATTATTTTCTCTCTCACACAACGACTATACCGATGGATTGGTCCGTGTCCATCTAGGTCGTGAGCAACTGTTTGATTAAATACGAGTAACCGATAGTATGATCTTCTGTGCGCCCATGCTTGCACCATACTAACTACAACGTATAAAATCCAGGACTATAGTTTGCATATATTTAATTAATAATAATTAAACGCAAAACAATTGTTCGTTAATTTAATAGATTAAATGCTATGATCGGGAGTTTACCGTTACTTAAATCTAGACATTAAGTACACAACTCCAACAATCTCCCACTTGTACTAAGGTCTAGTCATTTCCTCCAAACTCTCGGTTCCCATACTCATCACGTGCTTAAGGTGTACTTCCGAGAAGTACTATGTGAATGAGCACTCTAGGTTGCCGCTCTGAAGTTATCTTGGTGACTACTACGTCGTCTCCCTTGACGATGACTCGTATCAGGTGGTACTTGCACTATGTGTTATCATCACTTTTAGACTTATGACTTCTTCCAGTTTATCATGCACCACTATAAAATAGCCTTTGATAAACCAAGAGTCATTTCCAAGTCTTAGAGGTTATCCCGGAACCTAACCAAAACTTCCGCTGCCTCTGAGGCTGCAGTTCGGTTATAAGAGAGCCTGAGAAGCATCCTGCTTATCACTCTTACATATTAAAGGTTCCACCTTTTCCAAAAGTGAACACATAGCCTGATATCGACTTACATTGGCTCTTCTCTGATTTGAAATCTGAGAATATGTAATCTAAGAAAATTTCGTCTTGCTTAGTAATTTGGTACATCCAAGTACTCTTACAGCATTCGAATATTTCTTATCCAGATTACTTTGATATCCTCCCACTACGCTAACCGCATAGTTGATATCAGGTTCTTGTTTTCTAACATTGCATTTAAGCTTTCCACACAAAGTGTAGGAAATTGCTTAGTATCATCTACCTCCTTAATGTGTTCGAAACACATGACCTTAGATAGATATACATATTCTGTCTCTGAAGGGCAACAACCTTTCTCAGAATTATGCATGTTAAAACAAACCATAATCGTATAAGATATCCAGGAGAAGTACAATGTTCTTATCCCTAGATCATAAGATCTTAAGAACATGCTCTAACTTCTACTTAATCTTATATCCCGATTCATTTATTTAGACAACCATTATTCTATGTCTGACAACATCTTTACATTGTTGCCAATGATAAAATGTTATCTACATAAAATTCCGAGAAACACCACCTTGTTTCCATTACGTTTCCAATACACCTATCGTCTCTGCCTTTTGATGAATCCATGAAATGGATTATCTCATCAATTCGCAAGTTCCACGATTCAGTACTGCCCTTATGCAGAGCTAGGGATCGATTTCATGTTTACTAGATCCAGAGTCCAAAACTCCTCTAGTCTTATGAATATTTCCGGTTGTCCAACAACCTCCCACTGCAATGGCGTCCCGGTGTATAACAGTAAATAACAATAGGTGCAGTGTGTGGTGTACTTCTACTCGGTTTGGCTGGTTCCCAGTCTTTTGTCCTTTTCCTCATTCGAAGGTATTAATTCAGCTCAGGCTTTGTGGTTCATCTAATAGTCTTCCTCTATGAACCGAACGAAAGTTCTTCTGGTTCATAGTACTATAGAACACACAATACTTCGTTCACCTAGGATATCCTACAATTACACAGAATGTGCTATTGTCTCTAGAAATATCCATAGAACATAGGTAGTTCCGAACAACTCGTTCTCTCTTACTCTTAGATTTCCATTTCTTATTTTTCAACGCACCATCTCTACACGTAAGTGTATGGCGCGGCCCTTTGGGATTATGCTATGTGTTATTTAGATAGGTAATGGCCTCCGCGACCAAGTCGCAGGCTTCTAATGGATATACTTTAATGGTTCCCCATAATAGCTTTGCGTCCATTGACTAGTCAAAACACTTTGCTTTTATGGCACATTTAAGTACTCTAATCCATCATTGAGTATTCTACTCATGCCTTTCTAATTCACACATGTGTATGCACATCTAATCATTTTTCAATACTAGTCCGAATTCTATCCTTTATGAATAAAGGTTTGCTTAGATGTATTATCCTCCAAATTTAATTCTCAGGTCGGAAGGTCCATTCCTTCAACCATAATTGATCAAATCAATTTCGACCTTTTGAATCTTATTTGAAAATACCACTAAGTACAAGAATTCACAAGCATAATGATTTAATAAAGAAATATATCTAATCAAGTAAAACAAGTTATAGAACGGTTCGTTGCATCGTGGTAGACTTAGGATCTATCATTCATATATTGCTATCTAATGTACCAGAATAGATAATGCCATCATTTCTTATCAAAATCATCCAATGATTAAAGAAATAAAATATCCATTCATAAATAATAGAAATCCAGAACAAAACGTTCTTTCTAAAATAGAGGGTACATAATGCAATAAACTTGAAATGAAATCTTATTTAACTACTAAAGCAGATAAATGTCTTCCACCGCAACAGCTGCCTCCTCTACAGCTTTTGCCCGTGTAGACTCGAACTCTCCTTCTCTAAGTCGCCGGGTTTTCTGGAACCCCTGCATTCAAAAGGCACATACCGTCAGTGGTTCCATATCTACACACCAGAATTCTGGTAGATAATACCGCTGACTATGTTTTTACGACTAAAGAAAAATTCGTACCTCTGAGAGGACAAGATGTAGACCCCCAGTACTCAGACTGCTTCCCTTGGGGATATTTGCCAGAAGGCTTCTTTATCCCACCCTTTGGTCCAAGTCCCTTAGGACCACCGGACCCCCTTGTCTTCTTCTCCTTTCCTTTGCCTTTAGGTCCGAGACCTTTGGCTTTGGCTATAAGAGCTTGCGATTGTTTCAACTCGTCTAAAAGATCCATCATCTCAAAAACATGATCAAGTGTTTCATCGAAGTAACAGATCTTTATGAGTATCCTCATCGCCTCTTTTCTAGCCTCCCCATCATGTCCAAACATCAACTTGAGTTTAAGCATGACATCATGATTAATGGCTAATGAACGAGCACTATCCCATTTTTCAAAGTCAAAAATCTCATCCTCAGTTGAGTTAATGGTGAGTCTAGGAGGACAAGTTTCACTGAGTACGTCTTTGTACTCCTTTACAGTCTGAGCAATGTCTAACTCTTCTCTCCATTCAACACAGTATGGAACTAGTGCGTCTAATTCCTCAAGTATTAACTCAAGTGGATTCATAGCAATTCTGTAAACCTATAAGCACATTTAAACAAACAATTAATTTAATATCCGATATTATCTCCCTCAAATAATATCATTAAATCACTAATCACATCTAAAATCCCATCAGATAAGGCAAGCCACGATAGTGTGGACGTTTACCCACCCAAATGATTTAGCAATTAGATTTGCTTTGGTCGTACATCACTATAGCGTTACTTCGATGGGAAGAATACTATAGAGCGTACCTAAGTGTAAACCATTACTCAGTATCTAAGAAGATTTTGGGACTCGCATATCACCGCAAGCCACGATAGTGTGGACGTTTACGTTAACACACGATCCTTCCTTTCTTCTATAACTGTCTACATCAATCGTTCTAAAATCCCATTCAATGCAGCAAGCCACGATAGTGTGGACGTTTACTACACCAAAAGATTTATACAATTGACATCCAATTACTCGAAGCATTCGATTTCGTAAATCAAGACGCGGGGAATCATAAGTGAAACTCAAAGTTTCTAACCAGTGATTCACCATGAGAACAACCCTATCTCTCATTAGATGAGGGAGCCGAGCAGACAATCGATCCACCTAAAAGGATGGTACGAATGTCTCTAATTTGTGTCATCCACATGACCAAGTGGCTCTGGCTCCATTCCACTCCCCGGGATGAGAATGAGTCGACTTGAAGTCAGTTTCAGAAAGACAAATTAGGCATTGTTTGATAAACTTAATCAATGTTTCTTGTAAAAGGAATTACAAGAATTCTCCTACAATGACACATCTATACGAACTTCAAAAATCCATAAGAGTCACCAAGAGAACAGTAATGGAGACCATGGGAATGTTTCCATCCCCTCTCCCACTTAGCTTTTTATAACAAAGGGATACGCTATCTAATGCATAATTAAACACATAAGCATGCATACAAGTAATAAAGCACATAGCATATAGTCAAAATAATGCTAGAAAAATTATTTTCCGACTATCATGGCTTTATTCCATCTCCGTATGCTTCTTCTAGTCTTCAGTCTTCGTTCTTGAATGCTCCATGTGACGAGAATATTAATTCCCAATATTTAAATCTATTTATTTTTAATAAATCCAAAAGATACTCAATTCGAAAATTAAGTCAATCGAATAAATCAAAAATAAAATTAAATATTATTAATATTTTTATTTATTTATTTTCCTATCTAATTCTATTAAATCTCTAGAATAATCTATCCAAATCAAACTTGGAATATTCTAGAAGACTTCTATAATAGAATAAGGAAATAAAATAAATTAGGACTCTTCTACTTTCCAAGATTAATTAATTTCCATTGCTATGAAAATTCCCATAAAATAGAAATAATCAATTAGGAAATAAATTAATCCTTAATTAATTATTATTCATATCTAATTCTATTAAATCTCTAGGATCCTATTCCAAGTAGAACTCGGAATACTCTAGAAGACTTCCATAATAGAATAAGGAATAAAATTAATATTAATTAATTCTTTTCCTAATCCATGAGAATTCCCAAAAATAGAAAAAAAACTCAAATAGGAAAACCGAATCAATTAGGAAAGTGAATCTAGGTAGGAGTAGCACGGGATGGGAGTTCCCGCACCACCCCACCACGATCGCCGGCCGGGAGGGAGCGCCGCCGCCACCTCAGCCCACGCGCCACCACCACCGGTGGCCGGCGTGGCCGAGGGTTCCCGCGGACAGCCCACGCCCCTCTGCCCTTTCGATCATCATCATCATGGGATCGATCTCATGATCGATCCCGAGCCCTCTTAGTCTTCTTCGTCACACGCGTTTTCCGGCAGTCATCTCGGCATCGATCCAACGTAAATAAATTACAAGAAATAAATTTACAATTCCGGTATCGATTCTATACATGAAATCGACCCTATACATTTTCCGGAAAAACATAGAACAATAATAATAAATCTAAATTCGGTCAACCCCCGAATTTTTACTATTACAAGCATTCATCCACACAAAACGAATCTCGACATGTCCGAGAGTTTAATAAACGAATAATCATGGTAAATTAAATAGCAATTAATTAACCGAATAATTAACAATTAATTAAACCATGATAGTCGGAATCCCTGCAAGGTAGAACACAATTGAATACATACATGAACACGAAACCAAACGCTCTGATACCAATTGCTGGGATTCGATATCCCGGGGTATCAAAAAAATTGCGGAACCGATAACCCCGAACGAAATCCCGTCGCCGGAGATGATCACGGATACCGACTCATCCGCAGGAGTCCGACCTTTGGAGACTACGCGCCCGAAGACACGCAGCCCGCCCCCAGCCGATTTTCTCCCGCGAGTCGGATCACCAACGCGAACCACCAAACGGAGACGGGCTCGACCCGAGCATCGCCGCGGGATAAACCCGCGGCTCAAACCCTAGCCGAGCCCCCGCTGGGGCTCGCGATCGATTGATCGCGTGGGGCTGCCCAGCAGCCCCCGGCGGTGAGTCCGGCGACTCACCGCCACCACGGTCCGGGGAGGGAGCGCCCAGCCGCGGCACGAAGCCACGGCAGCCCCCAGCGATCGACCTAAGGTCGATCGCTCGCCCCGGCGTCCAGCCGGGGCTCCCCTCGTGCGGTCGCTGCCGGCGGTCGAAGCCCTAGGCTCGACCGCCCACCCCCTCGGCTCCCAGCCGAGGGCTTCTCTCGATCCCGGCGGGGATCCCTAGACCGCCGGCGGTCCGGTGGTTCTCAACCACCACCGCGCGGTCTATCCCCGTCCCCGGGTTCGTTGTTTTTCTCGGATCTTGTGTTCATGTACGTATCACAATTAAATCACATAAATTCACACGAAGGAGTTTATGATTGTACCTTTTGATTCGTTGTGCGGAGAAACAAAATCAAGTTGAAGACCTTTGAATCTTCCCACGTATTCCTTGCACTTCGTTCGAACGTCGGGTGGGCGACGATCTATCGAACTCCTATGGATCTCCTTCAACTCTCTAGAATATCAAGTATGATAATCTTGTCTTATGATTTATGAAGGCCATGTAGTGCTTTTATAGGCTACGTAGGGGATCTAAAGGAGGTGGAATATTGGGCTTCCAATATTGAAGATTAAATTGAGCCCACTGCCCAAGTCCATTAATCCTTATCAATATTAATTAATTTATTTTCCACTATATAAATTAATTGCACTCCCAATATTAAACCATATTATATCAAATATTATTTCTCCGGTAGTATTTATTTATTCCGTGTATTTAAGATTTAAATATCCATGAATAAAATTAATTTATTGCTAATTAATTTATTCATCTCTTTAATCCGAGACTAGTACCATTCAACCTTAATTATTGTGCGGAACGAATCCACTCATGAGGTTTACACAATAATTCCTTATGAACTCATCTCGGGGATATTATCAACCCTTACGGGATACACTGTCCGGTCAACTATTCACGGCATGTCATATATAAAATATAGTGACCAAACTTAACCGGAAATTAACCCAATAATTAAATCGGTCAATTCCTTTGGTAAATCAAGGTTACTTATATTAAATATACACACCCGCAATAATATCGGGGATTAAGAATAAAATACACTGAGACTCGAATCGATTATCGCCGGCAATCCTAATCGATGAATCTCAACGATCCGCTCAATACACCAAGTGTACAAGTGTGATAAAATAATTAAGATAAATTATTTTCTCTCTCACACAACGACTATACCGATGGATTGGTCCGTGTCCATCTAGGTCGTGAGCAACTGTTTGATTAAATACGAGTAACCGATAGTATGATCTTCTGTGCGCCCATGCTTGCACCATACTAACTACAACGTATAAAATCCAGGACTATAGTTTGCATATATTTAATTAATAATAATTAAACGCAAAACAATTGTTCGTTAATTTAATAGATTAAATGCTATGATCGGGAGTTTACCGTTACTTAAATCTAGACATTAAGTACACAACTCCAACAGTATGGTTGTCCGAGACACAACCACACCTGACGTGTATAAAGTGGAGGATGGTAAGCTATCTTTTCAAGTTGATCTTCAAAATCGGACATGCGAATGTCGACGCTTCGAACTTGATGAAATCCCCTGCAGTCACGCTGCAGCCGCTGTTAGGTACGTACTAATCAAACAAACACTTTCAATTTATTAATTCGACAATATGTTAGTACTTGTTAGGATCGTATCACTTCACATTGCCACCACAACTTCTATTTCTCAGACAAAGAGGATTGCATATATATGACTTCGTCAGTGGATATTACAAACAACACAATTTGATGGAGACATATTCGACTCCTATCAAAGGACTTCCGCATCCTGCTGAGTGGGTCGTTCCAGCGTATATAACTGATCACGTCATTCATCCTCCGGTTGCGGTGAGACAGGTTGGTCGTCCGAGGATGAGCCGTGCACGGTCTTCTGTCGAGGGTAATGCCCCCAGAAGAAGAAGTTAGCCTCAGAAGTGTAGTAAGTGTAATTCGACCACACACAACGCGCGCAAATGTGACCAAGTTGTTTTACCCACCCAAAGCCAGACGCTCGAAGATGATCAGAATTCTCAACCCACGGTGGAACCAATCCGACAGAAAAGACAAAAGAAAAAATGTAGCGTATGCCGGAGTGCAGACCATAACATACAGACATGTCCGGTGCGGGGGGATTAACGTTAAGTTCTGTGACCATGCTGAACAATTGTGATATTTATGTATTGCAACTAATTATGGATTTTTTTTTTGTATGATATTCTGCGATTGTGTGTTTTTGGATTATTTGGGGTTGTTGGGATTTGAATGGTTTCTGTGAATTCGTTTTTTGTGTGTCACGGTGAATCTTATAAATGACCGTGTACCACCGTCCGTGTTATATTTGTAGTACATCGTGTGGCGGCCGTGATATTACGCCGTGCATCGGTTGTCCCGCCACCATCTTGGAAACTAGTACTACTGGTACAATACTCGTTAAAATTGATCTGATCTCCGCACGGTAACCCGATACGGTGATATATCACAACATCACCGTGTAAGTATGAACAATGACGTTTTTTGGTGATTATTGCTCGGGTTGTGTGAATATTTTGGTTAAAATGCTAATCCAAAGTTAATTTTCCATCTAGATGATTATATGAAATCGATAAAACTCCAAAATTATGCAAGAAACGATTGAATGTGATATATCATGTGCAATGTATGATCACACTTGAGAGTAACTTGTAACAAATGAATTAGACATCTCTTAAATTTGAGACATGCATACTCCAAATCGAATCATACGTGTTTAAAATCAAATACCATACGTCTCAATGATTGAAACATATCACAGTGAACGTTAATAAAGAATTCAAAGTGTGTACAAACCATGAGAACTCGTTTTTTTGGTGTTTCACGAATTCACGATGAATGTTATAAATGACCGTGTAACACCGTAAGTGTTATGTCGTGCGACGGTCGTGATATTTAGTATTTACACCTTGCGAAACTCCATCCCTTCAGTTTTATTTTCGATAATTTAATTAGAATTTCAAATATAAATTGGTAAAATTAACTCGCGCCTGCAAAAGCTGTTTTGAGTACAGTGCATCGGTTGTCCCGCCACCATCTTGGGAACTAGTACTATACCAGTACTTTTCTCGTTTTATTTTCAAATTTAAAAATTGATCTGATCTCCGCACGGTAACCCGATACGGTGATATATCACAACATCACCGTGTAAGTATGAACAATGACGTTTTTTGGTGATTATTGCTCGGGTTGTGTGAATATTTTGGTTAAAATGCTAATCCAAAGTTAATTTTCCAACTAGATGATTATATGAAATCGATAAAACTCCAAAATTATGCAAGAAACGATTGAATGTGATATATCATGTGCAATGTATGATCACACTTGAGAGTAACTTGTAACAAATGAATTAGACATCTCTTAAATTTGAGACATGCATACTCCAAATCGAATCATACGTGTTTAAAATCAAATACCATACGTCTCAATGATTGAAACATATCACAGTGAACGTTAATAAAGAATTCAAATTGTGTACAAACCATGAGAACTCGTTTTTTTGGAGTTTCACGAATTCACGATGAATATTAGAAATGACCGTGTAACACCGTAAGTGTTATGTCGTGTGACGGTCGTGATATTTAGCGAAACCTCCATCCCTTCAGTTTTATTTTCGATAATTTAGTTAGAATTTTAAATATAAATCGGTAAAATTAACTCGCGCCTGCAAAAGCTGTTTTGAGTTTTGAGTACTGTCAATACTTAATAGACCGTGCATCGGTTGTCCCGCCACCGTCTCATCAGGTTCTCCACGAAAATACACGACTAGTTAAATTTCATATTTTAACTTTGATTTTAAAACCGCACGGTCTACTGTCACGGTATAAATTGATACCGTGTGACAAAGAGACCGTGTGGTCATCGCAGAGTTGTTTGACACCGTGCCATACTGAACTCTCACGGTGTCTAATTAGAAATTTGTTTTCGTGTGTCACGGTGATTTTATTATAGACTCGACGATGATGTGTTTTTTAGGTCTCATATATGATACAACGACCACTAATAAATGGGCCTTTTAATAAGTGGGATGCGTAAAACCCGAAACGGCGCCTATCACGGCGCAATTATTTATAATTAAACGCGACCTTTTGGAATCCCGCGAGAAACATTATTTATAGTGATTTATGCAGGCCTAATCTCTATTAAACTCTGATAATTTCTTGGTCCTTAATCCTCATACCAATAATGGATACCCCTCAGATAGCTGATGCTGGGATTCGATATCCCGGGGTATCAAAAAAAATTGCGGAACCGATAACCCCGAACGAAATCCCGTCGCCGGAGATGATCACGGATACCGACTCATCCGCAGGAGTCCGACCTTTGGAGACTACGCGCCTGAAGACACGCAGCCCGCCCCCAGCCGATTTTCTCCCGCGAGTCGGATCACCAACGCGAACCACCAAACGGAGCCGGGCTCGACCCGAGCATCGCCGCGGGATAAACCCGCGGCTCAAACCCTAGCCGAGCCCCCGCTGGGGCTCGCGATCGATCGATCGCGTGGGGCTGCCCAGCAGCCCCCGGCGGTGAGTCCGGCGACTCACCGCCACCACGGTCCGGGGAGGGAGCGCCCAGCCGCGGCACGAAGCCACGGCAGCCCCCAGCGATCGACCTAAGGTCGATCGCTCGCCCCGGCGTCCAGCCGGGGCTCCCCTCGTGCGGTCGCTGCCGGCGGTCGAAGCCCTAGGCTCGACCGCCCACCCCCTCGGCTCCCAGCCGAGGGCTTCTCTCGATCCCGGCGGGGATCCCTAGACCGCCGGCGGTCCGGTGGTTCTCAACCACCACCGCGCGGTCTATCCCCGTCCCCGGGTTCGTTGTTTTTCTCGGATCTTGTGTTCATGTACGTATCACAATTAAATCACATAAATTCACACGAAGGAGTTTATGATTGTACCTTTTGATTCGTTGTGCGGAGAAACGAAATCAAGTTGAAGACCTTTGAATCTTCCCACGTATTCCTTGCACTTCGTTCGAACGTCGGGTGGGCGACGATCTATCGAACTCCTATGGATCTCCTTCAACTCTCTAGAATATCAAGTATGATAATCTTGTCTTATGATTTATGAAGGCCATGTAGTGCTTTTATAGGCTACGTAGGGGATCTAAAGGAGGTGGAATATTGGGCTTCCAATATTGAAGATTAAATTGAGCCCACTGCCCAAGTCCATTAATCCTTATCAATATTAATTAATTTATTTTCCACTATATAAATTAATTGCACTCCCAATATTAAACCATATTATATCAAATAATATTTCTCCGGTAGTATTTATTTATTCCGTGTATTTAAGATTTAAATATCCATGAATAAAATTAATTTATTGCTAATTAATTTATTCATCTCTTTAATCCGAGACTAGTACCATTCAACCTTAATTATTGTGCGGAACGAATCCACTCATGAGGTTTACACAATAATTCCTTATGAACTCATCTCGGGGATATTATCAACCCTTACGGGATACACTGTCCGGTCAACTATTCACGGCATGTCATATATAAAATATAGTGACCCAACTTAACCGGAAATTAACCCAATAATTTAATCGGTCAATTCCTTTGGTAAATCAAGGTTACTTATATTAAATATACACACCCGCAATAATATCGGGGATTAAGAATAAAATACACTGAGACTCGAATCGATTATCGCCGGCAATCCTAATCGATGAATCTCAACGATCCGCTCAATACACCAAGTGTACAAGTGTGATAAAATAATTAAGATAAATTATTTTCTCTCTCACACAACGACTATACCGATGGATTGGTCCGTGTCCATCTAGGTCGTGAGCAACTGTTTGATTAAATACGAGTAACCGATAGTATGATCTTCTGTGCGCCCATGCTTGCACCATACTAACTACAACGTATAAAATCCAGGACTATAGTTTGCATATATTTAATTAATAATAATTAAACGCAAAACAATTGTTCGTTAATTTAATAGATTAAATGCTATGATCGGGAGTTTACCGTTACTTAAATCTAGACATTAAGTACACAACTCCAACAATCTCCCACTTGTACTAAGGTCTAGTCATTTCCTCCAAACTCTCGGTTCCCATACTCATCACGTGCTTAAGGTGTACTTCCGAGAAGTACTATGTGAATGAGCACTCTAGGTTGCCGCTCTGAAGTTATCTTGGTGACTACTACGTCGTCTCCCTTGACGATGACTCGTATCAGGTGGTACTTGCACTATGTGTTATCATCACTTTTAGACTTATGACTTCTTCCAGTTTATCATGCACCACTATAAAATAGCCTTTGATAAACCAAGAGTCATTTCCAAGTCTTAGAGGTTATCCCGGAACCTAACCAAAACTTCCGCTGCCTTTGAGGCTGCAGTTCGGTTATAAGAGAGCCTGAGAAGCATCCTGCTTATCACTCTTACATATTAAAGGTTCCACCTTTTCCAAAAGTGAACACATAGCCTGATATCGACTTACATTGGCTCTTCTCTGATTTGAAATCTGAGAATATGTAATCTAAGAAAATTTCGTCTTGCTTAGTAATTTGGTACATCCAAGTACTCTTACAGCATTCGAATATTTCTTATCCAGATTACTTTGATATCCTCCCACTACGCTAACCGCATAGTTGATATCAGGTTCTTGTTTTCTAACATTGCATTTAAGCTTTCCACACAAAGTGTAGGAAATTGCTTAGTATCATCTACCTCCTTAATGTGTTCGAAACACATGACCTTAGATAGATATACATATTCTGTCTCTGAAGGGCAACAACCTTTCTCAGAATTATGCATGTTAAAACAAACCATAATCGTATAAGATATCCAGGAGAAGTACAATGTTCTTATCCCTAGATCATAAGATCTTAAGAACATGCTCTAACTTCTACTTAATCTTATATCCCGATTCATTTATTTAGACAACCATTATTCTATGTCTGACAACATCTTTACATTGTTGCCAATGATAAAATGTTATCTACATAAAATTCCGAGAAACACCACCTTGTTTCCATTACGTTTCCAATACACCTATCGTCTCTGCCTTTTGATGAATCCATGAAATGGATTATCTCATCAATTCGCAAGTTCCACGATTCAGTACTGCCCTTATGCAGAGCTAGGGATCGATTTCATGTTTACTAGATCCAGAGTCCAAAACTCCTCTAGTCTTATGAATATTTCCGGTTGTCCAACAACCTCCCACTGCAATGGCGTCCCGGTGTATAACAGTAAATAACAATAGGTGCAGTGTGTGGTGTACTTCTACTCGGTTTGGCTGGTTCCCAGTCTTTTGTCCTTTTCCTCATTCGAAGGTATTAATTCAGCTCAGGCTTTGTGGTTCATCTAATAGTCTTCCTCTATGAACCGAACGAAAGTTCTTCTGGTTCATAGTACTATAGAACACACAATACTTCGTTCACCTAGGATATCCTACAATTACACAGAATGTGCTATTGTCTCTAGAAATATCCATAGAACATAGGTAGTTCCGAACAACTCGTTCTCTCTTACTCTTAGATTTCCATTTCTTATTTTTCAACGCACCATCTCTACACGTAAGTGTATGGCGCGGCCCTTTGGGATTATGCTATGTGTTATTTAGATAGGTAATGGCCTCCGCGACCAAGTCGCAGGCTTCTAATGGATATACTTTAATGGTTCCCCATAATAGCTTTGCGTCCATTGACTAGTCAAAACACTTTGCTTTTATGGCACATTTAAGTACTCTAATCCATCATTGAGTATTCTACTCATGCCTTTCTAATTCACACATGTGTATGCACATCTAATCATTTTTCAATACTAGTCCGAATTCTATCCTTTATGAATAAAGGTTTGCTTAGATGTATTATCCTCCAAATTTAATTCTCAGGTCGGAAGGTCCATTCCTTCAACCATAATTGATCAAATCAATTTCGACCTTTTGAATCTTATTTGAAAATACCACTAAGTACAAGAATTCACAAGCATAATGATTTAATAAAGAAATATATCTAATCAAGTAAAACAAGTTATAGAACGGTTCGTTGCATCGTGGTAGACTTAGGATCTATCATTCATATATTGCTATCTAATGTACCAGAATAGATAATGCCATCATTTCTTATCAAAATCATCCAATGATTAAAGAAATAAAATATCCATTCATAAATAATAGAAATCCAGAACAAAACGTTCTTTCTAAAATAAAGGGTACATAAAGCAATAAACTTGAAATGAAATCCTATTTAACTAGTAAAGCAGATAAATGTCTTCTACCGCAACAGCTGCCTCCTCTACAGCTTTTGCCCGTGTAGACTCGAACTCTCCTTCTCTAAGTCGCCGGGTTTTCTGGAACCCCTGCATTCAAAATGCACATACCGTCAGTGGTTCCATATCTACACACCAGATTTCTGGTAGATAATACCGCTGACTATGTTTTTACGACTAAAGAAAAATTCGTACCTCTGAGAGGACATTCAGACTTCCAGTGTCCAGACTTGTTGCATCGGAAGCACTTGCCCCTTGGCTTTGCAGCCCCCACTCGTGGTACAGTCTTCTTGACACCACTGGGTTTCCCGGCTTGCTTCCTTCTCTTGCCCCTACCTCCACCAGGCTTAAAGCCTTTGGACTTGGTAGCTACAAGCGCTTGAGACTTGCCCTTCTTGTAGATCCCCTCTGCCGCCTTCAGTTCAGTCAGGAGTTGCGCAAGAGTATAAGATAGTTTACCCATATTATAGCTCATACGAAACTGCTCAAACTTAGGGGTCAGAGACTGGAGTATGATGTCGACTTGCGTCTCATCATCAATAGAAGCTCCTAGGACCTCAAGTTCATTCAACAAACTCATCATCTTGAGAACGTGCTCCCCGACGGGCGTTCCTTCAGACTGAGTAGTCGACATGAGGACTCTCATGGCTTCTTGCCTTGCCGCACGATCCTGCTCCCCAAACATCTCCTTGAGGTTAGTCATCATATCCCGGGCAGTGTCCATCGACTCATGTTGGGTTTGGAGTACATTTGACATGGAAGCCAAAATATAGCACCTAGCCATTTCATCAGCCTTTTTCCACTTCCGATATGTTGCCTTTTCCTCATCAGTTGAGGCAGCCGTGGGCTCAGCAGGGCATTTATCAGAGAGTACAAACTTGTACTCCTCTGAAGTCAGGACAATGTCTAAATTTCTCTTCCAATCAATATAGTTGGTGCCAGTGAGCTTATGCTCCTTGAGTATCATAGAAAGTGGGTTCATAGCTATTCTCTAAACCTATAAGCACATTTAAACAAACAATTAATTTAATATCCGATATTATCTCCCCTTAATAATATCATTAAATCACTAATCACATCTAAAATCCCATCAGATAAGGCAAGCCACGATAGTGTGGACGTTTACCCATCCAAATGATTTAGCAATTAGATTTGCTTTGGTCGTACATCACTATAGCGTTACTTCGACGGGAAGAATACTATAGAGCGTACCTAAGTGTAAACCATTACTCAGTATCTAAGAAGATTTTGGGACTCGCATATCACCGCAAGCCACGATAGTGTGGACGTTTACGTTAACACACGATCCTTCAGTCTCTTCTATAACTGTCTACATCAATCGTTCTAAAATCCCATTCAATGCAGCAAGCCACGATAGTGTGGACGTTTACTACACCAAAAGATTTATACAATTGACATCCAATTACTCGAAGCATTCGATTTCGTAAATCAAGACGCGGGGAATCATAAGTGAAACTCGAAGTTTCTAACCAGTGATTCACCATGCGAACAACCCTATCTCTCATTAGATGAGGGAGCCGAGCAGACAATCGATCCACCTAAAAGGATGGTACGAATGTCTCTAATTTGTGTCATCCACATGACCAAGTGGCTCTCCATTCCACTCCCCGGGGTGAGAATGAGTCGACTTGAAGTCAGTTTCAGAAAGACAAATTAGGCATTGTTTGATAAACTTAATCAATGTTTCTTGTAAAAGGAATTACAAGAATTCTCCTACAATGACACATCTATACGAACTTCAAAAATCCATAAGAGTCACCAAGAGAACAGTAATGGAGACCATGGGAATGTTTCCATCCCCTCTCCCACTTAGCTTTTTATAACAAAGGGATACGCTATCTAATGCATAATTAAACACATAAGCATGCATACAAGTAATAAAGCACATAGCATATAGTCAAAATAATGCTAGAAAAATTATTTTCCGACTATCATGGCTTTATTCCATCTCCGTATGCTTCTTCTAGTCTTCAGTCTTCGTTCTTGAATGCTCCATGTGACGAGAATATTAATTCCCAATATTTAAATCTATTTATTTTTAATAAATCCAAAAGATACTCAATTCGAAAATTAAGTCAATCGAATAAATCAAAAATAAAATTAAATATTATTAATATTTTTATTTATTTATTTTCCTATCTAATTCTATTAAATCTCTAGAATAATCTATCCAAATCAAACTTGGAATATTCTAGAAGACTTCTATAATAGAATAAGGAAATAAAATAAATTAGGACTCTTCTACTTTCCAAGATTAATTAATTTCCATTGCTGTGAAAATTCCCATAAAATAGAAATAATCAATTAGGAAATAAATTAATCCTTAATTAATTATTATTCATATCTAATTCTATTAAATCTCTAGGATCCTATTCCAAGTAGAACTCGGAATACTCTAGAAGACTTCCATAATAGAATAAGGAATAAAATTAATATTAATTAATTCTTTTCCTAATCCATGAGAATTCCCAAAAATAGGAAAAAACTCAAATAGGAAAACCGAATCAATTAGGAAAGTGAATCTAGGTAGGAGTAGCACGGGATGGGAGTTCCCGCACCACCCCACCACGATCGCCGGCCGGGAGGGAGCGCCGCCGCCACCTCAGCCCACGCGCCACCACCACCGGTGGCCGGCGTGGCCGAGGGTTCCCGCGGACAGCCCACGCCCCTCTGCCCTTTCGATCATCATCATCATGGGATCGATCTCATGATCGATCCCGAGCCCTCTTAGTCTTCTTCGTCACACGCGTTTTCCGGCAGTCATCTCGGCATCGATCCAACGTAAATAAATTACAAGAAATAAATTTACAATTCCGGTATCGATTCTATACATGAAATCGACCCTATACATTTTCCGGAAAAACATAGAACAATAATAATAAATCTAAATTCGGTCAACCCCCGAATTTTTACTATTACAAGCATTCATCCACACAAAATGAATCTCGACATGTCCGAGAGTTTAATAAACGAATAATCATGGTAAATTAAATAGCAATTAATTAACCGAATAATTAACAATTAATTAAACCATGATAGTCGGAATCCCTGCAAGGTAGAACACAATTGAATACATACATGAACACGAAACCAAACGCTCTGATACCAATTGCTGGGATTCGATATCCCGGGGTATCAAAAAAAATTGCGGAACCGATAACCCCGAACGAAATCCCGTCGCCGGAGATGATCACGGATACCGACTCATCCGCAGGAGTCCGACCTTTGGAGACTACGCGCCCGAAGACACGCAGCCCGCCCCCAGCCGATTTTCTCCCGCGAGTCGGATCACCAACGCGAACCACCAAACGGAGCCGGGCTCGACCCGAGCATCGCCGCGGGATAAACCCGCGGCTCAAACCCTAGCCGAGCCCCCGCTGGGGCTCGCGATCGATCGATCGCGTGGGGCTGCCCAGCAGCCCCCGGCGGTGAGTCCGGCGACTCACCGCCACCACGGTCCGGGGAGGGAGCGCCCAGCCGCGGCGCGAAGCCACGGCAGCCCCCAGCGATCGACCTAAGGTCGATCGCTCGCCCCGGCGTCCAGCCGGGGCTCCCCTCGTGCGGTCGCTGCCGGCGGTCGAAGCCCTAGGCTCGACCGCCCACCCCCTCGGCTCCCAGCCGAGGGCTTCTCTCGATCCCGGCGGGGATCCCTAGACCGCCGGCGGTCCGGTGGTTCTCAACCACCACCGCGCGGTCTATCCCCGTCCCCGGGTTCGTTGTTTTTCTCGGATCTTGTGTTCATGTACGTATCACAATTAAATCACATAAATTCACACGAAGGAGTTTATGATTGTACCTTTTGATTCGTTGTGCGGAGAAACGAAATCAAGTTGAAGACCTTTGAATCTTCCCACGTATTCCTTGCACTTCGTTCGAACGTCGGGTGGGCGACGATCTATCGAACTCCTATGGATCTCCTTCAACTCTCTAGAATATCAAGTATGATAATCTTGTCTTATGATTTATGAAGGCCATGTAGTGCTTTTATAGGCTACGTAGGGGATCTAAAGGAGGTGGAATATTGGGCTTCCAATATTGAAGATTAAATTGAGCCCACTGCCCAAGTCCATTAATCCTTATCAATATTAATTAATTTATTTTCCACTATATAAATTAATTGCACTCCCAATATTAAACCATATTATATCAAATAATATTTCTCCGGTAGTATTTATTTATTCCGTGTATTTAAGATTTAAATATCCATGAATAAAATTAATTTATTGCTAATTAATTTATTCATCTCTTTAATCCGAGACTAGTACCATTCAACCTTAATTATTGTGCGGAACGAATCCACTCATGAGGTTTACACAATAATTCCTTATGAACTCATCTCGGGGATATTATCAACCCTTACGGGATACACTGTCCGGTCAACTATTCACGGCATGTCATATATAAAATATAGTGACCCAACTTAACCGGAAATTAACCCAATAATTAAATCGGTCAATTCCTTTGGTAAATCAAGGTTACTTATATTAAATATACACACCCGCAATAATATCGGGGATTAAGAATAAAATACACTGAGACTCGAATCGATTATCGCCGGCAATCCTAATCGATGAATCTCAACGATCCGCTCAATACACCAAGTGTACAAGTGTGATAAAATAATTAAGATAAATTATTTTCTCTCTCACACAACGACTATACCGATGGATTGGTCCGTGTCCATCTAGGTCGTGAGCAACTGTTTGATTAAATACGAGTAACCGATAGTATGATCTTCTGTGCGCCCATGCTTGCACCATACTAACTACAACGTATAAAATCCAGGACTATAGTTTGCATATATTTAATTAATAATAATTAAACGCAAAACAATTGTTCGTTAAGTTAATAGATTAAATGCTATGATCGGGAGTTTACCGTTACTTAAATCTAGATATTAAGTACACAACTCCAACAGCTGATGCTTTCATTGTTGTGCTGGCTGATGAACATATTGAATCTAGACGGTTTCGACTTCCCGAACGTTTCTACCGTTTGCGTGTGAGATACAGTACAGAGCCTCCGCTCTTCTACCTCCGCGATGTTCACGGTGAGAGGTGGGCAACCTTGATGGGCTTTAAAAATGGCTTGGCGTATTTCTACAATAATTGGACTGAATTCAAACACATCCACAAGTTGAAGAAAGGCATGACCCTCCTGTTCGAGCATAGGCCACTTCCAGACGAGTTCCTGGTGCGGATATTTCAAGAGGATGGAGATGAACTCAAGTCATTCTTGCCGAGACCTGCTCCAGGAAAGAGAGCATTCGAGGATGTACCTTCGTCGTCGTCGTCTCTGAAAAAGAGTAAACCATCTTAGGGTTTCGGCGTTAGGTTTTTCTTTTGTAAATCGGCGCCTTTTGTAATTCGGATTCCCCTAATTTAGTACACCAAAATTACTCCGTATTCCTTTTTCCTTGTTTCCAAAATTATACGCTGGAATATTGCACCGTTGTTTTCACGGTCAATATAAGATTCACGGTGTACACATGGTCTTACCACCGTGTGTATTTCACCGTGTACACACCGTGTACACACCGTGCGCGATAGTATACACCGTGAAAACTAATTTCTAGCCCTGCAACAGATTTTTCACAATGTAGTATATGGAGAGAATGAAGCAAACGACCTCAAATTTCATATTTCGAAAATAACACAATGACAAGTTCATTGAAAATCACTTAAGCATAACAATAATTATGATTACAAGAACCATAATTATGGAGACAATAAACAGAGTAGTCTTCAACTGGATGGATACGTCGTGCAATGACGTCTCCATCTTCTTCAGATCTTTCCTAATTTTAGCTTATGTGGCTTTCTCTTCCGCTCTTGACATTTGTTCATGTTGTATCTCTCCCTCATTTGACGGGTTACACCAGGAATCGAATGTATGATCTTGACAATAATACATCAATTTCTGATAATTCTCAGATTTCGAAGACACCACACGAATCTGAAGTTTCTTCCGACATTTACCACAAACTTTATCTTGGTACTTCAATCGGCTTGGTTGACCAGTACTCACGGAGTTCACCGATTGTGTAGACATATTGTTGTAGACATATGGTTAGTTGGTTAGACATGTGACACAGCTGTCACGCAGTAACACGGCTAGCAATCGTTTCCGCACCGTGTCACGGTTCAAGATACAGAGTGGAACCATGTACAATTATTGATCCACCGTGACACGGTAATCATAGGAGTCTTGTTGGAGTTGTGTACTTAATGTCTAGATTTAAGTAAAGGAAACTCACGATCCATTGCCATAATCTATTTAATTAAATAAACAATTATTTGCGTTTAATTATTTATAATTAAATATATGCAAATCATAGTCCTGGATTTTATACGTTGTAGTTAGTATGGTGCAAGCATGGGCGCACAGAAGATCATACTATCGGTTACTCGTATTTAATCGAACAGTTGCTCACGACCTAGATGGACACGGACCAATCCATCGGTATAGTCGTTGTGTGAGAGAGAAAATGATTTGTCTTGATTATTTTATCACACTTGTACACTTGGTGTATTGAGCGGATCGTTTGAGATTTATCGATTAGGATTGCCGGCGATAATCGATTTAAGTCTCAGTGTATTTTATTCTTAATCCCCGATACTATTGCGGGTGTGTATATTTAATATAAGTGACTTTGATTTTCCAAAGGAATTAACCGATTTAATTATTGGGTTAATTACCGGTTAAGTTGGGTCGCTATATTTTATATATGACATGCCGTGAATACTTGACGGGAAAGTGTATCCCGGAAGGGTTGATAATATCCCCGAGATGAGTTCATAAGGAATTATTATGTAAACCCTGCAGGTGAATTTGTTCCGCATAATAATTAAGGATGAATGGTACTAGTCTCGGATATAAGAGATGAATAAATTAATTAGCAATAAATTAATTTTATTCATGGATATTTATATCTTAAATACACGGAATAAATAATACTACCGGAGAAATATTATTTGATATAATATGGTTTAATATTGGGAGTGCAATTAATTTATATAGTGGAAAATAAATTAATTAATATTGATAAGGATTAATGGACTTGAGCATTGGGCTCAATTTAATCTTCAATATTAGAATCCCAATATTTAATCTCCTTTTGATCCCCTACGTAGCCTATAAAAGCACTACATGGTCTTCACAATTCATTAACCTAAGATACGCCAATCATAAAGTTCTTGAAGAGTGAAGGAGATCCATGGAGTTCGGAAGATCGTCGCCCACCCGACGTTCGAGCTAGTGCAAGGAATACGTGGGAAGATCTCAAGGTCATCAATTGAGTTCTTCGTTTTTCCGAACAACGAGAACGAGGTAAAATCGTAAAACCCCCTTTATGATTTTAATCGTTTATTATCGTAAAAATATCGTTGAACGTAAGATCCGAGGTATAGGATCCTCACCGGGGTCGAGCCGAGCGGTGGCGATCGAGGATCGCCGGACCGCCGCGGCTGGAGCGACCCGACGGCGAGAATCATGCGAAGAGGCTTCGCTGGGAGCGAAGCGCTCGCCTGGGGACCAGGCGCCCGCCTGGTCCATGTCGCGCGCGGTCGCGCGACCACCAGGCGCCCGCCTCGTGTGGCTGGCAGCGACGGGCTGCGGGTTCTCCCGCAGCGGATCCGCGAGGCGCTGCGGATCGCACACGGGGGCTTCGCTGGTTGTGTGCGGAGCTCCACGAGCTAAACCCTAGCGCTCGCATGGATGCGAGCGCGTGCCTCGATTGAGCATCCGCGACTCGGGTCGTGGCTAGGGCTCGATTAGGGCTGACCTCCGGGAGGTCTTAAGGGTTGTTCGCAAGAGTCTCCGGCACCATAAGCGGGCTGCTACGAGCAGCCCTAGGCGGCTGCCAAGGACAACCGCGAGCCCACGCGAGGGCTCGACCGAATAGCCGTGGGTTCGCCCGCGGTTAGGGTTTCGGTTGAGTCCGGATTCGTCGTGGTTCGTGGCGGGATGTTCCGGCAACCGGGAGTCGATTGGAATTGTCGTTCCGCATTTGACAACTCCGGATATTCGATCTCCGAAGGATTTCGGTCGGAATTAATTAGATAATTAATTTTAATTAATTTATTAATTCCGGGATATCGATTTCCAACAATTGGTATCAGAGCGTTGGTTTTTCGTTCACGGTATTTTTCGATAAATTGTTCTACCTTGCAGGGTTTCCGACTATTATGGCTAGATATAATTGTTCTTAATTATTGTCATAATATTGTTCTTGATTATTAAACTCTCGGACATGTCGAGATTCGTTTTATGTGTGGTGAATGCTTGTAATAGTAAAAATTCGGGGGTTGACCGAATTTAGGATTTATTATTACGTTCTACTTTTTCCGGAAAATGTATAGGGTCGATTTCATGTATAGAATCGATACCGGATAATTGTAATTTAAATTCTTGTAATTTATTTACGTTGTTTCGATGTTGAGACGATCGCCGGAAGAAGAAGACGATGTGACGAGGGAGACGATGGGACGAGGGATCGATCATCATGATCGACCCCATGTAGGATCGAGCCCTAGGCGAGGGGGCTGCCCGCGGGACTCCTCGGCCACGCCGGCCACCAATGGTGGTGGCGCGTGGGCTGGGGTGGCTGCGGCATGCTTCTCCGAAGGGTAGTCGATGGTGGTGGTAGGGCGCGGGGACTCCCAACCCGTGCTCTTCCGCCGAGATCCAACTTTCCTATTTTAATTCGGTTTTCCTATTTGATTATTTCTTTTATGGAATATTCATGGAATAAGAAAAGAATTAATTTAGTATTAAATTTATTTTCCTATTTGATTATTCCTACTCATGGGAATTTTCATGGATTAGGAAAAGAATAAATTTAGAATTAATTTGTTTTTCCTATTTAATTTTTCCTTTATGGAATTTTTAATGGATTAGGAAAATAATTAATTTGGAAAGTTTTGAAAGTCCTTAATTAATTTTTCCTATTTAATTATTCCTTTATGAAATTTTTAATAGATTAGGAAAAGAATTAATTTGGAAGGATTAAGAGTCCTAATTTATTTTATTTCCTTATTCTATTATAGAGGTCTTCTAGAATATTCCAAGTTTTACTTGGATAGACTATTCTAAAGATTTAATAGAATTAGAAAGGAAAATAAATAAATAAAATATTAATAATATTTAATTTTATTTTCGATATATTCGATTGACTTAATTTTTGAATTAAGTAACTTTTGGATTAATTGAAAATAAATGGATTTAAATATTGGATATTAATATTCTCGTCACATGGAGCATTCAAGAAACGAAGACTCAAGACTAGAAGATGCGTACGGAGATGCGATAAAGCCATAATAGTCGGAAAATAATATTCTAGTATTATTTTGACTATGTGATAATATTTTATGTGCTTTATTTCATGTATGCATGCTTATGTGTATTTAATTATGCATTAGATAGCGTATCCCTTTATTGTAAAAAGCTAAGTGGGAGAGGGTATGGAAACATACCCATGGTCTCCATTGCTGCTCTCTTGGTGACTTTTATAAACTTTTGAAGTTTATATAGATAAGTTATTGGAGGAGAGTTCTTGTAATTCCTCTTACGAGAAACATTGATTAAGTTTATCAAACAATGCCTAATTTGTCTTTCCAAAGCTGATTTCAAGTCGACTCATTCTCACCCCGGGGAGTGGAATGGAGCCAAAGCCACTTGGTCATGTAGAGGACACAAATTAGAGACCTTCGTACCATTCTTTTATAGATGGATCGATTGTCTGCTCGGGTCCCTCATTTATGAGAGATAGGGTTGTTCGCATGGTGAATCACTGGTTAGAAACTTCGAGTTTCACTTATGATTCTCCGCGTCTTGATTTACAAGATCGAATGGATCAAGTAATTGGGAGTCAATTATAAAAGTCTCTTGGTGTAGTAAACGTCCACACCACGTGGCTTGCTATACTGACGGATTTTGGATTAATTGATGTAGACAGTTGTAAGAAATTGTGAAGAGTTGTGAAGTTGTCGTAAACGTCCACACCACGTGGCTTGCGGTGATGTAGCAATTCCAAACGATTTACTTTGGTACTGAGTAATGGTTTACACTTAGATACGCATTATAGTATTCCTCCCCACGAGGTTCCGCTATAAGTGATGTATGACCAAAGAAAATCTAATTGCTAAGTCGTTTGGGTGGGTAAACGTCCACACCACGTGGCTTGCCTACCTGATGGGATTTTAGATGTGATTAGTGGTTTAATGATATTATTTGAGGGAGATAATATCGGAGATTAAATCGATTGTTTGTTGTTATATGTGCTCATAGATTAGGATATGGCTTTGAACCCACTTTATGTGATACTTAAGGATTTAACTCACTGGTCCCTGAATGTATTGATTGGAATAGAGATCTGGACATTGCCCAGACTGTTAAAGAGTACAAGTTTGTACTCAAGAGAGCTTTGTTCTCCCGAGCCTACTAATGTCTTAACTGATGAGGAAAGAACTGATTTTATCATGTTCAAACTCAAGGAGATGTTTAGACATGATGTAGAGGCTAGACAAGAGGCGATGAGGATACTCATAAAGGCCAGTCGAATCGAGGAAACGCTTAAACACGTTTTTGAGATGATTGACCTTTTGGACGAGTTGAGACGGAAATCGCAAGCTCTTGTAGCCAATGCCAAAGGTTTCGAACCTAAGGGCCAAACCGGGGGATAGGAAAAGCAAGCAAAGAAACCCAGTGGTCCTAAGTTTCTTGGATCACGAGATGGGGCGAGAAAGCCAATAGGCTAGTGTTCTCGATGCAAACAGTCTAGGTACTGGAAGTCTGATTATCCTCTCAAAGAAAGTACGAAATCTTCTTTAGTCATAAAACATAGTCAGTGGTATTATCTACCGGAACCTGGTGTGTAGATATGGAACCATTGACGGTATGCGCATTCTAAATGCGAGGGTTCCAGGAAACCCGACGACTTGGAAAAGAAGAGATCGTAGTCTACATGGGCAATGCTGTTGAGGAGGCAGCTGTTGCAGTGGAGGACAATTATAGGATTTCATTTTGAGCTATTGCTTTTATGTACCTTTAGAAAGAACTTTGTTCTGGATTTCTAATGAATGGATATTTTATTTCTTTTAATCATCTGATGGTTATAAGAAGAAATAAAGATAGTATCTATTCTGGTACATTAGCTAGCAATATATAAATGATGAATCCTGAGTCCATCACGGTGCAACGAACCGTAGTACAAAACTCGTTTTACTAATAAGAGATTTCTTCATTAAATCGATTATACTTGTGGATTCTTATGCTAAATCATGTTTATTCAAATAAGAAGTTCAAAGGTCGAAAATTGATATTTGATCAATTAAGTTGAAGGAGTGGACCTTCCGACCTAAGAATCTAATTTGGAAGATAACATGACTAAGCAATCCTTTATGGATATAAGATATAAGATCCGGACAAGTATAAGAATTGATTGACTCTGATGTGTGCAGACCTTTGTTTACTCAGACAATAAGGTACGAGTACTTCATTTTATGATTACTCGAAAGAATGGATTAGCATACCTGATGTGCCACAAAAGCAAAGTGTTTTGACAAGTCAATGGACACAAAGCTATTGTGGGGAACCATCATGGTATATCCATTGAAAGCCTGCGATCTAATCGCGGAGGCAAGTGCCTGTCTGAGAAATGCATGGCATACTGATCAGAGATTGGGATTTGATCCCAAATGACTACACCATACACTCTTGTGTAGAAATGGTGTGTCGGAAATAAGAAATGGAACTCTTATAGAAATAGTAAAAGCATGAGTTATACGGAACTACCTGTGTTCTATGGATATGTCTAGAAACAACGGCGCATTCAAGTGCGGTTGTAGAATATCCTAGAAGAACAAAAGATGTGTGTTCAATAGTACTATGAACCAGAAGGACGTTATAAGTTCTAACGCCCGGTTCTTAGAGGAAGACTATTAGATGAACCACAAGCCCAAAGTGACGTAATACTTTCAAATGAGAGAGAAAGATTAAGACTTAGAACCAGCCGAACCGAGTAGCAGTACACCACTAACTGCACCTACTGTTATTACTGTTTATACACCGGAATGCCGTTGTAGTGGGAGGTTGTGGATCAACCGGAGATATTCATAAGACTAGGAGAGTTTTCGGACTCTGGACCTAGTATACATGAAATCAATCCCTGGATCTACATAGAGGCGGTACTAAATCTAAATGTGCTCTCTTAGAAAGCAATAAGGTTTATTGCTGAGAGGCAAGATCATTTAGAGTACAAGCTTAGTTGATCCATTTATGGATTGGAACAAAGCATTGAGTTCGTGGTACTTGCAAGTTGATGAGATAGTCCATTTTATGGATTCATCAAAGCATAGACGAATAGTGTTGTATTGGAAACGTGATGGAAACAAGGTGGTGTTTCTCGGGTTTTTATGTAGATAACATTTTATCATTGGCAACAATGTAAAGATGTAATCAGACATGAAATGATGGTTGTCTGGATAAATCATTATGAAAGATATAGGAAGAAGTTGTACTTCTCCTGGACATCTTACATATATATGATTATAGTTCGTTTTAACATGCAAGATTCCGAGAAAGGTTCGTTACCTTTCAGATACGGAATGCATCTATCTAAGGATATGTGTTTTGGAACACAAAAGGAGATAGAAGCAATTAAAGCGGTTTCCTACACTTGGAGTGTGGAACGCTCAATAAATGCGATGTTAAAAACGAGAACCTGATATCTGCTATGCGGCCAGTATAGTGGGAGGATATCAAGGTAATCCTGGAAAGGAATACTCGACTGCTGTAATGAACATTTTAAGTACTTTCGAAGTACTGGAAACTATTTTCTGGATTACGAAGAAAACAAGCATTTCCTTTGGATTACATTCTCTTAGATTTCTAATCGAATGAGGACCAGTGTAAATCGATATCAGGCTATGTGTTTCACTATTGAAGGAGAAGGAGTTTTAACATGGAAGAGTGATAAGCACGATGCTTTTCGGACTCTGCCATGAGTAACCAAATAGCGGCCTCAGAGGCAGCGGAAGTTTTGGTATAGCTCCGAGATAATCTCTGGGACTTAGATGTGATTCTTAATTTGCCAAAGGCTATGTAAATAGCGGTGCGATGGCAAATGGTAAGAAATCACAAGTCCATAAGTGTAAGATAACACATAGAGCAAGTACCACCTGATACGAATCATCGTCAGGGGAGACGACGCTGTAGTCACCAAGATAACTTCAGAGCGGCAACCTAGATTGCTCACTCACATGGTACTTCTTGGAAGTACAGTTTAAGCACGTGATGAGTATGGGAGTCGGGAGTTTGGAGGAAATGACTAGACCTTAGTACAAGTGGGAGATTGTTGGAGTTGTGTACTTAATGTCTAGATTTAAGTAAAGGAAACTCACGATCCATTGCCATTAATCTATTTAATTAAATAAACAATTATTTGCGTTTAATTATTTATAATTAAATATATGCAAATCATAGTCCTGGATTTTATACGTTGTAGTTAGTATGGTGCAAGCATGGGCGCACAGAAGATCATACTATCGGTTACTCGTATTTAATCGAACAGTTGCTCACGACCTAGATGGACACGGACCAATCCATCGGTATAGTCGTTGTGTGAGAGAGAAAATGATCTGTCTTGATTATTTTATCACACTTGTACACTTGGTGTATTGAGCGGATCGTTTGAGATTTATCGATTAGGATTGCCGGCGATAATCGATTTAAGTCTCAGTGTATTTTATTCTTAATCCCCGATACTATTGCGGGTGTGTATATTTAATATAAGTGACTTTGATTTTCCAAAGGAATTAACCGATTTAATTATTGGGTTAATTACCGGTTAAGTTGGGTCGCTATATTTTATATATGACATGCCGTGAATACTTGACGGGAAAGTGTATCCCGGAAGGGTTGATAATATCCCCGAGATGAGTTCATAAGGAATTATTATGTAAACCCTGCAGGTGGATTTGTTCCGCATAATAATTAAGGATGAATGGTACTAGTCTCGGATATAAGAGATGAATAAATTAATTAGCAATAAATTAATTTTATTCATGGATATTTATATCTTAAATACACGGAATAAATAATACTACCGGAGAAATATTATTTGATATAATATGGTTTAATATTGGGAGTGCAATTAATTTATATAGTGGAAAATAAATTAATTAATATTGATAAGGATTAATGGACTTGAGCATTGGACTCAATTTAATCTTCAATATTAGAAGCCCAATATTTAATCTCCTTTTGATCCCCTACGTAGCCTATAAAAGCACTACATGGTCTTCACAATTCATTAACCTAAGATACGCCAATCATAAAGTTCTTGAAGAGTGAAGGAGATCCATGGAGTTCGGAAGATCGTCGCCCACCCGACGTTCGAGCTAGTGCAAGGAATACGTGGGAAGATCTCAAGGTCATCAATTGAGTTCTTCGTTTTTCCGAACAACGAGAACGAGGTAAAATCGTAAAACCCCCTTTATGATTTTAATCGTTTATTATCGTAAAAATATCGTTGAACGTAAGATCCGAGGTATAGGATCCTCACCGGGGTCGAGCCGAGCGGTGGCGATCGAGGATCGCCGGACCGCCGCGGCTGGAGCGACCCGACGGCGAGAATCATGCGAAGAGGCTTCGCTGGGAGCGAAGCGCTCGCCTGGGGACCAGGCGCCCGCCTGGTCCATGTCGCGCGACCACCAGGCGCCCGCCTCGTGTGGCTGGCAGCGACGGGCTGCGGGTTCTCCCGCAGCGGATCCGCGAGGCGCTGCGGATCGCACACGGGGGCTTCGCTGGTTGTGTGCGGAGCTCCACGAGCTAAACCCTAGCGCTCGCATGGATGCGAGCGCGTGCCTCGATTGAGCAGCCGCGACTCGGGTCGTGGGGGGCTGACCTCCGGGATTCTTAAGGGCTGTTCGCAAGAGTCTCCGGCACCATAAGCGGGCTGCTACGAGCAGCCCTAGGCGGCTGCCAAGGACAGCCGCGAGCCCACGCGAGGGCTCGACCGAATAGCCGTGGGTTCGCCCGCGGTTAGGGTTTCGGTTGAGTCCGGATTCGTCGTGGTTCGTGGCGGGATGTTCCGGCAACCGGGAGTCGATTGGAATTGTCGTTCCGCATTTGACAACTCCGGATATTCGATCTCCGAAGGATTTCGGTCGGAATTAATTAGATAATTAATTTTAATTAATTTATTAATTCCGGGATATCGATTTCCAACAAGTCTACCATTGGCTACAACACAGTACTGTGATTACACCGTGGACCTATTCATTCAGGCACCGTGTACAAATATTTGTGCACAAAACATCAATTACAAACCAGTATTAATGAATCACAACGTGAAAACAACAAACATGTTTATACTAATACGACAATCAAAATGGATCAGCAACATCATTCAAGCTCAGCCAAAAAATCTTCAGGCATATCTGTTTCCTGACCTCCTCAATGTACCCTTCATTGATGTTTTCGTTCCGATGCATAAGAGGGTCGACAAACAAACGGTCAAGCTGCATGGTACAGTAAACCCCACAAGAGTGTTTATCAGTAACATCCTGGACGAATTGTTCGGCGTCCGGCATGACTTTTAACTCGAAGGCCTCCGTAATCGCATGGTGTTGACCCTTCTTTGCCCAGTAATCTGATCTCCTCAACACACGAGGTAAAAACTCCATTAACGGCCTCAATTCCTCCTTCCGAAATCCGTATTCAGGATACGTCGCCAGTTGAGTATGAGTTAATGAGTCATACAATTCGATAGTCCAATCTTCGGGGGATATTCGGACGGTGACCCAACGATGGTGGACATTACAAATCGCCACGAGCTTTACATGCCATGTTTAAGGTTTGCGAGTTAGAATTCAGTTTCACACTAGTTAAAATGAAGCATGTATGCTTTTCAATACTTACATGAGTAGGCTGGTCGGACTCCATTGACATCGGACCATATGTGTCATTCACTGCTTCTCGAAGAGAATCAGGCACTACCCAATCATCAATAGAGCCACGATGAATCTTATATGCAGCATCTATAGTACTCTGGAAAAAGATATTATTAGTAAAAACGAAGGTGTCCAAAATGAGAGTACTGTAAAACTTACCCAAAATTGAGTGCTCAATAAGACAGTGTTTGTACTCCCTTTAACATCACGACCTTTGCACTTCAAATAAATAATATAGAGATCTAGCACCTCAGATTCGAAGGCCCAATTGAAGTCCTCAATTTTATCAAACAATTCTGCACCCACTCTGTGGTCTATGGAGCCTCGACTGCACGAAATCAAGTCGGTAGACCCGGAATTCATCCATTCTCTGAACAACGTTTCCACATATTCGAGTCCGCTTTGGTTCGCACTAGATTGCGAATGGAAACGTTTCAAGAGTTCGAAGACTTTTTTAGCAACAGCTTCCTTAAAGCAAGTGCCAGAATCATCAGCAAGGAACGAAACAATATCTGCCCTCAGTTCGGCAGACCAAATTCTACCTACCTGGCGATTGATCTCATCGTTGTCCGGCCCCTCAGGACCGAAGACACCTGCTTTTCGACAGCAAATGTCCGTCACAGAAGTCAGATCAGGTCCGGAAACACGTCGCTTAGAAATAGGCCTTTCTATAGCACGTGAAGCTTTTTGTGCAGCACGCTTGTGAGACGGCTTGGCTCGATCTTTCTTCTTAATACCTCCTTTTCGTCGAGGTGGACAGAATTCAACAGAAAATAGTTCACAATCATCTATAGATTCAGTTACAGTAACATAAGATAATGATTTAGCCTCTTCCGGTGTAGGAATTAACGATTCAAAAACTTCCATCTACAGACAAATATACTCTGTATCAACGTACAACAACAATAAAGGTCAACGCGTGTGCTTTTTAATAATGAAAATTCAATAAAGTACCTTCTCATTGAAGAATTTAGTGACATCGCACGCAGCTTGTTTCGATGCAGTAGAGTCCCACATCAGGCAACGTGGAATTCTCGTAACCCGAGCACGTTTCGCGCATAATGCTCCGATCGACGGTACGGACTCGTACATCCAAAACTTAAAAGCCCAAACCGGCCCGTAGAAATGGTAAGTAGATTCATCATCATGAATGGACGTCGTTTTGAGGTAGTAGGATAAATTCTGATAGGAATAAGCGCCCCAGGGAAATTCCTCCCAACAATCGTGGTCCTCGACCAACAACCATGCCGACTTATCGATTTTAACCTTATGGTCTCGGCAAAGCAATATGAAATAATACATGAGGAGCTTGGCTACTTTCATATAATCCTCCGCCTTCGCTTCTTTGCCGAGATTTACATCCTCGAACTTTTGGCGTAGCTCCGATAAGCTAATGGTTGTATCTCCTTTGAAAAATCGAATAAACAAGCTATCGGGAGGAAACTCACGTGACTCAAAAATATCAAAGCCTGTGTAGTGCCCAAAATTGAGTCCCGTTACCATGGCATAAGCAGCCGGTGTGAATTTCGCGATCTTCTCACCGACATAAAACCAATGTTCCATCGTCGGTATTGTCGGACCAGTCAACTCTCTACATAGGAAATGATGCAAATAACGAGATGCGTGTGCAGCATGTCCTTTAACTAATCCTTCGTTGGGTTTTACGAATTCCAGAAAATGCTTCATATAGGAATGCTGAGCGAATTCAGCCAATGTTGCATCGCCGCCGTCGATTGAACCCATAACACGCTTTATCAAGTTTATCACGTCGAAACGGTAATACAAATTGATTCTTGGGGTGATCGACTGCAAAGCTACTGGTCTTTTCCATTCGTACCCAGCCTGAAAATATCAATCAAATTAGAGAAGATTTCACGATTCACGGTGAGTTTAACTTAACACCGTGGCACGTCAAAGGGTGAAATGTACACGGTGAACATCTAAGGGTGTAGTGTACACGGAGATGTTAAATCCACGACGAGCATATACAACAGTTATCAAGGGTATACGGTGAAGATACACACGGTGATGTCAACCACCGGGATCGTGCATAACCATAAGACGGAATTACACCGTAAGAAAAAAACTATTGAATATCACGGTGTAAATTCACCGTGAACATACAAAACGGTGTTTTTCCACGGTGTACAAAAACTATTGAATATCACGGTGAAGATACATACGGTGATGTCAACCACCGGGATCGTGCATAACCATAAGACGGAATTACACTGTAAGAAAAAAACTATTGAATATCACGGTGTAAATTCACCGTGAACATACAAAACGGTGTTTTTTCACGGTGTACATTACACACGGTGTATATACACCGTGGATCGAGCACGTACAAGACTGTAAGTACACATACACCGTCAAATAAAACACTGTCGTGAATCGTGATCATACACGACCGTAAGTACACGCGGTAACATTACACCGTGAGATAAATCACAGTCGTGGATCGTGCTCGTACAAGACCGTAAGTACAAACGGTGTAAGTCACCCGTGAGATATATCACCGTCTTAAACTCTACCGTGATAATACACGGTGATAAAACTCACGGTTGAACCGTCGTCTACCAGAACTGACACACAACCGCATGCGAAAAAATTGTAGAGAGCAATAAACCATTAACCATTTTAAAATGTCGGAAACAAAAACCATATCTTGAATGAATATACCGGTATCAAATTACAAATCGAATGATTTACAAGCATCAAAGCTCGAATAATCGAAAGTTGGAAAGCTAGGGTTATGGACTTACCGGAGGTTGAGCGCGATTGTCTAGGGTGTCCATGTTGTCACTGCTTGCCATAATGATGATCGCCGGAGACGGAGTTGAATAGTTAATTCGATAACGGTCGGGGCTGATGTTTCACCGTGGTGACGCTCGTCGTGCGTGTGAATTTCAAAAGTCGAAAATTGATTTTGTGGGGCAACTTTATTTTTCTGATATTCTTTTTATTAATTTTTAATATTCGATTTATTGTTTTGTGAGAAAAGATAACTTTTGAGGGCACTTAAGTCTTTTCATTCAAATTGGCTTACTTAACTTCAATTTTTATGGACGGGGCTTCAGAACTTGTATACTCTTATGCTTTGGCCTTAAAATGCCTCCGCCCCTAAAACAAATTTAGAATTATTTATTTTGACATGTTCATATCTATACATATATAATTTCAGATCAACTAATGCAACGTGATAGGAAAACAATAATAATGTTGTGTTTACACTATAAATTATAAATAAAAAATATTTAAATTCTAAATAATAATAAACAATAATAATGTTGTGTTTACACTATAAATTATAAATAAAAAATAATTAAATTCTAAATAATAATATTATTAAGTATATTTAAATTTTATATATATATTTAAACTTCGGTTTCGCTTGCTTGCCCCAGTTTTCCTCGTAGACGACAGATGAGAGCGTCGAGGCTGCTCGAGGCCTGGCGGAGCGAAGCTACTATCCTAAGGTATTCCAAGGCACATCTAGTTCTCGGTACCTGCTTAAAGTCGAAAGAAATTTAAGAAATTTATTTAAATTTTATTTGTATATTTTTTTACAGTGAATTAAGAAAATAATGGTGGGGATGGCAATGGAGTGAGGTTGGGAGTTGGGACGGGCCGGACGGCACCATGATGGAGTTGGGTTTCTTCAACAAATAAAACACAATCAATTATCAATTATTTATTCATTTATTAAAGGGTAATATTGGAAGTTTATCAATTATGTGTGCAAAAAAGTTAATTATTTAAGTGAAGGTGTATATAAGAAGAATGACTAAGTGTAGGTGTGTAGATATATTTTTTTTCCAATTTAAAATTATATATCTATTAATATATAAATCCAGAACAATTATCTATCAAACAGTAGACCAATAAAAAGCCTCAATTTTGCCACCTAGATTCAATTGAAAGCTATTGACCAACCAGAATGCTCAATTTCACATATTGAGAAACATTTCTCCTTCAATTTCAATTTCTATTGTCCAATAGAATCTCTCAATTTTGCCACGTCAATTTATATTTTTCTTATGAAATCTTAATTAAATCAATACCATTAATTAAAATCTTTATTTCGGTCAACTTTTCCAATTTGACAGCTCTCATTTCGCTTCTTCCTATTCTCTTCTCTTCTCTCTCTTCTCTTCTCTTCTCATTTTCCAAATTTATGCATCTCATCTACTTCAACCTTGAGGTTTTGCGATGAAGGTTTTTCTTCCCACATTTTTACATTCCGAATTCTCAATCTTTATCCGCTTCATTCGTTTTTATTTAATTATTTTTAAAATACCATTATTCACGTTTTACATCCATTGGACGACTCAGAATCCTGAAAGGTACTGTTCTTCATCACCTCGGGCTTTTCTGTATTTTCCTGTGTTGCTTCTTTTCGCGAGTTGTTGCGATTTCATTTGAGTGATTTATGCCTATGAGTTTCGAGCAACCCTCTGCTATACATGTTATCTGTAAGAAAGTTGCAGATTCTGAATTCAACCATCTCATCTCATCGATCCTCTTCTTCCAAGATCTACGAGATGATGGTGGACCCCTCGACCGACGCCGAGATCTCCTGGAGCAGGGCGAAGAAAAGCTTCGTCGTTTGGGATTCTCACAAGTTCTCCACGAATTTGCTTTCTAGATATTTCACGCACGCCCATTTCTCCAGCTTCGTTCGCCAGCTCAATACCTATGTAAGTTTTTTTTTGATGGATTTATTTAATTCCTTTTTTTCTGTATTTTTTCAAGTGATTGATCAGGGGGTTTTCTTAGTTTGATTTTGTGGGCTTTTCGATTTGGCTATTTGGAATTATTGAATTCAACTCCGTGATATGCGTTGATAGTCTACTGCTGTCGTTTTTGTCACGTAATTTATTTTTACTGCATTTTGATTTTTGTCATTCCATGTTTTCTGCAAATTCTCAAATTGTGCTTTTTTTGTAATCACGATCTATACACGATAATTATGTTGATATTGAAGCATGTATATCATTTTTTATATGATAGAGATGGGTATAACTGTGCATTTCCACTGCTGGAGCTTCAGACCCATGATTTGCCTCCCTATGTAAGCTTCGACTTTCGATTTCTCTTCACATTACGACTACGTCATTTGTAATAATTAGCTATGAATTTCATGTGTTGGTGGTGGGACTTTCAGGACCGTACAGAACACAAGGAATCGATGTCCGAGGATGAAATTGAAAATGAAGATGACGATGATGATGATGATGAATCTGATGATGACGATGATGATGAAGATGAAAAAACTGCCTGTCGCCGGTTGAGGGAAGGTAATAGATTTTTGAGAAAGTTGTTATAGGCGACGAGTAACTAATGTATATAATTTGTGTATGTGTTTGTGGTTATGTTGACAGGGGATAGAGTGAAGTACGTTGGGGTAAAATATTATTAAGGTGAATAGAAACATGTAACTCTCTACCGTGCTCCCTGTGGATTTTCATAAAAGCCTGCGAATTTCGTTCGAGTTATTGTACTGAGAACTAGCCATCTTTAAAAATTCTATATCAGTATATCCTCATAAAGTTGTATTCTGGCCAACGAGGGGAGGTGCGCGAAGTAAAAAGAGACAAAATAGCCATTATATTTTAAACAAGCGACGAGAAAGGCTTGGAGCCACCAGTTCATTGGCTTAACGGTACCTACACATGCTTACTTAGTAGCTATGAAAATTCGAACCATCCCTTGAAATATCTGATAAGAGTTGATGATGCTTTGTAATTGTTTTGCAGCAAAGGACATCAAACGTTGTTGGAAGTTGTGTACTTAATGTCTAGATTTAAGTACCGGTAAACTCCCGGTCATGGCATTTAACCTATTTAATTAATAAACAATTATTTGCAATTAATTATTATTAATTAATTACGCAAAATATAGTCCTGGATTTTATACGTTGTAGTTAGTATGGTGCGCATGGGCGTACAGAAGATTATACTATCGGTTACTCGTATTTAATCGAACAGTTGCTCACGACCTAGATGGACACGGACCAATCCATCGGTATAGTCGTTGTGTGAGAGAGAAAATAATTTATCTTAATTATTTTATCACACTTGTACACTTGGTGTATTGGGCGGATCAGCTTGAGATTTATTGATTAGGATTGCCTTGGATAATCAATTTAAATCTCGGAGTATTTTATTCTTAATCCCCGATATTATTGCGGGTGTGTATATTTAATACTAGAGGCTTTGATTTTCCAAAGGAATTAACCGATTTAATTATTGGGTTAATTACCGGTAAAATTGGGTCGCTATATTTTATATATGACATGCCGTGAATACTTGATGGGAAAGTGTATCCCGGAAGGGTTGATAATATCCCCGAGATGAGTTCATAAGGAATTATTGTGTAAACCTCATGAGTGGATTCGTTCCGCACAATAATAAAGGTTGAACGGTACTAGTCTCGGATATAAGATATGAATATTATTTATTGAGCAATAAATAAATTTATTCATGGATATTTAAATCTTAAATACACGGAATAAATAATACTAATCGGAGAAATATTATTTGATATAATATGGAATAATATTGGGAGTGCAATTTTATTTATATAGTGGAAAATAAATAAAATTAATATTGATAAGAATTAATAGATTTGGGTTGGACCCAATTTAATTTTCAATATTGAAGCCCAATATTTATTCTCCTTATGATCCCCTACGTAGCCTATATAAGCACTACATGGTCTTCACTTTTCAAGAGAGAATTAATTGACCTACGCCAATCATAAAGTCTTGAGAGTGAGGAAGATCCATAGAATCCGATAGATCGTCGCCCACACGACGTTCGGACGAAGTGCGAGGAATACGCGGGAAGGTCGCAAGGTCATCAATAAGATTCGTTTCTCCGTACAACGAATCGAGGTAATAATCGAGAACCCCCTTCTTGATTATTTGTGTTGTTTAATTGTGATGTATACATGAACAAGACGATCCGAAAAAAACGACGAACCTCGGGGACGGGGATTCGAGATCCCCGGCGAGGATCGAAGGAGGCGGTCGAACCCTAGGGTTCGGACCGCCCCAACGCGCGACGAAGGGCCGAGCCCCGGCTGGACGCCGGGGCGTGCGATCGACTTCGGTCGATCGCCGGGGATGCCGTGGGCTGGTGCCACGGCGGATCCCCAGCCTCCGTCGTCGGAGGCGCGAGCCGCGGGAACCCTCGGCTGGAGCCGAGGGGTGCGATCGATCGCGAGGATCGATCGCAGGCGTGCTACGGGATGACCCGTAGCTGCCTCGTACGCGCTACGGGTTCACCCGTAGCAGGGCGTGCGAGGGCGATGCCCTCGCGGGCAGCGAGTCATCGCGACTCGCTGCGGGCTGCTACGAGCAGCCCCGGGGATCGCGCGAGCGATCCCAGCGATCGTCGAGGACGATCGCGAGCCCCTCGCGGGGGCTCGGCTGGGCGCACGCAGCCTTCGGGTCCTTTATTGCCTTAAAAACCTCCCCTCTTGACAATTTATGTCTAATTTGCCGGGTTCACTGAGGTGGTTCGCGTTCGTGGATCCGACTCGCGGGAGAAAATCGGCTGGGGGCGGGCTGCGTGTCTTCGGGCGCGTAGTCTCCAAAGGTCGGACTCCTGCGGATGAGTCGGGGATCCAGTCTTCGGTGATCGAGGGTTTTTGATCGGGTTATCGGTTCCGCAATTTTGATAGCCCGGGACATCGAATCCCAGCAATTGGTATCAGAGCGTTTGGTTTCGTGTTCATGTATACGTTCGATTATTGTTCTAATTTGCAGGATTTCCGGCTATCATGGTTGGATTTAATTAATTTGTTTTTAATTAATTATCATGATTATTAAACTCTCGGACATGTCGAGATTCGTTTTGTGTGGATGAATGTATGTAATAGTAAAAATTCGGGGGTTGACCGAATTTAGGATTTATTATTACGCACTTTATTTTCCGGAAAATGTATAGGGTCGATTTCATGTATAGAATCGATACCGGAATTGTAATTTAATTTTTTGTAAATTATTTACGTTGGTTCGATGATGAGACGATCGCCGGAAGACGAAGAAGTGACGAAGAGAAAAGGGCTTGGGATCGATCCCATGATGGTGATCGACCCATGGCCTAGCCGGCGTGGCTAGGCGGCGGCGGCGCTCCTCCCCGAGTGGCCGGCCGATCCTTCATGGTGGGGATGGCGTGGGATCTCCCAATCCCATGCTATTCCTACCAAGATCTACTTTCCTAATTAATTCGTTTTTCCTATTTGAGTACCTTCCTTTTAGGAAATTCTCATGGATTAGGAAAAAGAATTAGTTTAAATTAATTTTATTTCTATTGATTTATTTCCTTCATGGAATTTTTCATAGAATAGAAATTTAATTAATTTAGTACTAAATTTATTTTTCCTATTTGATTATTCCTACTCATGGGAATATTCATGGATTAGGAATAAAGATAAATTTGGAAAGTAGTAAGTCCTAATTTATTTTATTTCCTTGTTCTATTATGGATGTCTTCTAGAATATTCCAAGTTTACTTGGATAGATTATTCTAAAGATTTAATAAGAACTAGAGAGGAAAATAAATAAATAAAAATATTAATAATATTTAATTTTATTTTTGATATATTCAATTGACTTAATTTTCTAATTAAGTAACTTTTGAATTAATTGAAAATAAATAGATTTAAATATTGGAAATTAATATTCTCGTCACATGGAGCATTCAAGAAACGAAGACTGAAGACTAGAGGATGCATATAAAGATAAAGCCATGATAGTCGGGAAAATAATTCTCTAGCATTATTTTGACTATGTGATCTATGTGCTTTATTGCTTTCATGCATGCTATATGTGTTTATTTTTATGCACTAGATAGCGTATCCCTTTATCGTAAAAAGCTAAGTGGGAGAGGGGATGGAAACATTCCCATGGTCTCCATCACTGTTCTCTTGGTGACTTTTATGGACTCTCGAAGTTCATATAGACAAGTCATTGGAGGAGAATTCTTGTAATTCCTCTTACAAGAAACATTGATCAAGTTTATCAAACAATGCCTAATTTGTCTTTCTGAAACTGACTTCAAGTCGACTCATTCTCACCCCGGGGAGTGGAATGGAGCCAGAGCCACTTGGTCATGTGGATGACACAAATTAGAGACATTCGTGCCATTCTTTGATAGGTGGGTCGTTTGTCTGCTCGGCTCCCTCATTTATGAGAGATAGGGTCGCTCGCATGGTGAATCACTGGTTAGAAACTTCGAGTTTCACTTATGATTCTCCGAGTCTTGATTTACGAAATCGAGTGGATCTTGTAATTGGGAGTCAATTATAAAGATCTCTTGGTGTAGTAAACGTCCACACCACGTGGCTTGCTATACCGACGGATTTTGGATTAATTGATGTAGACAGTTATAAGTAATTGTGAAGAGTTGTGAAATTGTCGTAAACGTCCACACCACGTGGCTTGCGGTGACGTAGCAATTCCAAGCGATGTACTTTAGTGCTGAGTGATGGTTTACACTTAGATACGCGTTATAGTATTCTTCCCCACGAAGTTACGCTATGATTGATGTATGACCAAAGAAAAACTGATTGCTAAATCATTTGGGTGGGTAAACGTCCACACCACGTGGCTTGCTTTACCTGATGGGATTTTAGACGCAATTAGTAATTTAATGATATTATTTAAGGGAGATAATATCGGACATTAAATTGATTGTTTGTTTACATGTGCTTATAGGTTTAGAGAATAGCTATGAATCCACTTTCTGTGATACTCAAGGAACATAAACTCACTGGTCCCAATTACATTGATTGGAAGAGAAATTTGGACATTGTCCTGACTGCTGAAGAGTACAAGTTTGTACTCTATGAGCAATGCCCTGCTGAACCCACGGCCGCCTCAACTGATGAGGAAAAAGAAGCATATCGGAAGTGGAAAAAGGCTGATGAGATGGCTAGGTGCTATATTTTGGCTTCCATGTCAAATGTACTCCAAACCCAACATGAGCCGATGAACACTGCCGAGGATATGTTATTTAACCTCAAGGAGATGTTTGGGCATCATGACCGTGCGTGTAGGCAAGAAGCAATGAGAGTCCTCATGTCAACTACTCAGTCTGAAGGAACGCCTGTCGAGGAGCACGTTCTCAAGATGATGAGTTTGTTGAATGAATTGGAGGTCCTAGGAGCTATGATTGATGGTGAGACGCAAGTCGACATCATACTCCAGTCTCTGACCCCTAGTTTTGAGCAGTTTCGTATGAGCTATAATATGGGTAAACTATCTTATACTCTTGCGCAACTCCTGACTGAACTCAAGGCGGCAGAGGGGATCTACAAGAAGGGCAAGTCTCAAGCGCTTGTAACTACCAGGCCCAAAAGCTTGAAAGCTATTGGAGGTAGGGGCAAGAAAAGGAAGCAAGCCATAAAACCCAGTGGTGCTAAGAGGAATGGACCACGAGTGGGGGCTAGCAAGCCAAAGGGCTTGTGCTTCCGATGCAAGAAGTCTGGACACTGGAAGTCTGAATGTCCTCTCAGAGGTACGAATTTTTCTTTAGTCGTAAAAACATAGTCAGCGGTATTATCTACCAGAATTCTGGTGTGTAGATATGGAACCACTGACGGTATGTGCATTTCTTTAAATGCAGGGGTTCCAGAAAACCCGGCGACTTAGAGAAGAAGAATTCGAGTCTACATGGGCGAAGCTGTTGGGGTAGCAGTGGTTGCAGTGGAAGACGTTTATCTGTTTTAAGTTTTCATTTCAGTTATTGCTTATGTACCCCTTTATTTTGAAAAAGAACTTCGTTCTGGTTTTCTTTATTATTAATGGATATTTTATTTCTTTAATCATTGGATGGTTTGGATAAGAAATAATGGTGATATCTATTATGGTACATTAGATAGCAATATGTGAGTGATGAATCCTTAGTCTACCACGATGCAACAAACCGTTATGTATAACTTGTTTTACTTAATAGATGTATTTCTCTTATTAATCATTATACTTGTGAATTCTTGAACTTGGTAGTATCTATTCAAAAGGGATTCAAAAGGTCGAAATTGATTCGATAAATTATAGTTGGAGGAATGGACCTCCCGACCTAAGAATCGATCTTGAAAGATGATACAACTGAGTTAACCTTTCTGGATAAAGGATGGAATTCGGACAAGTATAGAAAATGATGATTAATGCGGTATGTGTAATTAGAGAAGGTACGAGTCATTCCTTCAAGAATACTCGAAGATGGATTAGACTACTTGTTGTGCCATAAAAGCGGAGTGTTTTAAACACAAAGCCATTATGGGGAACCCTTAAAGTATATCCATTGAAAGCCTGCGACTTGATCGCGGAGGCTATCACCTATCTAAATAACACATAGCATAAATCAGAGATTGAGATTAAATCTCAAACGACTGCACCATACACTGATGTGTGGACATGGTGTGTCAGAAATAAGAGATGAGATTCTAATAGTAAAAAGACGAGTTTGTTCGGAACTACCTGTGTTCTATGGATATTTCTGGATACAACGGCGCATTTTATGTGGTTGTAGAATATCCTAGAAGAACAAGTAATTGTATGTTCAATAGTACTACGAACCAGATGGGTATCCTCGCCCGGTTCTTAGAGGAAGACTATTAGATGAATTACAATGCCCTAATTGACAAAGTACTTTAAAATTGAGGAAAGGATAGACTGAGAACCAGCCTAACCGAGTAGCGATACACCACTAACTGCACCTAATGTTATTACTGTTATACACCGGAACGCCATTGCAGTGGGAGGTTGTTAAGCAACCAGAGATGTTCATAAGACTGGAGGAGTTTTAAACTCTGGATCTAGTAGACATGAAATCGATCCCTAGGTCTGCATAGATTTGCGAGAAAGGTGTGTTAGGGACGTAATGGAAACAAAGGTGGTGTTTCTCGGAATTTTGTGTAGATAACACTTCATCATTGGCAACAATGTAAAAGTGTTGTCAAACATAAAATAGAGGTTGTCTAAATAAATCGAGATATGAGATTAAGATGAAGTTGGATCATGTTCTTAGAAATCTTTCGATCTCTAGATAAGAACATTTGTACTTCTCTTAAGATATCTTATACGATTATGGTTTGTTTTAAACATGCACAATTCTGAGAAAGGTTATTGCCTTTCTAGAACAGAATACATCTATCTAAAGGTATGTGTTTCGAACACATGAAGGAGATGGATATGGACAAAGCAGTAACCTACACTTTGAGTGTGGAGAGCTTTGTAGATGCAATGTTGAAGAACAAGAACCTGATATCAACTATGCGGTCAGCGTAGTGGGAGGATATCAAAGTAATCTGGATGAGAAATATTCGAATGCTGTAAAGTACTTGACAGTACTAGATTACTGGCAATACGAAATCTTCTTAGATTACACTTTCTCAGATTCAAAATTAGAGAAAGACCAGTGTAAGTCGATATCAGGCTATGTGTTCACTTTTAGAAGAGGTGAAACCTAAGGATGAAAGAGTGATAAGCGTTATGCTTCTCGGACTCTATCATAAACCGAATAGCAGCCTCAGAGGCAGCGGAAGTTTTGGTTAGGTTCCGGAATGACCTCTGAACTTGGATATGACTCTTGGTTCACCAAAGGCTATGTAAATAGCGGTGCATGGAGAACTGGAAGAAGTCATAAGTTCAAAAGGTGATGATAACACATAGAGCCAGTACCACCTGATACGAGTCATCGTCAGAGAGACGACGCAGTAGTCACCAAGATAACTTCAGAGCGGCTACCTAGATTGCTCATTCACATAATACTTCTGGAAAGTATAACTTAAGCACGTGATGAGTATGGGAGTCGGGAGTTTGGAGGAAATGACTAGACCTTAGTACAAGTGGGAGATTGTTGGAAGTTGTGTACTTAATGTCTAGATTTAAGTACCGGTAAACTCCCGGTCATGGCATTTAACCTATTTAATTAATAAACAATTATTTGCAATTAATTATTATTAATTAATTACGAAAAAAATATTGTCCTGGATTTTATACGTTGTAGTTAGTATGGTGCGCATGGGCGTACAGAAGATCATACTATCGGTTACTCGTATTTAATCGAACAGTTGCTCACGACCTAGATGGACACGGACCAATCCATCGGTATAGTCGTTGTGTGAGAGAGAAAATAATTTATCTTAATTATTTTATCACACTTGTACACTTGGTGTATTGGGCGGATCAGCTTGAGATTTATTGATTAGGATTGCCTTGGATAATCAATTTAAATCTCGGAGTATTTTATTCTTAATCCCCGATATTATTGCGGGTGTGTATATTTAATACTAGAGGCTTTGATTTTCCAAAGGAATTAACCGATTTAATTATTGGGTTAATTACCGGTAAAATTGGGTAGCTATATTTTATATATGACATGCCGTGAATACTTGACGGGAAAGTGTATCCCGGAAGGGTTGATAATATCCCCGAGATGAGTTCATAAGGAATTATTGTGTAAACCTCATGAGTGGATTCGTTCCGCACAATAATAAAGGTTGAACGGTACTAGTCTCGGATATAAGATATGAATATTATTTATTGAGCAATAAATAAATTTATTCATGGATATTTAAATCTTAAATACACAGAATAAATAATACTAATCGGAGAAATATTATTTGATATAATATGGAATAATATTGGGAGTGCAATTTTATTTATATAGTGGAAAATAAATAAAATTAATATTGATAAGAATTTATAGATTTGGGTTGGACCCAATTTAATTTTCAATATTGAAGCCCAATATTTATTCTCCTTATGATCCCCTAGTAGCCTATATAAGCACTACATGGTCTTCACTTTTTAAGAGAGAATTAATTGACCTACGCCAATCATAAAGTCTTGAGAGTGAGGAAGATCCATAGAATCCGATAGATCGTCGCCCACACGACGTTCGGACGAAGTGCGAGGAATACGCGGGAAGGTCGCAAGGTCATCAACAAGATTCGTTTCTCCGTACAACGAATCGAGGTAATAATCGAGAACCCCCTTCTTGATTATTTGTGTTGTTTAATTGTGATGTATACATGAACAAGACGATCCGGGAAAAACGACGAACCTCGGGGACGGGGATTCGAGATCCCCGGCGAGGATCGAAGGAGGCGGTCGAACCCTAGGGTTCGGACCGCCCCAACGCGCGACGAAGGGCCGAGCCCCGGCTGGACGCCGGGGCGTGCGATCGACTTCGGTCGATCGCCGGGGATGCCGTGGGCTGGTGCCACGGCGGATCCCCAGCCGCCGTCGTCGGAGGCGCGAGCCGCGGGAACCCTCTGCTGGAGCCGAGTGGTGCGATCGATCGCGAGGATCGATCGCGGGCGTGCTACGGGATGACCCGTAGCTGCCTCGTACGCGCTACGGGTTCACCCGTAGCAGGGCGTGCGAGGGCGATGCCCTCGCGGGCATCGAGTCATCGCGACTCGCTGCGGGCTGCTACGAGCAGCCCCGGGGATCGCGCGAGCGATCCCAGCGATCGTCGAGGACGATCGCGAGCCCCTCGCGGGGGCTCGGCTGGGCGCACGCAGCCTTCGGGCTTCGCTGGGCGTTTGGTCGGGCCCCGGCTCGTGAGGTGGTTCGCGTTCGTGGATCCGACTCGCGGGAGAAAATCGGCTGGGGGCGGGCTGCGTGTCTTCGGGCGCGTAGTCTCCAAAGGTCGGACTCCTGCGGATGAGTCGGGGATCCAGTCTTCGGTGATCGAGGGTTTTTGATCGGGTTATCGGTTCCGCAATTTTGATAGCCCGGGACATCGAATCCCAGCAAACGTGACCATGATGCCTTGACTCACGACTGCTACCTTGCTCTAGAAGTGCTCTGCGAGTACCCGACATAGTTGAGGTATTTTAGTATCCATAGTTGAGGTATTCTATGTCACTTAATCTATTAATCATTATGTCAATAGCATGCTAATTATTATATTTTCAGTATATGGATTCCGGAGGTTGGTTCAGTATATAACTGATTAAATTCTGTATATATATGTTACTAAATTCTATTTGGACTTGAGCAGATTTTGATGTAATCCTAGAGGCAGCCAAGTATTTTATAGCATTCATATCAATTATCAAGGTAGGTAACTTGAGTTTGTCTTTTATGTAAGCATCTCCATTAATTTTCTATATTTCGCTTTTTATTTCAATTGTTTTCTGATAATTTAGAGTCAATTATGTTGTCAATTTATATTTTTGTTTGTATTTTTATATTAATATTTATGTGTGTTGTGGCTATTAGTTTTATTACATTTTAATGGTGTTGTAGTGTCGACGATCACTAATCCACATGAGACTCTTCTGATTTTGGTGAGGTAATCATTATGAAAAATATATAATTATTTCTTGAAATTTCTAATATTTCAGATTCCATTTGAATAGTACAAGGTTGATTTTTTTAATTGATTCTGTGTACCGATTTCGAAGCTTTTCGTGTTGTTATGGTCCTCCACCAGCGCCTTATCAGCACGAATATAATACAATTTGGTACATCAGTGGAAGCTCAGGTACTCAGTTATTACATTTTCAGTATTTTCCCCCACTCATAATTTTATTTTGTATCCACCACATTCAATCAGTTATATTTTTGGTAATCGAAGCATGTCAATGCTTATCAATTTGCGTCTCAAATCTAATTCTCCTAAAATTTGAAAAGGTATACATAATGCATAGCTGACTTCTATAGCGTAAAGAAAATGTTCTCTTATAACAACTTTATTCTTTCATTTCTTTACATTGCATTTGTATTAATTTGTAAAACTCTTATTTCATTATAAAATAGATTCTGTTATAGGTCAAATTTTAGACATTACGAGACTTTAAGACTGTAAAATATTAGAAAAATAGGGTGAATTTGAACTTAAATTTAACTTTCATGATATTTTGTTTTTGACTTCAAACAGTGTAAATTGTATTGTAATAACAGTTGCAACTATAAGAAATTTATATACATTTCAGTTTGAAGAAATTTCAGGTTTCGAGACTTCTAAGTATTTCCTTGGGGAAGTCAAATAGTTACTGTTTAGTGTACTTTAATTTAATGTTAGCGATCAATTTAGCTCATATCAATTTAACAGTCCTTAACTCACTCTTCTTTGCAGATTTACAAGCTTGCAATGCTAGATCTCATGCAAGGTATGCATTGTAGATTATGGGTTTGAAATCTTGAGTTTTAGTTTTCTTTTTACTCTGAAAAATAAAAAATGAAAATTTGAAAAGGGAAAAAGAAGAACAAATAAAGAGGATGGATGGTTCTAGCATAGATGGACCTCGATTAATATGTTTTGCAGTGCTTAGAGCGTCTTTCGAAGTACTCGATCCGTATAAGATAGTCATGGTACGGTATTTTATTTGTCTTACTCCATATCATTGGTATCATTCTTATTTTCTACTGATTCATTTTAATCTATATCTATATATATCATGTATATTGACTCATTTTGTGTTTTTGCTGGCTCAATACCAAGATAATCATACAAAATCTCTTATTAATGCCTTAACCCGTGTCACTTCTCGAGTGATTATATAATGATGTTGAGTTCACTTTTTCACCTATTAATGCCTTAACCCGTGTCACTGAGTCATTATTAATGCCTTAACCCGATTTAATGTTTAGCCTCTATTTTGTTGATCTAGCTTCCAGCACGACAAGATACCAAAATCGATTCCTCAAATACACAGCAGCTGATGTGCGCATCGTGAGTCCTGGTCTCTACTCTGTCAATTTTGCTTGAACTCCTAATAAACACAATGCTTTAATACGAAGTTGTAAGCATTAGATATGGCAAGCTATAAGAGCACCTACTGCAGCACCGTATTATTTAGATGATTTCTCTAATATTGGTACTTTTTTATTCACTGATAAATGGTATAGACAGTGTTCTCAGATTTTTTTTCTGTTATCATTTTCTGAATATTGTGTTTTAGGTATATACCGAGGGCAGTTGTGCAGCCCTTCTTTTGTAGTTTGATAATCTTTTCTATTAGGTTCGCAAAGGTGGTTGGCGTTATCTGGACACTGGGCAAGTGTTAATTGAGAGTGCTCGAGGAAGCTTTATCTGTCGACCGTGTTGAGGAAGCTTTTGAGTACTATTTACGTTTTATAGTTGCGAAAATTGAGTAATTTTTTGTAAGTACTATTTAAGTTTTATTGTTGCGGAAATTGAGTAATTTTTTGAATATCTAGGGAGTCTCCTATAATTTAGAGCCAATGTATTTATTTTTTGAAAAACTAATCGAAATAATTATTTAAAACACTCGGAACATTAATTTTATACAGAAATTTCTATTTTTTTATTAAAATCCTGATAATAGTAAAAATAATATTTTTTCCATAATAAAATAGCTTTTGAATTATACTGTTCTGGAAGCTCTAAATAATAATAATTATTATTAAAGTGTAATTATTGTAATACAATTTTATATACTTATTATTTATTAATATTTTTTACAGAAGTTTTGTTTATTGTGTATATTTATCCTCCATTTAAACAAATCAAATAATTAAAATAAATAATTCTCTTTTTTGGATGTCTAATACAGTAAATTATTTTAATTTTTCAATAAAATATTATCTAATATAATGTGTAATGCAATTTCAAAACATGTTACGTTATTGAGGTAGAGGTTTTAAAATGAAAAAATAAAGATGACATTGAGGTAGAATAAAGATGACATTATATCATTAACTATTCTACCATTTACATTTATAAATTATAATGTTATATGCTTAAGAAAACTAATAAAATCATTGTAAATTATTATTAAAAAAAACTTCCAAAATCGTCTTTTTAATTTATTTTTAAAAATAAAAATAAATTAATAAAACAAAGTGAGATTGAAGATAGTCGAATAGATAATTAAAAAATAACAATAATTCAAAATTTTTATTTTATTAATTATACTACAATTATAGTAGCATTCAAAATTTAATTTGTAAATTAAATTCTATCCTTAATTTTAGTACATAAATTAAATCAATATTATTTTTAATCAAAATTTTCTTTAATTATAGTAAAAATTAAAAATTATTTTTAAATATGTTATCTCTAATTATAAATATATTTAAGTGAACAATGAAAGATTACTCTTAAAACACTTCAACAAGCACATTTTGTTTATTATATCAAATTATAAATATTATTTTTATTTCTTATAAATATGTGCTTTAGATTTTTTCCACATAAATATTAATAATTTTAAGGATTACACTCACATTCTCCTTTACTTTTACTGTTTATCACGTTCCCTAAACAAATATAAATAAAAATAAAATAAAAAAGCTAAATGACTAAACTAAACTTAATGAATCTGAACTTAACTTAATTAATTCTTAGTTCCTGTTCTTTTGGACTGAAACGGGCTGAACTGAATTCTTAACTAAATTGAACTTAACTGAAGAAATCTGAACTGGAATGAATTGATTTTTTTAATAAAAATAATAATAAATTTTAATAAATATTTAAAAAATTTTAAAATGTTATATGCTTAAGAATATTAATGAAACTATTGTAAATTATTATTCAAAAAAACTTCAAATTCATCTTTTTAATTTATTTTTTTATTTTTAAAAATAAAAATAAATTTATAAATACAGTGAGATGGAAGATAGTCGAATATATAAATAAATAATAACAATGATTCAAATTTTGTATAATATTAATTATACCACAATTATAGTAGCATTCAAGAATTATTTTATACGCCTTCTGATTCAAAAGTGTCACTTATACCTTCTGATTCAAAATTGCCCTTTCGATTCGACCGTCGATAATGCTGAATTATGATATCTTATGATGATAATCAACAAAAGTCAAGGACAATCTTTGTTAAAAGTGAGGATTCTGTTGAGAAGACCAGTATTCATATATGGACAGTTATATGTTGCGGTTTTCAAGAGTCACTAATCTTTGCTTATGTAATAAATCTAAACTATATATATATATATATATATATATATATATATATATATATATATATATATATATATATATCTTAGAATCGTACAGTGAGACATTCTGTCTTTTTTTATCTTTTGTGGGTGTGCTTGATCTTCAACAATAAGTAACAATTCTGAAGGATTGTTATTCTTTAAATATGTTATCTCTAATTATAAATATATTTAAGTGAACAATGAAAGATTACTCTTAAAACACTTCAACAAGCACATTTTGTTTATTATATCAAATTATAAATATTATTTTTATTTCTTTTAAATATGTTTTTTAGATCTTTTCCACATAAATATTAATAATTTTAAGGATTACACTCACATTCTCCTTTACTTTTACTGTTTATCACGTTCCCTAAACAGTATGTATCTTCTAATCATCTTGACCATATTAAAATATAAATATAAATAAAATAAAAAAGCTAAATGACTAAACTAAACTTAATGAATCTGAACTTAACTTAATTAATTCTTAGTTCCTGTTCTTTTGGACTGAAACAGGCTGAACTGAATTCTTAACTAAATTGAACTTAACTGAAGAAATCTGAACTGGAATGAATTGATTTTTTTAATAAAAATAATAATAAATTTTAAAAAATATTTAAAATTATTTAAAATGTTATATGCTTAAGAATATTAATGAAACTATTGTAAATTATTATTCAAAAAAACTTCAAATTCATCTTTTTAATTTATTTTTTTATTTTTAAAAATAAAAATAAATTTATAAATACAGTGAGATGGAAGATAGTCGAATATATAAATAAATAATAACAATGATTCAAATTTTGTATAATATTAATTATACCACAATTATAGTAGCATTCAAGAATTATTTTATACGCCTTCTGATTCAAAAGTGTCACTTATACCTTTTGATTCAAAATTGCCCTTTCGATTCCAACGTCGGTAATGCTGAATTATGATATCTTATGATGACAATCAACAAAAGTCAAGGACAATCTTTGTTAAAAGTGAGGATTCTGTTGAGAAGACCAGTATTCATATATGGACAGTTATATGTTGCGGTTTTCAAGAGTCACTAATCTTTGCTTATGTAATAAATCTAAACTATATATATATATATATATATATATATATATATATATATATATATATATATATATATATATATATATATATATATATATATATATATATCTTAGAATCGTACAGTGAGACATTCTGTCTTTTTTTATCTTTTGTGGGTGTGCTTGATCTTCAACAATAAGTAACAATTCTGAAGGATTGTTATTCTTTCAAGCAGAAAATCTATTCGCCAAGTCCACAGGTTGTGCCTTCTGTAGTTAAACATGAGCAAATATGAAATGTGATTTTAATCATCTAACTATACCCAATGATGGTACTGATGTCTGGGAGATTGATCCTGTGTTTTTGAAGTTCGAGTCCAAATTAGCATCTGGATCATAAGGTGATTTGTAAGTTTCAATTACTTTGAATCTTACGCTTACAGTTTTATATGCTCCGTATAATCCATAAAATTTATGTCCAGATACAAAGGCACTTACTGTAGTCAAGAAGTAGCGATCAAAATTCTCAAGGCTGAGCGACTGAATAATGAACTCCAAAAAAAGTTTGCACAAGAAGTATATATAATGAGGTTTGTATCCATTAACTATATTTTCCATCAACAACTTTTAAATGATCTTTACATAATATTCATCGCACTATTTTTTCTCATGTATCTCTTCTTTTCGGTTTTGTATACAGAAAAATACGACACAAAAATGTTGTGCAATTCATAGGAGCATGCACCAGACCTCCAAATTTATGCATATTAATAGGTATACATAAGTTTTAATCAGATATCCCTTAAAAAAAATATATATATGTGTGGTTAAAGATCAAATTGTTTATTTTTTCTTTCCACCATTTATGGTTTTAAGTCTACATATTGTTTTCTTTAATTGAAGAGTACATGCCAGGTGGTAGCATCTATGAGTATTACACAAGCAAAAGGGTGTTTTTTATTTATCGATTTTTATCTCTTTTTTCAAGGATTCGTTTAGTTTTTTTCACATATATATAAACTGAAACGGGTTGAACTGAACTGAACTGAAGCGTTGTGAAATGAACTGAACTGAAGCGATCTCAACTGAACTATCTTGATTTTTTCTTATAAAAATAATAATAATTTTTATAAATTATTAAATAGTTTTTGTAAAATATTAATAATATTGTGATAGTAACTACATTGCATTTTTTAAATTTTTGATTGAAATTATTTTTATTTATTTTATTATAATTTATTTTGAAACGAATTTAATCGAGCTGAACTGAAGCGGTCTGAACTGAACTGAATCGGACTGAAATTAAGTCTAAAAGAACAGGTCTGTACTCCCTCTGATTCAAGTTTGTCATATATCTTCCAACGTCGACAATTCACTATTATGATATTATATGCGATGAGTCAGAGACAATCTTTATCAAAAGTGGGGATTCATTTGAGACTATCGTTTTTCCTTTTCCTTTACTGTTTATCAGTTTTCCTACACCGTTTGCCTCTTCAAATTATCTGGACCATAAATGTCTTTTACAATTGTCTTTCTGATTCAATCAGTTGAGTTTTTTTATCCCGATCTTAATTATGTGATTAACTTATTCGATTTCTAAACACCAAATTCCTATTTTTTGTTTTTTTATTAAAGATGTGTCCACAATTTACATTTGTACATATTTGTTTTGCAAATCAGGTTTGGAAATCATCCGTCTCTGTAAAAAGAGTTTTTATACGCAAAACTCAAAAAACTGAATATACAGTATCCCCTGTCATCGATATCCACTCAACCAGATATCTTTGCATGGTTATACTCAAGATTGCTCCAACTTACAATACTAATTAATTAAATCCCAATCCTCTTCAACAATATATTTTTCATAAATATCTCTTGAGTTTCTAATGGGTTTACAACATTCTTAGTACCTGCTCTTTTGGACTGAAACGGGTTGAATTGAACTTAATAGGTGTGAACTAAATTGAAACCGAGAATAATAAGTCCAAAAGAATATATCCTTATGAGCTGTTCTTTTGGACTAAAACGGGTTGAACTGAACTGAACTGAAGCGTTCTGAATTGAACTGAACTGAAGCGTTCTGAATTGAACTAATTTGATTTTTTTTATAAAAATAATAATAATTCTTATAAATTATTAAATAATTTTTAAAATTTTTGATTTAAATTATTTTTTATTTATTTTATTATAATTTATTTTGAAACGAACTTAATCGAGCTGAACTGAAGCGGACCGAACTGAACTGAATCAGACTGAAATTAAGTCTAAAAGAACATGTTTGTACTCCCTCTGATTCTAGATTGTCATATCTCTTCCAACGTCGACAATTCCCTATTATGATACTATATGCAATGAGTCAGATTCAATCTTTATCGAAAGTGGGGATTCATTTGAGACTATTATTTACTTACACAAATGTGTGGATTTATTTGAGACTATCGTTATTTACTTACGCACGGACAATTTTATGTTGCAGTTTCAAGAGTCACGACATGATTGAAATTCTTACGTTGGGGTAATATTCAATTCTATATGAAACAACATGCTGAAGAATTATAATGAAATAGGGTGAATGATTGCATATTACTATTATACGTAGAAATTCTCATGTACTAATAAATTTGTAATGCATAACCTCATTTAAACAAAAATACTTCACCGCTAACTTTGGTATATTATATTTTCAAAATGTTTCCAAGCAATCTCAACAGGTCAAAAAGATTCGTGCCATTTAAATTGAATCATTAACGATGAAATAAATTGTTTAAAATAAAAATGGGTTACAGTTTAATTGTAAGTTCTTATTCATTTTGTTTTCATTTAAAATATATTTTTCAGTTTTGTATTTCTATTAATACTAGGGATAAATTTCGAACAACTTAGTTAAAAAAAATATTTTTTTAATTGTAAGTTCTTATTCATTTTGTTTTCATTTAAAACATATTTTTCAGTTTTGTATTTCTATTAATACTAGGGATTAATTCCGAACAACTTAGTTAAAAAAAATATTTAAAAATTAGCTAGATAATAGTGTAATAACTGTGTGTTTTATATAATATATAAATTTTAGTAACTGATGTTTAAATTAATAAAATTGAAATATTATTAAATATATTGCTCTTATTTGTAATTAGGAAAAGATGATTTACTTAATTTTATAGGAACTTTAAAAAATTCACTTTATAAAAAAATTCTCTTATAATTAACTTATACACGTAGGTAAAAAATGAATATATATATATATATATATATATATATATATATATATATATATATATATATAATGAAATTTTAATAACATTTCTCATAAGATTACTATACTTTATTAATTATTTTTAAATTTCTTTGTCAAATGTGGGGATTCTATTGACCAATATGAATGCTTAATTTACTCATCCTCAATCTTCTATATCATTTAATTCCGGTCAACTATTCTAATTACTAATTCAGTACATTATTTTCCGCTTCTTCGTCTTCTCATTCTCACTCACAAAGTTTGCAGATCTTATTCCCATTTCATCTTCCTCGGTTAAGTTTTCAAATTTTTAGGTTTTGTATAATTATACCGATATATTTTTTTTTGCAGTTTCTGAATTCAACAATATTAGAAAATCGATTCTCTTCTTCCAAATCCGTAAGTTTCTGTCTCTTTCAGTTTTCTATATGGTTTCGTGTATTTTTCTCTTATCGTCTTCCCCAGTCCATACCCGCAGTTATCTTGACACTGGTCTTATTGCTCCTTTATAATTTTGCAGTATCACAATTCATCAAATTGATAAATCGTTTATTTTGGCCTATTTTTTGCAGGATAATTCTCATCCCTCATCGTGCCCCAAATTCGTAAGTTTCCCAAATTCGTAAGTTTCTCTTTAGATCAGATTCTTATCCCTCATCATATGCCAAATTCGTCTTCCCCAGTCTATACCCCCAGTTATCTTGGTACTGATCTTATTGCTCCTTTATAATTTTGCAGTATCAGAATTCATCAATGTTATAAATCGTTGTTTGTGACCTATTTTTTGCAGTGTAATTCTTATCCATCTCCGTGACCCAAATTCTTTCAATTCTGTGTAGTTCATATTTTCTTATTACCAGGTCCATTCCCCCTGTTATCTTTACACTGATTATATTCATCCTTTATATTTTTGCAATATCATAATTTATCAATTTGATAAATCATTGTTTGTGATCTATTTTTTGCAGTGTAATTGGCATCCCTCTTCGTGCTCCAAATTCGTAAGTTTCTCTGTAGTTCAGATTATTATCCCTTATCATATCCCAATTTCATATTACCTGGTCCACTCCCCCTGCTATCTTTACACTGATTATATTGATCTTTTGTAATTTTGCAGTATCAGAATTCATCAATTTGATAAAGCATTGTTTCTGGCCTATTTTTTTGCAGTGCAATTGTCATCCCTCTTCGTGCTCCAAATTCGTAAGTTTCTCTTTAGTTCAAATTCGTATCCCCCATCATATCCCAATTTCGTATTACCCGGTCCATTCTCCCTGTTATCTTTACACTGATTATATTGATCCTTTATAATTTTGAAGTATCAGAATTCATCAATTTTATAAATCGTTGTTTGTGGCCAATTTTTTGCGGTGTAATTCTCATCCCTCTTTGTGCTCCAAATTCGTAAGTTTCTTTGTAGTTCAGATTCTTATCCCTTATCCCTCATCATATGCCAAATTCGTATTACCCGGTCCATTTCCCCTGATATTTTTACATTGCTTATATTGATCCTTTATATTTTTGCAATATCAGAATTCATCAATTTGATAAATCGTTGTTTGTGGCCTATTTTTTGCAAAGTAATTTTCATCCCTCTTTGTGCTCCAAATTCGTAAGTTTCTTTGTAGTTCAGATTCTTATCCCTTATCCCTCATCATATGCCAAATTCGTATTACCCGGTCCATTTCCCCTGATATCTTTACATTGCTTATATTGATCCTTTATATTTTTGCAATATCAGAATTCATCAATTTGATAAATCGTTGTTTGTGGCCTATTTTTTGCAAAGTAATTTTCATCCCTCTTCGTGCTCCAATTTCGTAAGTTTCTCTGTAGATCAGATTCTTACCCCTCATCATATCCCAATTTCGTATTACCCGGTCCATCCCCCTGTTATCTTTGCAGAATAATTCACATCCAAAAACTTATCTATCCCTGCGAATGTCTAAACCACTATAATTTAAATATAAATATATCCTAAAAATCTCTTCTATTTCCCCTCTTATTTTATGTTGTAACTGTTTATTTTTTTTATTTAAAATTTATTAATGAAATTATTTTCCATTTTTTTTAGGTTGGGGTGCCTATAATGTTGTTAAGAAATCTCGATCACAGTACATGCTTATGTAATGGCACTCGATTGGTAATTTCAAAATTGGTAACCTACGTAATAGAGACAAAGGTATTAGGAGGCGAAAAGAAAGATGAAATTGTTTTCATTTCGAGGTTGCCACTTACGCCTTCTAACTCAAATTTGCCGTTTCGATTCCAACGCCGACAATTTCCAATTATGATATCTTATGCTATGACAATCAACAAAAGTCAAGGTCAATCGTTGTCAAAGGTGGGAGTTCTATTGAGAAGGCCGGTGTTCACACACGGACAATTATATGTTGCAGTTTCAAGAGTCACTAATCGAGCGGGATAGAAATTCTTAATTTGTGATTCGAATGGTAACCTCACGAATAAAGCTACCAATGTCGTTTACAAGGAGGTGTTCCGAAATGTGAATTGACCTTTTATCATTTCAAGTTCTTTTTATAAATTGAAGTGAATATAGCAGCACTAAAAAGCCTCAATTAATAATCTGATGTTTTATCACTATATTCACTTCAATTAATTCATAATCTAGATTTTTAGCCGATCGTAGTCATCAATTTTTATGAAATCACTATATCAATTTCTCCTATCTTCAGTTTTCTTTTAAACATAAATTAAAATAATAGCCGGAGAAACTGAAGAAAGATATTCCCGGGAATTTCCCGGGTAGAAAGATACTAGTTATTGATAATAAGTGAAAATGTTAAAAAATACCCTTAAGTAGATAGCGAAACATCTTATTTGCACTAGCATATACAAATTATGCTTTTCTATCCTAAAGGACAAATATACCCTTAACATTAAGGCCGGCATTTTTCCTTTGTTTACATTAGAAATGTTTAGCTATATCGAATATAAATGTTTTGTACATATTTCTGTGTCGAATATTCTTATATCGAATATAAATGTTTTGTACATATTTCTGTGTCGAATATTCATTTTTTTATATCGAATACATTTACAGAACCATTTCTCAATAAATGTTTGTCGAATACATTTAAGCTTTGTTGAATGGTATGTAACATTTGTCGAATGATATTTAATGTTTCTCGAATGAGATGTAAACCTTTGTAAAATGAGATTAACCCTTCTCAAATGGTATTTAATGTTTATCGAACACGTAACCATTATTTACGAATAAATATTTATTTGTGGAATGAATATGTTTGCGCATGAATGAATATTTTTATTTTTCGAATACATTTTAGACTATTAGAATAAATATTTATTTTAGATTACTTTAAATTTATTTACAATTTATTTGCGTAGGCTATTTTAAATTTTTTTTTGCGCTATTTTAAATTTATTTGTTTCCGCAATTTTTTTTATTTTTTGCGAATTATATATTTTTTGTTTTTAAAATAAATTGTTTTATTTGTCGAATTTATTTTAAATTATTAACAACTTTGTTTTTTTTATTTTATTTAGCTATTTTAAATTTATTTATTTGCGGATTTTTTTTTTATTATTTTTTTCAATATTTTTATTGTATATAATGTTTGCGCATTATATATTTTTATTTGTTGTAATATATTTGTTGTGCTCTTAAGATGCTCTGACACCACTTGTTGCGAATATTGAAACACTAAATCCCTCACGGCTCTCGAAATATATATGAGATGCGAAGAAAAAAATAAACGAAAGAACGAACACACAATTTTACGTGGAAACCCAAAATACGGGAAAAACCACGGGAAGAAAGAAATCCACTACATCGTTGAGGCTTACAATAATTCACTCTATTGCACTCTATTGCACTCTATGATTTTCGTCTACCGGAGAACTCCAATTTATAGGTGTAGCAAACCTATCAAATTGGAAACAATTAGAATTAGAAATAAATCATTTTCCTAATTTTTTACTCCTAAATTAATAAGAAATATAATTATATTCTCAATATAATTATTTCTTCCTTAAACAAATAAAGTAACTCAATACCAATTAATTGGCCGTGACATTCAGCGACCAAGAAATCGCACGTCCACTTGATGATGACGTCATCATGCAACCACATGCAACCACATGCAACCAATTTCAATTCCGTGCGATCTCTTAATTCATCGACCATTCGCCCCTAATTAATTAGTATCGATTCGTGCGCTTCCTCTACGATTCGAGTCACACTTTAACAAATCTCCACCTTGACGAGAATCCCCGCGACTCCAAGCCGCCAACCTCCAACGATCATAAACCAATTTTTCTTCTTCCACCCAGCCCCGCAGGACTCACTCAAAACATGAGCAACCTAAGTTTGAACCGCACCAAACTTAGTACAAGAATGCAAAGATGCACCGATCATCCCTTGGGTACCACCAAGCTCTATGACCTCCACGCAATCTCCATTCTCAAATCTCGCCTTCCCACTACTATCAGCACCACCTGCATTCGTCAATACTCCAGTGCTATCCATAGTACGCCTAGGCTCGATTATCCAAATTTTGAATACTATTCGGGTTAGTATTCCCGGTGTCCCCGACACCAACACACATGCGCATGACTTTTAAAACAAGGTGATCCCGACTCACCTTCCAGCGTGTTATACCCGATAAAACGGTCACCGACACGTGTCAACAATGAGGTAGCCACGTCATCAGACGTGCAAGTCAGAATTAATCTATGGAAAAAGACCTAGAAAGGCAACCAACAGAAGTCAAAAAAGAGCTTGGACGGGAACGACCGCACGGTAGTATCAGACTTATTACACGGGAATATCCGTGGGGGAGGTGTCAGAGTCAACAGGTGGTCAAAAGGCATTTGACGGGAGAAGGAGATAAAGTCTTTGTTTAGAGTTAAGTGGGTTTTTAATGCTAGATATTAGTGGAGTTGTGGTCTAATCAGGAGCCGATAAGTGGGCATTAGGTGGCATAATCTTGCCATGCATGGGTTAGTATAAATATAGGGTGTTAGAGGGGAGAAAAGGGACATGCAAACCATTGTATTTCAAAATGAATTCTAAGTATGAATATTTGAATAAAGAGGTGACATGTGCATCCATTTTCTACTTACGATTTCTGTATAAACTATTACCCTTTGCTATCTTACCTATAACAAATTTGCATTTTGGAGTTGTTGCCAAAACCCTCTGTTACCAGCAAATATCCCCATCAAAGAGCAAAAACACACCAAAACAGCTGGCGCTAGAAGGATCGAGCATCAGGTAATTTAGTTACAGAAAATCTCGATCTGAAATCTGAAATGGTTAACGAAACCGAAGGTACTACGGTATCAACTGGGTCTGGTACGAGTGGTCGTTGGCGGGCGGTGATGGGTAAGGCCGGGATGGTGGAACCTGAGGTTTCATCTCCGCCTAAGAACCCAGAACCTGAAAATAAGGAGCCGCCGCCGCCGCTTACCCAGATCAGCTCTGATGAGCAGAATAGCAAACATGCAGGGGCCGATGAGCCCACAGACAGTCAGGCTGATCAACGACGACGTCGACTTCGGTCACAACGTCGGAATCGCCGTCTGCACCCCTATGATCTCGGAGGGCCGTCGACGCCGAAAGGCCCGCCTCCGATTAGATTTGGAAGTCTTGATACTCCACAAAAAATAGATGAAGCAGTTGCAGAACTTATGACGTTGAAATACGTCATGACGACTCCTGTGATCTCGGTGAAGGGCACGCATGCAGCCACCGGGGCAAATCTGAATGTAGCTCCCGAGCAATCTGGCCGCGTTCCAAAAAAGAACCGCAGAATGCGTCGAGCGTTAGATCTGAATAAAAGAGCCGAATCTATGGCCACTTCTACTGAGCCTCGTCGGCAGATTAGTCAAAGTAACATGCATGACCGCCATGCAAACTTTCCACCGGGTGGGGCCACTGGAGCCCCCGGTACTAATTCTGAACTGGCCGATTTGAGGCAAAAGTACTCTGAACTGGAAAAGCGATTGAATGAACATCAAATTCTCGCTGCTCCGGCGGGTCATCATAACGATCCATTGGCCCCAGAGGTCGAACAAGCTCCCATGCAACTGGAGATTCAGCCCATGCAAACTACTTTGTACAGTGGCAAAACTGATCTAGAAGCTCACCTGAGCAGGTTCAGGACATACATGTCCGGCCGAGGAGCCACAGATGCTACTCGGTGCAAACTGTTTCCCCTTACCCTGGGCGATATTCCCCACCAATGGTACGTCAGTTTACCCACACATTCGATCAAGTGTTTTGACGATTTGGTGCAGAGGTTTGTATCGTATTTTGCCTCCAAAGCCTCCTATATGGAATATAGTCAGAAGCTTTTGGGGGTCAAACAGGGTAACACGGAATCTGACGAATCTTACGTAGATCGTGTTGAAGAACTACTTTTGGCCTGTGGTGAAGAGATTGGTGACAACCTCAAACTTCATACCGTGTTGGCAGGTTTACGGAGAAATTCTAAGTTGTTTAAATCTGCAATGTTGAATTATCCCCGATCGTATGAGGATTTCAGGAGGAAAGCTGGGGCCCAAGTTGCCTACCAGCGTTTTGTCGCCGGCGGGGAACATCCCCCCGAGCAAAAGAAAAAACCTCATTTTTCCTCCGATCGAAGGCCAAATTATATTGGCAAAAAACCAGGCCCAAAGCCAGCTGACCCACGGATAGATGAGATCCGTGAGTTAGAAGAAAAAATAACTACTCAGACTGGTCATACACCAGCAAATATTCTGAATATAATGCTCATGCATAAATCAGATCTGATTGAAAAACCACCACCAATTCTGACTGCCCCGGAGAAGTTGGATCCCAACAAATGGTGTGCCTATCATGAGAAGATAGGTCATAACACCAGCCAGTGCAGACAACTGGTTAAAATGTTGTGGAAACTTTTCCAGGATGGCAAGTTATGGCAATTCTTACCCAGGCCCGGTGCCGGGGGAAATCCGCAGGGGCCACCTCCCCAGGAAGTACCCGCACCGGCGCCTCCAGCGCCTCCCCCGGCAGGAGGCCCACCACGTGTGGGCCAGATTATGATGATCGGTGGGTTGAGGCCGGTGAATGAAGAAAGCCACCGCAAGAGGAAGAGAGATTTCCAGATGTGGGAAGTGTGGTATGAAACGGCCCCGAGCCAGGGGTCATCAATTTCAGACACGGCGGTGATAACTTTCACCCCGGAAGATCGAACCGCGACAAAATTCCCGAAGGATGTGCCCTTAGTGATAAAGGCCAAACTCCTCGGTTTGGATGTGTCTCGCACGCTGGTGGACAATGGCGCGCATCTCAATGTTCTCTACAAGAGGACTCTAGATATGATGGGGAACTTAGCGCGCTATGTCAACCCGTGCGATATGGTGTTGAAAGGTTTTGGAGATGATGTAGTCATTCCTTACGGTGAGATCATACTCCCGGTGGAACTGATGGATGTGAAGAATCCCGAAGTCATGATGGTCAGGAATCTAAAGTTTGTAATAGTTGATAAGGTTAGTGACTATAATGCTCTGTTAGGCAGGCCCTTTCTAGACGCTTTTGAAGCTATCGCCTCGTCCTACTACTACTGTATTAAGTTCCCTACTCCCTCCGGTGCAGTTGGCACCGTCAGAGGTGATCTAGTAATGGCTAAGAAGACTTTGATGTACTTTCACGATCTCAATAACTCCAAAACCAAAGTAAACGTAAACATTCCCCAGATAAATCTGAGAGGAACAAAGATAAAACAAATCGATCATATAAAAAATGTAATCAAAATAAACGATCAAAATTCCCAACTGAATCCTTCTCAGGAAAAACCTACCGGGGAAATAGCGGATATTCCCCCGGACAAGATTTGTCCCCCCAAAGAAGGAACTGGCGTAGACACAGTTTCTACTAACCAGAAGCTTCCCCCATCAAAACCAGAAATGGATGATTGGGGTTCAAAGGGTGGATATCAATCTAAAAAGGTACCAGTGGTAGAAATGGTCGAAAATCTGGACTCTATAGTTTTAGATCCAGAACAAGCTGAAAAGCAAATACTTGTGGGATCTCATATGGAATCAAATACCCGGATCGGGATTATAAATTTCCTTAAAGAGAACATCTCTACTTTCTCATGGTCCAGTGCCGATTTAGGAAAGATAGATCCTAAACATGCCTGCCATCGATTGAAAATAGATCCCTGCAAGAAACCAATCGCGCAGAAGCGTAGAAAAATGGGCCCTGAGAAGTGTCAAGCACTCGCCGGGGAAGTAGACAAACTAATAGAAAACAAATTGGTCAGGAAAGCTTCGAGTGATGTCACTTGGCTTTCCAATGCGGTTATGGTGACAAAAACAACGGCTGCGTGGCGTTTGTGTATAGACTTTACAGATCTAAACAACGCATGCCCGAAAGATCTTTTTCCCATGCCGCACATCAACCATGTCGTTGACAATTTGACAGGTCACGCAATATTTTCAACACTGGACGCCAAGGCAGGATATCATCAAATCCCCATGCATCCAGATGACGTCGAGCATACGGCGTTCTACTCAGAGAAAGGAATCTATTGCTGGGAAAGGATGCCTTTTGGCCTGAAGAATGCCGGGGCCACCTATCAAAGGTTGGTAAATCTGATGTTTTCTGATTTAATTGGTGTAACCATGGAAGTATACATTGATGATATAATCGTTAAAAGTAAAAATGAATCAGATCACATCAAAGACCTCGAAGAAGTATTCAAAATACTGGGGCATTATAACATGAAATTGAACCCCAAGAAATGTAACTTTGGAATTAAAAAAGGGATGATCCTAGGGCATGTGGTTAGCGAGAAAGGCATTGAGCCCAACCCTACCAAAGTCCAAGCAATTCTGGACATGCAAGAGCCCCGGGACATAAAAGGCGTACAACGACTCACGGGTCGTTTAGCCGCCCTGAATCGGTACATTTCTTGTCTGGGGGATAAAACTCGTCCGTTCTTTGCTACCATCAAAGGACAGAAATTTCACTGGAAAAAGGAGGCCCAACAAGCTTTTGTACGGATAAATGAGTATTTGTCCAATCCCAAAGTAGTTGTGGCCCCTAAACCAGAAGAAAAAATGTACCTATACCTAGCCGCGTCAGAACACGCCATCAGTGCTGTGTTGACCAGGGCAGAAGGGATGGTGCATTTTCCGATATATTTCGTAAGCCAAGTACTACACGAGGCAGAAATAAAATATACTCCACTGGAGAAACTAACATATGCTTTAATAGTGTCAATCAGAAAACTCCGGGCGTACCTATTTGAGCACCCCGTTGAGGTCTTGACAACTATGCCTCTAAGGCAAGTATTGCACCGGTCGGATATCACCGGGAGACTCCTACGCTGGGCATTAGAAATTAGTCAGTATGACATAACTTTCGCCCCGAGGACAGCAATCAAAGCACAAGCCCTGGCAGATTTTATTGTGGAATTAACTTTCCCTGAGAAATCCCAGAGTCAACCACGCGCCTGGCAGCTGTTCGTAGATGGATCATCTACCACCGCGTGCTCGGGGGCAGGTGTGGTATTACTCAGTCCCGACGGAGATTCAGTAACCCATGCGGTGAAGTTTGAATTTCCTGCGTCCAACAATGAAGCAGAGTACGAAGCTCTCATTTCAGGGTTGGAACTGGCCATTGCCGTCGGGGCAAGAAAACTTCATGTGTTCATGGACTCGCGGTTAGTAGTGAACCATGTAAGTGGGGATTATGAAGCCAGAGGCGAACAAATGATAAAATACCTGAAATTGGTATGGGAACTTTGCGAAAAAATCCCAGAAGTTCTAATCGAACAAATCCCACGGGAACACAATTCACAAGCTGACGCCCTGTCAAAGCTAGCATCAGCTGAGGGCTCAGCAGACTTCTCAAATATAGTTTTGACAAAACTAATAATCCCATCAGTGGAACAAAGAGAAGCACAAATACAAGTACTTGCCGGGGCCGGGGAAGACTGGCGAATTCCCATTCAACGGTACATAGATACCGGGGAAGTACCAGCAGATAAAACCGAAGCAAGACAACTTCGTACCCGAGCGGCAAAGTATACTTTGATAAATTCACAACTGTACAGAAGAAGTTACTCCCTTCCACTACTTAGGTGTGTGTCGAAGGAAGAAGGATTCAAAATCCTTGAAGAAATACATGATGGTGTGTGTGGAAACCACGCGGGTGGAAGATCCCTGGCACACAAAACCATGGGACAAGGATATTATTGGCCAACCCTGAGAAAGGATGCCGTCGGCTATGCACGTAAATGTGTCAAGTGCCAGACGAATGGGCCTAATATCCATATATCCCCGGAGACCCTGAAATCCATTTACAGCCCGTGGCCATTTGCTCGGTGGGGTATCGATTTGATCGGACCACTAGCAACCGCACGAGGCGGGGTGAAATTCGCGATTGTAGCAGTCGACTATTTCACCAAATGGGTTGAAGCGGAACCGTTGAATAAGATTGATCAACCCCAGGTCATCAAATTCATATGGAAAAACATTATATGTCGTTTCGGTCTTCCCGAGTCAATCATTTCCGACAACGGAAAACAATTCGATGGGGCGGAGGTAGAGGAATTCTGTGAAAAATGGAAAATAAGGAGGTTATTCTCTACTCCCTACCACCCCCAGACGAATGGTCAGGTTGAAGCGGTCAATAAGATACTGAAACACACCATCAAATCAAAATTGGAAAGCCGCAAAGGAAAATGGGCGGATGAACTCCCAGAGGTACTGTGGTCATATCGAACCACAGCTAGAAACGCCACTGGTGAGACCCCCTATTCTTTGGCTTTTGGAATGGAAGCGGTGATTCCAGCGGAGATATCGGTGTTATCACATCGTACCGCTCAGGAAATTTCCCCGGAGAATGAAGCAACCATTCGAAAAGAATTGGAACTCCTTGAAGAAAGGAGGTTAGCTTCTGATTCTCTGAATGCCATGAATAAGCAAAGGATTGCTAAACTATTCAACTCAAAAGTAAAAGCACGAGAATTCCGAGAGGGAGACTTGGTGATGAAGAAAATCTTAGGAACGCACCAAGGAGCATTAGGACCGAACTGGGAGGGACCGTTTAGAGTGAGCCACTGCCTCCAGAATGGAGCGTACGAGCTGGAACTACTCGACGGGACCAAGGATCAGTATCGATGGAATGCGTTGCACCTAAAGAAGTTCTACCACTGAGAAACTCTCGGAATAAAAGTTATTTCTTAAAACTTCTTGCGAAAATATATTTTGTAAAACCTTTTGTACTTATTAAAGTATATCTATGCAGTTTTTAGCAAATGCATTTTCTATCTTTTAAAATATATATGTGAACTCTCACATCTTGTCTGTATAACAGAAATATAATTTCCCCGGGAAATCACATGAATTCCCCGGTGCGATAAAAATATTGAGTATTCTAGAAATACTAAGGTTCGGTAAATACCCATAAGATCTATCGATCAGGGGCCGATCATTTCTTTAAAGGCACAGATTCAATAGAGTAAAAGAAACTCAAGAATCGCCCTAAAGAAAATACAGGTCCGAGAAAATCCTAAAAGGTAAAGTATTCATACTAAAACCACTGGATCGGTCAGTTCTGTTGAAAGGAGAGATTTAAAGAGAAAAAATGTTACTTAGAATCATAATGATTCAGAGAGGTAACTAAATCCAAAAAATTACTTTCACAGAGCAAAAGAACTCACAGAGAAACCCAACAAAGTTTGATAAAACTTGGGCGTGAGCCAAAAGTTATCTATTCACAAGAATAATTATTCATCAAACAAGCTAAAATGACTTGTAAAAAGTGATAGATAATAATGGGAAAATAAACCCTGAATAAAATGGTGAGAGGGCTATTAGTAAGACCCAAAGGATCAACATCCAAAATAACATACTAAGTTATTACACACCAGCAAAATATAAATACTTGTTCCAGGCAAAAACTGCCTGTAGAATCCAAATGCGAATTAAGCAAATATTGTTTTTTGGCAATTAAGCCCAAACTGAACAGAAAATAAAGATTAAAATCCCTGAGCTTTTCACACTCAGGGTAGTCATCAAATTTTGCAGACTCCTGAGCAGTTATACTCAGGAGGTAGAACCACCATCACCTGGGGGAGTAGTGAGGGAATCTTTTGGCTTGCCATCAGGCCCGACACCAAGAGTATCCATCTCCTCCCCTTCATCAACACCTTCATCATCAGACGCTTCTACAGGGGGTTTAGCAGGCTCACCAGGCATTGAGAGAAGACTGTATGTGGGCCACCATTTCATATCTATGCCGTGGACAACCTCCAGATCCATAAAGGGCTGTGGAACTCTGGAATCCAGAGTACACCCTTGCATGTGAGCTTTGAGGAGTTGTATACCATAGTCTCTGGCCCCATCATTCTTCTCCTTTGCTGCAGACCTGATAAGATCAGCATAAGCAGTGACATAGAGTAGGTCAGCCAATACCCGGGGATTGTGAGCAGGAGAATCTAACAGGGCTTCAAGCTCTGAGACCCTCTCCATGGACTGTCCAAAGTCATCTTTGGCCTGTTTCAGCTCCCTGGTAACTTTGGCCACCTCCTCCTTGAGCTCTTTCTTCTCCCTGGTAAAGCTGTCCTGGGCATCCTCAATCTCTTCTTCTTTTTCTTTTACGGTCTTCAAGGCCTCCTGTATCTCAGACTTCAGCTTCCCTACCTCGGCCCGTGCAATATCGGCAGCCTTCTTCCACCTATCCCTGTCCCCTGCTGTGGCAGTATATGCCGCTTTGAGCTCCTGTACCTGTGCCTCTTGCTTGCTGCTGGTAGTTTTGAACTTGGACACTTCAGCTCTGATCTTTTCGGCCATGTTGTGAGCCCCAGAAATGGCAACTGCACTTTGACTGGCCAACTTTAGGGCCAGGGAAAAGGCATGCTCCTCATGGTCCATCATATCATTGAGCTCTGAAGTCCAGCACCTGCCAACAGCATCAATTGAGTCACCTACTGGATTGCCCAAGGTAGTGACAGGATCGATGGGGCCTTTTCCAGAGAAGAAGGGAAGCAGAGCTGAGGGGAGATTCTCCTGGGAAAACCTACCGAGAAACAAAACAGAAGAGTTAATTGAGTGAACCATGTAATATGATAAGTGTGTAAATGAACAAAAACTTACCTGGTAAAAAGTATTTTTTCAACTCCAAAAACAGACTGATTTTTGTCAGCACGAGGGGGGGAATCTGTCACCTCAATAATACCCTCATCAATCTTTTTCCTTTTCTTGTCGCCCTCGAGCTTGACTTGCAAAAGAGTTGATGACCCAGAAGGGGGTAAACCTTGACTAGGAGTAGCATCAGTCATCACCACGTCTGATGGCTGGGAGCCCTCCTTGTACGAATCCACAACATCCATAATCCCCAGAGGATCTGTCTCACCGCCCTGAGCCGAGACCGTGTGGGATCTGGTACGGGAAGCCGGAGCACCAGGTGTGCCGCCCCGAGTTTTTGCATATCCCCGTCCACCGACACTGGTGGAACTGGTTTTGGCCCTACGAGCCTTAGCGGCCAGGGCTGGGTTTGGGAGTCCCAGGCGATCAAACAACTTATTATCTGCCATCTCGGTAGGTTTCAATTCAAAAACAGTAGAGAAAAACTCTGCACGGGAAAAGTAATACAATTACTCCCGACAAAAAATATCATAATTTCCCCGGGAAATATACTCCCAGGAAATAAAATAAACTTATAAAATATAAAGGAAAAATACCAAAACAGGGTTGATCCTCAACGAACGGAGGGCAAAACAAGCCTGCTGCGTCACGAATACTATCGTCGTTCAGGTAATCCGAATCTCTTTCTTCGGCCGGGATACACTGTGCCAAAAGATTTGCAGTCTCCAAATCCCACGGGAAGGAGCAGGTCGCCCACTTAAGCCGCGCACCTACAAAATACCAACGAGTTTAGATCAGTTAAACTGTAAAATATTAAAGCTTTAAATGCTTACTTTCTTCCTTAACACCATAAGTAAGGGGGACGGCGATCTCCCCTTCTCGGGTCTGAGTCCTCCATCTCCCCGAAACAAAAAACCATCTATCCCAACAAGTCGGATCTTTCTCCTCAGGCTCTCGAATTTTCAACATATATTTCCTGTGGCGGACGGTATAGTCTCCCAGCGAATTCTTGTTGAAGTTGACTGGACTGAAGAAAAGATGGAACTCATCCCCAGAAATGGGTCGAGAGAGTCCCACTTGCCCCAATACAGTCAAAACTCCATAGATCTGTGCCCATCCATTCGGATGAATCTGATGCGGAGCTAAACCCCACCGGTTCAACAAGCCTGAAACTGAAGGATGCAGGGGAAACCGCAGCCCTTGATCCATTGCGTCGACGCCGATGGCCACCATGCCCGGAGGTGGACAACAGGCGGATTCACCCTCTTCTGGCGCATGCAAATGCACGTTGTAGGGAATCCGCCAATCGTCCCTCCAGTCGGCTAGTTGTGCCGCCGTCACCGTGCTTTCTCGACCGTGTGCACCCCACTCCTGGTGGTTCGGGTCTGGTTGAACCGCTGTGACGATCCTCTCGACAGGTACGTAAGGGTGGGCCTCCTCCAATTCATCTAGACGGAACGCCGGCAGAGCCGGCGCGGCCTCTTCCATGAATTTCTTGTATTGGCGTGCGAGGAGAACTTCCGGTGCTTCAACTTTCGGTCGAACGACTTTGGAGATTTTCGGCATATTGTCGGGTTGGTAAAAAAAGGATTTACACAGTAAATAAACAAAGGAAATTTACAGAGGAAGAAAGAGGAGTTCTTACCAGAATTCGAATCTGAAAGGTCGAAAAAACTTGGAGTGAATTTTGAAATTCAAAACTCCAAATATGTTTATTGGTTTCTGAAAACCTATTTCTGCCGTTTTTTCATCCAACGGTGAGGATTGAAAGAGGGGAAGAGACAGCAGTTACCGAGGAAAAACGCACTCGAGTACGTCCCCACTACCCATCAAACCCTAAAAATGCTTGGCCAGGATAATGCCACGTGGCAATCGTCTCCTGACAAGGTAAGTTGAAAAAGCTACCCTCTTTTTCAAATATATTATTATTTTATTACGGTTATTTATGGATAAGTATCAGAATATTTATCCCATCCATATAAATACATAGAATCCTTTAAGGATCGAAACTCTGATTTATTTCACCGGGAAAAATCCCAAGAAAAGAAACCTGGGAGATAAACCCAGGAAAGGTAATCTTACATAAGAAAATGCCAAAAATACTTCTCGAACAGATTTCACGGGGAGAAGAACTCCCAGTTATCTTTTGCAGGAGAATTTTCCAGCTCGGAATTGATAGAGCTATCTTCAGAATCAGTTCCCAGATCAATGATCTCCTCTCCATCCTTTCCAAATACACCAATGCTGAAAGACTTTTGCCCACGCAACTCCAGAAAGATGATTCCGCTCACTGAAACCAACCGACGCTCACAAAACTTACTCCAACCGTCAGTCAGTACCAGCCGCCGACCATCCTTCTCCACTTTCACCGTCCAGATTCTTTCAAAAGCATCTACCAAAGCGACGTCCTGTCCAGCTGATGAGCCATTTTATTTGCTCATCTTGAGCCCCTTTTAGAGTCAGTTTGAGTCTGTTTTATGTGTCTGGGAGGGCACAGTAGGGTGTTTGGTCAGGGTATGCAGGCAAACAGGTAACAGATGGCGCACTGGGCAAAAGAGGCACGGAAAACCCCTTCTTTGGGCAAACAGCGATCTGGAGCGTGTAGTGACTGAGCAAAGATGGCCTAACAGGCAAGTCAAACCATTCAGGGTTGAGTCATGAAGCAGAAGACCCAAATCGACTACTAAGTACCGTGCCTGGTCCGTTCATCTGTGGAGGAGAAGAATACCTGAAGAGAGTTTGGGAAGCGGATTGCCAGCGGGCAAAGTCAAAGGCGGCTGGAGCTAAAGATGGAAAGTACTTAGCGGCGCCTGGAAAAGGAAGCCCATGCAGCGGCCCATGCAACTGCGATTCCGCAACCCTAATTCATGCCTATATAAGGAAGAGAAGCTGGAGAAGAGAGACACACAGAATTCCGACCCCGTTTACGAAGCGACTGCCGGCGATTGAAGCTTGGAGATTTTCCGGCCAAGTTGTTTTGTGTTTTGAAGTTGATCGCGTCTTCGGGCATTAAAACAATTTATTGCTTTATGTTTTTAGTACTTTGTTTTTTTTATTATTCCAGTTGAACTATTCCCGATTCTAGTTAATATGAATTTCAGTTTCGATTTCCAACTTATTTCTTGTTTTATTATTTCGCGTATGAGTAGCTAAACTTGCAGGGCGTCTGGGCAAAGGCGGATCGAAGGGGACTCTGGGCTAAGATAGAACCGTGAGGTTGATAGGGCTTTTAGTTAACTGCTTGGAGGTTTGTTCCCGATACATAGTTGAGGTTTAACCATATTATTGCAGGTTTGGGCAGACTAATTTGGTCGTTAGGAAACCCTTACACTTTGAGATACCAGCGATTGATAAACCGAGTATTCCGCGTTAGATGTACTACGGGCATAGCGCTAGAACGTGTTGGAGTTGCGGTCGTATGATTCGGATTACCGGACATGCTATTGGCCGAATTGGGTTCGTCGAGAGAGTAATGCGAGTTTGGGCAAACTAGATCCATGCGACCACATAGGTATCGAATTGTCTAGGCTTAGGGGATTAGGCATAAGTATACCTTGCCTTTCTTTACCCAGTAAGGACGGATTGGGGTGGGGTGACTGTAGGCGTGACTTAATAGGACTGCTTTCACTTTGTTAGACATCCTATAACCGATTGACAAACCATCAGTTAAAACCATAAGTGCCAGGGATCGGTAGTTTGCCCAGAGAACCCAGAGAGAAGCCAAAGCCCAGAAGCCTACTTTCTCTTATTTGATTTCAGTTTGATTAATTGTTTTCTGCTTCCAGTTTGGTCAAAGTGGTAGTTAATTATTTCTGCATGTTAGTTTGGGGTAATTAGTTTAATTGTTTCTGTTAGTTAGTAGTTTGATTAAACGCTGTGACTCAGCAACCAAACTCAAAACCTTTTTATCGTGACACTATTTGGGCAAAGCCGAGATTAACTAAATTGCAATTGCTTCCTCGTGGTATCGACCCTATACTTGCCACTTGCTATCTTGTGTTGAGTTTAGGAATCTTTATAAATTTATTTTGGCCGCGTTAGCTTCCACGACAAAGTTTTCGCGTCGTCAAAATTGGCGCCGTTGCCGGGGAGGCAATATTCCAGCTTTTTAGTTTTTCTGTGCTAATTGATTTGTTTTACTTCTTTGACTAGGTACCATAAACGCGGTGGAAGGCGACACGGGATTACTCTTTGATCCTGAGATCGAGAAAACCGCCAAGAGACTAAGAAAAGAAGCAAAGAACAAGGCATTAGCACGTGCATCCCAAGGAGAGAATTCTGCCAAAGCACGTAAGGCAGAGAAGGCAAAGAACAAGGAGATCATACCAGTTGACACTCCTAGTCAACCAATACCAGAAGAGATAGAAGAGATGGGAGCAGAAGCACCACGTACCTTGAGGGACATGATGTTCCCGTCAGAGATGAACTTGAGGCCATTGGGCATCACGTTGCCCACCATTCCTACCCCCTGGGAGATGAAACACAATTTCATACAAATCCTGCCAAAGTTCAGTGATATGCCCGGAGAAGACCCACAGAGGCATTTACAGGACTTTGAGCTGGCATGCGGGACGATTCAGGCAACCGGGGTATTAGCGCAATATATACGACTCCTGGCCTTTCCCTTCTCTTTGACTGATGGGGCCAGAGAATGGCTGTATACTATTCCGGAGGGCGAAGTGACCACCTGGGCACAACTACAAAAGAGGTTCTTGGAAAAATACTTCCCAGCGGCACGAATCCAACAAATGCGTAAAAAAATCAATAGCATAAGGATGGGAACCAACGAAAATTTCCAAGACTATTGGGCAAGATTCAAGCAACTGCTAACTAAGTGCCCCCAGCACCAGATCCCGGACCATGATCTCATCCAATACTTTGTGTCCGGATTGAGACATCATGAGAAGACTCTACTCCTAGCTGCCAGTGGAGGGTCTCTACTCAACAAAAGTGCCGCCGAGGCATTCAAACTGTTCAAAGAGATGGCAGAGGAATTAGGCGAGGACACTGATATGCCCAAACAAAGCCTGCTGGTACAATCCCCCTCTGACTCAAAAATCGACAAGCTGTGCAGTGCTATGGAAAAATTCATGACCAGTATGGCGGGAGGACCAAAGAAGGCAGTCAAAGCGTGCCAGATTTGCCAGGAGGTAGAGCACGCCACTGATGAATGTCCATCCTTATTCGACGAAGAGCTCAAATCGATGGGGCAATCTAATGGAAACGGTCAAGGCAGAAGGAGGCCGCACTTTGACCCATACTCAAATACCTACAACCCAGGATGGAGGCACCATGAGAATTTCAGGTATGGGAATAATAACCAAGGAGAAGGATATCAAGGCAACCTGAACCAAAACCGTTACAACCATCAGCAACAAGGAAATTCCCAGCAGAATCAGGGCAAAGGGGCATCACTATCGGACATGATGGAGACTTTGGTCAGAGAGAACGTAAAGTTCCAGCAAGAAAGCGTGAAGTTCCAGCAAGAAAACATGAAAGCCATGCAAGAAAACGAAAAGTTCAAGCAGGAGACTAGAGGGCAACTGAATAATTTGGGAGCTCAAATGGCTCACTTGAATCAGGTCGTGGCAAAGCTGGAGCAGAGGAACGGAAACTTACCACCACAAGTCGAAGTGAAGAGTGCCCACTGTAATGCCATCCAATTGAAGAGTGGGAGAATCTTGCCAGAAGTCAAAGCGCCAACCCAGGGCAAACACCCTCAAGAGACAGATCCCATAGAGATAGAAGACATAACTATTGAAGATGAAAGAGAGAAGGAGGAAGAAGTAGTCAGGGCAAAGAGAGATAAATCACCACCACCAAAGATTCGAGTCCCCTTTCCAGGAAGGCTGAGCAAGAATAAAGAAAGGGAAGAGACTTACGAGATGTTCCAGATGTTCAAAAAGGTGGAGATCAATATGCCGTTACTGACTATACTAAACACTATGCCCCGGTGTGCCAAGTTCCTCAAGGAGCTGTGCACGAAAAAGGTAAAATATCAAGATGATGCAAAATTCGAGGTGGGTGAAAATGTCTCAGCAGTGCTTCAAAGGAACGTGCCTACCAAATGTGGAGACCCAGGCATGTTTTACATACCATGCATCATAGGAAGAATGAGAATCGAGAAGGCAATGCTGGACTTAGGGGCATCAATCAATGTGATGCCCAAGACTATGTACGAGGACCTGGGCATAGGGGTTCTCAAACCTACAAGAGTGGTGATCCAGCTGGCTGATAGATCCAATGTCTACCCTGAGGGCATACTGGAGGACGTATTGGTCAAAGTGGAAGATTTAATCTTCCCAGCAGACTTCTACGTACTAGACATGGGGAGATCAAGCAAAGAGCCAATTATGATTCTGGGCAGACCGTTCCTTAAGACCGCAAGAACACACATAGACTGCGAGACAGGCAAACTGACATGTAAGTTCGAAGGAGAAACAGTCACCTTTGGCCTTTACAAATCCATGAAGCACCCAACCGATACTGAAGAAGTTCATATGATCGACCAGATCGACAAAGCGGTAGAGGGCAAAGTGTTGCAAAGCGGTAAGTACGACGAAATTGAAGTAGTAATTCAAGAGGGAATACTACACGATGAATTAGAAGACGAACCGGAGGGAATACAAGAAGCAATTAAGCAGTTGGGGGCACTGGAGAATTATAGAGGAGAACTGGGCAAACTGCCAATACTAGAGGAGACGGTCATGAAGCCATCCTTGGAGAGACCCCCAGTACTGGAATTGAAGAATTTGCCAAAGCATCTGAAGTACATGTACTTAGGAGAGCACGACACTTTGCCCGTAATTATCAATTCCTCACTCTCGAACGAGGAGGAAGTTAAACTCAAAGAAGTGCTGGGACGATACAAACTGGCTATAGGATGGACTTTGGCTGATATAAGAGGTATAAGCCCGACAATTTGCCAACACCACATACTCTTAGAAGATGACTCTACACCAGTGCGAGATCCCCAAAGGAAACTCAATCCTGCCATGAAAGAAGTAGTACTCAAAGAGATAAAGAAACTCCTCAGTGTGGGGATAATTTACCCTGTCTCAGACAGTAAGTGGGTTAGCCCTGTACACGTCGTGCCAAAGAAGTCAGGGATCCAGGTCATCGAGAATGAGAAGAAGGAACAGATCGCTACCAGACTACAAACAGGATGGAGAGTGTGCATAGACTACCGTAAGCTGAACAAAGTGACCCGCAAAGACCACTTCCCTTTGCCCTTCATCGATGAGATGTTAGAACGATTGGCCGGAAAAAAACACTTCTGCTTTTTGGATGGATATTCGGGGTACATGCAGATCTGGGTAGCCGAAGAAGATCAAGACAAAACAACGTTCACATGTCCTTTTGGCACCTTTGCCTATAGGCGCATGCCCTTTGGGCTGTGCAACGCACCAGGGACCTTCCAGCGTTGTATGATGAGCATATTCTCTGACCTATTAGAGAATGGGATCGAAGTATTTATGGACGACTTCACGGTTTATGGTAATACCTTTGACCTGTGCCTGGCAAACTTGGAGCTAACGCTGCAGCGGTGTGTAGAGAAGAGTTTGGTTTTGAACTACGAAAAGTGTCACTTCATGGTAGAAGAAGGAGTAGTCCTTGGGCATGTAGTGTCAGCCAAGGGAATAGAAGTCGACAGAGCAAAAATAGAAGTCATTGCCAAATTACCATATCCAAGGAATATCAAGCAAGTGAGGGGATTCCTTGGCCACGCGGGATTCTATAGGCGGTTTGTGAAGGACTTTGCCAGTATCGCCCAACCGATGACAAGACTGCTACAGAACGACGTAGAGTGGGACTTTGACGATGACTGCCAAAGAGCCTTCAACCATCTAAAGGAGAGACTTGTGACAGCACCTATCATCCAACCACTAGAGTGGGGGATGCCTTTTGAACTAATGTGTGACGCAAGTGGATATGCAGTAGGGGCAGTACTTGGGCAACTAAAAGGCAAAGAGAGGCACGTGATATACTACGCCTCGAAGACACTTAATGCCGCCCAAAGCAACTATGCAACAACTGAGAAGGAGCTGCTAGCCATAGTGTTCGCCTTTGAGAAATTCAGATCATATTTATTGGGGAGTAAGACCATCGTGTATACTGATCACGCTGCGCTCAAATACTTAATGGCTAAGAAAGAAACCAAACCAAGGCTAATCCGATGGATCCTGCTGCTACAGGAGTTTGACATCGAGATTAGGGACAAGGCTGGCAATCAGAACTTAGTGGCAGATCATCTCAGCCGAATTCTACAAAAAGAAGAAGACATGCCCATAACTGAGACGTTCCCGGACGAGCACTTGTACTCTATCTATGCCATGAACGAAGAGCCATGGTACGCTGACCTAGTGAACTACATAGTGGGAGGAGAGTTCAGGGATCAAGCCACTCTCTACGAAAGGAACAAGATGAAACGAGAGGCAAAGAGCTACATCTGGGATGAGCCGTATCTATGGAAAAGGTGTGAAGACCAAGTGTTAAGAAGGTGTGTCGCTGAATCAGAGCAACAGACTATAATGAGGCATTGCCACGAGAAGCCATGTGGAGGCCACTTTGGGCACAGGCGAACTGCCAGGAAAATTTTAGAATGTGGTTTTTTCTGGAAGACTTTGACTAAGGATTGCATTACCTGGTGTAAGGGATGTGATCAGTGTCAAAGGGAGGGAAACATAACAAAAAGAGACGAGATGCCCTCTGTGCCCATACTACCGGTGGAGATATTCGATGTATGGGGTATAGATTTCATGGGACCACTCCCAAACTCCAAAGGCAAAGAGTACATACTACTGGCAGTAGACTACGTATCCAAGTGGGTCGAAGCCAAAGCGACAACCACCAATGACTCTCGGGTGGTAGCAGAATTCTTAAAAGCAAATATCTTCAGTCGTTTCGGTGTACCCAGGGCGTTGATAAGTGACCAAGGTACACACTTCTGCAATGCGGTGATAAAGAAGCTGCTTCATAGGTACGGGGTGACACATCGGATTTCCACAGCATACCACCCCCAGGCAAATGGGCAAGCTGAATTATCTAATCGAATTATCAAGACTATCCTAAGGAAGACAGTTAGGCCCGAGGGCAAAGACTGGTCTGACAAATTAGATGATGCACTTTGGGCATACCGCACTGCTTTCAAGACACCCTTTGGGATATCCCCATATAGGATGCTATTTGGGAAGGCATGCCATTTGCCCGTGGAAATTGAACATAAAGCACATTGGGCAGTGAACAAAGTCAATTTTGACTGGGACCTTGCAGGTAATGAGCGCAAGTTAGATCTTGTGGAGCTGGAGCAACTCAGGATCGAGGCGTATGATCATGCAGCTCACTACAAGGAACGGACCAAAAGGGCACATGACAAACTGATTAGGGGCAAAAAAATCGAGGTAGGCCAACTGGTGCTACTACATCAGACTAGAAACTTATTCAGAAAGGGCAAACTGTTCACCAAATGGGAAGGACCCTTTATTGTTCACGAGGTTTGCCCTAATGGATCAGTGGAACTAAAGAGTAAGACGGACAGGGGCAAAGACTACATTTTCAAGGTAAATGGACAACGAGTTAAACCGTACTTTGGGCAAGAGGAGATGGAGGGGCAAATTGCCTTCATTGATCTCTAGCCAAAGTCAGCAGCAAGGTCATGCCTAGGACCTAAAATAGGGCGCTGGCCAGGAGGCAACCTGGTATGTTTTTTTTATGCTTTATTTCCTATTTAGTTTTTGTTTCTTTTAGGTTTAATAAAAAAGAGATCACTTCATACCAAAATTAACGAGGCCGGAAGAAAGGGTGTATTGTATTTTTGATTTTGCAGGGACAGGAGTTTGGGCAAAGGGCGTCAGTTGAGGGCTTACCATAACTGATAGATGGAAAGTACGAATTTTGAGGGAGAAACATCCCATCATTAGGACTCTGCAAATCCAACTTTCCATAACTTCCCCCCCACGAAAATCGATAACTACCCAATCAACTCCCCTTCCAAATTCAAAAATCCCTATAACCCTAACCGCCGTCGTCCATGGTGAGCACTCGACCGAAAAATAAATTGAGAGGAATCCCGGACGGAACCCATATCGATCTTACCACACCACCACCACCCACCACAACAGTCAAATCAAAGCGCAAAAAGATGACGGAGCCAAAGAACGACGCCACCATGGAAGCAAACAAGGAGGAGGCACTACCCGCCGCCACCAGTGAGACCACCGGAGAAGCTTCCTCCGCCGTGCCGCTCGTCATCATACTGCCAACATCCACCACGCCAAACAGCCCACCACCGGTCGACCAGAATTTGATAGCGCAACTCAGCGGTGAGCTCGACGTGCCCCAGCTTTCCGAGCAGAAGGATTTAGAGATTCTGGCCGACGCAGCGGAGGGCTCTGAACAGCCGACCGGCGACGTGAACGAAAGCCCAAAAAGGAAGAAGCCCAGATCTGACGTCAAGGGTAAGGGTATTAAATTGTCTGATGCAGGTTCTAGCGACGAGAAGGAGGAGAATTCGACGGCTGCCGGCGGCGATGAGGAAGAAGACGAACCAGAAATTGAAGTCACCCACAGCCTTCCAAAAACACCGAACACCAGGGCTTCGACCAAGAAGCGCAAAGCTCCGACTCCGGCGACTACCAGCGTTCCTCCTCGCAAGATTGTGGTGCCCAAAACTGTGTGCTTCGACACACTGAAGCTGATGGGGGTGGAGGCCAAAGTGAGGGAGTACTTTGCGAACATTGGGTGGAGCCAGTTTTTGGAGTGGTCTGGGCAAATAAGCGATAAGGTGGTGAGAGAGTTTTTTAGAACTTTGGTGATCAAAGAGGATAAGGAGGAAGGAGTTACTGGCATTCAGTTTGAGATACTGGGAAGCAAGGTCAAAGCAAGCTGCACCGAACTGGACCTCAGTTTGGGGATGGTGACTTTTGAGGAGTGGAAGTCAAAGGAGTACCAAGGGGCACTGAAGGCTTTGCCCGAGCGAACCAAGAGCGAGTTGAATGAGATCTGGAAGGTGTTAGGCAAAGGGGGGACGTTCATTGCACAAACCACTAAGGGGCATCAGTTGAAGGATGATGCGATGAGGGTTTGCCACAGGATCCTGGCTGTCAATTTCTTTGGCAAACAGGACACAAGCAATGCGATCTCCCAGATCGAGTTGGGGATGCTGTGGTGCATGGAGAAGAAGATCAGGCTCCACTTTGGGTCTTTTCTTTGTGCACAGATGAAGTGGTTAATCACCCACCCCATGCAGCGCCACTCCTTTGCCCAGTTCCCCATGGTGTATGCTGCAAAAATGGACTTACTAGTAGGAAAGAAAGTGAACCTGATGAGTGAGGAGAAGTTTGACAAGGCCTGTTTCAAGAGGATGCATGATATCAAGGAGAGCAGTGAAGGAGTCATAGTTTTTGACGACAACAAACCAGTGAAGGCAGAGAAGGTTGTGCCAGTTAGGGCAAAGGTTAAGAAAGAAGAGCTGAAGGAAGATGGCGCTGTGGAGGAGCGCCTGGAGAGGATTGAGCAGAAGCTGGAAGAGCTTACCGGGATGATGAAGGCGTACTTTGACCGCGACGGATTCAGGTACCCACCTGGACCTAGCACTTAACTGACCCTCCCTTGTTTTTAGTTTTTTTTTATTTTATTTTATTTTGTTTGTTTTTCGTTTTTTCTGTTTGAGTCAAACAACTCGGGCGACGGGGTCGATCTCCCTGCTGACACACTTTGCCTACGCAAAGTGTGTGAGGGGGCAGGTGCGCCAACGTTAATTTAGAGTTGTTGTTTGGTCGAGGCAGCCCCTACTGATCTTGTTACTTTCACCCACTTTGCCTACGCAAAGTGTGTGAGGGGGGAAAGGGAAAGGGCAAACCTCTGTGTCTTATCGAGTCAGCATGATTATATGAATACTTAGGGCAATCAGAAGCATTTCCTTTATACAGCAGTTCAAAATTTGTAGTTAAAAGCATGAAAATAGGGACGATGGAACTATACTAGGCAAACTGTGAGATTTGAGCCATACATTAAATTGAAATTTCTTTCTTGAGAGAATCTGTTGTGATATTTATGATGCCTGACTTTGCCTATTTGCTGTGATAAGTAGTTTTGTTGAGTGGGGGTTATTGTGTGATTAGGGCATTTTCTTTCAGTTTGACCATGTGAACATTAATCCCTTGCTAGCCCCTTTGAGCCTGTTGAATTTTCTTTGTATACCAGTCTGGCACTTTGCCAATGAGCAACCAGACAGATATTGAGGGGTGGAGAGATTGATGTTGAAAAAAAAAAAAAAAAAAAAAAAAAATATAGAAAAAGAAAAAAAGAAAGTAATAAATTGGTTGTGTGCTAAGGCCCGTAAGAAAAGGGGCAAAGAGGTAGAGAATAGGCTAGTCTAAGCCCTCTACCCAAACTGTACCTACTCCTCAAAATCCACCCAAAGAGCCTACATTACAACCCAATAAAAGCCCCTATGATGAGATCCCCCACTTAGTCAGAATAACTTGATCAGCAAACTGTCAAACTTGGGCAAAGTAGATTCACAACAGAAAAAGAGTGACATTATACCCATCCACTGAAAAGAGAGATACACTTGTGAGGGTGTGATCCCAAGCCCTAGTATAGACTCTTGACCGAATTTTTATGTTTCTAACTTGAATTTTGACTTGCCTGTATTTGCTTTGCCCGTTTTTATATTCTGTAGTCATGCTAAAGTCCTTTGAGTCTCTGTTTATTTTGTTTCCCCCTCTATCTTGATTTCTTTTTGCTTTGGTCTTGAGTCCGGTGAGTCAAACCCCACGCTTGAGGACAAGCGTATTGCAAGTGTGTGCGGTTTGATGAGCCATTTTATTTGCTCATCTTGAGCCCCTTTTAGAGTCAGTTTGAGTCTGTTTTATGTGTCTGGGAGGGCACAGTAGGGTGTTTGGTCAGGGTATGCAGGCAAACAGGTAACAGATGGCGCACTGGGCAAAAGAGGCACGGAAAACCCCTTCTTTGGGCAAACAGCGATCTGGAGCGTGTAGTGACTGAGCAAAGATGGCCTAACAGGCAAGTCAAACCATTCAGGGTTGAGTCATGAAGCAGAAGACCCAAATCGACTACTAAGTACCGTGCCTGGTCCGTTCATCTGTGGAGGAGAAGAATACCTGAAGAGAGTTTGGGAAGCGGATTGCCAGCGGGCAAAGTCAAAGGCGGCTGGAGCTAAAGATGGAAAGTACTTAGCGGCGCCTGGAAAAGGAAGCCCATGCAGCGGCCCATGCAACTGCGATTCCGCAACCCTAATTCATGCCTATATAAGGAAGAGAAGCTGGAGAAGAGAGACACACAGAATTCCGACCCCGTTTATGAAGCGACTGCCGGCGATTGAAGCTTGGAGATTTTCCGGCCAAGTTGTTTTGTGTTTTGAAGTTGATCGCGTCTTCGGGCATTAAAACAATTTATTGCTTTATGTTTTTAGTACTTTGTTTTTTTTATTATTCCAGTTGAACTATTCCCGATTCTAGTTAATATGAATTTCAGTTTCGATTTCCAACTTATTTCTTGTTTTATTATTTCGCGTATGAGTAGCTAAACTTGCAGGGCGTCTGGGCAAAGGCGGATCGAAGGGGACTCTGGGCTAAGATAGAACCGTGAGGTTGATAGGGCTTTTAGTTAACTGCTTGGAGGTTTGTTCCCGATACATAGTTGAGGTTTAACCATATTCTTGCAGGTTTGGGCAGACTAATTTGGTCGTTAGGAAACCCTTACACTTTGAGATACCAGCGATTGATAAACCGAGTATTCCGCGTTAGATGTACTACGGGCATAACGCTAGAACGTGTTGGAGTTGCGGTCGTATGATTCGGATTACCGGACATGCTATTGGCCGAATTGGGTTCGTCGAGAGAGTAATGCGAGTTTGGGCAAACTAGATCCATGCGACCACATAGGTATCGAATTGTCTAGGCTTAGGGGATTAGACATAAGTATACCTTGCCTTTCTTTACCCAGTAAGGACGGATTGGGGTGGGGTGACTGTAGGCGTGACTTAATAGGACTGCTTTCACTTTGTTAGACATCCTATAACCGATTGACAAACCATCAGTTAAAACCATAAGTGCCAGGGATCGGTAGTTTGCCCAGAGAACCCAGAGAGAAGCCAAAGCCCAGAAGCCTACTTTCTCTTATTTGATTTCAGTTTGATTAATTGTTTTCTGCTTCCAGTTTGGTCAAAGTGGTAGTTAATTATTTCTGCATGTTAGTTTGGGGTAATTAGTTTAATTGTTTCTGTTAGTTAGTAGTTTGATTAAACGCTGTGACTCAGCAACCAAACTCAAAACCTTTTTATCGTGACACTATTTGGGCAAAGCCGAGATTAACTAAATTGCAATTGCTTCCTCGTGGGATCGACCCTATACTTGCCACTTGCTATCTTGTGTTGAGTTTAGGAATCTTTATAAATTTATTTTGGCCGCGTTAGCTTCCACGACAAAGTTTTCGCGTCGTCACCAGCAAGCTCCGGAAACTTCTGTGAAAAAGATAAAGACAAAGGCAGCTTAGCCTTCATCGACCGATTTCTAATCCTGAAGGAGAAACTCGTGATATTATTCGGGTACACTTCTCTATTCCAAGTGAAAGCCATGATATGAAGCCATAATACTACGTGAATGTTGGAGTTGTGTACTTAATGTCTAGATTTAAGTAACGGAAACTCCCGATCCATTGCCATTAATCTATTAATTAAATAAACAATTATTTGCATTTAATTATTTATAATTAAATATATGCAAATTATAGTCCTGGATTTTATACGTTGTAGTTAGTATGGTGTGCATGGGCACACAGAAGATCATACTATCGGTTACTCGTATTTAATCAAACAGTTGCTCACGACCTAGATGGACACGGACCAATCCATCGGTATAGTCGTTGTGTGAGAGAGAAAATAATTTATCTTAATTATTTTATCACACTTGTACACTTGGTGTATTGGGCGGATCGCTTGGGATTTATCGATTAGGATTGCCTTAGATAATCGATTTAAGTCTCAGTGTATTTTATTCTTAATCCCCGATACTATTGCGGGTGTGTATATTTAATATAAGTGACTTTGATTTTCCAAAGGAATTGACCGGTTTAATTACTGGGTCAATTACCGGTTAAGTTGAGTCACTATATTTTTTATATGACATGCCGTGAATACTTGACGGGAAAGTGTATCCCGGAAGGGTTGATAATATCCCCGAGATGAGTTCATAAGGAATTATTATGTAAACCCTGCAGGTGGATTTGTTCCGCATAATAATTAAGGTTGAATGGTACTAGTCTCGGATATAAGAGATGAATAAATTAATTAGCAATAAATTAATTTTATTCATGGATATTTATATCTTAAATACACGGAATAAATAATACTACCGGAGAAATATTATTTGATATAATATGGTTTAATATTGGGAGTGCAATTAATTTATATAGTGGAAAATAAATTAATTAATATTAATGGGATTAATAGATTTGGGCTTGGGCTCAATTTAATCATTAATATTGGAAGCCCAATATTCCACCTCCTTAAGATCCCCTACGTAGCCTATAAAAGCACTACATGGTCTTCTCTATTCTCATAACTTGAAGATCACAATTATAGAGAGAGAAAGGAGAGAAGGAGATCCATAGTGTTCGGAGGATCGTCGCCCACCCGACGTTCGAACAAGTGCAAGGAATACGTGGGAAGATCTCAAGGTCATCATAAGATCTCGTTTCTCCGCACAACGAATCGAAAGGTGAATTAAATTTCCGCAATTTAATTCAAGTTTTATTGAAATCAATTATCGGAAAAACAAGATCCAAGAGTCGAACCCGGATTAGACGAACGATCACGCGGTGGTGGCGAAGCCACCGGACCGCGTGGGATCGCCCGACTAGGGTTCGCGGCGCGCGGAGGAAAGAACCCTCGGCTGGGCCGAGGGCTTGCGATCGATCCAAGGATCGATCGCTGGGGGGCGCGGGCTGGTGCCGCACCCCACCCGCCGTGAAGGCGGGGCTCCTCCAGGCGGCGGCGAGTCGCCGGACTCGCCGCGGGGGGCTGCTGGGCAGCCCCATCGATCGTGAAGATCGAACGCGATCTTCGATCGCGTGAACCCCGTCTCGCGGGGGTTCGGCTGGGGGCGGGCCGCGTGCCTTCGGGTGCGTGGTCTCCAAAGGATGGACTCCGGCGGATGAGTCGGCGTTCATGTGATCTCCGGCGAAGGGTTTGATCGGTTTATTGGTTTCCGCAAATTTAAATAACCCGGGATATCGAATTCCAACAATTGGTATCAGAGCGTATGGTTACGTTTTTTCGTTAATTGTTTCGATAATCGATTGTTGTTGTTTATAGCCATAGATTAATTTATTTTATTAAATTATTGTGCTATATATATATTGTTCTACGTACTTGTTTTATCTCTCGTATGAATTGTGTTTGTCGGAAAAATTAATTATTAAAAAATCGAGGGTTTTTTCGGAAGAATCGAACCTAGATCGATCGACCGCGGCATGCTGGGCTCGAAGGGGCTGTGCGGGCTGCTGGGCGTGACTTAGACGTGGCTGGGCATGCTGGCGTGTGCCACCAGTGGTGGTGGTTCGCCGGCAGCCGGCGGCTGCGTTCGGTGGTTGCGTTGGCGGCTTCGCGGACGGCTTCGCGATCGGGCGGGCTGCCGGGGAAGAAACTGGAGGCAGCGGCTGGGCACATGGGCTCGTCGACTTGGCGTTCACCATCGTTGGATGGTTCGCCGGAAGTCGACGGATGTCCGGTGAGTCGCGGCTGATCCGGTGAAAGTCCGGCTGGGCACGCTTTGAGCGGGCTGCTGGTATGCCTTTGAGCGGGCTGCTGGTGCGCCAAGGTTCGAAGCGGGCAGCGGCTGGACGTGAGCTGCTCGGGGCAGCGGCTTGTCGATGGCGGGGCGTCGTCAGGCTTGCTCCGGCGAAGTCCACGCGGGCGTCGGCAAGACGATCGATCGAAGAAGCTCCCGCTGAGTGAATAATTCATTCTTGGTGCGACATGAATTTTAATTCACGATGCTGTACATGGCATGTACGATTATTGCATGGTCTTAGGCTTGCATGAGTTGTGCATGTGCGTGTGAAATGCATGGATCGAATTTTAATTGATGGTGCTACATGCATGTTGGTGTGTATGTGTTTACATGCATGGAACCAACTAGGTGCATGTTGGGTTCGATTGGGATGGCCGGAATTTTCGTTTCGGTTCGTCCCGGTAAATCCGATCTTTTCGTAAATAATTTAATCTTTCTAATTTTATTTAATTTAATTTTGGAATTAATTCAAATTCTATTTGGATTAGATTTCTTAATTATGGAATTAAATAATGGAATTAGATGGAGAGTTAAATTAGGAAAGAAAATCCTAGTTTCTCTAGATATCCTATACCTACTTGGATTAGAAGTCTTAAGAAGAATCAAAATTCGATTTTGATTAGGATTCTTGAGATCTAATTTAAATAGGATTGAGAAATTATTAAAATATTGATTTTATTTCATTTAAGTATTTTATTTAAAATCATTAGATTAATTCAAAATTTATTTTGGATTGGATAATCTTGGATTTTATTTAGAATAGAATTAAATATGGAAATCAATGGATTTTAATAAATATTGATTTTATTTAATTTAAGTATTTTATTTAAAATCTTTAGATTAATTCAAAATTTATTTTGGATTGGAAAATCTTGGATTTTATTTAGAATAGAATTAAATATGGAAATCAATGGATTTTAATAATATTGATTTTATTTAATTTAAGTATTTTATTTAAAATCATTAGATTAATTCAAAATTTATTTTGGATTGGAAAATCTTGGATTTTATTTAAAATAGAATTAAATATGGAAATCAATGGAATTGATTTTATTTAATTGGAGTAAAATTAAATATGAGAATCAAAGAATTTTTCCGTCGCTCGGCAAAGTATTCAAGACGTAGAATGAAGACTCAAGGCAAACATGCTGGAATTCATCAAGGTACGAATAGTCGAGAAATAATTTTACTTGAGTAATTATTTGATTATTTGTGAACGTACTTGCATGAAATGTATGTTTGTTATTATGCTTATGTGTATTTAATTATGCATTAGATAGCGTATCCCTTTGTTATAAAAAGCTAAGTGGGAGAGGGAATGGAAACATTGCCATGGTCTCCATTGCTGTTCTCTTGGTGACTTTTATGGACTTTTGAAGTTCGTATAGACAAGTCATTGGAGGAGAATTCTTGTAATTCCTCTTACGAGAAACATTGATTAAGTTTATCAAACAATGCCTAATTTGTCTTTCCAAAACTGATTTCAAGTCGACTCATTCTCACCCCGGGGAGTGGAATGGAGCCAAAGCCACTTGGTCATGTCGAGGACACAAATTAGAGACTTTCGTGTCATTTGATGACTAGATCGATTGTCTGCTCGGCTCCCTCATTCTATGAGAGATAGGGTTGTTCGCATGGTGAATCACTGGTAAGAAACTTCGAGTTTCACTTATGATTCTCCGCGTCTTGATTTACAAGATCGAATTGATCAAGTAATTGGGAGTCAATTATAAAGATCTCTTGGTGTAGTAAACGTCCACACCACGTGGCTTGCTATACTAACGGATTTTGGATTAATTGATGTAGACAGTTATAAGGAATTGTGAAGAGTTGTGAAGTTGTCGTAAACGTCCACACCACGTGGCTTGCGGTGATGTAGCAATTCCAAACGATTTACTTTAGTACTGAGTAATGGTTTACACTTAGATACGCATTATAGTATTCCTCCCCACGAGGTTACGCTATAAGTGATGTAAGACCAAAGAAAATCTAATTGCTAAATCATTTGGGTGGGTAAACGTCCACACCACGTGGCTTGCCTTGCCTGATGGGATTTTAGATGTGATTAGTGGTTTAATGATATTATTTGAGGGAAATAATATCGGAGATTAAATCGATTGTTTGTTGTTATATGTGCTCATAGATTAGGAAATGGCCTTGAACCCACTTTATGTGATACGTAAGGATTTTAACTCACTGGTCCCTATATGTAATGATTGGAATAGAGATCTAGACATTACCCAAACTGTAAAAGAGTGCAAGGTTGTACTCGGTGAGCTTTGTCCTCCCGAGCCTATTGACATAGGCGGCTAGACAAGAAGCGATGAGGATACTCATAAAGGCCAGTCGCTTCGAGGAAACGCTTAAACACGTTTTTGAGATGATTGACCTTTTAGACGAGTTGAGACGGAAATCGCAAGCTCTTGTAGCCAATGCCAAAGGTTTCGAACCTAAAGGCATGAATCGGGGGAAAGGACAAGAAAGCAAAGAATCCCAGTGGTTCTTTTTGGACCACGAGATGGGACGAGAAAGCCAATAGGCAAGTGTTCTCGATGCAAACAGTCTGGGTACTGGAAGTTTGATTATCCTCTCAAAGAAAGTACGAAATTTTCTTTAGTCATAAAACATAGTCAGTGGTATTATCTACCGGAACCTGGTGTGTAGATATGGAACCGCTGACGGTATGTGCATTTTAAATGCAAGGGTTCCAGGAAACCCGACGACTTAGAAAAGAAGAAATCGTAGTCTACATGGGCAATGCTGTAGAAGAGGCAGCAGTTGCAGTGGAGGACATTTTATAGGATTTCATTTTGAGTTATTGCTTTTATGTACCTTTCATATTAGAAAGAACTTTGTTCTGGATTTCTAATGAATGGATATTTTATTTCTTTTAATCATTTGATGGTTATAAGAAGAAATAATGATATTATCTATTTTGGTACATTAGCTAGCAATATATAAATGATGAATCCTGAGTCCACCACGATGCAACAAACCGTTTTATATATAACTCGTTTTACTAATAAGAAATTTCTTTATTAAATCATTTATACTTGTGGATTCTTATGCTAAGTCATATTTATTCAAATAAGAAGTTCAAAGGTCGAAAATTGATTGTAAGATCAATTAAGTTGAAGGAGTGGACCTTCCGACCTAAGAATCTAATTTGGAAGATAATATGACTAGCAATCCTTTATGGATATAAGATATAAGATCCGGACAAGTATTAGAATTGATTGACTCTGATTTATGATCAGAGCTTGGGATTGGATCCCAAGTGACTACACCATACAGTCCTCTGTAGGATTGGTGTGTCGGAAATAAGAAATGGAACTCTTATAGAAATAGTAAAAGCATGAGTTAAACGGAACTATCTATGTTCTATGGATATGTCTTGGAAACAACGGCACATTCAAATGTGGTTGTAGAATATCCTAGAAGAACAAAAGGTGTGTGTTCAATAGTACTATGAACCAGAAGGACGTTATAAGTTCTAACGCCCGGTTCTTAGAGGAAGACTATTAGATGAACCACAAGCCCAAAATGACATGATACTTCTGAAAAGAGAGAAAACGATTAAGACTTAGAACCAGCCGAACCGAGTAGCGATACATCACTAACTGCACCTACTGTTATTACTGTTTATACACCGGAATGCCGTTGTAGTGGGAGGTTGTGTGACAACCGGAGATATTCATAAGACTAGGAGAGTTTTCGGACTCTGGACCTAGTATACATGAAATCGATCCCTGGATCTACATAGAGGCAGTACTAGATCTAAATGTGCCTTCTTAATTATTGTTAAAAGGCGAGATCATTTAGAGTACAAGCTTAGTTGATCCATTTATGGATTGGAACAAAGCATTGAGTTCGTGGTACTTGCAAATTGATGAGATAGTCCATTTTATGGATTCATCAAAGCATAGACGAATCGAGTGTATGGGAAACGTGATGGAAACAAGGTGGTGTTTCTCGGGTTTTATGTAGATAACATTTTATCATTGGCAACAATGTAAAGATGTTGTCAGACATAAAATGATGGTTGTCTAGAAAAATTGATATATGAGATAAAGAAGAAGTTAGAGCATGTTCTTAAGATCTAGGATCTCAAGAAAAGAACATTGTACTTCTCTAGATATCTTATACGATTATGGTTCGTTTTAACATGCGAGATTCCGAGAAAGGTTCGTTGCCTTTCAGAGATGGGATGCATCTATCTAAGGATATGTGTTTTGGAACACAAAAGGAGATAGAAGCAATGAAAGAGGATTCCTACACTTTCAGTGAGGAAAGCTTAATAAATGCATTGTTGAAAACAAGAACATGATATCGGCTATGCAGTTAGCATAGTGGGAGGATATCAAGGTAATCCTGGAAAGGAATACTTGACTGCTGTAATGAACATTTTAAGTACTTTCGAAGTACTGGAAACTATTGTTGGAATTCGCTATCCCGGGTTATCAAAATTGCGGAACCGATAACCCGAACGAACCTTTCGCCGGAGATCACACGAACACGACAACCATGCCGGGATACGACCGAAGCGCACAGCGAGGCCCGAAGGCCGCGCACGCCCCAGCCGCACCCCCACGGCCGCGCGCTTCGCGCGATGAGGGATCGATCGCGCTCGGGCGATCGATCGGGGTGGGGCTGCCCAGCAGCCCCCGCGGCGGGTCCGGCGACCCGCTGCCACCAGGAGGCCCCCGCCTTCACGGCGGGGCAGGGCACGGCACCAGCCCGTGCCCTAGCGATCGATCCCGCGATCGATCGCACACCCTCGGCCCAGCCGAGGGTTCGGCCCCCACGCCCCCACGCCGAAACCCTAGGCGGCGATCCGCGGTCCGGTGGCTTCGCCACCACCGCGTGATCGTTCGTCTAATCCGGGCTTCGATCTCGGATCTTCGTCCTACGGTATTTTCAATAAAACACAAATCGAACAATTAACAAGTGCGTTGAGAATTGTACCTACGATTCGTTGTTCGGAGAAACGAAATCGATGACCTCGTGATCTTCCCGCGTATTCCTTGCACTCCGTTCGAACGTCGGGTGGGCGACGAGCTATCGAACTTATGGATCCTCTTCACTCTCGGAACTTTATTGTTGGCGTTACGTAGGTTAAGAAGTGAAGACCATGTAGTGCTTTTATAGGCTACGAAGGGGATCAAAAGGAGAATAAATATTGGGCTTTAATATTGAAAATTAAATTGGGTACAACCCAAATCCATTAATTCTTATCAATATTAATTTTATTTATTTTCCACTATATAAATAAAATTGACCTCCCAATATTATTCCATATTATACCAAATAATATTTCTCCAACTTAGTATTATTTATTCCGTGTATTTAAGATTTAAATATCCATGAATAAAATTTATTTATTGCTTAATAAATTTATTCATCTCTTATATCCGAGACTAGTACCACTCAACCTTATTTATTGTGCGGAACAAATCCACTCGCGAGGTTTACACAATAAATCCTTATGAGCTCATCTCGGGGATATTATCAACCCTTACGGGATACACTGCCCCTTCAAGAATTCACGGCATGCCATATATAAAATATAGTGACCCAACTTAACCGGTAATCAACCCAATAATTAAACCGGTTAATTCCTTTGGTAAATCAAAGTCTCTTATATTAAATATACACACCCGCAATTGTTTAAGGGATTAAGAATAAAATACTCCGAGTCTCAAATCAATTATCGCCGAGCAATCCTAATTGATGAGTCTCAATCGATCCGCTCAATACACCAAGTGTACAAGTGTGATAAGACAATCAAGACAAATTATCTTCTCTCTCACACAACGACTATACCGATGGATTGGTCCGTGTCCATCTAGGTCGTGAGCAACTGTTTGATTAAATACGAGTAACCGATAGTATGATCTTCTGTGCGGGCCCGACACACCATACTAACTACAACGTATAAAATCTAGGACTATGATTTGCATGTATTTAATTAACAATAATTAAAAGCAAATGAATGTCTGTAACAGATAGGTAAATGAAAGTGCATACACAGTTCAGAATACTCAAATCTAGACATTAAGTATACTACTCCATCAATCTCCCACTTATACTAAGGTCTAGTCTTATCTCCCAAACTTCTGACTCCCAAACCCTCCAAGTGCTTGTAGTATACTTCCTTAGGAAGTATCTTGGTGAAAGGGTCCGCTAGGTTGTCTTCCGAAGCTATCTTGGTGACTATCGCATCGCCCCTCTTGACGATGTCTCGAATCAGGTGGTACTTGCGCTCTATGTGTTTTGTAGCACTATGGGACCGTGGTTCCTTACTGTTTGCCACTGCACCGCTATTGTCACAATAAATTGTCATAGCCTTAGGCAAACTCGGAATCACATCTAAGTCCTGGAGGAAATTAAGGAACCACACTGATTCTTTCGCTGCCTCTGAGGCTGCAACATATTCAGCTTCCATGGTAGAGTCCGAAATGCACTACTGCTTAACACTCTTCCATGATACGGCTCCACCTCCCAAAGTGTACACATAGCCTGATGTCGACTTACGCCGGTCCTTATCAGCTTGGAAATCTGAATCTGTGTAACCCAAAGGAATCAGATTGTCTGCACGGTATCTCAGAACATAATCCTTAGTATTTCGCAAATACTTGAAAATGCTCTTAACGGCAGTCCAATGAGCCTTTCGAGGGTTACTCTGATATCTTGCCACTATGCCAACGGCATAACAGATATCAGGCCTCGTGCATAACATTGCATACATTAAGCTTCCCACAGCCGAAGCGTAGGGAACCGCTTTCATGTCATCTTTCTCCTTCTGTGTCTGAGGACACATTTCCTTAGAAAGATAAGTTCCTTTACTGAAGGGCAGATCACCCTTCTTGGAATCTTGCATGTTAAAACGAGCTAGAATCGTGTCTATGTAAGATTGCTGGGAAAGACACAATGTTCTATTCCGGCGATCCCTTATAACTTTGATCCCTAGAACATGTCCGACTTCTCCCAAATCTTTCATATCGAATTGTCTAGACAACCATCCCTTTATGTCTGATAACATCTTTACACTGTTGCCAATGAGAAGAATGTCGTCTACATAAAGCACGAGGAACACCACTTTCTTTCCATCACGTTTCCAATACACACACGATTCGTCCATGCTTTGAATGAATCCAAAAGATTGGACTACTTCATCAAACCGCAGGTTCCACGATCGCGAGGCTTGTTTCAATCCATAAATGGATCGATTAAGCTTGCACACTAGATGATCTCGCCCCTTAGCAATGAATCCTTCTGGTTGTTTCATATAAATCGTCTCGTCAAGACTTCCATTAAGGAAAGATGTCTTGACATCCATTTGCCACACCTCATAATCCATATGAGCTGCTATGGATAAGAGAATCCGGATCGACTTTATCTTGGCTACCGGCGAGAAGGTCTCCTCATAATCGATTCCCTCTTTCTGAGTATATCCTTTCGCAACAAGCCGAGCTTTAAAGGTTTCAACCTTTCCGTCAGATCCTCTCTTTCTCTTGTAGACCCATTTACGCCGCTTGGTGGTTCTACAAGATCCCAGACTTTATTAGAATCCATAGATTCTATTTCGGATTTCATCGCTTTCTTCCAAGAAGGCGCATCTATATCTTGTACCGCCTCATCATAGGTCCAGGGATCGACTTCATGAACTCCGGGTGCCGAGTCCGAAGACTCACCCAGTCCAATCCATCTGTCCGGTTGTTTAACAACCCTCCCACTACGACGGCGTTCCGGTGTATTAACAGTGACAGTATTAGGTGCAGGTTCTAGTGGTGTATCTACACTCGGTTCGGCTGTATCTAGGTCTTCCTCGTTACCTCTCAACTCATCAAGTATTATGTCACTTTTGGGCTTGTGGTCCATGACATAGTCTTCCTCTAAGAACCGAGCGTTAGTACTTATAACGATCTTCTGGTCCGTAGGACTATAGAACATGTCACCCTTAGTTCCTTTCGGGTATCCTACAAACAGCCGTATTTCTGATCTAGATTCTAACTTATCGGGGCCTTGTCGCAACACGTGTGCTGGACATCCCCAGATCCGAATGTGTCCCAAGTTAGGCTTACGCCCACTCCACAATTCCATGGGTGTAGTTGGTACCGTTTTGGTCGGAACCCTATTCAGAATATACGCCGCTGTTTCCAAGGCAAGTCCCCAGAACATAACAGGTAAATCCGAGTAACTCATCATTGATCGCACCATCTCCATAAGAGTCCTATTCCTTCTTTCTGACACACCATTCTGCTGAGGAGTATATGGTGAAGTCAGCTGGGATTCAATCCCATTCTCTGCCAAGTATGCCTTGAATTCTCCAGACAGGTACTCGCCTCCGCGATCAGATCGCAGGCATTTTATGGATTTACCACGAAGGTTCTCCACAAGAGCCTTGAATTCCTTGAACTTGTCAAAAGAATCACTCTTGTGGCGTATCAGGTAAATATATCCATACCTTGAGTAATCATCAGTAAAGGTGATGAAATACTCGTACCCTCCCCTTGCCTGAGTAGACATAGGTCCGCATACATCAGAGTGAATCAAATCCAATACTTGTTCAGCTCTACGTCCTTTACCAGAAAAAGAACGCTTGGTCATTTTACCCTCCAAACAGGATTCGCAGGTTGGAAGGTCCTCTCCTTCTATGCCGCTAATGAGACCATCAGCTTTCAACCTTTGAATTCTATTCGAATTAATATGACCCAGCCTTAGATGCCACAAGTATAATTGATTCATCTTAGAAGGTTCCTTTCTCTTATTGGTGTTCGTAGATGTGTTATTACTCTCGGTTAGTTGCATCGTATTAGACTCAGGATTCAGAATATACAAATCGTCCACCAATGTACCAGAACAGACAATCTCACTATTTCTCCTTATGACCACAGAGTGATCAAATGAAACAGCATATCCATTCAGAATTAACTTAGAAACTGAAATTAAATTCTTTCTAAAATTCGGTACATAAAGACAATTTTGTAAAACTAAAACCCTATCACTACTAAAACGTAAGTGAACGTCTCCCACTGCAACAGCCGCCACCTTCGCGGCATTGCCCATGTAGACTACGATCTCTCCCTCTCTAAGTCTCCGGGTTTCTTGGAACCCCTGCAATGAATTGCAGACATGGTCAGTGGCGCCCGTATCTACACACCAGGTGCTGGTAGATATCACCGCTGACAATGTTTCAGTGACTAAGGAAAATTTCGTACCTTTGATGAGAGGACAATCAGACCTCCAGTGCCCAAATTGCTTGCATCGAAAGCACTTGCCAGAAGGCTTGCCTTTCCCAATCCGTGGCTTTGAGCCACTGGGTTTCTTTGCACGCTCTTCCTCTAGCCTTGCCACAAAAGCTTGTGATTTTCTTAACTTACACACAAACTCCGCTCTCGTTGATTCCTTTTTAAGGGACTCATTGAGAGAGAATTCTGTGAGTATGTTAATCACCTCTTGCCCGGCTTCCACGCTATGTCTCAACATCATCCTGAGGTCATTTCGAATGTCCTCATCAGTTGGGACAACAGTGGATTTGGAAAGCTCAACAGTCTGGACAATGTCCAGATTTCGTTCCCAATCATCACCATATGGAACCGGTGAGTTTTCATCCTTAAGTATATCACAAAGTGGGGTCACAGTCATTCCTAACCTATAAGCACATAAAACAGACAAACAATTTAATATCCGATATTATCTCCCTTAAATAATATCATTAAATCACTAATCACATCTAAAATCCCATCAGGTAAGGCAAGCCACGTGGTGTGGACGTTTACCCACCCAAATGATTTAGCAATTAGATTTTCTTTGGCCATACATCAATTATAGCGTAACCTCGTGGGGAGGAATACTACAACGCGTATCTAAGTGTAAACCATTACTCAGTACCAAAGTAAATTACTTGGAATTGCTACATCACCGCAAGCCACGTGGTGTGGACGTTTACGATAACTTCACAACTCTTTATAATTACTTACAACTGTCTACATCAATTAATCCAAAGTCCGTCAGCATAGCAAGCCACGTGGTGTGGACGTTTACTACACTAAGAGACTTTTATAATTGACTCCCAATTACTCGATCCATTTAATCTCGTAAATCAAGACGTGGAGAATCATAAGTGAAACTCGAAGTTTCTAACCAGTGATTCACCATGCGAACAACCCTATCTCTCATAAATGAGGGAGCCGAGCAGACAAACGACCCACCTATCAAAGAATGGCACGAAAGTCTCTAATTTGTGTCCTCTACATGACCAAGTGGCTCTGGCTCCATTCCACTCCCCGGGGTGAGAATGAGTTGACTTGAAATCAGCTTTGGAAAGACAAATTAGGCATTGTTTGATAAACTCAATCAATGTTTCTTGTAAGAGGAATTACAAGAACTCTCCTCCAATGACTTATCTATATATACCTCAAAGGTATATAAAAGTCACCAAGAGAGCAGCAATGGAGACCATGGGTATGTTTCCATACCCTCTCCCACTTAGCTTTTTACAATAAATGGATACGCTATCTAGTGCATAAAATAAACACATATAGCATGCATACATGTAATAAAGCACATAGTATTATCACATAGTCAAAATAATTACTAGAATATTATTTTCCGACTATTATGGCTTCATCACATCCCCGTACGCATCTTCTAGTCTTCAGTCTTCGTTTCTTGAATGCCCCATGTGACGAGAATATTAATATCCAATATTTAAATCTATTTATTTTCAATTAATCCAAAAGTTACTTAATTCGAAAATTAAGTCAATTGAATATATCAAAAATAAAATTAAATATTATTAATATTTTTTATTTATTTTATTTTCTTTTTCCACTTCATTAAATCACAAGAATAATCTATCCAAGATATTCTTGGAATATTCTAGATGATATCCATAATGAAATAAAGAAAATAAATAGTACCATTATACTTTTTCCAAATTTATTTTATTCCTAATCCATGAATATTCCCATGAGTAGGAATAATCAAATAGGAAAAATAAATTTAGTACTAAATTAATTCTTTTTCTATTTTTCTAGAATATTCCATAAAGAAATACTCAAAATAGGAAATATGAATTAATTAGGAAAGTATATTTCCGGTAGGAGTAGTCCGGGTTGGGAGACCCCGAACCACCCCCACCCTTCGATCGACCGGCCAGCCAAAGGGAGGAGCGCCGCCCCCCAGCCAAGCCGACAACCACCGAGGTGGTGGCAGCCGCGGCTAGGGCAACAGCCCCCACGCCCATAGCCATCGATCGGGCATCACGGGGATCGATCCAATCGATCCCTAGCCCTTCGTCCCTCTCGTCACTTCGTCTTCTCCGGCGGTCTTCGATACGTCGATCCAATCGCAAAATAAATTTACAAAAATCTAAATTACAATTCCGGTATCGATTCTATACACGAAATCGACCCTATACATTTTCCGGAAAAACTACGAACATAATAATAAATCCTAAATTCGGTCAACCCCCGAATTTTTACTATTACAAACATTCACCACCAAAAACGAATCTCGACATGTCCGAGAGTTTAATCAATCCAACATTCATGACAAAATAAATTAAACGAATAATAAATTGAGCCATAATAGTCGGAACCCTGCAAGGTAGAACAATTTTATCGAAAATACCGCGAACGTAAACCACGCTCTGATACCAATTGTTGGAATTCGCTATCCCGGGTTATCAAAATTGCGGAACCGATAACCCGAACGAACCTTTCGCCGGAGATCACACGAACACGACAACCATGCCGGGATACGACCGAAGCGCACAGCGAGGCCCGAAGGCCGCGCACGCCCCAGCCGCACCCCCACGGCCGCGCGCTTCGCGCGATGAGGGATCGATCGCGCTCGGGCGATCGATCGGGGTGGGGCTGCCCAGCAGCCCCCGCGGCGGGTCCGGCGACCCGCTGCCACCAGGAGGCCCCCGCCTTCACGGCGGGGCAGGGCACGGCACCAGCCCGTGCCCTAGCGATTGATCCCGCGATCGATCGCACACCCTCGGCCCAGCCGAGGGTTCGGCCCCCACGCCCCCACGCCGAAACCCTAGGCGGCGATCCGCGGTCCGGTGGCTTCGCCACCACCGCGTGATCGTTCGTCTAATCCGGGCTTCGATCTCGGATCTTCGTCCTACGGTATTTTCAATAAAACACAAATCGAACAATTAACAAGTGCGTTGAGAATTGTACCTACGATTCGTTGTTCGGAGAAACGAAATCGATGACCTCGTGATCTTCCCGCGTATTCCTTGCACTCCGTTCGAACGTCGGGTGGGCGACGAGCTATCGAACTTATGGATCCTCTTCACTCTCGGAACTTTATTGTTGGCGTTACGTAGGTTAAGAAGTGAAGACCATGTAGTGCTTTTATAGGCTACGAAGGGGATCAAAAGGAGAATAAATATTGGGCTTTAATATTGAAAATTAAATTGGGTCCAACCCAAATCCATTAATTCTTATCAATATTAATTTTATTTATTTTCCACTATATAAATAAAATTGACCTCCCAATATTATTCCATATTATACCAAATAATATTTCTCCAACTTAGTATTATTTATTCCGTGTATTTAAGATTTAAATATCCATGAATAAAATTTATTTATTGCTTAATAAATTTATTCATCTCTTATATCCGAGACTAGTACCACTCAACCTTATTTATTGTGCGGAACAAATCCACTCGCGAGGTTTACACAATAAATCCTTATGAGCTCATCTCGGGGATATTATCAACCCTTACGGGATACACTGCCCCTTCAAGAATTCACGGCATGCCATATATAAAATATAGTGACCCAACTTAACCGGTAATCAACCCAATAATTAAACCGGTTAATTCCTTTGGTAAATCAAAGTCTCTTATATTAAATATACACACCCGCAATTGTTTCAGGGATTAAGAATAAAATACTCCGAGTCTCAAATCAATTATCGCCGAGCAATCCTAATTGATGAGTCTCAATCGATCCGCTCAATACACCAAGTGTACAAGTGTGATAAGACAATCAAGACAAATTGTCTTCTCTCTCACACAACGACTATACCGATGGATTGGTTCGTGTCCATCTAGGTCGTGAGCAACTGTTTGATTAAATACGAGTAACCGATAGTATGATCTTCTGTGCGGGCCCGACACACCATACTAACTACAACGTATAAAATCTAGGACTATGATTTGCATGTATTTAATTAACAATAATTAAAAGCAAATGAATGTCTGTAATAGATAGGTAAATGAAAGTGCATACATAGTTCAGAATACTCAAATCTAGACATTAAGTATACTACTCCATCAACTATGTTCTGGATTACGGAGCAGACAAACATTTCCTTTGGATTACATTCTCTTAGATTTCTAATCGAATGAGGACCGGTGTAAGTCGATATCAGGCTATGTGTTTCACTATTGAAGGAGAAGGAGTTTTAACATGGAAGAGTGATAAGCACGATGCTTTTCGGACTCTGCCATGGATAACCAAATAGCGGCCTCAGAGGCAGCGGAAGTTTTGGTATAACTCCGGGATAATCTTTGGGACTTAGATGTGATTCTTAATTTGCCAAAGGCTATGTAAATAGCGGTGCGATGGCAAATGGTAAGAAGCCACAAGTCCATAAGTGTAAGATAACACATAGTGCAAGTACCACCTGATACGAGTCATCGTCAAGGGAGACGACGCTGTAGTCACCAAGATAACTTCAGAGCGGCAACCTAGATTGCTCATTCACATGGTACTTCTTGGAAGTACAACTTAAGCACGTGATGAGTATGGGAGTCGGGAGTTTGGAGGAAATGACTAGACCTTAGTACAAGTGGGAGATTGTTGGAGTTGTGTACTTAATGTCTAGATTTAAGTAACGGAAACTCCCGATCCATTGCCATTAATCTATTAATTAAATAAACAATTATTTGCATTTAATTATTTATAATTAAATATATGCAAATTATAGTCCTGGATTTTATACGTTGTAGTTAGTATGGTGTGCATGGGCACACAGAAGATCATACTATCGGTTACTCGTATTTAATCAAACAGTTGCTCACGACCTAGATGGACACGGACCAATCCATCGGTATAGTCGTTGTGTGAGAGATAAAATAATTTATCTTAATTATTTTATCACACTTGTACACTTGGTGTATTGGGCGGATCGCTTGGGATTTATCGATTAGGATTGCCTTAGATAATCGATTTAAGTCTCAGTGTATTTTATTCTTAATCCCCGATACTATTGCGGGTGTGTATATTTAATATAAGTGACTTTGATTTTCCAAAGGAATTGACCGGTTTAATTACTGGGTCAATTACCGGTTAAGTTGGGTCACTATATTTTTTATATGACATGCCGTAAATACTTGACGGGAAAGTGTATCCCGGAAGGGTTGATAATATCCCCGAGATGAGTTCATAAGGAATTATTATGTAAACCCTGCAGGTGGATTTGTTCCGCATAATAATTAAGGTTGAATGGTACTAGTCTCGGATATAAGAGATGAATAAATTAATTAGCAATAAATTAATTTTATTCGTGGATATTTATATCTTAAATACACGGAATAAATAATACTACCGGAGAAATATTATTTGATATAATATGGTTTAATATTGGGAGTGCAATTAATTTATATAGTGGAAAATAAATTAATTAATATTAATGGGATTAATAGATTTGGGCTTGGGCTCAATTTAATCATTAATATTGGAAGCCCAATATTCCACCTCCTTAAGATCCCCTACGTAGCCTATAAAAGCACTACATGGTCTTCTCTATTCTCATAACTTGAAGATCACAATTCTAGAGAGAGAAAGGAGAGAAGGAGATCCATAGTGTTCGGAGGATCGTCGCCCACCCGACGTTCGAACAAGTGCAAGGAATACGTGGGAAGATCTCAAGGTCATCATAAGATCTCGTTTCTCCGCACAACGAATCGAAAGGTGAATTAAATTTCCGCAATTTAATTCAAGTTTTATTGAAATCAATTATCGGAAAAACAAGATCCAAGAGTCGAACCCGGATTAGACGAACGATCACGCGGTGGTGGCGAAGCCACCGGACCGCGTGGGATCGCCCGACTAGGGTTCGCGGCGCGCGGAGGAAAGAACCCTCGGCTGGGCCGAGGGCTTGCGATCGATCCAAGGATCGATCGCTGGGGGGCGCGGGCTGGTGCCGCACCCCACCCGCCGTGAAGGCGGGGCTCCTCCAGGCGGCGGCGAGTCGCCGGACTCGCCGCGGGGGGCTGCTGGGCAGCCCCATCGATCGTGAAGATCGAACGCGATCTTCGATCGCGTGAACCCCGTCTCGCGGGGGTTCGGCTGGGGGCGGGCCGCGTGCCTTCGGGTGCGTGGTCTCCAAAGGCTGGACTCCGGCGGATGAGTCGGCGTTCATGTGATCTCCGGCGAAGGGTTTGATCGGGTTATTGGTTTCCGCAAATTTAAATAACCCGGGATATCGAATTCCAACAGTGAAGAGCCTTTAAAGGCGTAAAAACAACATTAAATGAAGAGTCAACCACCGACAGAAAGTCAGAATGCAGATTCCAAGGCGTGCAGACCGAGGTATTCAAACACAATCTTCAGGGAAATCGAAGTTGAAAACTCCAATTTTCCTGGGGGCCTATGTTATACCCGATAAAACGGTCACCGACACGTGTCAACAATGAGGTAGCCACGTCATCAGACGTGCAAGTCAGAATTAATCTATGGAAAAAGACCTAGAAAGGCAACCAACAGAAGTCAGAAAAGAGCTTGGACGGGAACGACCGCACGGTAGTATCAGACTTATTACACGGGAATATCCGTGGGGGAGGTGTCAGAGTCAACAGGTGGTCAAAAGGCATTTGACGGGAGAAGGAGATAAAGTCTTTGTTTAGAGTTAAGTGGGTTTTTAATTCTAGATATTAGTGGAGTTGTGGTCCAATCAGGAGCCGATAAGTGGGCATTAGGTGGCATAATCTTGCCATGCATGGGTTAGTATAAATATAGGGTGTTAGAGGGGAGAAAAGGGACATGCAAACCATTGTATTTCAAAATGAATTCTAAGTATGAAAATTTGAATAAAGAGGTGCTATGAGCATCCATTTTCTACTTACGATTTCTGTATAAACTATTACCCTTTGCTATCTTACCTATAACAAATTTGCATTTTGGTGTTGTTGCCAAAACCCTCTGTTACCAGCAAATATCCCCATCAAAGAGCAAAAACACACCAAAACACAGCGAATGACTTCCTTGGACAGAGGCAGTTGTCCACTTGGTAATTGTGTTGCCGCATAGCTCATACAATCCACCAAATCTTTCTCTCGCCTCGTAAAATAAGTCGCCCCGACTTACTTTCAACACTCCACCTTTACCGAAGTTGGTACCCATTCGGATCTAAGGTCTGAGAGAGATAAGATTACCATTCAGGACCGGAACGTACCTTGCAGTACCGAGGGTTCGAATATGCCCATCGACCATCTTGATTCTCACAGTTCCCGTGCCGCGTATCTCACACGATGTGTCATGCCCCATGACCACCGTTCCACCGACACTCTCATCAAACCTGTCAAACAAATCCATGTTTCGACATATGTGATGCGAACAAATAGAATCCAAGATCCACCCCTCACTCGTTCCCCAAATCAGAGACAACCAGGAGTTCCCCATCAAGAAAACCTCCTTCTCTGGAATCGGACACCTTCGATTCCTTTCTCCGATTCATCAGGGCCTGACAGTCCCCCTTCATGTGGCTCTTTTCCTTGCAGTAGTGACAAACCTCCTAGAATTTCTTCCATGCTCCACTTTGGCCATTAAGAAATTCACCTAGATTTTCACCACACCCCTTTTCTTGTAGTAATGACAAACCCCCTGGAATTTCTTCATCTTTGCCCAACTCTGGACACCAAGACATTCCCCCGGGTTTTCACTACTCAAAACCTCCTTCATCGTCTCCCTCGATCGCAAAGCCGCAACCGCATGAAACAAATCACCGGAGGGATAGAGTGCAATTATACCTCACCTTTCTATTCTTCCATACCTTCTCTTATGGCTCCATCGCGCTTGACATCGTCCATGCCTCAGCAACGCATCATCAAGATCCATGTTGGTTAGAACCACTGAACCAACTCCACCTTGAACCGCCATGAAGAGAACCACGTGTTCCGATCTAACACCGAATATCAACCATCGTCGCCATCTCCAAAAATATTCTCGAGCTCCACCTGAATCTAGAAACACCAATATCCGCAACGCCCGCCTTGTATGGATTCCCCGTCCGGGATCCCCACGAAAGCTCTTGATAACAGGTCACAGGATCGTAACCTAGCTCTGATACCACTTGTTGTGCTCTTACGATACTCTGACACCACTTGTTGCGAATATTGAAACACTAAATCCCTCACGGCTCTCGATTTATATATATGAGATGCGAAGAAAAAAATAAACGAAAGAACGAACACACAATTTTACGTGGAAACTCAAAATACGGGAAAAACCACGGGAAGAAAGAAATCCACTACATCGTTGAGGCTTACAATAATTCACTCTATTGCACTCTATGATTTTCGTCTACCGGAGAACTCCAATTTATAGGTGTAGCAAACCTATCAAATTGGAAACAATTAGAATTAGAAATAAATCCTTTTCCTAATTTATGACTCCTAAATTAATAAGAAATATAATTATATTCTCAATATAATTATTTCTTCCTTAAACAAATAAAGTAACTCAATACCAATTAATTGGCCGTGACATTCAGCGACCAAGAAATCGCACGTCCACTTGATGATGACGTCATCATGCAACCACATGCAACCACATGCAACCAATTTCAATTCCGTGCGATCTCTTAATTCATCGACCATTCGCCCCTAATTAATTAGTATCGATTCGTGCGCTTCCTCTACGATTCGAGTCACACTTTAACAATATTGTTTTTGCGCATCTAATAAGTATTTTTATTTGTCAAATATATTGTAAAAGAAATTATTACAAATTCAGTAAATTTATCATGAATTGAATGCAAACATGTATTCGATTCAAAAAATCATTGAATCCTATTCGAGGAACGTATTCGACAAACTATCTGAACGTATTCGACAATCGACAAGCTATCTGATTACATTTATTATTTATTTGTCGAATGAATATGTTGTGTATCGAATGAATATAATTAATGAATATTTTTATTTGTCGAATACATTTTAGACTATTAGAATAAATATTTGTTCTGTAAATGTATTCTATATAAAAAAATGAATATTCGACACAGAAATATGTCTATTCGACAAAACATTTATATTCGATATAGCTAAACATTTCTAATGTAAACAAAGGAAAAATGCCGGCCTTAATGTTACTTAAGGGTATATTTGTCCTTTAGGGTAGAAAAACATAATTTGTATATGCTAGTGCAAATAAGATGTTTCGCTATCTATTTAAGGATATTTTTTAACATTTTCACTTAATTTTTCTCCCTTGATAATAATAATAAATTATCATCTTAAAAAAAAAAAATATATATATATATATATATATATATATATATATATATATATATATATATATATATATATATATATATATATATATTTATTTATTTATTTATTTTTTCTTAAAATTCTTTTTTATTCCATTAATATTAATTTAATTCCAATGAATCGTATTTCATAAAAATCGATTTTCTCTTATTTTTAATCCATTTGAGTTAAAAAAATTGATCAAACATTTTAGTTATATTATTTTCTCTTGCTCGATTTACATGTATACGTTCTTCATTCATTTTTTTTCTTCGATTTTTTTTAATTTTATGTATTAATTATGATTTTTTCGCAGATTCTAGAATCAAATTGTCGAATTATTAATTATGTTCGACTAGATTTTTTTTAATTTTTAGTTTATCCCTAATTTAGTTATGTTAAATTTGTTTTGCAGGTTAACAGACGTTATATTAATATAAATTGCATTTCTGCCATCTAATCTCATTCATGTTCACCAGGTATTTGTTGGATGCGTTTCACACTCATAAATGCACCAAGTAAATTCAATTTTTTTATATTTTTATTTATTTTCCAGCTTTATAATTTTTATTTTCCATTTATTTTGACTTTTTCCAGCGGTTTTAAGTATTTGTTGGATGCGTTTTGACACTTGAGAAATGCAGAGACGAGAAACTTCTATTCCACCAGATCAGAGCTCCTCGATCAGGTAGGATGTGCCCGAGTAGCAGACACGAGAGCCAATAAGTCTCATCCAATGACTAATTTCATAATATTTCAATGAAAATTTGTAATATCCGAGATTCGAACTTTGCGTCGTTGGGGAATTACACCAAAATCACCACATACCTTACCACTCGGCTATGCCCCAAGAAGCTTACATACTATAAATTAAATCAAACATGCGAAATCTTTGAAAATAATAAAATTTTCATAATCAAAATAACGGTTAATAATGAGATTAATACGAATTTACAAATTTAAGTGAGAGTTCGATTATTAAATAAAATAATTTGTTAGTCCATTAATAATTTTTTGACCGAAATACGTTAGAAATTAAATAAAATTTTAGATTATTTCAAACAAATAAATCACGTGCATCATAGTGATACTAGTTCGAATAATTTGTTGTGGTATTAAATAAATATCATATATACCTCTAAATTAATATTTGATACATTAATAACATTTTTAAATTAATAAAAACTTTCGTCGCGACTTGATCTTTTAAATGCAAAAAATACAGTCGATAAATTAATAATCTTTTTAAATTAGTAAAATTTTAAGTTAATAAAATTTTAAGGTCTCGAGCCTATAAATTAATTTATAGAGATTTTACTATATTTATTAATAGATTATTTTTCACACATTGACAATTGTATTTTGTGATTTTAACAATAACAAATAAAATCAAATGGAATCTTTTACTTTTCAAAATTAGTTACTTGAGTCATGACCCACCCTGCACTACACTACCCTCACCCAATCCCCATCCGAATAATTAGGGTGGGATAGGAACGTGTCAAAATAAATAATTTTAAATTTGTTTTAAAATTATGTGGCTTTTCCACGTAGTGGATTGGCAAAAAAAAATTTGCCAGTGGTTGGCAGGGGACTAGAACTCTGTAGAAAGAATGGAACGTGTGTTTGTGTGTGTGTGTGTGTGTGAGACAAGAAGAAGGGACTAAGTAAATAAAAAAAACTGAGGGTAGGCCTTTTATGTAAATGGTGTGAAAAATTACCATGTGTGTAAATATTATACGGGGAAAACAAAAAATCGAGGGGGGGCCAAGGCCCATGCTGGTCTCTATCTTACTTGCGCAATCTTTTTACTGTATTATTCTGTTTGAGCTCGACCTGTCATGACATGGAAAACGATCATTACTTAGGGCATTGACAATGGGTTAATTATAGAGGTACGTACAAAAACTAACCCTGATGTTTTACCTTATTACCAAAAAGACAATAACTAAAGCATATTCCTCCACACTTTTTCAAGATTTACAAAAACGATCATCCCTTATCTATAACAAATAATGCTGACTGCTGGATGATCATGCATAAAAATGAGGTAATACTACTAGAGTCGTGATTGCATCATTATTTGTTATTCCTCACATGTCATGGAGAGTGTAAAATTAGATTAATTCAAGAAGAATGTATTCATGGGTACAAGATAAGTTATGTAATCACGACTTCTGAAAAAAAAAGATGTATTTTCCAAGCGGGACAAGTATCCTTACAGTGTTTGATAGTTGCTCGCGAATGTAAGCCATCGATCTCAACATGGCACCTAAAGTATCTTTCGACACCTGAAATTTCACTTCCGATTCTCCTAAAGTTATCTCGGTGTCCTGACGCTGCAATTATTTTTCGGCATTATTGGAATGGAAACTACCAACTGAAGTGAAATTTACAGTTGTGGGGTGGAGTAAATTTTTTATATATTCATTTCAGTTGAGTTACGTGTAACGTGTGTGATGTGATCATTAATCAGAAAACCATTTTAAATTTGGCAGATAAATTTATATGCCGATACAGCTCCCATAACTCAGCAGAATATATCAGGGGCGAAGCGGAATTTCTCCTTATTCAGTTATTGTACGACAAAACTCATCATGTGGTATAATGTCATGAAAAGAATAGCAGATATACCACAATCTCATCAGATTTGATTTATATATGAGAACCAAATACCTTTAAATTTATGACCGCAACTTTACTGGCAGGTGTAGAGAGCTGTTCACTTATGTAAGCCATGGACCTCAGCATAGGCTCCAAAGTGACCTTCGACAGCGAGAATTTTATCTCCGACTCTCCTGTTGGAGTCTTGCCATAATCTTGTAACTGGACATGCAAAGAAGAAAAGTAAATCTAGAGCAAGAATTACTTCAATTTCTGTACCCGCAAATTTACAAGCACCAATTGGCCAGTGTTTATTAAAAAAATGCATTAAAGATAGTAAAGACACTTTTTTGAAATGAAGGATTTCGATTCACCAAAATCAAAATTAAGCCTCAAGAAAAACAAAAGGATAGTTAAAAGAAGTTCAAGAAAAAATCATCAAATAATGTGGAGCACATATATACCTTAAGGTTAATAACAGCCACCCTATTAGCTGGAGTCAAGATTTTATTCTCCATTACCCAAGTCATTGACTTAAGGCAAGGAAGAACTGGCTGCAATTAAAAAAACGTGAACTTAAAGATATTGAGTTTCCACAAAAAAATATGGTTTAATAAAAAAAAAATACACTTGAGGTTTGACCTAACAACAAGAAACCAAGCTAACTTTGTAAACTACAAGAGTCAAGGGTATTGCTTGTAATTCAAAGTTCGCTGTTCTTTTTTTGTGATCAGATCAAACTTCAATAGTTCTTTCTGTAATTATTATTCCAAAATTCAATCAAGATTTTTCATACCATGTTATCAGTGTGACCCCCATCCCGCTTCAGTGAAACCAGGCCTACGCGTGGGACATTTGAATCAAAAACCGGTCCACAAGGAACACCGACATCATTAAGATTGAACCCCCGTATAATCTCATCTTGTAAAGGCCACAGTACAGGTGCCATTGCCGGATTCCCTACAGACATTCTCTGATCATCATAACCAACTCCACTAACCGATGACCTAGAAGGCAAGAGTTCCGCCACACTGTTTTTAACACAACCAACTTTCTTTCCTCCTTCTCTAAGACTAAATAGGGCTGCATTATAAGTCTCTAGTGTTGCAGCCCCTAGCTCGGCAAATTTAATTCCTTCCTTGCACAAGTTATTGTATCTCATAGTCAGAGACTCGTGACCTTGTAGCTCACTATGATTGAAACTTGGCCTATTTTTAGCATTTTTAGTCCACCGATTTAATATGTAATGAGATGGCAAAGTCAGAACATTTGTAACAGTAAAAACTGTCAAGATATGTCTGCATAAAATGCCAGAATACTCAAACATTTTACAGGTACAATTCGCTTTCATTTCTGAAATATTCAATGACACAAAATACGCTTTTCGTTCATTCTCGAATTTCACCACCCGGTAAGTACTCATATGCCCTTCTCCAGCGACCCTATTCGCTGTGTACACAAACGTCTCAACTAACTCCTCTTGAAATCTCGAAAATACCCATTTTGTGTATGAAGCAGCAGCCTGTTTTTCCATAGGGGAAGGTGTTTTTAACACTGGGGTAGTACACATTGTGTCGAAATCGGCATCTGCTTCCCTTTCAAACGAATTCTCTAAAGCTCTTTCGTATTGTCTAAAGAACAAAGGCAGAGTTGTTTCTTGATTCACGTAACCGTCGAAAAACGAGCTCTCAGGATCCAGGTTAGGAAAGGCGGCAAAGAAAGAGTCACGGAAATAAACGGGCACCCATTGGGTCCGGGCTTTGTGTATCGAACTAAGCCAATCATTTCCCTTCAAATCGTATTTTTCGATGATCAACTGCCAAAAAGATTCAAATTCTTCAACCGTCACGGTCCTGTTTATGCAGTTATAGAGCTCAGACTGAAAATTGGGATGAGAAAGGCACACGCGGGCCATCCTCTCCTGTCCCTCTCTCAGAACGTGCCACTTGTTGAAACAATGGCGGGCTTCCGGAAACACCTTCATGGCCGCACTGTGTATGGATCTGTTAAAATCTGTCGTTAACGAGACGGGCCCACGTTCGTTCATGGCAGCTAAAAAGGTTTTAAACAGCCACACAAATGTAGCTTCAGATTCATCAAGAAGTAGACCACAGCCGAATATTATTGTCTGGCCATGATGGTTGACTCCTGTGAACGGGGTGAAAGGCACTTTGTATCGGTTGACTCTGTAAGACGAGTCGAAAGCAACGGAATCCCCAAAACGCCTGTAGGCTGCCCGTGACCTCGCATCTGCCCAAAACGCATTCGTCATGCGGTTCTCTTCATCCAGCTGGATGGCGTAATAAAACCCAGGATTCTCTGCCTGCATTTTTTGGAAATAGTCGAGAAGATTCTGAGCATCTCTACCTAGAGTCCTCTTCGCATTCTTAACCGTACGATGTAATTCATCCATAGAAGCATACATCACACCACGGGGAACAAAATGCCTCTTGGGCCTCAGGCAATGCAACTTGCTGCGAGTTAAAATGGCATGGCTGTGTTCCTTCACGAATCTGACCACAACCCATTTGTTTCCAAGTCTTGGCTCAACTCTGAGCATCGCCTCACAGCTCTCGCCTGATCTTTTTCTCGAACAAGAGAATTCGCAGTGAGTGACTGACCCATCGGTCTTTGACTGGTTGGAGTGGGTTCGAGGGCTGAACCCAATGCGTCTCGCGTAGTCTTCGTAAAAGATCTTGGCCGCAGCCTCAGAATCGAACTCCATCCCGACACGTGGCTCAAGTAAAATCCCTTTTTCCTCTCCAATTAAGGAGTTTCCAAATTCATCTATATCGCAGTCATCCGTGATTACCCCGCGTGGGCCCATGTTATCTTCTTCTGCACCAATCAATTCTACTTCCATACGAGAGTCGAGAACCGCGTTATCTGCATGCATTTCAACACTTCTCACACAAGAGGAAGGTAATTGCCCAAATTACACTCAGATAACCATTGCATAGAACTCCACAACAGCAGAATTAGTTAAGAAAAAATTGTTTTGAAACATTTGAATTGCCATGAACTCATTCATTTCTGGACGAACTGTGTTCTCCAGCTTATACGTATTTCTAATCCGATAATCACATTGATAATAAACTACTCGGGCAACATAACTTCACAAAACAAAAACATCGAAACCCAGATATCTTTAAAAAAAATCACCATTAGGATTGAATCTCACATGAACACAGTAGAAAATGAAAATAAGATAAAAGTAAAAAAATAGATGAATGCGTATTTAATATCAAAGAGATTTTCATGTAACCCTAGGTGAAGCTCGGTGAATAGATGTACCAGATTGAACGGTGATTTCAGATGATTTAGAATTCTAGGGTTTCCGCTTCAGGAAACGACGACGTTTTGGAGAGTGTTGGGCTGCCGGAGACGTTGCGGAAAGGGAAGGGCGAATTCAGAGAAAGGGAGAGACGCAAATCGACCATATTGGGCGCGGGCATCTTAACCGTCGGTTTAGATCTGACGGTTGAAATTGTTCTAAACAGAATCCGGATTGTGGACCTACTATTTATTGTGATGGCTGATTCGTTGATAGGACGGATTGCCATGTGGCACTTGTTGTGTTGGATTTATTATTGTTTATTAGTAATTTATTTGAGTATTTTTTTTGGCATGAAAATGTTTTTATCATTCACTAATTATTACAGTATAATAAATTTTAATATTATATTTCTTCGTAATTTTTTAAAACATAAAATTTGAAAAAACATTCAAAATTAAATACGTAAATTTCCCTTTTTTAATCGGATATTCATAAAAAAATTACTAATTTCGTCTCAATTATTTATGCACACATTCTTTTTTTATAGAATTTCTATATAATTAATCACACTCTTAAAAAGAAAAAAATTATTTTATTTTTTATTTTAAAATAGTAAACTATTTACTCTTACTTTTTCAATTTATTTTTTAAATTTTACTTACAATTAGTTTATTTTTTTAACTTAAAAATACATTTTTATCCATACTTTTTGGTCAAAAACTAACATTTTTCTTTATTTGGAAGTATTAATATTACTACTCTATGACCAATTTTCATAAGAATTGACCAATTTTTTTTTTTTTTTTTGTAAATTAAAAAAAAAAGAATTATTTTTTTAAAGAAAAGAGTAAGATTTTATGCTATCCTCATTTACTAACCAAATAATTTTCTTATTAATGATCATGTTTCAAGAATTCAATATACAATTTATTATGATATTCTACATTTATTAGCCAAATAATTCTTCTCTTTGATAGTTAATTTACTTAAAATGAAACATATTTAAAAAGGAAATAGACATTTCAATTAATAATAAATTGTATAGTTAAACTAAGATTTACATTGTGTTGTATCTTAGTACTACTATTTCATAACATGGAGGTATTTGTAATTATCCATAAATTGTAATGCACTGAGAACAGTGGACTGCTACAAGTTTAATGATATGAAAATGACGGGGCAAAAGAGACCCGACGAGCAAAGCAACCTTACACACAATTGCGTAAATGTTCGTAAAATTCATCATGTCACCAAAAGAGAAAAAACAGAAGAAAAAAAAAAATTCAACAATTAGAGTTAAAAGAGGTCCTGTAAGTCGAGTATATCAGCAAGGACACCAGCAGCAGTAGTATCATTGCCAGCTCCAGCACCTTGAATTACTATGAATCCTACTATGAATGATTTCGAAGAGAAACTAAAAGATCATCAATTCTAGAATCGGCTGGTAATAAACCTAGGCGATATAAAGAAAACTGGGTAGTCTGACGTTTAGTCTAAATGAACAAATAACTCCGGTTTCTTCGAGAATTGCAATATAACTACTTGAGGTTTGTCTTTAGCCATTTACCTAGCAAACGGTACTCTATGTAAGTACTTCAAATTTTATGAAATGTTATTTGGAGTTTTTGTAACTAAGCTAAATAAATCTCTAGGATAGGATGTGTGATTATAGCATAAAGTATGCATTTTGATATTTATATTTAAGCAAACATGAAGCCAAATAGGGACACGTGCATATAAAGCTTACCACATTATCACTTCCCTTCAATCTACCCAGAGCGGAATCTTTCGCAACTTCTAGTATGCCAACTTCACACCTATAGAGGTGTAAAAGGCACATCAATATATTGAAGTGCTTTAACTTTAAGCTAAATAGACACAACAGACAAACTACAGCTTGCACATGGACTGATGGACTCGCATAGTGATTATAATTGACAGTACATTACTTATTTACTTGGGGTGATGATAATAACTAGCCTCAACGTTTGTAGTATTTATCAATCTGGGAATATATAGCTCGTTTGAAGGTTCTAAAAAAAAACTATAAAAAGCTAATCATTTTGGTCTGATTCCACCTTACATTTGGAAATGATTCCACCCGTGAACTTTTCAAAATTCTACAGCCCAATTTTGCTCTTTATCATAGTTAATGTAAACGTCCAATAATGGGTGAAAAGTTCAGGTTGTTCGTAATATTTCAAAAATGAGGATATGAAATTGTAAAACATTTGAACACATCAGCAGTTTCTGTTAGCTGAACAAACTATACGTGCAAAATGCAAGATTGACGTAAGCTTAACCTTAACGAGTCAAGGGTGGTTTTTGGTGATTTTCAGAGTTAGCCTTTATGTTTTTTTGTAATTTGGCCAAACGTCAAGGGTACTTTCCATAATTATCCCAACTTATGTTTCCGTATTCAGCTATAAGGTACAAAATAAGAAAATAATTAGGATACCTGGATTCCTCAATCAAACAAACATATCGCAAAACATTTCCCTTGGAAGAAGCATTATCGATCCGTTTTCGGAAATCATTATCGAGTGGCGGAAGCCCCGTAGTTAAAAACACTTCCAGGGACATTAAACCAGGTCCCATTTCCACAGGGTACAAGCTTTCAACCTAACAAAAGACTTCCACATTAAATATATAACACTAATCAAGACACTGCTTTTGCCTATTTGATAAAAAACCTTAATGTTGTCTAAGTTGATACGATGCTCAAGAAGTCGAGCAAGGATCAGCGCCTACAATATTTAGTATGCCAATTTCACAGGTTTTCATAGACCTGCTAATCACTTCAACGAAAAGATATGCTAAATAGGGAAGAGAAAGTGTACAAACCTTTCTAGCTACATCCATCCCACTAAGATCATCTCTTGGATCTAAAAGAAAATAGAACATTATGAAGTTATTTACCAAATAAAGTAAAAAAAAAAAAAAACTGGGGGCTATTTGTAATTTCGAAAGGTAACTGATTTCGTTCATGGATAATTAATTGAAAAATCTAAATCTCAAGGGTAGTTTCAGCAATGTACCCATCGCATGTTTATGTAATGTATAAGATTTATTACCAAAATGCAAAAAGACAATAACTAAAGCATATTCCTGACACTTTTTCAAGATTTACAAAAACGATCATCCCTTATGTATAACAAATAATGCTGGCTGCTGAGATAATCATGCATAAAAATGAGATAATAATACTAGAGTCGTGATTGCATCATTATTTGTTAATCGTCACAAGTCATGGAGAGTGTAAATTACATCATTTCAAGAAGAATGTATTCATGGGTACAAGATAAGTTATGTAACCACGACTTCTGAAAAAAAAAGATGTATTTTCCAAGCGGGACAAATATCCTTACAGTGTTTGATAGTTGCTCGCGAATGTAAGCCATCGATCTCAGCATGGCACCTAAAGTATCTTTCGACACCTGAAATTTCACTTCCGATTCTTCTGAAGTTGTCTCGGACTCGGTGTCCTGACGCTGCAATTATTTTTTGGCATTATTGGAATGGAAACTATCAGCTGAAGTAAAATTGACGGTTTTTTGTGGGGTGGAGTGTATTTGCTATATATATATTCATTTCAGCTGAGTTACGTGTAACGTGTGTGATGTTTTATCATTAATCAGGAAACCATTTTAAATTTATCAGGAAACCATTTTAAATTTGGCACATAAATTTATATGCCGATACAGCTCTCAGAACTCATCAGAATATATCAGGGACAAAGCGAAATTCCTCCTTATATTGTACGAAAAAACTCATCATGTGGTATAATGTCATGAAAAGAATACAAAAATATACCACGATCTCATCAGATTTAATTAAATACCTTTAAATTGATGACCGCAACTTTACTGGCAGGCGTAGAGAGCTGTTCACTTATGTAAGCCATGGACCTCAGCATGGGCTCCAAAGTGACCCTCGACAGTGAGAATTTTATCTCCGACTCTCCTGTTGGAGTCTTGCCATAATCTTGTAACTGGACATGCAAGGAAGAAAAGTAAATATAGAGCAAGAATTACTTCAATTTCTGTACCCGCAAATGTACAAGCATCAATTGCCCAGTGTTTATTGAAAAAATGCATTAAAGATAGTAACGACACTTTTTTTAAATGAAGGATTTCGATTCACCAAAATCAAAGTTAAGCCTGAGAGAAACAAAAGGATAGTAAAAGAAAAAATACACTTGAGGTTTGACCTAACTACAAGAAACCAAGCGAACTTTGTAAACTACAAAAGTCAAGGGTATTGCTTGTAATTCAAAGTTCGCTGTTCCTTTTCTGTGATCAGATCAAACTTCAATAGTTATTTCTGTAATTATTCCAAAACTCAATCAAGATTTTTCATACCATGTTATCAGCGTGACCCCCATCCCGCTTCAGCGAAACCAGGCCTACACGTGGGACATTTGAATAAAAAACCGGGCCACAAGGAACACCGACATCGTATAATCTCAGCTTGTAAAGGCCACAGTACAGATACCATTGCCGGATTCCCTACAGACATTCTCTGATCATCATAACCAACTCCACTCATCAATGACCTAGAAGTCAAGACTTCCGCCACACTGTTTTTAACACAACCAACTTTCTGTCAAATTAGTGATAGGCTTATATAAACGTTTCTGCAGATTACAAGAACTGTAAAATATGTGTGAAACAACGATAAGTACATATATTATTAGGAAACCACAAAACACCATTTCGTTAACAGTTAAACGTCATTTCGTTACAATAACATCTATTATCCAGTTACAAAAATAAAATCGACAAATCTAGTTAACTAGATTAAATGCCTAATTAAAATCTTCGGTTCTTCCAAATCATCTATTATCCGGTTCTTCCAAAATCCTGATCATAAACACAATGAAAAAAAGTTAGTAATGTAATTTAAATAGAAAAATTAAAGTAATTAACAAAAAAATAAAGACTTACCCTCACATCATATACAGAATACCAACATAATCCGCAGACTGTTCCACCATCTGATAGCACATTCCGACCAAAACCGGAAACCAGTTTAGAATGTCCTCACACCTCTGGTGTGGGGACTTAAACTGACATTATAATAAATAATTAAGTTAATTAAACTAAAACAATTAAGTTAATTAAACTAAAACAATTAAGTTAATTAAACTGATTATTAAATAAAAAAGAATTCTTACCTGAAATTGCTGAGTGTTGTTTCCGTCTGCCTTTAGGATGGAAAGAACCGTGTCATTGTAGTGTTGCAGGTAATTCCTTGAGAACCGAGCTTGTGAGATGAAATCATCAGAGTAGTTTCCGTTAGCCAGAATTATGGAACCAACGCTGTTTTCAGCACCCACAGTCACCCTCCAGTTCTTCAACGATTGATACTGAGTTAGAGCGATCTGATTGACCCCAGCCGGATACCAAGTCAGCTTCGCATGATTCCAAGACAGGGCTTGTTTATAAGCTCTCAGACCTGAAACAATTGACCCCATGGGGTCTTGCTTATAGAGCCTCCTGAAGTCTTGCTCGTCATGTATGATCAGCAGGACCTTACTTAGGAAGCTCTCGAGGTAATGAGAATTACCGATTAATCGGTCATATGGAATGAGATTCGGGCCGGATGGCATATAGTGAGGAGCTCCACCCGGATCCAATAGCCCATGCGGAACCACAGAAAGGCGATCAGCACCTCGTGGAATGGGAGCCCAATTGAACCGAAGTGGTTGGTTCTGCATCGGTTGGCGAAGTGGATGGTTCTGCATCGGTTGGTTCTGCATCGGGAAATCAAGCAGGCGTTCTAGGGTTTCGAAAGAGGCGTTTTAGGTTTTCCAGAAAATGAAGCCAATAAAATGAATTATTTGTTTATATAGGGGAGAGAAGACCGGGTTTAGGGTTTCTGGTTTTTTTTCTAGTACACAAAAACAAAATTACTATGGTTTACAATATAAGACACGGCCATATCTTATTTGTAACTTTTTGGAATTTTTTAATATCGCGTATAAATTTGACTAGATTTTTTATAATCAAATACTTTTCAGATGTCAATTAGTCTTGAAATATTGCAAATCATCATACAATATATAAAACGGCAAGCAGATTCCTACGTGGCTTTTTCTCCATCCTTGGATTAATAGCGTGTTCACACTATGGAAACTAAATCCTAATCGTCCATTTTATTTTTTAATTACAATTAATTAGTTTTTAATTCATAAAAATGATTTCCGGTTTTAATTAAGGCCGATTATTCTTATATATATTTATAAAATTCAATTTAATATGCGGCTACATTTAAGGGATTTGACAGGTGGTCAAAAGGCATTTGACGGGAGAAGGAGATAAAGTCTTTGTTTAGAGTTAAGTGGGTTTTTAATTCTAGATATTAGTGGAGTTGTGGTCCAATCAGGAGCCGATAAGTGGGCATTAGGTGGCATAATCTTGCCATGCATGGGTTAGTATAAATATAGGGTGTTAGAGGGGAGAAAAGGGACATGCAAACCATTGTATTTCAAAATGAATTCTAAGTATGAAAATTTGAATAAAGAGGTGCTATGAGCATCCATTTTCTACTTACGATTTCTGTATAAACTATTACCCTTTGCTATCTTACCTATAACAAATTTGCATTTTGGTGTTGTTGCCAAAACCCTCTGTTACCAGCAAATATCCCCATCAAAGAGCAAAAACACACCAAAACACAGCGAATGACTTCCTTGGACAGAGGCAGTTGTCCACTTGGTAATTGTGTTGCCGCATAGCTCATACAATCCACCAAATCTTTCTCTCGCCTCGTAAAATAAGTCGCCCCGACTTACTTTCAACACTCCACCTTTACCGAAGTTGGTACCCATTCGGATCTAAGGTCTGAGAGAGATAAGATTACCATTCAGGACCGGAACGTACCTTGCAGTACCGAGGGTTCGAATATGCCCATCGACCATCTTGATTCTCACAGTTCCCGTGCCGCGTATCTCACACGATGTGTCATGCCCCATGACCACCGTTCCACCGACACTCTCATCAAACCTGTCAAACAAATCCATGTTTCGACATATGTGATGCGAACAAATAGAATCCAAGATCCACCCCTCACTCGTTCCCCAAATCAGAGACAACCAGGAGTTCCCCATCAAGAAAACCTCCTTCTCTGGAATCGGACACCTTCGATTCCTTTCTCCGATTCATCAGGGCCTGACAGTCCCCCTTCATGTGGCTCTTTTCCTTGCAGTAGTGACAAACCTCCTAGAATTTCTTCCATGCTCCACTTTGGCCATTAAGAAATTCACCTAGATTTTCACCACACCCCTTTTCTTGTAGTAATGACAAACCCCCTGGAATTTCTTCATCTTTGCCCAACTCTGGACACCAAGACATTCCCCCGGGTTTTCACTACTCAAAACCTCCTTCATCGTCTCCCTCGATCGCAAAGCCGCAACCGCATGAAACAAATCACCGGAGGGATAGAGTGCAATTATACCTCACCTTTCTATTCTTCCATACCTTCTCTTATGGCTCCATCGCGCTTGACATCGTCCATGCCTCAGCAACGCATCATCAAGATCCATGTTGGTTAGAACCACTGAACCAACTCCACCTTGAACCGCCATGAAGAGAACCACGTGTTCCGATCTAACACCGAATATCAACCATCGTCGCCATCTCCAAAAATATTCTCGAGCTCCACCTGAATCTAGAAACACCAATATCCGCAACGCCCGCCTTGTATGGATTCCCCGTCCGGGATCCCCACGAAAGCTCTTGATAACAGGTCACAGGATCGTAACCTAGCTCTGATACCACTTGTTGTGCTCTTACGATACTCTGACACCACTTGTTGCGAATATTGAAACACTAAATCCCTCACGGCTCTCGATTTATATATATGAGATGCGAAGAAAAAAATAAACGAAAGAACGAACACACAATTTTACGTGGAAACTCAAAATACGGGAAAAACCACGGGAAGAAAGAAATCCACTACATCGTTGAGGCTTACAATAATTCACTCTATTGCACTCTATGATTTTCGTCTACCGGAGAACTCCAATTTATAGGTGTAGCAAACCTATCAAATTGGAAACAATTAGAATTAGAAATAAATCCTTTTCCTAATTTATAACTCCTAAATTAATAAGAAATATAATTATATTCTCAATATAATTATTTCTTCCTTAAACAAATAAAGTAACTCAATACCAATTAATTGGCCGTGACATTCAGCGACCAAGAAATCGCACGTCCACTTGATGATGACGTCATCATGCAACCACATGCAACCACATGCAACCAATTTCAATTCCGTGCGATCTCTTAATTCATCGACCATTCGCCCCTAATTAATTAGTATCGATTCGTGCGCTTCCTCTACGATTCGAGTCACACTTTAACAATATTGTTTTTGCGCATCTAATAAGTATTTTTATTTGTCAAATATATTGTAAAAGAAATTATTACAAATTCAGTAAATTTATCATGAATTGAATGCAAACATGTATTCGATTCAAAAAATCATTGAATCCTATTCGAGGAACGTATTCGACAAACTATCTGAACGTATTCGACAATCGACAAGCTATCTGATTACATTTATTATTTATTTGTCGAATGAATATGTTGTGTATCGAATGAATATAATTAATGAATATTTTTATTTGTCGAATACATTTTAGACTATTAGAATAAATATTTGTTCTGTAAATGTATTCTATATAAAAAAATGAATATTCGACACAGAAATATGTCTATTCGACAAAACATTTATATTCGATATAGCTAAACATTTCTAATGTAAACAAAGGAAAAATGCCGGCCTTAATGTTACTTAAGGGTATATTTGTCCTTTAGGGTAGAAAAACATAATTTGTATATGCTAGTGCAAATAAGATGTTTCGCTATCTATTTAAGGATATTTTTTAACATTTTCACTTAATTTTTCTCCCTTGATAATAATAATAAATTATCATCTTAAAAAAAAAAAAATATATATATATATATATATATATATATATATATATTTATTTATTTATTTTTTCTTAAAATTCTTTTTTATTCCATTAATATTAATTTAATTCCAATGAATCGTATTTCATAAAAATCGATTTTCTCTTATTTTTAATCCATTTGAGTTAAAAAAATTGATCAAACATTTTAGTTATATTATTTTCTCTTGCTCGATTTACATGTATACGTTCTTCATTCATTTTTTTTCTTCGATTTTTTTTAATTTTATGTATTAATTATGATTTTTTCGCAGATTCTAGAATCAAATTGTCGAATTATTAATTATGTTCGACTAGATTTTTTTTAATTTTTAGTTTATCCCTAATTTAGTTATGTTAAATTTGTTTTGCAGGTTAACAGACGTTATATTAATATAAATTGCATTTCTGCCATCTAATCTCATTCATGTTCACCAGGTATTTGTTGGATGCGTTTCACACTCATAAATGCACCAAGTAAATTCAATTTTTTTATATTTTTATTTATTTTCCAGCTTTATAATTTTTATTTTCCATTTATTTTGACTTTTTCCAGCGGTTTTAAGTATTTGTTGGATGCGTTTTGACACTTGAGAAATGCAGAGACGAGAAACTTCTATTCCACCAGATCAGAGCTCCTCGATCAGGTAGGATGTGCCCGAGTAGCAGACACGAGAGCCAATAAGTCTCATCCAATGACTAATTTCATAATATTTCAATGAAAATTTGTAATATCCGAGATTCGAACTTTGCGTCGTTGGGGAATTACACCAAAATCACCACATACCTTACCACTCGGCTATGCCCCAAGAAGCTTACATACTATAAATTAAATCAAACATGCGAAATCTTTGAAAATAATAAAATTTTCATAATCAAAATAACGGTTAATAATGAGATTAATACGAATTTACAAATTTAAGTGAGAGTTCGATTATTAAATAAAATAATTTGTTAGTCCATTAATAATTTTTTGACCGAAATACGTTAGAAATTAAATAAAATTTTAGATTATTTCAAACAAATAAATCACGTGCATCATAGTGATACTAGTTCGAATAATTTGTTGTGGTATTAAATAAATATCATATATACCTCTAAATTAATATTTGATACATTAATAACATTTTTAAATTAATAAAAACTTTCGTCGCGACTTGATCTTTTAAATGCAAAAAATACAGTCGATAAATTAATAATCTTTTTAAATTAGTAAAATTTTAAGTTAATAAAATTTTAAGGTCTCGAGCCTATAAATTAATTTATAGAGATTTTACTATATTTATTAATAGATTATTTTTCACACATTGACAATTGTATTTTGTGATTTTAACAATAACAAATAAAATCAAATGGAATCTTTTACTTTTCAAAATTAGTTACTTGAGTCATGACCCACCCTGCACTACACTACCCTCACCCAATCCCCATCCGAATAATTAGGGTGGGATAGGAACGTGTCAAAATAAATAATTTTAAATTTGTTTTAAAATTATGTGGCTTTTCCACGTAGTGGATTGGCAAAAAAAAATTTGCCAGTGGTTGGCAGGGGACTAGAACTCTGTAGAAAGAATGGAACGTGTGTTTGTGTGTGTGTGTGTGTGTGAGACAAGAAGAAGGGACTAAGTAAATAAAAAAAACTGAGGGTAGGCCTTTTATGTAAATGGTGTGAAAAATTACCATGTGTGTAAATATTATACGGGGAAAACAAAAAATCGAGGGGGGGCCAAGGCCCATGCTGGTCTCTATCTTACTTGCGCAATCTTTTTACTGTATTATTCTGTTTGAGCTCGACCTGTCATGACATGGAAAACGATCATTACTTAGGGCATTGACAATGGGTTAATTATAGAGGTACGTACAAAAACTAACCCTGATGTTTTACCTTATTACCAAAAAGACAATAACTAAAGCATATTCCTCCACACTTTTTCAAGATTTACAAAAACGATCATCCCTTATCTATAACAAATAATGCTGACTGCTGGATGATCATGCATAAAAATGAGGTAATACTACTAGAGTCGTGATTGCATCATTATTTGTTATTCCTCACATGTCATGGAGAGTGTAAAATTAGATTAATTCAAGAAGAATGTATTCATGGGTACAAGATAAGTTATGTAATCACGACTTCTGAAAAAAAAAGATGTATTTTCCAAGCGGGACAAGTATCCTTACAGTGTTTGATAGTTGCTCGCGAATGTAAGCCATCGATCTCAACATGGCACCTAAAGTATCTTTCGACACCTGAAATTTCACTTCCGATTCTCCTAAAGTTATCTCGGTGTCCTGACGCTGCAATTATTTTTCGGCATTATTGGAATGGAAACTACCAACTGAAGTGAAATTTACAGTTGTGGGGTGGAGTAAATTTTTTATATATTCATTTCAGTTGAGTTACGTGTAACGTGTGTGATGTGATCATTAATCAGAAAACCATTTTAAATTTGGCAGATAAATTTATATGCCGATACAGCTCCCATAACTCAGCAGAATATATCAGGGGCGAAGCGGAATTTCTCCTTATTCAGTTATTGTACGACAAAACTCATCATGTGGTATAATGTCATGAAAAGAATAGCAGATATACCACAATCTCATCAGATTTGATTTATATATGAGAACCAAATACCTTTAAATTTATGACCGCAACTTTACTGGCAGGTGTAGAGAGCTGTTCACTTATGTAAGCCATGGACCTCAGCATAGGCTCCAAAGTGACCTTCGACAGCGAGAATTTTATCTCCGACTCTCCTGTTGGAGTCTTGCCATAATCTTGTAACTGGACATGCAAAGAAGAAAAGTAAATCTAGAGCAAGAATTACTTCAATTTCTGTACCCGCAAATTTACAAGCACCAATTGGCCAGTGTTTATTAAAAAAATGCATTAAAGATAGTAAAGACACTTTTTTGAAATGAAGGATTTCGATTCACCAAAATCAAAATTAAGCCTCAAGAAAAACAAAAGGATAGTTAAAAGAAGTTCAAGAAAAAATCATCAAATAATGTGGAGCACATATATACCTTAAGGTTAATAACAGCCACCCTATTAGCTGGAGTCAAGATTTTATTCTCCATTACCCAAGTCATTGACTTAAGGCAAGGAAGAACTGGCTGCAATTAAAAAAACGTGAACTTAAAGATATTGAGTTTCCACAAAAAAATATGGTTTAATAAAAAAAAAATACACTTGAGGTTTGACCTAACAACAAGAAACCAAGCTAACTTTGTAAACTACAAGAGTCAAGGGTATTGCTTGTAATTCAAAGTTCGCTGTTCTTTTTTTGTGATCAGATCAAACTTCAATAGTTCTTTCTGTAATTATTATTCCAAAATTCAATCAAGATTTTTCATACCATGTTATCAGTGTGACCCCCATCCCGCTTCAGTGAAACCAGGCCTACGCGTGGGACATTTGAATCAAAAACCGGTCCACAAGGAACACCGACATCATTAAGATTGAACCCCCGTATAATCTCATCTTGTAAAGGCCACAGTACAGGTGCCATTGCCGGATTCCCTACAGACATTCTCTGATCATCATAACCAACTCCACTAACCGATGACCTAGAAGGCAAGAGTTCCGCCACACTGTTTTTAACACAACCAACTTTCTTTCCTCCTTCTCTAAGACTAAATAGGGCTGCATTATAAGTCTCTAGTGTTGCAGCCCCTAGCTCGGCAAATTTAATTCCTTCCTTGCACAAGTTATTGTATCTCATAGTCAGAGACTCGTGACCTTGTAGCTCACTATGATTGAAACTTGGCCTATTTTTAGCATTTTTAGTCCACCGATTTAATATGTAATGAGATGGCAAAGTCAGAACATTTGTAACAGTAAAAACTGTCAAGATATGTCTGCATAAAATGCCAGAATACTCAAACATTTTACAGGTACAATTCGCTTTCATTTCTGAAATATTCAATGACACAAAATACGCTTTTCGTTCATTCTCGAATTTCACCACCCGGTAAGTACTCATATGCCCTTCTCCAGCGACCCTATTCGCTGTGTACACAAACGTCTCAACTAACTCCTCTTGAAATCTCGAAAATACCCATTTTGTGTATGAAGCAGCAGCCTGTTTTTCCATAGGGGAAGGTGTTTTTAACACTGGGGTAGTACACATTGTGTCGAAATCGGCATCTGCTTCCCTTTCAAACGAATTCTCTAAAGCTCTTTCGTATTGTCTAAAGAACAAAGGCAGAGTTGTTTCTTGATTCACGTAACCGTCGAAAAACGAGCTCTCAGGATCCAGGTTAGGAAAGGCGGCAAAGAAAGAGTCACGGAAATAAACGGGCACCCATTGGGTCCGGGCTTTGTGTATCGAACTAAGCCAATCATTTCCCTTCAAATCGTATTTTTCGATGATCAACTGCCAAAAAGATTCAAATTCTTCAACCGTCACGGTCCTGTTTATGCAGTTATAGAGCTCAGACTGAAAATTGGGATGAGAAAGGCACACGCGGGCCATCCTCTCCTGTCCCTCTCTCAGAACGTGCCACTTGTTGAAACAATGGCGGGCTTCCGGAAACACCTTCATGGCCGCACTGTGTATGGATCTGTTAAAATCTGTCGTTAACGAGACGGGCCCACGTTCGTTCATGGCAGCTAAAAAGGTTTTAAACAGCCACACAAATGTAGCTTCAGATTCATCAAGAAGTAGACCACAGCCGAATATTATTGTCTGGCCATGATGGTTGACTCCTGTGAACGGGGTGAAAGGCACTTTGTATCGGTTGACTCTGTAAGACGAGTCGAAAGCAACGGAATCCCCAAAACGCCTGTAGGCTGCCCGTGACCTCGCATCTGCCCAAAACGCATTCGTCATGCGGTTCTCTTCATCCAGCTGGATGGCGTAATAAAACCCAGGATTCTCTGCCTGCATTTTTTGGAAATAGTCGAGAAGATTCTGAGCATCTCTACCTAGAGTCCTCTTCGCATTCTTAACCGTACGATGTAATTCATCCATAGAAGCATACATCACACCACGGGGAACAAAATGCCTCTTGGGCCTCAGGCAATGCAACTTGCTGCGAGTTAAAATGGCATGGCTGTGTTCCTTCACGAATCTGACCACAACCCATTTGTTTCCAAGTCTTGGCTCAACTCTGAGCATCGCCTCACAGCTCTCGCCTGATCTTTTTCTCGAACAAGAGAATTCGCAGTGAGTGACTGACCCATCGGTCTTTGACTGGTTGGAGTGGGTTCGAGGGCTGAACCCAATGCGTCTCGCGTAGTCTTCGTAAAAGATCTTGGCCGCAGCCTCAGAATCGAACTCCATCCCGACACGTGGCTCAAGTAAAATCCCTTTTTCCTCTCCAATTAAGGAGTTTCCAAATTCATCTATATCGCAGTCATCCGTGATTACCCCGCGTGGGCCCATGTTATCTTCTTCTGCACCAATCAATTCTACTTCCATACGAGAGTCGAGAACCGCGTTATCTGCATGCATTTCAACACTTCTCACACAAGAGGAAGGTAATTGCCCAAATTACACTCAGATAACCATTGCATAGAACTCCACAACAGCAGAATTAGTTAAGAAAAAATTGTTTTGAAACATTTGAATTGCCATGAACTCATTCATTTCTGGACGAACTGTGTTCTCCAGCTTATACGTATTTCTAATCCGATAATCACATTGATAATAAACTACTCGGGCAACATAACTTCACAAAACAAAAACATCGAAACCCAGATATCTTTAAAAAAAATCACCATTAGGATTGAATCTCACATGAACACAGTAGAAAATGAAAATAAGATAAAAGTAAAAAAATAGATGAATGCGTATTTAATATCAAAGAGATTTTCATGTAACCCTAGGTGAAGCTCGGTGAATAGATGTACCAGATTGAACGGTGATTTCAGATGATTTAGAATTCTAGGGTTTCCGCTTCAGGAAACGACGACGTTTTGGAGAGTGTTGGGCTGCCGGAGACGTTGCGGAAAGGGAAGGGCGAATTCAGAGAAAGGGAGAGACGCAAATCGACCATATTGGGCGCGGGCATCTTAACCGTCGGTTTAGATCTGACGGTTGAAATTGTTCTAAACAGAATCCGGATTGTGGACCTACTATTTATTGTGATGGCTGATTCGTTGATAGGACGGATTGCCATGTGGCACTTGTTGTGTTGGATTTATTATTGTTTATTAGTAATTTATTTGAGTATTTTTTTTGGCATGAAAATGTTTTTATCATTCACTAATTATTACAGTATAATAAATTTTAATATTATATTTCTTCGTAATTTTTTAAAACATAAAATTTGAAAAAACATTCAAAATTAAATACGTAAATTTCCCTTTTTTAATCGGATATTCATAAAAAAATTACTAATTTCGTCTCAATTATTTATGCACACATTCTTTTTTTATAGAATTTCTATATAATTAATCACACTCTTAAAAAGAAAAAAATTATTTTATTTTTTATTTTAAAATAGTAAACTATTTACTCTTACTTTTTCAATTTATTTTTTAAATTTTACTTACAATTAGTTTATTTTTTTAACTTAAAAATACATTTTTATCCATACTTTTTGGTCAAAAACTAACATTTTTCTTTATTTGGAAGTATTAATATTACTACTCTATGACCAATTTTCATAAGAATTGACCAATTTTTTTTTTTTTTTTTGTAAATTAAAAAAAAAAGAATTATTTTTTTAAAGAAAAGAGTAAGATTTTATGCTATCCTCATTTACTAACCAAATAATTTTCTTATTAATGATCATGTTTCAAGAATTCAATATACAATTTATTATGATATTCTACATTTATTAGCCAAATAATTCTTCTCTTTGATAGTTAATTTACTTAAAATGAAACATATTTAAAAAGGAAATAGACATTTCAATTAATAATAAATTGTATAGTTAAACTAAGATTTACATTGTGTTGTATCTTAGTACTACTATTTCATAACATGGAGGTATTTGTAATTATCCATAAATTGTAATGCACTGAGAACAGTGGACTGCTACAAGTTTAATGATATGAAAATGACGGGGCAAAAGAGACCCGACGAGCAAAGCAACCTTACACACAATTGCGTAAATGTTCGTAAAATTCATCATGTCACCAAAAGAGAAAAAACAGAAGAAAAAAAAAAATTCAACAATTAGAGTTAAAAGAGGTCCTGTAAGTCGAGTATATCAGCAAGGACACCAGCAGCAGTAGTATCATTGCCAGCTCCAGCACCTTGAATTACTATGAATCCTACTATGAATGATTTCGAAGAGAAACTAAAAGATCATCAATTCTAGAATCGGCTGGTAATAAACCTAGGCGATATAAAGAAAACTGGGTAGTCTGACGTTTAGTCTAAATGAACAAATAACTCCGGTTTCTTCGAGAATTGCAATATAACTACTTGAGGTTTGTCTTTAGCCATTTACCTAGCAAACGGTACTCTATGTAAGTACTTCAAATTTTATGAAATGTTATTTGGAGTTTTTGTAACTAAGCTAAATAAATCTCTAGGATAGGATGTGTGATTATAGCATAAAGTATGCATTTTGATATTTATATTTAAGCAAACATGAAGCCAAATAGGGACACGTGCATATAAAGCTTACCACATTATCACTTCCCTTCAATCTACCCAGAGCGGAATCTTTCGCAACTTCTAGTATGCCAACTTCACACCTATAGAGGTGTAAAAGGCACATCAATATATTGAAGTGCTTTAACTTTAAGCTAAATAGACACAACAGACAAACTACAGCTTGCACATGGACTGATGGACTCGCATAGTGATTATAATTGACAGTACATTACTTATTTACTTGGGGTGATGATAATAACTAGCCTCAACGTTTGTAGTATTTATCAATCTGGGAATATATAGCTCGTTTGAAGGTTCTAAAAAAAAACTATAAAAAGCTAATCATTTTGGTCTGATTCCACCTTACATTTGGAAATGATTCCACCCGTGAACTTTTCAAAATTCTACAGCCCAATTTTGCTCTTTATCATAGTTAATGTAAACGTCCAATAATGGGTGAAAAGTTCAGGTTGTTCGTAATATTTCAAAAATGAGGATATGAAATTGTAAAACATTTGAACACATCAGCAGTTTCTGTTAGCTGAACAAACTATACGTGCAAAATGCAAGATTGACGTAAGCTTAACCTTAACGAGTCAAGGGTGGTTTTTGGTGATTTTCAGAGTTAGCCTTTATGTTTTTTTGTAATTTGGCCAAACGTCAAGGGTACTTTCCATAATTATCCCAACTTATGTTTCCGTATTCAGCTATAAGGTACAAAATAAGAAAATAATTAGGATACCTGGATTCCTCAATCAAACAAACATATCGCAAAACATTTCCCTTGGAAGAAGCATTATCGATCCGTTTTCGGAAATCATTATCGAGTGGCGGAAGCCCCGTAGTTAAAAACACTTCCAGGGACATTAAACCAGGTCCCATTTCCACAGGGTACAAGCTTTCAACCTAACAAAAGACTTCCACATTAAATATATAACACTAATCAAGACACTGCTTTTGCCTATTTGATAAAAAACCTTAATGTTGTCTAAGTTGATACGATGCTCAAGAAGTCGAGCAAGGATCAGCGCCTACAATATTTAGTATGCCAATTTCACAGGTTTTCATAGACCTGCTAATCACTTCAACGAAAAGATATGCTAAATAGGGAAGAGAAAGTGTACAAACCTTTCTAGCTACATCCATCCCACTAAGATCATCTCTTGGATCTAAAAGAAAATAGAACATTATGAAGTTATTTACCAAATAAAGTAAAAAAAAAAAAAAACTGGGGGCTATTTGTAATTTCGAAAGGTAACTGATTTCGTTCATGGATAATTAATTGAAAAATCTAAATCTCAAGGGTAGTTTCAGCAATGTACCCATCGCATGTTTATGTAATGTATAAGATTTATTACCAAAATGCAAAAAGACAATAACTAAAGCATATTCCTGACACTTTTTCAAGATTTACAAAAACGATCATCCCTTATGTATAACAAATAATGCTGGCTGCTGAGATAATCATGCATAAAAATGAGATAATAATACTAGAGTCGTGATTGCATCATTATTTGTTAATCGTCACAAGTCATGGAGAGTGTAAATTACATCATTTCAAGAAGAATGTATTCATGGGTACAAGATAAGTTATGTAACCACGACTTCTGAAAAAAAAAGATGTATTTTCCAAGCGGGACAAATATCCTTACAGTGTTTGATAGTTGCTCGCGAATGTAAGCCATCGATCTCAGCATGGCACCTAAAGTATCTTTCGACACCTGAAATTTCACTTCCGATTCTTCTGAAGTTGTCTCGGACTCGGTGTCCTGACGCTGCAATTATTTTTTGGCATTATTGGAATGGAAACTATCAGCTGAAGTAAAATTGACGGTTTTTTGTGGGGTGGAGTGTATTTGCTATATATATATTCATTTCAGCTGAGTTACGTGTAACGTGTGTGATGTTTTATCATTAATCAGGAAACCATTTTAAATTTATCAGGAAACCATTTTAAATTTGGCACATAAATTTATATGCCGATACAGCTCTCAGAACTCATCAGAATATATCAGGGACAAAGCGAAATTCCTCCTTATATTGTACGAAAAAACTCATCATGTGGTATAATGTCATGAAAAGAATACAAAAATATACCACGATCTCATCAGATTTAATTAAATACCTTTAAATTGATGACCGCAACTTTACTGGCAGGCGTAGAGAGCTGTTCACTTATGTAAGCCATGGACCTCAGCATGGGCTCCAAAGTGACCCTCGACAGTGAGAATTTTATCTCCGACTCTCCTGTTGGAGTCTTGCCATAATCTTGTAACTGGACATGCAAGGAAGAAAAGTAAATATAGAGCAAGAATTACTTCAATTTCTGTACCCGCAAATGTACAAGCATCAATTGCCCAGTGTTTATTGAAAAAATGCATTAAAGATAGTAACGACACTTTTTTTAAATGAAGGATTTCGATTCACCAAAATCAAAGTTAAGCCTGAGAGAAACAAAAGGATAGTAAAAGAAAAAATACACTTGAGGTTTGACCTAACTACAAGAAACCAAGCGAACTTTGTAAACTACAAAAGTCAAGGGTATTGCTTGTAATTCAAAGTTCGCTGTTCCTTTTCTGTGATCAGATCAAACTTCAATAGTTATTTCTGTAATTATTCCAAAACTCAATCAAGATTTTTCATACCATGTTATCAGCGTGACCCCCATCCCGCTTCAGCGAAACCAGGCCTACACGTGGGACATTTGAATAAAAAACCGGGCCACAAGGAACACCGACATCGTATAATCTCAGCTTGTAAAGGCCACAGTACAGATACCATTGCCGGATTCCCTACAGACATTCTCTGATCATCATAACCAACTCCACTCATCAATGACCTAGAAGTCAAGACTTCCGCCACACTGTTTTTAACACAACCAACTTTCTGTCAAATTAGTGATAGGCTTATATAAACGTTTCTGCAGATTACAAGAACTGTAAAATATGTGTGAAACAACGATAAGTACATATATTATTAGGAAACCACAAAACACCATTTCGTTAACAGTTAAACGTCATTTCGTTACAATAACATCTATTATCCAGTTACAAAAATAAAATCGACAAATCTAGTTAACTAGATTAAATGCCTAATTAAAATCTTCGGTTCTTCCAAATCATCTATTATCCGGTTCTTCCAAAATCCTGATCATAAACACAATGAAAAAAAGTTAGTAATGTAATTTAAATAGAAAAATTAAAGTAATTAACAAAAAAATAAAGACTTACCCTCACATCATATACAGAATACCAACATAATCCGCAGACTGTTCCACCATCTGATAGCACATTCCGACCAAAACCGGAAACCAGTTTAGAATGTCCTCACACCTCTGGTGTGGGGACTTAAACTGACATTATAATAAATAATTAAGTTAATTAAACTAAAACAATTAAGTTAATTAAACTAAAACAATTAAGTTAATTAAACTGATTATTAAATAAAAAAGAATTCTTACCTGAAATTGCTGAGTGTTGTTTCCGTCTGCCTTTAGGATGGAAAGAACCGTGTCATTGTAGTGTTGCAGGTAATTCCTTGAGAACCGAGCTTGTGAGATGAAATCATCAGAGTAGTTTCCGTTAGCCAGAATTATGGAACCAACGCTGTTTTCAGCACCCACAGTCACCCTCCAGTTCTTCAACGATTGATACTGAGTTAGAGCGATCTGATTGACCCCAGCCGGATACCAAGTCAGCTTCGCATGATTCCAAGACAGGGCTTGTTTATAAGCTCTCAGACCTGAAACAATTGACCCCATGGGGTCTTGCTTATAGAGCCTCCTGAAGTCTTGCTCGTCATGTATGATCAGCAGGACCTTACTTAGGAAGCTCTCGAGGTAATGAGAATTACCGATTAATCGGTCATATGGAATGAGATTCGGGCCGGATGGCATATAGTGAGGAGCTCCACCCGGATCCAATAGCCCATGCGGAACCACAGAAAGGCGATCAGCACCTCGTGGAATGGGAGCCCAATTGAACCGAAGTGGTTGGTTCTGCATCGGTTGGCGAAGTGGATGGTTCTGCATCGGTTGGTTCTGCATCGGGAAATCAAGCAGGCGTTCTAGGGTTTCGAAAGAGGCGTTTTAGGTTTTCCAGAAAATGAAGCCAATAAAATGAATTATTTGTTTATATAGGGGAGAGAAGACCGGGTTTAGGGTTTCTGGTTTTTTTTCTAGTACACAAAAACAAAATTACTATGGTTTACAATATAAGACACGGCCATATCTTATTTGTAACTTTTTGGAATTTTTTAATATCGCGTATAAATTTGACTAGATTTTTTATAATCAAATACTTTTCAGATGTCAATTAGTCTTGAAATATTGCAAATCATCATACAATATATAAAACGGCAAGCAGATTCCTACGTGGCTTTTTCTCCATCCTTGGATTAATAGCGTGTTCACACTATGGAAACTAAATCCTAATCGTCCATTTTATTTTTTAATTACAATTAATTAGTTTTTAATTCATAAAAATGATTTCCGGTTTTAATTAAGGCCGATTATTCTTATATATATTTATAAAATTCAATTTAATATGCGGCTACATTTAAGGGATTTGACAGGTGGTCAAAAGGCATTTGACGGGAGAAGGAGATAAAGTCTTTGTTTAGAGTTAAGTGGGTTTTTAATTCTAGATATTAGTGGAGTTGTGGTCCAATCAGGAGCCGATAAGTGGGCATTAGGTGGCATAATCTTGCCATGCATGGGTTAGTATAAATATAGGGTGTTAGAGGGGAGAAAAGGGACATGCAAACCATTGTATTTCAAAATGAATTCTAAGTATGAAAATTTGAATAAAGAGGTGCTATGAGCATCCATTTTCTACTTACGATTTCTGTATAAACTATTACCCTTTGCTATCTTACCTATAACAAATTTGCATTTTGGTGTTGTTGCCAAAACCCTCTGTTACCAGCAAATATCCCCATCAAAGAGCAAAAACACACCAAAACACAGCGAATGACTTCCTTGGACAGAGGCAGTTGTCCACTTGGTAATTGTGTTGCCGCATAGCTCATACAATCCACCAAATCTTTCTCTCGCCTCGTAAAATAAGTCGCCCCGACTTACTTTCAACACTCCACCTTTACCGAAGTTGGTACCCATTCGGATCTAAGGTCTGAGAGAGATAAGATTACCATTCAGGACCGGAACGTACCTTGCAGTACCGAGGGTTCGAATATGCCCATCGACCATCTTGATTCTCACAGTTCCCGTGCCGCGTATCTCACACGATGTGTCATGCCCCATGACCACCGTTCCACCGACACTCTCATCAAACCTGTCAAACAAATCCATGTTTCGACATATGTGATGCGAACAAATAGAATCCAAGATCCACCCCTCACTCGTTCCCCAAATCAGAGACAACCAGGAGTTCCCCATCAAGAAAACCTCCTTCTCTGGAATCGGACACCTTCGATTCCTTTCTCCGATTCATCAGGGCCTGACAGTCCCCCTTCATGTGGCTCTTTTCCTTGCAGTAGTGACAAACCTCCTAGAATTTCTTCCATGCTCCACTTTGGCCATTAAGAAATTCACCTAGATTTTCACCACACCCCTTTTCTTGTAGTAATGACAAACCCCCTGGAATTTCTTCATCTTTGCCCAACTCTGGACACCAAGACATTCCCCCGGGTTTTCACTACTCAAAACCTCCTTCATCGTCTCCCTCGATCGCAAAGCCGCAACCGCATGAAACAAATCACCGGAGGGATAGAGTGCAATTATACCTCACCTTTCTATTCTTCCATACCTTCTCTTATGGCTCCATCGCGCTTGACATCGTCCATGCCTCAGCAACGCATCATCAAGATCCATGTTGGTTAGAACCACTGAACCAACTCCACCTTGAACCGCCATGAAGAGAACCACGTGTTCCGATCTAACACCGAATATCAACCATCGTCGCCATCTCCAAAAATATTCTCGAGCTCCACCTGAATCTAGAAACACCAATATCCGCAACGCCCGCCTTGTATGGATTCCCCGTCCGGGATCCCCACGAAAGCTCTTGATAACAGGTCACAGGATCGTAACCTAGCTCTGATACCACTTGTTGTGCTCTTACGATACTCTGACACCACTTGTTGCGAATATTGAAACACTAAATCCCTCACGGCTCTCGATTTATATATATGAGATGCGAAGAAAAAAATAAACGAAAGAACGAACACACAATTTTACGTGGAAACTCAAAATACGGGAAAAACCACGGGAAGAAAGAAATCCACTACATCGTTGAGGCTTACAATAATTCACTCTATTGCACTCTATGATTTTCGTCTACCGGAGAACTCCAATTTATAGGTGTAGCAAACCTATCAAATTGGAAACAATTAGAATTAGAAATAAATCCTTTTCCTAATTTATAACTCCTAAATTAATAAGAAATATAATTATATTCTCAATATAATTATTTCTTCCTTAAACAAATAAAGTAACTCAATACCAATTAATTGGCCGTGACATTCAGCGACCAAGAAATCGCACGTCCACTTGATGATGACGTCATCATGCAACCACATGCAACCACATGCAACCAATTTCAATTCCGTGCGATCTCTTAATTCATCGACCATTCGCCCCTAATTAATTAGTATCGATTCGTGCGCTTCCTCTACGATTCGAGTCACACTTTAACAATATTGTTTTTGCGCATCTAATAAGTATTTTTATTTGTCAAATATATTGTAAAAGAAATTATTACAAATTCAGTAAATTTATCATGAATTGAATGCAAACATGTATTCGATTCAAAAAATCATTGAATCCTATTCGAGGAACGTATTCGACAAACTATCTGAACGTATTCGACAATCGACAAGCTATCTGATTACATTTATTATTTATTTGTCGAATGAATATGTTGTGTATCGAATGAATATAATTAATGAATATTTTTATTTGTCGAATACATTTTAGACTATTAGAATAAATATTTGTTCTGTAAATGTATTCTATATAAAAAAATGAATATTCGACACAGAAATATGTCTATTCGACAAAACATTTATATTCGATATAGCTAAACATTTCTAATGTAAACAAAGGAAAAATGCCGGCCTTAATGTTACTTAAGGGTATATTTGTCCTTTAGGGTAGAAAAACATAATTTGTATATGCTAGTGCAAATAAGATGTTTCGCTATCTATTTAAGGATATTTTTTAACATTTTCACTTAATTTTTCTCCCTTGATAATAATAATAAATTATCATCTTAAAAAAAAAAAAATATATATATATATATATATATATATATATATATATTTATTTATTTATTTTTTCTTAAAATTCTTTTTTATTCCATTAATATTAATTTAATTCCAATGAATCGTATTTCATAAAAATCGATTTTCTCTTATTTTTAATCCATTTGAGTTAAAAAAATTGATCAAACATTTTAGTTATATTATTTTCTCTTGCTCGATTTACATGTATACGTTCTTCATTCATTTTTTTTCTTCGATTTTTTTTAATTTTATGTATTAATTATGATTTTTTCGCAGATTCTAGAATCAAATTGTCGAATTATTAATTATGTTCGACTAGATTTTTTTTAATTTTTAGTTTATCCCTAATTTAGTTATGTTAAATTTGTTTTGCAGGTTAACAGACGTTATATTAATATAAATTGCATTTCTGCCATCTAATCTCATTCATGTTCACCAGGTATTTGTTGGATGCGTTTCACACTCATAAATGCACCAAGTAAATTCAATTTTTTTATATTTTTATTTATTTTCCAGCTTTATAATTTTTATTTTCCATTTATTTTGACTTTTTCCAGCGGTTTTAAGTATTTGTTGGATGCGTTTTGACACTTGAGAAATGCAGAGACGAGAAACTTCTATTCCACCAGATCAGAGCTCCTCGATCAGGTAGGATGTGCCCGAGTAGCAGACACGAGAGCCAATAAGTCTCATCCAATGACTAATTTCATAATATTTCAATGAAAATTTGTAATATCCGAGATTCGAACTTTGCGTCGTTGGGGAATTACACCAAAATCACCACATACCTTACCACTCGGCTATGCCCCAAGAAGCTTACATACTATAAATTAAATCAAACATGCGAAATCTTTGAAAATAATAAAATTTTCATAATCAAAATAACGGTTAATAATGAGATTAATACGAATTTACAAATTTAAGTGAGAGTTCGATTATTAAATAAAATAATTTGTTAGTCCATTAATAATTTTTTGACCGAAATACGTTAGAAATTAAATAAAATTTTAGATTATTTCAAACAAATAAATCACGTGCATCATAGTGATACTAGTTCGAATAATTTGTTGTGGTATTAAATAAATATCATATATACCTCTAAATTAATATTTGATACATTAATAACATTTTTAAATTAATAAAAACTTTCGTCGCGACTTGATCTTTTAAATGCAAAAAATACAGTCGATAAATTAATAATCTTTTTAAATTAGTAAAATTTTAAGTTAATAAAATTTTAAGGTCTCGAGCCTATAAATTAATTTATAGAGATTTTACTATATTTATTAATAGATTATTTTTCACACATTGACAATTGTATTTTGTGATTTTAACAATAACAAATAAAATCAAATGGAATCTTTTACTTTTCAAAATTAGTTACTTGAGTCATGACCCACCCTGCACTACACTACCCTCACCCAATCCCCATCCGAATAATTAGGGTGGGATAGGAACGTGTCAAAATAAATAATTTTAAATTTGTTTTAAAATTATGTGGCTTTTCCACGTAGTGGATTGGCAAAAAAAAATTTGCCAGTGGTTGGCAGGGGACTAGAACTCTGTAGAAAGAATGGAACGTGTGTTTGTGTGTGTGTGTGTGTGTGAGACAAGAAGAAGGGACTAAGTAAATAAAAAAAACTGAGGGTAGGCCTTTTATGTAAATGGTGTGAAAAATTACCATGTGTGTAAATATTATACGGGGAAAACAAAAAATCGAGGGGGGGCCAAGGCCCATGCTGGTCTCTATCTTACTTGCGCAATCTTTTTACTGTATTATTCTGTTTGAGCTCGACCTGTCATGACATGGAAAACGATCATTACTTAGGGCATTGACAATGGGTTAATTATAGAGGTACGTACAAAAACTAACCCTGATGTTTTACCTTATTACCAAAAAGACAATAACTAAAGCATATTCCTCCACACTTTTTCAAGATTTACAAAAACGATCATCCCTTATCTATAACAAATAATGCTGACTGCTGGATGATCATGCATAAAAATGAGGTAATACTACTAGAGTCGTGATTGCATCATTATTTGTTATTCCTCACATGTCATGGAGAGTGTAAAATTAGATTAATTCAAGAAGAATGTATTCATGGGTACAAGATAAGTTATGTAATCACGACTTCTGAAAAAAAAAGATGTATTTTCCAAGCGGGACAAGTATCCTTACAGTGTTTGATAGTTGCTCGCGAATGTAAGCCATCGATCTCAACATGGCACCTAAAGTATCTTTCGACACCTGAAATTTCACTTCCGATTCTCCTAAAGTTATCTCGGTGTCCTGACGCTGCAATTATTTTTCGGCATTATTGGAATGGAAACTACCAACTGAAGTGAAATTTACAGTTGTGGGGTGGAGTAAATTTTTTATATATTCATTTCAGTTGAGTTACGTGTAACGTGTGTGATGTGATCATTAATCAGAAAACCATTTTAAATTTGGCAGATAAATTTATATGCCGATACAGCTCCCATAACTCAGCAGAATATATCAGGGGCGAAGCGGAATTTCTCCTTATTCAGTTATTGTACGACAAAACTCATCATGTGGTATAATGTCATGAAAAGAATAGCAGATATACCACAATCTCATCAGATTTGATTTATATATGAGAACCAAATACCTTTAAATTTATGACCGCAACTTTACTGGCAGGTGTAGAGAGCTGTTCACTTATGTAAGCCATGGACCTCAGCATAGGCTCCAAAGTGACCTTCGACAGCGAGAATTTTATCTCCGACTCTCCTGTTGGAGTCTTGCCATAATCTTGTAACTGGACATGCAAAGAAGAAAAGTAAATCTAGAGCAAGAATTACTTCAATTTCTGTACCCGCAAATTTACAAGCACCAATTGGCCAGTGTTTATTAAAAAAATGCATTAAAGATAGTAAAGACACTTTTTTGAAATGAAGGATTTCGATTCACCAAAATCAAAATTAAGCCTCAAGAAAAACAAAAGGATAGTTAAAAGAAGTTCAAGAAAAAATCATCAAATAATGTGGAGCACATATATACCTTAAGGTTAATAACAGCCACCCTATTAGCTGGAGTCAAGATTTTATTCTCCATTACCCAAGTCATTGACTTAAGGCAAGGAAGAACTGGCTGCAATTAAAAAAACGTGAACTTAAAGATATTGAGTTTCCACAAAAAAATATGGTTTAATAAAAAAAAAATACACTTGAGGTTTGACCTAACAACAAGAAACCAAGCTAACTTTGTAAACTACAAGAGTCAAGGGTATTGCTTGTAATTCAAAGTTCGCTGTTCTTTTTTTGTGATCAGATCAAACTTCAATAGTTCTTTCTGTAATTATTATTCCAAAATTCAATCAAGATTTTTCATACCATGTTATCAGTGTGACCCCCATCCCGCTTCAGTGAAACCAGGCCTACGCGTGGGACATTTGAATCAAAAACCGGTCCACAAGGAACACCGACATCATTAAGATTGAACCCCCGTATAATCTCATCTTGTAAAGGCCACAGTACAGGTGCCATTGCCGGATTCCCTACAGACATTCTCTGATCATCATAACCAACTCCACTAACCGATGACCTAGAAGGCAAGAGTTCCGCCACACTGTTTTTAACACAACCAACTTTCTTTCCTCCTTCTCTAAGACTAAATAGGGCTGCATTATAAGTCTCTAGTGTTGCAGCCCCTAGCTCGGCAAATTTAATTCCTTCCTTGCACAAGTTATTGTATCTCATAGTCAGAGACTCGTGACCTTGTAGCTCACTATGATTGAAACTTGGCCTATTTTTAGCATTTTTAGTCCACCGATTTAATATGTAATGAGATGGCAAAGTCAGAACATTTGTAACAGTAAAAACTGTCAAGATATGTCTGCATAAAATGCCAGAATACTCAAACATTTTACAGGTACAATTCGCTTTCATTTCTGAAATATTCAATGACACAAAATACGCTTTTCGTTCATTCTCGAATTTCACCACCCGGTAAGTACTCATATGCCCTTCTCCAGCGACCCTATTCGCTGTGTACACAAACGTCTCAACTAACTCCTCTTGAAATCTCGAAAATACCCATTTTGTGTATGAAGCAGCAGCCTGTTTTTCCATAGGGGAAGGTGTTTTTAACACTGGGGTAGTACACATTGTGTCGAAATCGGCATCTGCTTCCCTTTCAAACGAATTCTCTAAAGCTCTTTCGTATTGTCTAAAGAACAAAGGCAGAGTTGTTTCTTGATTCACGTAACCGTCGAAAAACGAGCTCTCAGGATCCAGGTTAGGAAAGGCGGCAAAGAAAGAGTCACGGAAATAAACGGGCACCCATTGGGTCCGGGCTTTGTGTATCGAACTAAGCCAATCATTTCCCTTCAAATCGTATTTTTCGATGATCAACTGCCAAAAAGATTCAAATTCTTCAACCGTCACGGTCCTGTTTATGCAGTTATAGAGCTCAGACTGAAAATTGGGATGAGAAAGGCACACGCGGGCCATCCTCTCCTGTCCCTCTCTCAGAACGTGCCACTTGTTGAAACAATGGCGGGCTTCCGGAAACACCTTCATGGCCGCACTGTGTATGGATCTGTTAAAATCTGTCGTTAACGAGACGGGCCCACGTTCGTTCATGGCAGCTAAAAAGGTTTTAAACAGCCACACAAATGTAGCTTCAGATTCATCAAGAAGTAGACCACAGCCGAATATTATTGTCTGGCCATGATGGTTGACTCCTGTGAACGGGGTGAAAGGCACTTTGTATCGGTTGACTCTGTAAGACGAGTCGAAAGCAACGGAATCCCCAAAACGCCTGTAGGCTGCCCGTGACCTCGCATCTGCCCAAAACGCATTCGTCATGCGGTTCTCTTCATCCAGCTGGATGGCGTAATAAAACCCAGGATTCTCTGCCTGCATTTTTTGGAAATAGTCGAGAAGATTCTGAGCATCTCTACCTAGAGTCCTCTTCGCATTCTTAACCGTACGATGTAATTCATCCATAGAAGCATACATCACACCACGGGGAACAAAATGCCTCTTGGGCCTCAGGCAATGCAACTTGCTGCGAGTTAAAATGGCATGGCTGTGTTCCTTCACGAATCTGACCACAACCCATTTGTTTCCAAGTCTTGGCTCAACTCTGAGCATCGCCTCACAGCTCTCGCCTGATCTTTTTCTCGAACAAGAGAATTCGCAGTGAGTGACTGACCCATCGGTCTTTGACTGGTTGGAGTGGGTTCGAGGGCTGAACCCAATGCGTCTCGCGTAGTCTTCGTAAAAGATCTTGGCCGCAGCCTCAGAATCGAACTCCATCCCGACACGTGGCTCAAGTAAAATCCCTTTTTCCTCTCCAATTAAGGAGTTTCCAAATTCATCTATATCGCAGTCATCCGTGATTACCCCGCGTGGGCCCATGTTATCTTCTTCTGCACCAATCAATTCTACTTCCATACGAGAGTCGAGAACCGCGTTATCTGCATGCATTTCAACACTTCTCACACAAGAGGAAGGTAATTGCCCAAATTACACTCAGATAACCATTGCATAGAACTCCACAACAGCAGAATTAGTTAAGAAAAAATTGTTTTGAAACATTTGAATTGCCATGAACTCATTCATTTCTGGACGAACTGTGTTCTCCAGCTTATACGTATTTCTAATCCGATAATCACATTGATAATAAACTACTCGGGCAACATAACTTCACAAAACAAAAACATCGAAACCCAGATATCTTTAAAAAAAATCACCATTAGGATTGAATCTCACATGAACACAGTAGAAAATGAAAATAAGATAAAAGTAAAAAAATAGATGAATGCGTATTTAATATCAAAGAGATTTTCATGTAACCCTAGGTGAAGCTCGGTGAATAGATGTACCAGATTGAACGGTGATTTCAGATGATTTAGAATTCTAGGGTTTCCGCTTCAGGAAACGACGACGTTTTGGAGAGTGTTGGGCTGCCGGAGACGTTGCGGAAAGGGAAGGGCGAATTCAGAGAAAGGGAGAGACGCAAATCGACCATATTGGGCGCGGGCATCTTAACCGTCGGTTTAGATCTGACGGTTGAAATTGTTCTAAACAGAATCCGGATTGTGGACCTACTATTTATTGTGATGGCTGATTCGTTGATAGGACGGATTGCCATGTGGCACTTGTTGTGTTGGATTTATTATTGTTTATTAGTAATTTATTTGAGTATTTTTTTTGGCATGAAAATGTTTTTATCATTCACTAATTATTACAGTATAATAAATTTTAATATTATATTTCTTCGTAATTTTTTAAAACATAAAATTTGAAAAAACATTCAAAATTAAATACGTAAATTTCCCTTTTTTAATCGGATATTCATAAAAAAATTACTAATTTCGTCTCAATTATTTATGCACACATTCTTTTTTTATAGAATTTCTATATAATTAATCACACTCTTAAAAAGAAAAAAATTATTTTATTTTTTATTTTAAAATAGTAAACTATTTACTCTTACTTTTTCAATTTATTTTTTAAATTTTACTTACAATTAGTTTATTTTTTTAACTTAAAAATACATTTTTATCCATACTTTTTGGTCAAAAACTAACATTTTTCTTTATTTGGAAGTATTAATATTACTACTCTATGACCAATTTTCATAAGAATTGACCAATTTTTTTTTTTTTTTTTGTAAATTAAAAAAAAAAGAATTATTTTTTTAAAGAAAAGAGTAAGATTTTATGCTATCCTCATTTACTAACCAAATAATTTTCTTATTAATGATCATGTTTCAAGAATTCAATATACAATTTATTATGATATTCTACATTTATTAGCCAAATAATTCTTCTCTTTGATAGTTAATTTACTTAAAATGAAACATATTTAAAAAGGAAATAGACATTTCAATTAATAATAAATTGTATAGTTAAACTAAGATTTACATTGTGTTGTATCTTAGTACTACTATTTCATAACATGGAGGTATTTGTAATTATCCATAAATTGTAATGCACTGAGAACAGTGGACTGCTACAAGTTTAATGATATGAAAATGACGGGGCAAAAGAGACCCGACGAGCAAAGCAACCTTACACACAATTGCGTAAATGTTCGTAAAATTCATCATGTCACCAAAAGAGAAAAAACAGAAGAAAAAAAAAAATTCAACAATTAGAGTTAAAAGAGGTCCTGTAAGTCGAGTATATCAGCAAGGACACCAGCAGCAGTAGTATCATTGCCAGCTCCAGCACCTTGAATTACTATGAATCCTACTATGAATGATTTCGAAGAGAAACTAAAAGATCATCAATTCTAGAATCGGCTGGTAATAAACCTAGGCGATATAAAGAAAACTGGGTAGTCTGACGTTTAGTCTAAATGAACAAATAACTCCGGTTTCTTCGAGAATTGCAATATAACTACTTGAGGTTTGTCTTTAGCCATTTACCTAGCAAACGGTACTCTATGTAAGTACTTCAAATTTTATGAAATGTTATTTGGAGTTTTTGTAACTAAGCTAAATAAATCTCTAGGATAGGATGTGTGATTATAGCATAAAGTATGCATTTTGATATTTATATTTAAGCAAACATGAAGCCAAATAGGGACACGTGCATATAAAGCTTACCACATTATCACTTCCCTTCAATCTACCCAGAGCGGAATCTTTCGCAACTTCTAGTATGCCAACTTCACACCTATAGAGGTGTAAAAGGCACATCAATATATTGAAGTGCTTTAACTTTAAGCTAAATAGACACAACAGACAAACTACAGCTTGCACATGGACTGATGGACTCGCATAGTGATTATAATTGACAGTACATTACTTATTTACTTGGGGTGATGATAATAACTAGCCTCAACGTTTGTAGTATTTATCAATCTGGGAATATATAGCTCGTTTGAAGGTTCTAAAAAAAAACTATAAAAAGCTAATCATTTTGGTCTGATTCCACCTTACATTTGGAAATGATTCCACCCGTGAACTTTTCAAAATTCTACAGCCCAATTTTGCTCTTTATCATAGTTAATGTAAACGTCCAATAATGGGTGAAAAGTTCAGGTTGTTCGTAATATTTCAAAAATGAGGATATGAAATTGTAAAACATTTGAACACATCAGCAGTTTCTGTTAGCTGAACAAACTATACGTGCAAAATGCAAGATTGACGTAAGCTTAACCTTAACGAGTCAAGGGTGGTTTTTGGTGATTTTCAGAGTTAGCCTTTATGTTTTTTTGTAATTTGGCCAAACGTCAAGGGTACTTTCCATAATTATCCCAACTTATGTTTCCGTATTCAGCTATAAGGTACAAAATAAGAAAATAATTAGGATACCTGGATTCCTCAATCAAACAAACATATCGCAAAACATTTCCCTTGGAAGAAGCATTATCGATCCGTTTTCGGAAATCATTATCGAGTGGCGGAAGCCCCGTAGTTAAAAACACTTCCAGGGACATTAAACCAGGTCCCATTTCCACAGGGTACAAGCTTTCAACCTAACAAAAGACTTCCACATTAAATATATAACACTAATCAAGACACTGCTTTTGCCTATTTGATAAAAAACCTTAATGTTGTCTAAGTTGATACGATGCTCAAGAAGTCGAGCAAGGATCAGCGCCTACAATATTTAGTATGCCAATTTCACAGGTTTTCATAGACCTGCTAATCACTTCAACGAAAAGATATGCTAAATAGGGAAGAGAAAGTGTACAAACCTTTCTAGCTACATCCATCCCACTAAGATCATCTCTTGGATCTAAAAGAAAATAGAACATTATGAAGTTATTTACCAAATAAAGTAAAAAAAAAAAAAAACTGGGGGCTATTTGTAATTTCGAAAGGTAACTGATTTCGTTCATGGATAATTAATTGAAAAATCTAAATCTCAAGGGTAGTTTCAGCAATGTACCCATCGCATGTTTATGTAATGTATAAGATTTATTACCAAAATGCAAAAAGACAATAACTAAAGCATATTCCTGACACTTTTTCAAGATTTACAAAAACGATCATCCCTTATGTATAACAAATAATGCTGGCTGCTGAGATAATCATGCATAAAAATGAGATAATAATACTAGAGTCGTGATTGCATCATTATTTGTTAATCGTCACAAGTCATGGAGAGTGTAAATTACATCATTTCAAGAAGAATGTATTCATGGGTACAAGATAAGTTATGTAACCACGACTTCTGAAAAAAAAAGATGTATTTTCCAAGCGGGACAAATATCCTTACAGTGTTTGATAGTTGCTCGCGAATGTAAGCCATCGATCTCAGCATGGCACCTAAAGTATCTTTCGACACCTGAAATTTCACTTCCGATTCTTCTGAAGTTGTCTCGGACTCGGTGTCCTGACGCTGCAATTATTTTTTGGCATTATTGGAATGGAAACTATCAGCTGAAGTAAAATTGACGGTTTTTTGTGGGGTGGAGTGTATTTGCTATATATATATTCATTTCAGCTGAGTTACGTGTAACGTGTGTGATGTTTTATCATTAATCAGGAAACCATTTTAAATTTATCAGGAAACCATTTTAAATTTGGCACATAAATTTATATGCCGATACAGCTCTCAGAACTCATCAGAATATATCAGGGACAAAGCGAAATTCCTCCTTATATTGTACGAAAAAACTCATCATGTGGTATAATGTCATGAAAAGAATACAAAAATATACCACGATCTCATCAGATTTAATTAAATACCTTTAAATTGATGACCGCAACTTTACTGGCAGGCGTAGAGAGCTGTTCACTTATGTAAGCCATGGACCTCAGCATGGGCTCCAAAGTGACCCTCGACAGTGAGAATTTTATCTCCGACTCTCCTGTTGGAGTCTTGCCATAATCTTGTAACTGGACATGCAAGGAAGAAAAGTAAATATAGAGCAAGAATTACTTCAATTTCTGTACCCGCAAATGTACAAGCATCAATTGCCCAGTGTTTATTGAAAAAATGCATTAAAGATAGTAACGACACTTTTTTTAAATGAAGGATTTCGATTCACCAAAATCAAAGTTAAGCCTGAGAGAAACAAAAGGATAGTAAAAGAAAAAATACACTTGAGGTTTGACCTAACTACAAGAAACCAAGCGAACTTTGTAAACTACAAAAGTCAAGGGTATTGCTTGTAATTCAAAGTTCGCTGTTCCTTTTCTGTGATCAGATCAAACTTCAATAGTTATTTCTGTAATTATTCCAAAACTCAATCAAGATTTTTCATACCATGTTATCAGCGTGACCCCCATCCCGCTTCAGCGAAACCAGGCCTACACGTGGGACATTTGAATAAAAAACCGGGCCACAAGGAACACCGACATCGTATAATCTCAGCTTGTAAAGGCCACAGTACAGATACCATTGCCGGATTCCCTACAGACATTCTCTGATCATCATAACCAACTCCACTCATCAATGACCTAGAAGTCAAGACTTCCGCCACACTGTTTTTAACACAACCAACTTTCTGTCAAATTAGTGATAGGCTTATATAAACGTTTCTGCAGATTACAAGAACTGTAAAATATGTGTGAAACAACGATAAGTACATATATTATTAGGAAACCACAAAACACCATTTCGTTAACAGTTAAACGTCATTTCGTTACAATAACATCTATTATCCAGTTACAAAAATAAAATCGACAAATCTAGTTAACTAGATTAAATGCCTAATTAAAATCTTCGGTTCTTCCAAATCATCTATTATCCGGTTCTTCCAAAATCCTGATCATAAACACAATGAAAAAAAGTTAGTAATGTAATTTAAATAGAAAAATTAAAGTAATTAACAAAAAAATAAAGACTTACCCTCACATCATATACAGAATACCAACATAATCCGCAGACTGTTCCACCATCTGATAGCACATTCCGACCAAAACCGGAAACCAGTTTAGAATGTCCTCACACCTCTGGTGTGGGGACTTAAACTGACATTATAATAAATAATTAAGTTAATTAAACTAAAACAATTAAGTTAATTAAACTAAAACAATTAAGTTAATTAAACTGATTATTAAATAAAAAAGAATTCTTACCTGAAATTGCTGAGTGTTGTTTCCGTCTGCCTTTAGGATGGAAAGAACCGTGTCATTGTAGTGTTGCAGGTAATTCCTTGAGAACCGAGCTTGTGAGATGAAATCATCAGAGTAGTTTCCGTTAGCCAGAATTATGGAACCAACGCTGTTTTCAGCACCCACAGTCACCCTCCAGTTCTTCAACGATTGATACTGAGTTAGAGCGATCTGATTGACCCCAGCCGGATACCAAGTCAGCTTCGCATGATTCCAAGACAGGGCTTGTTTATAAGCTCTCAGACCTGAAACAATTGACCCCATGGGGTCTTGCTTATAGAGCCTCCTGAAGTCTTGCTCGTCATGTATGATCAGCAGGACCTTACTTAGGAAGCTCTCGAGGTAATGAGAATTACCGATTAATCGGTCATATGGAATGAGATTCGGGCCGGATGGCATATAGTGAGGAGCTCCACCCGGATCCAATAGCCCATGCGGAACCACAGAAAGGCGATCAGCACCTCGTGGAATGGGAGCCCAATTGAACCGAAGTGGTTGGTTCTGCATCGGTTGGCGAAGTGGATGGTTCTGCATCGGTTGGTTCTGCATCGGGAAATCAAGCAGGCGTTCTAGGGTTTCGAAAGAGGCGTTTTAGGTTTTCCAGAAAATGAAGCCAATAAAATGAATTATTTGTTTATATAGGGGAGAGAAGACCGGGTTTAGGGTTTCTGGTTTTTTTTCTAGTACACAAAAACAAAATTACTATGGTTTACAATATAAGACACGGCCATATCTTATTTGTAACTTTTTGGAATTTTTTAATATCGCGTATAAATTTGACTAGATTTTTTATAATCAAATACTTTTCAGATGTCAATTAGTCTTGAAATATTGCAAATCATCATACAATATATAAAACGGCAAGCAGATTCCTACGTGGCTTTTTCTCCATCCTTGGATTAATAGCGTGTTCACACTATGGAAACTAAATCCTAATCGTCCATTTTATTTTTTAATTACAATTAATTAGTTTTTAATTCATAAAAATGATTTCCGGTTTTAATTAAGGCCGATTATTCTTATATATATTTATAAAATTCAATTTAATATGCGGCTACATTTAAGGGATTATTACATTATATAATTAATTTAAAATCATTCCTTAATTGCGCTAATTAATTAAAAACAATTCCTTAATTATGCTACTACTCAATTAAAAATAATTCCTTAATTATAGGTCAACTACGCGTACGAAATTCATGGAAAAGAATCTGTATAATATATTATTTAATCGAATTCTTAATTGTGTTGTTAATTATATTTCTATATTTGCGGATTCTAATTCAATTAAAATTGGAAAAACAATTATTATGATTTTAAAATTATACAAACCCTAATTGCTTAAATCTCCCTATAAAAGGATACTACATCTTCACTCACTAATCATCAATCTTTCACGTTTTTTTTTTCACGCATTCAAATTTATTTTCTTCTTATTTTAATTATAACCTCTAAATTTGTGTTGCAGGCATCATTGTAAGTACATTTATTTACTAATCGATTGTTTGTTTATTCCTATTCGATTAATATGTATATCATATTTTATGTTTTGTTTTTTTTGCAGCAACCATTGTAAGTAATTTTATTATTGTTGATTGTTCATATTCTAAGTATATATCCTAATCGATTTCTTATTTTGTCCATTCGATTTATAATTTTATGATTATTTGTTTTTGTTTTTTTGCAGCCACCATTGTAAGTATTTGGTTTTTTTGTGTTATTCATTTGATTAATTTATTTCTGCAGGTTATCAAATCTTCCTAACCTTTTCTCTAGCTATTTTTGCAGGTTATCGAATGTCTATCTCTCGCTCCTCTTGATAAATTCTGTATGCTCAGCTGCGGGATTTCAAAAGTTAGTGCTTCGACCCCTTGATCATCATCGGTTCGTTTCTTGAAAATAAATTCGATTGTGCGATTGGTTTTAGGCCTTGGCTCTTCGGTTGCTATTTTCGGGCTTGGGGCAGTTGGGCTTGCTGTATGTCTCTTCCTTACAATGTTTCCTATGACGAGTTTCTTTGTGTCGTTTATTTG